>CM023608.1:9329159-9929159 GCA_013358685.1 Antennarius maculatus
CATATTATTATGCATGATTATGTTAATTAAAGTGAGTACTGGGTATCAAAAGAATGGTAAGATGCTTTAACAGAGATGCGCAGACACAGTTAAAGAGCCAAAAGTTGTAAAATATTGGTTCATAGGTCACACAAATTTAACTTACAAGACCAAAAGCACAAAAAGCAGAAAATTATGATTCCTACTCTGAAAATCATATAAATCCATCCATCCATTTTCTGCCGCTGTATCCGCTGTAGCGGGTCACGGGGAGCTGGAGCCTATCCCAGCTGGCATAGGGCGTGAGGCAGGGGACACTCAGGGCACGACGCCAGTGCACCGCGGAGCCACACACAAAGACATACAATCATATAAATATCTTAGAAAATATACCTACTTTCTTAGTGCGTGGTAGATTTAAACAAGGCTAGAAGATGCATGAACATTCACACAAAAACAAGGGTTTGGAAGGTAAATGTTGACCTTGAAGTGTCAATTCACTAATCATGTGGATAATATTTAATGAATTTCCAGGGTCCCTTCCTATTGTAGTTTTTTCCACGACACTGAAAAAAACCTGCAAGAGTCTAATGCACTGATGACAGACCAATATCACAACCCACGTCTCTTTCAAAGTTTCTGCACAGAGCTAGCACCGCAGGGGGTTTTACACAGTCTTACATCACTTGTGTTATGTGACAGAGACGTTGAAGAATGTATGGATTTCTTACATCAACCAGATTCTTCTGGGGAGGCAAATGAGCCTAAGTCGGAAAGCAAAGACATTTCTTTAATAATTCATCTGTTGTTACTGTCAAAGAAAATGTCTGCCATCAAGAGGAGAACATCAAGGACGTGTTCATGAGTAATGTAGTGTATTATCAATCTAAGAGTTGGAAATGGTGCAACTTATCACTACTGCCAAGTGATATAAGTATCTTGTCACAGCTCCACTTCCAGCTTTCCTTCCTGTCCTCAGTTTCCCAAATTCTCTCCCACTCACTCAGTTCATTCCCGTCACCTGTGTAGCTGCAGCCGCCTGCAGCCCGTCACCCAATTAGTCTCCATCCTACGTATGCTCTGCTAAACCCTCTGGTGCCAGATTCCCTTTCCCTATTGTCTTAATTAATTTTCTTCAATGTATATTTTCCCTGTTTCTGTCTGTTCTTATAATTAAATGCTACTGTAACATTTAAATTTCCCTATCTATCTATCCCTATGTATTGTTAGTGACTCGTACTGCTCTTTGGCATTCGTGTTCTTGAATTACGGTGTAGTTTTTTTGTTTGTTTGTTTGTTTTCTGGATTCTGCCTGTTCATTCCTTGTACGATTTGTTTGTCTGATCTCCTGAATACCAGGTGTAGGATTCTGCTTTGGCATAAAAAATTGAATTTGGACTTCTTCTCTGCTGTGCTGCTTTGGGGTCCAAACCACACCCGTGTCACGTCTCCTGAATGTCAACCTTTCAGGAACCAAAAGAAAGATGACCAGATTTCTACATTGGCTTTTATATTTCACTAATCATGTTTGAAAGCCTAATTAAATCTGGGGAATTAACTTTTCATTCTGAGATATGCAGAAATCCTTCCAATGACGCAAAAACGTTCAGTTGGACACATTTAAAAAAAAAAGAATACATCACCGCAGTCTGACCTTATTATTGCTTCAGAAAGTTAAACCCATTTTTATAAGAACACAGTTTTGAAGTAATCTTTATAATCCATTTTTATAAAATACCTGGACCAAATGATGAGAACGATGAGAAAAACAGTCTCATCAAAATGATCAGGGGTCAAATAGCTTTGCAGTGGACACGCATTTAGCCACGAGGATGTATTTTCAATCCCTGCGGCGTCCATCTGACCAAACAAGAGGATTTCAATCCAGACAACAAGGACCTTCCCTTGGTGGTGGCCATGTTTCCCAGAGGGCAAATATCAGTGAATAACAGTAGGATATTAGGCATACTGCATGCCTGTCAGTTTTTGCGTGACTGAAAAGCTGAGATCGAACTATAAAGTTATTGCTCTAAGACAGAGATTCTCTAGATTACACGAATAGCTGAGTGGACAAATAACTTGAGTTTTTTTTTTAAACAAACAGAAGCAAAGCAGTGTAATAAAACTGTAAATTAAAAATCAAAATGTATGTAATGGCAGTGTATTTGCCACTATGACATTCATAATAGGGGAAGGTCAGTACGCTCAGCCATCAACTTTCCCTTATAGCTACAGGCTGTAGTTTAACCCATTGAGGTCAGTAAGTTTAACCAGACATGGAAATACATGTCATACAGATATAGTCATACATGTTCTGGCCTTCGCAGTTTCTAGATGCCAACCTAAATTAACATCTATGTGAGATGTTGGAATGCTGTCTTCACCACGACCATAACATCATGTAAAAGATTTATCACTGCAGTGCGTCAGTGAACATGACATCAACTGTATTCTCTTGAACTCTAGTCTACTATATTCAACCTTCAGTCCAAAATCAATATAGTTTGATTAACAAAAGTGTTTTGTATTGAAATACTTGCCATTTATATGTGGTTACATTTAGCTTCTTGCTTTGGAGAATGTGTCTCATCTAAAGACACCATCTGTTGCAGCGCTCTGCAGGAGGGCTCACCTTCCTGAGTGACTGATATTTTTCTTCTGGGAAATTTGCTCATACTTTTCATGAAATGCAAAAAGATTCTCTGTTGCTGATGATGTGATTCTTAGAATGACATATGTTGTGTCTTTTATTCTCTGCACTCTGCATGCTGAAAGCTAGGCTTTGTTAACTTTAAGCATGTTTTTTGAAAGAGACAATTGTCAACATAACATATATGCGTGTGCATAGCTGCTGACATTAAACAGTATACATACTGTACATAATTGTGTTTACACACAATAAAGAAAATTATTCACCCATTCCATAACAAAACCAACTTTACTGTCTGCTTTTTATTTGTGCCATACCATTTCAACGTGTGCTTCATTAATTCCATGACAGAACTTTACCAAACATCAACAGATATATGCTATTTCACCCACATGAACCAGCAGAATTACGCAGTGTTGACTGTTAACAACACGTCAATGCTCACAATCTCTTGCCAATTTAGTCACATTTTCCATGAAAGGAAAATTGCCAATGTTGCTGTAAACAAACAAGGAGTCGAGGGTTTCACATTTCTTCATGCTAACCTGTCTCCATCAAGTTATTTTCCCTTTTGACGCAAATGTACGGCATTACTAGGCTTAATCTCTAAACTATCTGTGATGTTCACATTAATACATATGCTCATTAAAAAAAATTAAAAGATTAAAAGATCATTCAAAATAATTTGATAATTCACTCATAACAAAATAATAGAACTGTCATTAACAACCGCCACTCAAACATGAAATGGTACCAGAAATACTGATGGTAATGTAACGTTCCTGTGTCACATCACTGATTTTGAATGAATGTAAGAAATTTGAACTACTCTGCAAAATAATTTTTATTAAATAAAATATCTGCCATCAGGTGATACTATAAAAATTGAAACAGGCCTTGTTGAGACTCTGAGCCTGTCAGCTCTAAATACAGGCAGCAGTTCAATCAAGAGTGTACAAATGAACCAACAAGGCTGAAGAGTAACTGCAGTCTTGTTTAATCGCAGCAGGTGAGGAAAATGTATCCCCACCAAAATGCAGTTTTCATGGCCCCACGATCATGATCCATGACCTCCCTGAGTACACCGCATCCCCTCCAAATAACTGAAGACATTGGTTTGGAATGCAGCTTTCAAGACAGATAACAAAGACAGAATCGATTTAAACTTTCCCAGCAAAACACAACATTTCTATGATCAAAAAGGTTACGCTGAAAACATCTAAATTTGCCTTGTTTACTTCAATACTTTTTTTTGTTTTGCGGCAGTAAAGCTTATAGAAATCCGAGAGCTGATGCCTACCTCAGGGTTGCGGGAGAGAACAGAGGAATACAATAAAACAGAAAACAACAGCTGCAAAAAAAAATTACTGTGCCTTCAAGCCTCCAAAACCCTTTAAACCGAAACAACGTGACGCACCAACATCACTCTGGATGCGATGCTCACACCTCATAATCATCACTGGGTCATAAATATGTATTATCATCATGAAGGGCAACAACCAGATGGGCTGATTGTCATCCAGCACCTCATAAAGTAATGGGTGTAAATCCAGTTCTGGTGTACGGTGGCCCTCCTGTCGCTTCGTGTGAAAGCAGGCACGTGCAAAATGACATCACCCACAAAAAATGAGAGTGGCCTGTCTCATTAGGAGATCTGACAGTTAACAAGGACATTTTAACCCTAATTCACATGCAACCATGTTACACCAGGAGCTCATGTAAGGAGATAATAACCCCCTATCCCTGTTGTCAAGAGAAATTAAACATGTGGTTCTTCACCTTTTTTCGTCTGATAACCATTCTCTGTTCTTAAATATGAAATATTAACAGTTCAACCATATGTGATTGTCTCTTCTCGTGCTGTCTCATCTGCAGCTAGAATTAGAAGTTAATAAATTCTAATGAAGATGTGAATCATCATTTTTAAAATCCCCCATAATTTGAAACATTATTTATAATTATCATCAATAGAGGCTTTATTTACATAAATACGACTTTCCACTGATGTTGATTTTGACTGATGTTTTACACTCCAGCCAACAAAAAACTGCCAGCCCGAACACATGAAGATGTTGAAGATGTTCACACAACTGCACACACACAAAGAATGATATGCATACTTATGTCTGCAAGCGGGAACAAAAGCTCCGGATGGCATGCACTTCATCGCTGCACTCAACAGACATGTCAGGACTGGTATTATTATATCTGAGTAGCCATTAATTCAAAGGAGAATTCACTCTGCTATGTCAGGAGTGACCTGTCACGCAACGGGACATGCATGGCTATTTCTGGCCCCTTACTGGACTCAGCAACTTCTGTGGGGTCAGGAGTTACAAGCTCTTTTTTCTGAAAAAAAGAGCAGCCTCCAGCACAGACAGACATGGGCACTAACATGCCTTGACATGGACTCAATCAGAACTTACTTAGAGGTTTCAGGATGCTGTTGCTGGCCTCATCGTTGTTTTCTGTGTCCGGCTTGTCAAAAGCGTTCTCTGTCAATCTTTCCTTTCTGTCCTTGTGCCCGGTTCTCCGACGGTGACGCCTCCTGCGCCGATAGCTCTTGGGCACATGCACACCAATGTAAATGGTATGGTGACCTGTACAAAGGACAAACGCTGATTAAGCATCCAACTAGAAAAGCATCCTCCAGTTTCAGAATGATACGAATATATTTTATACACCTGAAATTTGAAGTTGGCATCAAAATGTAATAATGACATTGCTGAACAATGGCAAAATCAGTATGAAATATTCTGTGTGTTCTTTGAGTCAAACAACAAATATTTTCAGATCCTTAAGATACCATAGCTCAGCAGGGCTTAGCTAGGGGTTACAGTACACTGTCAGAATAAATATTTTAACAGAAAAAAAGTAGGACATAAGAGTAAAACCGCTTGAGTGTATCGGTGTATTGTGCCATCTTGCTGTGCAAGATGGCACAATACCAAAAGATGTACACTTTTATACGTAGGTGGGTTGTCTGAGGACAATGAGGGCAAGTGGACTGGACTGTTTGGTGATAACATGCCATTCTTTTGGACAGAGATGTTGTGCCAACAGTGCAAGTGTAAATTTGAAGCCGTGCTAAACTGTTGCAGACTAAAATGCAGCATCAGGGATCAGCTCTGAGCCCCTTCTTGTTCGCTATGGTGATGGACAGGCTGACAGACGAGGTTAGACAGGAATCTCCATGGACTATGATGTTTGCAGATGACATTGTGATCTGTAGTGAGAGCAGGGAAGAGGTGGAGGAGAAGCTAGAGAGGTGGAGGTCTGTCTTGGAAAGGAGAGGGATGAAGGTTAGCCGCAGTAAGACAGAGTACATGTGTGTGAATGAGAGGGACCCAAGTGGAAGAGTGAGGTTACAGGGTGAAGACATCAGGAAGGTGGAGGATTTTAAGTACTTAGGGTCAACAGTCCAGAGCAATGGAGAGTGTGGAAAAGAGGTGAAGAAGTGTGTACAGGCAGGATGGAACGGGTGGAGAAAAGTGTCAGGTGTGATGTGTGATAGAAGAGTTTCAGCTAAAATGAAAGAAAGGGTGTACAAAACTGTGGTGAGACCAGCGATGTTGTTCGGTCTAGAGACAGTGTCACTGAGGAAGAGACAGGAGACAGAGCTGGGGGTAGCAGAGATGAAGATGCTGAGGTTCTCTCTGGGAGTGACCAGGAATGATAGGATCAGGAATCAGAGAGTCAGAGAGGCCAGACTGAGATGGTTTGGACATGTCCAGAGGAGAGATAGTGAATCTATTGGTAGAAGGATGCTGAGTTTTGAACTGCCAGGCAGGAGGCCTAGAGGAAGACCAAAGAGGAGGTTTATGGATGTAGTGAAAGAGGACATGAAGGTAGTTGGTGTGAGAGAAGAGGATGCAGAAGACAGGGTTAGATGGAGGCAACCGATTCGCTGTGGCGACCCCTGAAGGGAAAAGCCAAAAAGAGAAGAAGAAGAAATAAATAAATGAATGTTAATTCTGTTAATGCCTTATAAGTTAAATCTGAGCATTGATGTGAAAACCCAACTGTATGGCATGGATATTCACAAGATGCAGAGTAAATGTGAGGTCTGGCTTTACTTAAAAAACCTCTATAATCTCGTCTTGTCCTTGTCAGGGTATAACTGTTGGCACCAGTTCTGGAAGACTGTGTGATATTCTTGAATATTCTGCATGTGAATACTTTTCTTTTCATTTCTTTCTCATCAGAAACTCTTTCTGTGATAGTAGATTCAGACCTTGGTCTCTTCTATTGTAACACAGGTAATGTTTCTGAATTCTATAAATGGTCCATAAGTAATGACCTACAGGATCAAACCAGAGTTCCTGCTGTGTAAGTAATCACGTGGTACCTCTGTACAGTCTGTAGGTAAATGTTTGTTATTTAAAAGTATTCTTTTGTCCAAACATTCATGTTATTTCTATAATTCTGTATATTTAAAATTTTATATGCCAATGTAGAGTTTTTCTTCCCAACAACAATAGTTTGAATTGGCCCCTCTGGTCAGTAGGATCAATACATTTTTAAGTGGCAAATCTCCAAGAGATTCAATTGAAATTCCACAGTTCAGCCACATTTTTGGGACCAAACTTTTAACTTTCATTTTTTTTCTCTTAAAGAAATAAAAACTATAGGAAGCACTCAGAGTAAGCATCAAAGGTCCTCGTGTCAAGCATCACATTTTGGAACAAATGGGGTAACGTTGCACCAAGCACTGCTCATGACCCAACCAAGAAATGGTTGTGTTTCAACACAAGCAACAATGATATCTCTTGAGGCACAAGAGCACTGATTATTCCCTCATACCACAATGCCTTCCCTTTTTAGGTTCATCTAAATTCAATGACACCGCTAGTTCAGCAAACCAAACTAACACTGAGTGTCTCAAAGACATAATTCGAGGAAAAATTTGAATTCTAATTCTGCCAACTTTTGTCATTGAATTTTTGTCTTTGTAAAATATTTGTGACAGAAGAATCTCCAGTTGATATGAGTTAAGGAGATTATAGCAGAAAAAAGCAACATTGGCTTTCCTATCACAGCGCATCATTTGGCTAGAGCTTGAATTTTGCGGTGTTATAGTGAAATTCTTCTTCTTTTCCTTTCGGCTTTTCCCTTCAGGGTTCGCCACAGCGAATCGGTTGCCTCCATCTAACCCTGTCTTCTGCATCCTCTTCTCTCACACCAACTACCTTCATGTCCTCTTTCACTACATCCATAAACCTCCTCTTTGGTCTTCTTCCAGGCCTTCTGCCTGGCAGATCAAAACTCAGCATCCTTCTACCAATATATTCACTATCTCTCCTCTGGACATGTCCAAACCATCTCAGTCTGGCCTCTCTGACTTGATCTCCAAAACCTCTAACATGTGCTGTCCCTCTGATGTACTCATTCCTGAGGACAGTGGTGTTATAGTGAAAGATTACCTAATCTGCTTTACAGAAATTTTAAGATTACCAACAAAATTGGCATTCAACAATAGGATTCCAATTTTCCAACTTGCACATCAACGTCACTGCTCTCTGTGCCAACAGTGCAACCACCCATGAACCCTCTGCTTATAGGAGATTCAGTACTGCAGAAGAAAGAGGCCTCTACAATTCTTAGCCTCAAGGACTGACGTAGAGGGTCATATTGATGCAGTTTGCTAGGTTTGTGTGTGTATATGTGGTTGAATATTTATTTGTGTTCATTCATTCATATTATGTGCCTGCCTCTCCTGTTCATGGTTGTCAGGAGTTCCGCAGGAATATGTTTTTAATATTTACAAAAGGACAATTTTAAAAGGCTTTTCATTGAAGTGGATTATAGTGCAATGGTGTAGGCATGGTGTTGATGTTTTCAGCAGTTTACAGTTATTTTGGGTGCCCCTTTTGTCCCCAGCACTGGGGCTGTGGTTTATATTTTTAAGGTAAATATTGGGGCTGTCTATGTTAATGCTCATAGGGAATCCGGAAACTATAAAGCATTCATGTCTAATTAATGCAAATTATTCTAATTGCAAAGTTGCACACAAATTTCAGTGCAGTAACATAATGACTGCAGAGACATACAGTATATTGAATGGCAAATTTCAATTAAAAAAAAAACATCTCCATGGAAGTTAGATTAAAGCAAAGTTGTGTACACTAACTATAGAGCTGAAGGGAGAGAGGTGTCAGTCAAGGTAATGTTTACACTAACAAACACACAATTGGTCTGAATGAACCAAGGTGGGAAAAAATTTGTACAATTTTAATAAGTCTGCAGTGAGAACTTAATTTATTAGAGATATCTAAAATAAATTATACTGTATAGTGAGATGATGTTACATGCATTACATTTTTTCTGCATTTCCAATTGAACCAGAAGCTATGACCAAGTGTTGGACTGGTGCTTCAAAAATGATTTATTTATTTATTGGTATTAATCTTACCTTCAAGTACAGTAATAATGGCAAGGACAGATGCAGACAGATAAAAAAAACCCCTACTGCTTTTAAGGCTAATAGATGAGCAATAAAGTAGAAAATGAAAACATTTGCACAGGCTGAACAACAATTAGAGAGGAAGCAAGAGAATGAGACTAGAGTAATGCAAGAGAGGGGAAAAAAATAGTCAAGGGAGCTGGAATAGAAGATTTGTACACATCCGGAGCAGTTTTATGCGACAACTTCCTCTTCTTTTTTGTGTGGAAGAAGCACTTCTTTTGGAGCTGCCTGCAGGCACACACTGAATGTAATAAAAACTTTGCTTCTGCTGGAAGGTTTGTTTAGTTCACTAGATTTCTGGGGAGAAGTAACACCATGGCCAGTTTCCCCAGCAACGATGCCAGTGGCACTTGACCAGAGCAGTGAGGAGGATGGCAACATGCCATGCAACACTGACAACATTCTAATGCAAAAATGTTTTAATTATATGCTGTTGGATTCAGGTTCGCAAGACTTTGAAAATGGTTTTGATTTGTTAAAAAAATACAAATCTATAATAAGATGTAACAGGCAACATCCTGAAACTTTGAATTTTACAGTGAAATGTGAAGACAAATCACTTAAACACATCTGATGTGAGTTTTTATTTGAATAAATCAATCATCTATCTTGAGCATTAAATCCCTGACACTGAGTCAAGATAATAAATTAAGTTCTTGAATGGCACCACAGAGCCATTAGTGTCACATCAAGATAAATGGCCCATTAGACCAAAGGTCCCCTTGCAGACTTTTATCTCATCTTACAAAGTGACAGCTACCTCTTCTCTGTGTGTTCTTTTATTAGTCGATCTTTGAATAAAACTTTTTTTCTCTGGGTCGGCAGAAGAGAGGAGACAGAGCTCAGAACAGACGCCAAAAAGTCAGCAGGCATAGAGAACACATGCGGATACAGCCGAGATGCCGCTAACACACAGGAAGTTAGAAATATGCCCCTCTGGGTTCAAGCTGAGGGGCACCTGACAAAATGTTAACATCTCGGAGGGACACTGCTGTGTAAATTCCTATGTTTTCTCTTCTTTCACTTATGCGTGCAACTAAGTTACTTGATAGGTTAAAATTGTAAGTCTGCTTAGCATTTTCACGTACAGATTATCCAAGTTTGAAAAACACAGACTTTATGTAATGTGATGGATTCACTTTACCATACAGAAATTAACGGAAACCAGTGGTTATCTTGTCATGGTTCAATACCTATAAAAATAAATGAACTCAAAAATTAATCAAAAATCTTTTGCATGTGATAAATTCATTATCTTTAGTGAAGAAGCTAAAATTTGGTAAAACTAGTAAGGTCTTTTTCCTTTTTTCAGGCAACATTATGGAACTACACAACCATTTGTGTAGCAGTCCCCCTCGGTTTTTCAACCAAGAAAAAAGACTTGAAATCATAATCATACAAAGGTAGGTGCTTAAACCATTTTGAGGACTTCCACCCAAACAGCCAAAACAAAACATGAGCTTCTTAGATAGTATTGGCTTCATGCCAGGCTATTTAATCTGGAGGAACAGCGCCAAGAAACCTGTGATGATGGGTGCTACTGTACTCAACGAGTAAACCTAAAGATGCTCCTAAATAAATGGAAATGAGCAAAAACAAACATCGATCACGAAATTACTTTGAAAGCAGCTGGCTCTGCGAAAAGGTAGCACATTTTGGGCAGGCTATAGTTAGCATGACAAAGTTGGCTTCTCTATGGAGAAGATATTATAAAATAAGAAACACTGAAGCATCAACAGAAACAAAACATTCCACTGACTGTCACTAGGAAGAAATTTAATTTAAACTAGTGCTTTCAAAGTCATATATTATCAATCATATGTCAAACAAATCTCATTTAAATTCACTCTGACAAATGCAAATGTTTTCAGTGCAATTACTGTACTTGATATTCCCTGATAAAACATGCCAATAAAAATCAGAAGTAAGGTATTATCGGTAGTTTTATGTATTTTAGCATTGACAGGCTAAAAGGTTTTCTTTGCAGTCTGTTTATTTTTGTGGAGGTCATTGAAGGATTAGTGAGGTAAACAGTTTCACATGGTTTACGTTCTACGTCTTTCTGATGCCAGCTCACTTCGTAGTGTAATGTGAAAACTGGTGGTCTGTAGAAAGCTTAATCATGCCCTTCCTCTTTCTCTAAAGGAGAGGCCTTGCTTATGATGGGACTTATTATTCAGAAACTTTGAGATCTCTAGGAAATAAGAATATCTCAAATTTATAATTAAAAAAAGTCCTAAAAAATTTATTTTTGATTGTTTTAAGATACTTTAGGAAGTTTCTAGAAAATTGAGTCTCAAAATGCTGACAAATTCAGAAAGTATTCAAAAATAAAATAAAACCTAATGAAACAAGGCATGTTTTTTGTTTTTAAAAAGACAAACATAAGTGTACAGAAACCGATACACTTACCCTCCACCTCCTCCTCATCACACATGTGTTTAAGTAAGGACGCCCCCCGGTCAAGCACCGCCTCGTCCTCCATCCTGTAGTAGTAAAAAAGGAAGAAAGACTGCTCACACTTTTCTTCCAGTGACAACGTGGAGCCATATCGCCTTGGCTCGTTCACCTGCAGTAGGTTTGGACTGGGGCTCAGTCTATTGCTGCTGGTGGCGCTCATCTCCACCCATCAAATACTCATTGACAGACACACTATCACCCTGGAGTTTTCAGATAACACCTTAAAAGATAGGTTCTCAGTACGTAAACCACCTCAGCTGTGAGAAAGTGTACCGTCCTTGAGGCGAGCAAAGCGTGCCGTCGATAGGTGAGATGTAATGGATTTAATCCGGCAGAGGAGGGTAAGGGAGAGGACAGGAAGTCTCTGCTAATTGAGTCTGATGGTCACAGTGGCCCTGCTTATGCGTAGAAAACAAATGAGATTTGAACCCATCTAAATTTGAATTGAGCTCTACTTTTGCCTCACTTATTGGACATAGGATCATGACATTGTGTTTTATTATGGGGTAAATAATGTTTGAAAAAAGTATCAGTTCATGTCTCATCAGTGTCACAGCCACTACAAAGCCTGTCCATCTGGTCAGTGAGAAACAAGTGGGGCATCACATGTCTGTCTACTCATCCGCCCTTACAGGATTACGTTGGCTTTACTTAAGTGACAAGACATTCACAAGCCCATGACAGGCTGCCACGCCTGAGCCTCCCCTCTCTCCAACACGACTCCACAGACATTCAACCTCACCTTATTTTGCTGTCTAGATAGCGTGAAAAATTAAAGTAGTGTTCCGACTTGATCATTGGCAGAATACTTCTCTTGTATGCATTTGTGATGAGGACAGTAAAGTATGTACTCCATTCAGCTACTTCTGTGTTAGGTGGCAGCAAATAATAAATCACAACAGTTCTTCACACAAATTTTAAAATTTCAAATTGAATCTATATTTGTCAGAAACTTCAGGATTAGCAGTAAAAGAGTTTTAATCTAATGACTACACAATAAATATAGAACCCCTCCATGTCCACACACAAAACATGATTTTCATTCACAGATGCATTGATAGATTATTTAAATAATATATCACTTTAGTTAATGTTGTGAAACAATCACAATGTTATTTAAGAGATCCCTTTAGGATAATTAGCATTATTTTAATATCAGAAAGGAAGGTAAGGTAAGGTAATAGAGGATGGAAGGGAGAGAGTTAGAAGTGCTTAATTTTACATAACATTGATTGAAATATTGTTTATGAACTCAAATTATAATAATAGTGCGCTTTTGTTTGGTTTATTATTTCATCTTTGTTTCTGTGACCAATGTAGATTAGATATACATTTAATATTCTAATGATATAATACTGTCAGCAGAGCTTTCCAATAATTCCTTTGTAGGTCAAAGTGGAGTGGACAACATGATGTCCAGATAGCCTGGACGCAGCAGTCTCTGAGGTCAAAGGTCAGGACCAGAACAATTGCTCTCCAGCTGAGCAGGATTCAGCCTCCAGTCCAGCAACAGAAGACATTCCCTGCCTACTGCATGATGTTGCATAACCTTCATACAACATTCATGTGTTATTTTTCACAGAAGGTTTTGTCCACGCATAAACTAATGTGGACATATGCTAAAATAGTTTTTTCCAAATTAAAAAACATACTAATGGTTCCAGTACCTACTTCTATAAAGGTTTATCCCTTTAGGTCAAGGGGGAGGGTTCAAGCCTACCTCACCTGACTTGGGTGAGAGGCAAGGTCTGTCTTGGACAGGTCACCAGTTCAGTGCAGGACTGACAAACACAACCATTGACCTACTAGTGTGTTCTAATCCTTTACTGCTGTGACCGTGTATAATGTTTTCTCCAAAGCTGGACTTGAGCAGGTTCTTTCTTGAAGGTCAAAAAACAACATGCTACTTTTTACTATCGGATTCTGGAGTATTTATTTTGTAAGAGTGAGATATGATGTGTACAACGGGCCAATTGACTACTTAAATCATTCAAGCAAGAAATTCAATCATCAAGCTTTATCTTTGATGAGTAACTCTGTCTGCTCTGGCTCAGCTCACAATTCAGCCACAGTTAGAGGCTGATTTAATCTCGGGACTTCAACCAGTTTTCCTGCTGATGCCAGCCTTCCTACTTCCTACATTGCCACCTATAGAACAATCATGGGCATGACAGGCAAAACTCCCAGCACCCCGAGCTGACCACCAGATGGATGTGACACTAAATGCATATATCTACTCACAGTGTTGCATTTGAATTTGAAACTTCAAAATGAAGTTATTTGATTGAATTGATTGTTTTTGCCACATTTTAAAAGCAACGCATGTATTACCTTTAACAGAGTCAAAGTATGTTAAGCAAAAGGAGCAACAAACGTATGCAAAATGATATCTTACATTGATGCAGGTTCTAGCAATGGGTCATATTTTACAAAATGAATCATTCAGAAATTTAATGTACCACAAATTATAAAAGAAAATATAAATATAAAAATATTAAATAATTATTCAATTAAAACTGAAGTCTCCATGGGGAGTTACTTTTACGTTTATGTTCTAAATGTACCTCTGCTTCTCTCCACTATGATCAAGTGACACTGACTAAAATGATATGCGCTTAGGATCTGTGCATGACTAAAATTAAGTTTGATTGTCAAAGCAAATATTTTTATTAAATAATGTAATAAATATCTATAGCACTGTAATAAATAATGTTATTTACTAAAAAATGGACAGAGGAATGCAAAGTTATATAGTATATGAATATTTGATTGTGAAATTTTAAGTTAATTATTTTAAAATATCCACATCTTAATGAACAATATCTACTCATTCAAATAACCTTATTATAAGCTCCTCAGGCAATAGAAACTAGAGAAGCTGTTACTTTGCACTCATCATTGTATATTAGCTGTTATCTGTCACCTCACAGATAACCTATCAGTCTCTCTGTCCTTGTAGGCCCTACAGTAATCTGCATAACACACTATCTGTTCAGAGAGAGTGTGTTCTCTACCTGAGCTGATGCAACTGTCTAGTGCATGTCCATATCAAGGAGACTTCAGACAGCCAGAAGGCATTCATAACTGTGTTATGGCATGAGGAATCTGCTGCAGTCATTGCATGAGATCTCAATCCATGTACTGTATTTACTATCCTGTCCTCTAGTTAAGCAAAGTCAAATCCCTCAAGCAATGAAGGCGAACCATTTTCCGTTTCAATTTTCCTGAAGCTCCACAGAGTGTCTGCACGCAATAAAAAGGATGTAGTTCTTGTGAAATGACAGCCACTCTGCTTTCAATTGACAGTAGACTTCACTGTACATGAGGTTGAAATTCAAATCTTTGAAACACTGCAAATGTCACAAAAACCACAAACAAGTTTCCACGAATAATGGAAATGAATGGGGTCACACGATGACACAAAAAGCTGAATTCAGCTCGGATTGTAATGTCCTGGAATTTGCTACTCAGCAGTTATGATGGATTCATACTTAAGAACTCATGTTTTTGAACCTTGGTACAGCTCTAGCATTGCAGATTGCAGCATTAATAGTGCTACTCCAGGTTCAAACATTTATACCAAGCACCTGCTTTGTGAAATATTAGTTCTATCGTACACATCATCCAGATTACTAATTAAAAACAAACTTCTGTTTAAATTTTTAGTAACCATCAACAGATGCAACATTTTGATTAGTGTCACTGCTTTTAAACAATTACATGATTTATATTAAATCATATGTAGCCTGTTTTCCACCAAAATTTATATAGTGAGGTCATTTTTATAAACAGTTTGTGATCTCATTAGAGCAGAAAAAATGTGTTGTGGTTCCCGTCACAAAATTGCCCCCTAGGTGAATTTTTTCCTTCAGGAGTTGGCTCACTTCACAGCAATTACATGGCTGTTAATGTCTTTATAATTAAACATTAATATAATATAATGTCCATGACGGGGTTTGTTAACAATAGTCTTCGCGAACAGAGCTCAAGCAACTCCCGATCAAGTCAGATAAACTTAAAACTTTGGCTAGATAACACCACTGTCTGCTGCAACCCATGCAGTAACTAGTGTTTGAAAGTCTCATACATTTAATATTTCTCAGACTGCATGCACACAAACCATTGTGTCCTGAAATGCACCTGCTCTACAATAATTTTTCACCTTCTTATGAACACTGGTGGTTGTTCATGGGCTCCTCCACAAATAGATGTTTCATTCCATTTATCTAAGGTTAAGTAGCTCTGCAAGTGGTGAAAACCACTGTAACGCACTGTTGAAGTCACTTACTTCTTGTTGGCGCTCATCTCGTCAGCTTGCGTGTGATAAATTTCCTTATGAATGCTTTGAGCAGAGCGGATCACCGCAGTGGCTGCCGATGTTTGACCTGACAAAGAAACACATTGGAGAGGTCATTTCTCTCCTCTCTGTGCACAATCACTTCCTTTCAACACTAAAATAAAAGCCTGAAGGTCTTCTCAGGCTAGAACAATATAATAACAAAACTGTAGAATATTATAAAGCACAGTTATCAAACGTATTATGAGCTACCTGTGTAACATTTAAACTCATTGACTTCAGTGATTAAAGTGTGATTTTAATCATTGTAACTAGGATATTTCAGCAAACAACATTGCTGGTGCTTGGCTGTAAAAGACTAAATAAAGCAGTTTGAAAACCCGTTACAAATGTCCAAGAAACTTACTGACCAACAACCCACTCTCCTGGTGCGTATTTACGCACAAGTTGAACTTTAATGGTGGGATTTTTTTTTTTTTTTAAGTGCAATTAAACCAAAGAATGCGCAAATAGCATAGCTCAAAATACATTTAAATGATATAAGGTCACCAAACTCTTGAAGGCACAGGTTAGTGGCTGTAGGAGATGCGGCATGAAGGCGATTTATGTTCAAGCCCCACGCACACAGCCTAGAGGAACGACTTTCAGTCGTCAATAACTTCAGTGTGGAAACAAAAGTAAAGAGCCTACCGCTGTAGTCTTGATACACAGATCTGCGTGTTGGGCTGTTGTTGTCACTCCAGCAGTGACATGAATGTAACGAAGTCTATTTCCACTGCTCGGGTCAGTTTGTACATGACATTGCGCGTCGGTTTCACTCCACATGCTGCCGCCTCTATCAACAGGGCCATCCTTCTGTCAACGCCACTCCTCCGGTGGGAGGTCAAACTCCTCCACTGCCGCATCACCATCGCTCCTCTTCATCATTTCACCCCCGCTGGCAAAAAGTCATCATAGAGCAGTGCTTGGTAATCTCGACGCTCGAACATCCAGGGAATCATAAAGCCACAAACTTCCACAGTAAACGTTTTGATGCGTTAAATGAGACAAAAACTCACCCGTGGGATCCACGCATACAACAGAAATATAGATGAATTAATACAGTAAGTCTACGCCTATCGTCAGTGGTAAAATGAAAAAGAAAGAAATTAGGGTTATTTTACATTCCTGAAAATAATCTGACACTTGTTTAGTTACTTCTGCTCGTTCTTACTTCATTTGACAAAAAGTTATTTGTGAGATTTTCATGTGCATTTAACGTTAAACTATAACCATAAATCATTCCTGCAATTTACCTGAACAAGAAAATGTGATTCATGCAGTATGATGATATACAATTTCTTTGCATAAGAGTTACTTGGGATTGTATTATTCAGCAGTTGTGAATTATGAATTTTGAATCCACAGCGTCATCTACTGGAGGACACACTGAAACAGCTGCTGATTTAAATTATACATTTCTCAGTAGCCTTTTTTTTTTTTTATACAGGGGCAGCAAACGTCACCTGTTAAGTAGATATTTACCAAATGAAGGATTCAAGCTTCCAATAGTCAAAATGAAACCCTATTTTTTCCTGCAAAGGCTAGGAAACTCCATTTCTTCAACTCTAGGTCACACTTTTCAGATTATCCATGCCTAGCAGTTTAAAACTTGGCTTCAATCATTAACTTGTTAAGTTAAACAATGATGACAATTACCATGTTTTTTTACATGTGAGGACCTGATATTCAGAAAAAGAAAATAAAAAGGTTGGGCTAATCTTTTCTGCACACAGACAAACACAAGACACAAGTGGACAGAGATTGCTAGGAAAGGTTAACTGTCTACTTCCATGGAACACGAAACAAATAAATCTTACAACTATAATGTCATCTCACCTTTGACAGTTTAAGTGAATGAATGTTTTGCTTGAGACAAGCCATTTCAGAGCAATAGTTTTGGTTAAAAGTTAGAACCATTAAACATGCTCCCCTTTTGTTTATCATTTATGAACTTTATGTTAGTGGGAAAATTATGATTACACAATTTATGTTATTAATACTTCAGTTAATTGATTGTTCATTAACACAAATTGCAGATATATTCACTGCAGCAACGTTGCCAATGACATAACACAGATACACATGTGGGGTCAGGCATGACCCCATGGGTTGCTTTTCTTCAAAAGCTTCAAAATGAAAACTTGTGATATATTCATATTCCAGGTATTCCTCATAAAATATTTTTGCGACATGAGGCCATAAGCAGGGTTAGGGAAAATGTAGAGATACACTAAATCACTCAGGTCAGGGTTTCCATCTTGTCAGGGACATGTGACTTGGTGAATTGTTGTTTTCCACATTACCTTTTTTTCTCGTTTTTTATAAAACCAATAAATTGGTAACATCTATGGTAAAAGACACGAAATATACAGTACTGCAGAGAAAACCTGGATTATGTCAAGTACACTCACTGCCTTCTTAGCATAAGTGCACAATTATGAAAGCTGAAATTACAGAACATTTTGTCGAAGCATGAATAAGTTTTATACATGAAATTAGGTACCACATTATTGTAAATGCCCCTACCATATAATGGCAAGATATCCTTTGAAGTAATTTTGTGTCTACCTGAGATGATCAAGATCTCCACTATCGGGTTGCTTTTTGGGCCACACCCCACCTCGACAAAAATTAAAAGCATTTGAAAAAATCGGACAATAAACAGACAAATCCTGCTAATAAAAAAAGTCCTTGCTTAAGGAATTATTGTTATTATAATCACACTGCAGCTGCTGCCAACTACCGCTACTACACTGCACAGGGCATCTGTCTCTTTCACATAAACAAAACCTTCACAGGGACTCCTTAGGAAGACGTTTCTTGAGCTTTGTGACCTTAGAGCTCCAATATCACAAGCCATTTACTTTAAGAAAGAACTGGTTTGGCCTTTGTATTTAAGAAGACACTTAATCATTTATATATTTAGTATTGTTTTTTTAATTTAACATCCCAAAAAAGAATATGTGAAATAGATTTACTAGTAACTCTTCATTAATGGTAGTAAAATAATGACTGTAAATCAAAGGACGAGAAGACATTTCAATTTCACAGTTATATTTCATTACTATGATGATAACAAAGAAGTTAAACAGCATTATCTACAGCATTTTAAAAAAGGTATCAAACTTCTTCTTCTCCTTTCGGCTTTTCCCTTCAGGGGTCGCACAATTTATCTAAAGCTTTCACAGATATTTTAACACAAATAGTAAGATTTTTTTTAAAAACACCTTAGAAATACAGACACAACATGGCATAGCTACAGAAATTTTGGTTTTTTTATATACATAAACAAATTAATATAATCAGTTCAGTTATGTTCCCACTGTAACTTTTTTTTATAAAGTTGATTCCACGCAGGTTTCAGGTTCATTACCTTGTCATTCAATACTAATGTATAGTCACAATAACACAAGGAGATCCTACTGTATATCACTTATTACATTGGCAGGTTTTTAAGTTATCCTTTACCTGAAGAAATTACTTGAACAATGTTTCACATCCACCACACCACCACATTCTGGAAAGTGTTGCATGCTATATAATCATGCTAATTCTCAAAGCTCTTTAAACATACAGCGTACCTCCTGCATTAGAAAGCCTTAAAGGTCACTTCTGACAAAGATACCTGCACAGGTAAACCTAAAAATGAGAGTCTATTGAGGGTTTAGCCATATTTTAAGTACTAGAAACATATGACATAAGAAGCTGTGGCAGTTTTACCTCAGGAGAAGGCTGAACAATCCTCTCAACAATCACACACATCTGTATAGCCTTGCACATACCCCAGCCATCCACAAAGCTTTGTGGGATTTGTTTGAAAGTTTTTTGTATTTACAGAAACTGTTGAAATCCACATAACAATGTTAAAGACAGTGGAAGTTGGGTTTTTTGGGCAGCAGTCGCTCAGTCCACTAAGTCTTAGGCTGGAGGCTAGAGGGTCGCTTGCTGAAGACCCTGTTTGTCAGGATTTGCAGTTGCTCCTTCTCTCTCCCCCTCCCCTTCTGAGTTAAACTTGGTTCCAACCTACCTGGGCGTGGCTACACCTGGCAGCAGATCAGCACACCTGTCTCCCAACACCAATCTCCAGACTTTCAAGAGGACCAGCTTCCCACCATTCGACGCCAGTTCAGTTGTATTGCTTGTCAGTAACAGTACCTTGGCTCTCTTAACACTACCTTTGTCATTTTGCAAACCCATTTTTTTCCCATGTTACCAGTTTCTGTCTGCTGCCTACTGCCCGTTCACCTTTCAGTCCGCCTGCCTGACACTACTGCTTAACCCCTGTCGACTCATCGGCTCAGCCTGGTCATCCAGTCCACCATCTTGCAACATTCATTCTTGTCAAATAAATCTTTTTCCCTTACCTGCTGTGCTTCGTATTTGGGTCCTAGAGTAAACCGTGACAGTGTCAGGGAAAAACTTTTGGAGTGTGAACTGGCAGTGAGAGGGGCGAGTTCACCTCCAGAGTATTGCTGTGGTGCCCCTGAGCAAGGCACAGTACCCTGCTCATTGCTGCTCATTGCTGCTCATTGGGCGCGCCAAGAAGTAGCTGCCCACTGCTCTACCTCCCCATCACTTGCATGCCTACAGGCCCCATGTGTGTGTGTTATGGGCCTGTACCCACACACACACACACGCACACGCACAAATATGCCCTGAGTACCTCAAGCGGCAGTGGCTCAGTGGTAAAGCGGGCAGTAGAGCGGGTCGTCCTATGATTCAAGATCGGCGATTCGATTCCCACTCCCGCCCAAAAAAATACCCGGAGGTGAGCTGACAGTAGGAGGTGTCAACTCACCTCCGGAGCACTGCCGAGACACCCTTGAGCAAGGTGCCGTCCCCCTTACAAATTGCTCATTTGAGGCACACCAAGAAGGAGCTGCCTGCCACTCTACCTCCCTTACATGCCTACAGGCCCCCCTGTGTGTGGTTGTGTGTATTACAGGGGCCTGTATACACTAACATGCATGCATGTGATTTGATTTGATTTGATTTGATTGACTAACAAAAACTAGAGTGTGCATTCTTAATTTCCCTTATTATAACAGTGTATTAAATTAAAAATTAAAATTAAAAGTACCTCAAGGAAAATGTCATAAAAATGTCAATTATGAGGACAAACAAACATTTGGAATAGAATGGTTTATTTGTTTGATGAACTCAACACTGAGCTGTAAAATCACAACGCCAAAGTTGAGAAATTCCAGAATGTGGGGGCTAAAACACCTTTTGCTTTTCTCACATTTACATTACAACACTGTGTAGTTAAAAAGAAATAAAGAGTTTACAAGGGGGTTGAACTCTAATGATATTTGATTTTTTTTTTTTTTTTTTGGTGGTACTGCTCAGTGATGCCATACTCAAATAATGCTTTTACATCTTAAATAATGTATTTCTAATATATTGTATTGGCTAACATTTTTGTGTGCATTTGCTCATAGTAATGTACAATCGGACATTGTTGTAGCACTGTATATAATTATAGAGTTTCACTCATATCACCCATTTACATGTTTTACCTGAGGTCAGAAGAACTGATGCACTTGTTGTTCAAATCTTCTAGAGAAAGAAATGTTATCTTTGGCACAGTCAAAATCAACATCGCATTTTTCAGTGTCTAGACATGAAACTTATTTGCTCTATTACATTCAGGTCGAACACAGGTCTTGTGTCATGTTGCTCAAACTTACAATGAATAACATACGGTAACTGGAATATAATATTTAACTTGTAAAAATTGAGTTGAAGCATTACTTGACTTAAATGTTAAATATGTCAAGTAACATTTACAGACAGATAGATCTATTACTATTTCTATAACTATAACAATAATAAAAGTTAGGGGTTATTGCCAAAATAGGGCCTGGACATGACTTTTGCTGACTTTGCAACTTAAGAGTAATTGTCTGTCAGCATCGTCTAAAATGATGACTTGTTTTTAAAAATAAATGTCAGAACTCCTGCATAGCAAAAGAGTTATTTAAAATATATTTATACATATAACTGGTGGGGAATCACTACAGAGGGCATTTCACAGAGATCCAGCAGAGCAACTAAGATGAAGCCTTCATTAGTTACTTTATGACACTAATGTTTCAAAAAACAATCTGACTACAATGAATTTTAATATTTTAAGAATTTTTTTCTTATCATAATGATCCTTATGTATAAATAAAAAAAGAAATATTGCCTACAGTATATTCATTGTCTTTGTCAAAGAAAATATGATGAAGTTAAGTGTGGGAATGAAGAACCTCATGGCGAACGTTTCAATGCATCAACACCTTGTCATGATGGAAAGGCTTTTGTTCCCTGATGATCCTAGGGACTACGTTGTTGGTGCATTTTGTCCCTGGTGGGGTTTCCCAATGCTAATTGCTGGTAGGTAATAGGGCAGACTGAGAGCGGTTCATGATACTCTATGAGAAACAACGAAGAGGACAACAGTTTACAATAGCAGTTTACCTCACCTAGATGGGAAGTGGAAGCATACAGTGATGGGGGACTTGGAGAGGGACTTGTCCATCTCAGGGGCTGAGGTCACTGAAGTAGATGAGAAGCTCCTTTCTGTCCAGACCTTAGGGGTTCACGAGAGTTGCCTTAAGTACCTTAAGGCTCTGGATGCTGGCTGTCTTGGTTGCCATGCCTTCACAACATTGCGGGGGAGGAGGGCAGTGGCTCACGGTATACTGGGGTGGTGGTTCTCCTTTTCCTAAAGGGGACTTAAGAGTGTGTATCCTCAACCAGTCTGCATGTGCTTTGTGAACTTGGAAAAGACATGCAAATGTGTTCCTTGTAATGCCCTGTGAGGACTGCTCAGTGAATATGAGGTATTTTGCTCGTTATTATTGGCCTTTCACCTCATGTATGACTAGATTGGGATCAGACTTGATCCTATTGAGAGCAAGACTGTTCCATTACCTTTTTCGATTTGTAGGCACAGCAAGGAGGTGGAGGAAGTCTGGTTTTGTGAAGGGTCCAGTTTCCAAGTAAATGGAAGAAAATTTATAAATACATTAATTATTGGGATTTTTCTACTGTATATGCAAAAGATTACAAAGCTTCATTTTATGATGTGGTGTAAAATATATGTTTATTTCTCATTATTATTTTGCCTTCTTTCAGTGTTGCAGCTGGGTCTGTTTTGCTTGGGGGTTTTTTGTTTGTTTTTTTGTGGCATATAAGCCATTTATGCTGTGAAATTTCATGTAGCTTAATTATACTGCTACTAGTTATGTAACCTTCATTAAAAAAATCTGCTGGACAAATTCAACTTTATATGAGAAAATTGTTTTAGGTTAGTAACAAAAAAGCAAACACAAAATGAAAAATAGCTTACTGTGGAAAAATGTCACGATCAATATGCTTTAACTTTACATGCCACTGCCAAAAGAAAAAAATTACTGTCTTCTGTTTTTGTCTTTAAATTTTCCACAAGTTGACATTTCTCAAAACAGTGTTTTCATCCATAACACAAAATATTTTTAAGGCTAACATCATAGGACATATCTGAGGCAAGTTAGCATGAAAGGGATTGTCCCTCATACATTGGTGTATAAAGGCAAACATCTGCCAACGTTCCAATTTGACCATAAAAGCTTGTCAGCATTTTCAACTTTTCTTTCATGTTATTTTTGTTATTTTCATGGGGGGTTTTCATTCAGTTTGCAGTCCTTTGGTTTTGCTTCAAATTAATTTTCAAAGGCTGAGAAGTATCTAAAGTGATTTTTTTAAAGAGAATGATTTGAAAGGTATTTATATCACCCCTTTATACTCCCTGTTGGATGGGACCATTTGGATTTGATGCACTTTTGACCCTCGTAGTCTTACAAGTGGATTTTATTTTGCGCCAGCTCACACCTTTGAAGTAAAATTGTTCTGGGAAATGTAGCTCGACCTCTTCTTTTGGGTGAAATTCTTCACACCATGACTACTGACTCATGTGCAAACTATAAAAATGTTATGTACCCTTGTGTCACAATATTTCTTTGTAAACATTCGTTTTAATGTTGCATTTTCCATATAAGTGTTCAAATGAATTTAGACTTATCCTTGCATATAAATTTATACTATTTTAGAATTCATTAAAAGGTACTTGTGAAATGATATCTGCTTGGTATTTTCCATGAGGCAATAGTCATCTGATATATTTTCGTTATTTTATTTCTTGTTTTTATTTATATACAGGTATTCGTTTGAACATTCATAGAAACAAAAAACCACAAAAAATTAATAAACAAGTCTTAAGCTTACACAGCAGACTTTCCCTAACAATGTAAAGAAATAAAAAAATGGAAACAATCAACAAGGTGAAAAAGCTATATTATATGTATATATATGTATACGTGTATGTTTATGTATTGTATCTGTATGTACATATATGTATTTGTATACGTATGAACTGTATATGTATACATATACACTTTTGACCCTCATAGTCTTACCAGTGGATTTTATTTTGTAAAAGTTCACACCTTTGAAGCAAAATTGTTCTGGGAAATGTAGCTCGACCTCCTCTTCTGGGTGAAATTGGGTGAAAAAAAAAAATACCCGGAGGTGAGCTGACAGTGGGAGGTGTCAACTCACCTCCAGAGCACTGCCGAGGCACCCTTGAGCAAGGTGCCATCCCCTTTACAAATTGCTCATTTGAGGCGCACCAAGAAGGAGCTGCCTGCCACTCTACCTCCCTTGCATGCCTACAGGCCCCCCTGTGTGTGGTTGTGTTTATTACAGGGGCCTGTTCACACTAATATGCATGCATGTGATTTGATTTGATTGACTAACAAAAAAAACTAGAGTGTGCCTTCTTAATTTCCCTACTGGGATTATAACAGTGTATTAAATTAAAATTAAATTAAAAATTAAATTAAAAATTAAATTAAATTAAATTAAATTAAATTAAATTAAATTAAATTAAATTAAATTAAATTAAATTCTCCAAGCCACACCATGACTACTGTTATGTCATGACTACTGTCATGGTGTAGCACAGTACATATGCTGTCATGGCACAGCATATACAGTACATATACATATGTGTATACATATGCATATACATATACATATCTTCTTCTCCTTTTGGCTTTTCCTTTCAGGGGTCAACACAGCGAATCAGTTGCCTCCATCTAACCCTGTCGTCCTCTAGGCCTCCTGATTGGCAGTTCAAAACTCAGCATTCTTCTACCAATATAGTCACTATTTTTCCTCTGGATATGTCCAAAGTCCAAACCATCTGTCTGGCCTCTCTGACTTTATCTCCAAAACTTCTAACATGTGCTGTCCCTCTGATGTACTCATTCCTGATCCTATCCATCCTGGTCACTCCCAAAGAGAACCTCAGCATCTTCATCTCTACTACCTCCAGCTCTGTCTCCTGTCTTTTACTCAGTGACACTGTCTCTAGACCAAACAACATCACTGGTCTCACCACAGTTTTGTACACCTTTCCTTCATTTTAACTGAAACTCTTCAATCACACAGCACACCTGACACTTTCCTCCACCTGTACCATCCTGCCTGTACACGCTTCTTCACCTCTTTTCCACACTTTCCATTGCTCCAGGCTGTTGACTCTAAGTCAGTGGTTCTTAACCTTGCTGGAGGTACCAAACCCTGCCGGCTTTATATGCTCACTCACCAAACCCTTCTTTAGTAAAAAAATAACATAAAATAAATAGATTTAAATTTAAGACATAATTACATGTTTCTTGGTGTATTTAATGAATAGTGCATTAATGTCACTTTTTTCAAAGAACAAAACCAGGACAGTGCGTGAACTCACATGAAATGACCTACCTGCAAATCAGTGTGACTTCTGCTGTTGTTATTGAGAGACCAGTTCAGATATGTGTGGCTTCACCTTGGCAAGTGCTACTCTTATGTCATTTTCAAAGCAGTCTGTTTCTTTTGTTTTCCACGCAGCTTAAGGAAGCGTTCCTTTATTTTTGCCAGTGCGAGACCAGAGTTGCTCAACTTGACATTACAAATCATGCAGAACGCTGACTCCCGTCACACATCCCATCATACAGTACATGTACATATACATACAAATATACATACATAAATACCACATATTTATATGTATATGTGTGTATGTATATAGGCTGTATTTGTACTGTATATGTATGTGTATGTGCATCTCAATGATAAGTCTTTAGTCTTTGGCAAGATAAACAAGCATAAACCATAAGAGTTTGACATGGTCTCATCACTATCATGCATATTAATAGCAATTTAAAAAATATATACATCATCATATATCATATCACATCATATATTATGTAGAAGGTTTCTTTAGACCTTTACTGTGCTGCACTTTGTCTACAATGTGTTCGACTATCTGCCTTTTTGGTTGGTTCGGAAACAAATCCCTGTAGTAAATATCATTAGATTAGTGATCACAAACATCAACTTTTGCAACAACAGTCCAGAAATTTCTGTGGAAAAATGACAATCAATAGGACTTAAAATTAATCCTAAATTCCAAAATGCAATACTCCATGTAAAACAAAGCAGAAAAGGACAAAAGTCACCTGAGAATATGTACATGTTGTGAAGAATTCCATGAATATCACAAAGTGCAGGGTTTGGACCAGTGCAAAAAAAAGAAGGGGGGGGGCTACCGGTTATGAATGTGAATTTTTTACAAGTAGTGAGAGGAAAGAGAGGAAAGACTGGCATACTTTAAAGTTATTGGATGTTCTACAGATATGAATTTATCAAGTTATGTGGCAGAGGCCAGAGAGGACAAACAGATAAGCCTCTTCAGTTTCTTGCTGTGACAATCAGTGACTGCAGACAAAAGTGATTGTTCTGTGAGGATGCACTTACTTAAATACTTGTGTCAAGATTCTAACATGCTCACAACAACACACAACAGCTGAGGAGGTGTGGTATTTGCCATGTTACCATCTTAGTCTGGCATGTTAGTATGCTACATTTGCTACCTGGCACTGAACTTATTAAACTCAGGTCAATTTTACACTGTTGCAGGTATTAGATATGAATCCACAGAAAATATATTATAGACCACAGATATTTTGTAAAAAATTGATCTCTGTCCTTGGCAAAAATGGTTTACGACAAGTAATTCTGAGGATATAAGATTGGGAGATTTCTTTCAAAATCTGACCTTCTTCATTGTGCAGCTAGTGAAAATTCAGGATTACCAGAGTAATTAGGATTCATCATTTGAACCAAAGTGAAGGGCTGGGCAACATCTATCACTGTCTGGCTGCAGTATGCCACTAACATAGCTGAATATGTTAAAAACATTTTGATAGATACAGTTAAATCAGTCAGTCAGTATGACTCTTGCGATGGGGGGATGTCCCGCCCCTGTGCGTTGAGCCAACCAGATGAGTCAGTTTTTTCCAGCGCTGGCGGTCTTGTGCCAGCTGCTCTACATCCTCCACAGCGACTCACTGTTGTCGGAGGTTGCCCGCAATGACATCAAGCCATCGGGTGCGGGACCTGCCTCGAGGTCGTTTCCAGTCTGCGGCCTTAGTGTCAAACTGGAGAATGGCTCTTGTTGGGTGATCAGGGGGAAGGCAGAGGACATGACCAAACCAGCGGGTACGACATTGCACTGCCGGGCAAGAAGCTCTGGGCTGGTGCGTGCAGGCTCTAAGCACTTTGTTGGAAACCCGCTGGGACCACCATGATGTTTTCGATGGTTCTGAGAGCCCTGCTATCAAAACCATCTACACTAGCAGCCGGGGTCTTATTTAAGGGCCAAGTTTCCGAGCCGTAGAGCAGGATTGAGAGGACGGCAGAGTTGTAAATTTAGAGCTTTGTCTTGCGTGAGATGGTCTGGTTCCGCTAGAGTGGCTTCCAAAGAGACTGCAGAGTTGACGCTGCCAGAGCTCTTCTGCAGAGAATCTCTGGTTTAAGGTCCCCATTGTCCGTCACGATGGACCCCAGATACATAAAGCTCTTGAAAGGCTCCACAGTGTCATCACCCAGCTGCAGGAGAGGTGGATCCGGTCCGTCACCAACATGCATGAATTTGGTTTTAGTCCAGCTCACTCGAAGGCCAAGCTTCTCTGCCTCTTCTCTATATACAGTATGTCCAGGGCGTCTCTCAGCTGGCTGTAGGATGTGCTGAGCAGGATGGTGTCGTCAGCATACTCCAGGTCAGTCAGGTGGTAGTTGCCGAGGGACACCCCAGGGACTCGCTCTCAGACTCTGGACATCAAATGGTCAATGATACAGTTAAAAAGGTCAGGAGCAGCCAGGCAGCCCTGGCGGATGCCACTGGAGATGGGGAACCAGTCGGAGTATCCACCGTTGATTCGGACACAGCTCTCTGCGTTGCTGTAGAGCAGTTTGAGCAGGGCAACGATCTTAGGTGGTGCTCCAAGGGTCTGTAGAATGCTCCAGAACAAGGCATAGCAGATGGTGTCAAAGGCAGCCTTCAAATCAATGAACCTGATGTACAGATGGCGATCTAGAGCAGCACGGTATCGTTCTCCAGGTCACTGGAACGCATAAGACCCCTTGCCACTCCAAGGCCAGACCCAAGAGAGGGAGAGACAGTTAAGCCGAAAATTATTCGTACCCCTCAAAAATTGTGACTTAAGGTTACTTTTATTCAGCTGATAAGTCTTTCCTGGGTTGAAAATGACTACTGTCTCCCAGAAGATTATAAGACAATGTATGAGAGGCATCACATTGGAAAAAAATGTTTATCAGCTTTTATTTCCATTTGAATACAGAGTAACGTCCAACATTATTCCTACCCTTCTCAATAATCAAGAAAAAAGCTTTTATTGACTATAATAGCAATTGTTTCCTATGATTGCTAAACAGTGTTTCACATGTCTCCACTGGTTCTTTTCCCCATGCATCTTTAGCAATGAGCTCCAGCTCTTTCAGGTTTGAGGGTCTCCTTGCAATCACCCTGATTTTTGGCTCCCTCCACCGATTCTCAATTGGATTCAAGTCAGGACTCGGGCTAGGCCACTGCAAACCATTAATTTTTTGTTTTTTTTACCATTTCTTCACCACTTTTGCAATGTGTTTGGGATTGTTGTGCTGAAATGTCCATTTGGTACCCAAGGCCAAATTTCTCAGCAGACTGCCTGATGTTGTTATCAAGAATCTTGATGTATTGTCCATCTTTCACGGAGCAATTAACTGTGATTAGGGTCCCTTGTCCAGTGGCTGACACACAACCCCAGACCAAAGCACTAGGTTCCCACCATCATGTTTGACAGTGGGAATGGTGTTCTTAAAAATGGATTTCCCTTTTTGACACTAGATGAAAAGTACATCTTTGTACCAAACAATTCCATTTTTGATGACCATAAAACAGAAAACTGGTACCCTCCTGGCCATCATGGGCATCACTTTTGACTTCGGACCACATCCACATCCTCGCCATCTGTACATCGCCATCTGTACATTTCTACTTGAAACTTGAAAACATATACCATTACAGCCCTACAGCATTTATGAGCAGCCACAGTGTGCCAACACAGGTCCTCAGTGAGCTTCTTTGTCTTAGCCATAATGTTCACAAACCAGCTGCAGATAACGTTTGTCTTTCCTCTGTCGAGATGATTAAAAGTGCTGTTCCCAATGAATCAGGGTAATTAAGATACTTTGGAACTATCAAAAAAAAAACATGCTGGCTTAATTTAAGTGAATAACTTAAGGGGTATGAATAATTTCAAGTTTAAATGTATATTTAAGACTTAATTTGTAGTCTTAAATATAGTTAAACTTGAGAGCTGGTTGAGTCATAGTGATGGGATGTCTTGTGGAGGAGGCATCATGTATCTCTAGCTGGTGGCATTCCTTGTGATCTATGGACCAAATAACTTAAGTCAGTGTTGTGGACTGCTTGTCATTATTAAAGAACTAAAGAACACTAAAGAACTAAAGAACACAGGACACAGATCAGAAGAACTTGTTTCTGTCTGTTCAGGGGCAGCCCTCCCTAGAAATTTGTAGAAATTTCTCAATAATGGTATTCTGAGTGTGGCTCTCATTCATTGGGCTTAAATGAAAAGTTTTGTCTGATTTTATAAAAGGGCAGGTTCTTTTGTTTCACTAAACTTTTTCCAATGTGACAGGGTCCTTTGGTTAGTCAAAATTAACTGTGACATTCAAAAACTTGGAAATACATATTAAAAGTTTAGATGGAAAAACTGTATCTGAGTTCAGACTGGTTTTATAAGTGTCAGACTCGAGAGGTGCAGCTTCTCAAGAAAAAGGTCAGAAAAATGTCTATTAGTCAGAGCAACTTAGGTCAACGCCTGCTGTTATTCTAAAATTCTGTACCTCCATCTCCTCCCTCTGTCCATTCGGGGTATTACATGTGCAGCAGTACGTCACTCTCGGAGAACATTTGAGACACAATATTAACCATGTTTTATGGGCCAAGATTTAAAACTCATTAATACCTCAATAACAAAATTGGTACCAATTAAATGCTTTAAAAATGTGTAATTTAACAAGTGTTATATCCATCCATCCATCCATTCTCTTCCGCTTATCCGGGGTCGGGTTGCGGGGGCAGCAGCTTGAGCAGGGAAGCCCAGACTTCCCTCTCCCTAGCCACTTCGTCCAGCTACTCCGGGAGAATCCCAAGACGTTCCCAGGCCAGCCGGGAGACATAGTCTCTCCAGCATGTCCTGGGTCGTCCCCGGGGCCTCCTCCCGGTAGGATGTGCCCGGAACACCTCACCAGGGAGGCGTCCAGGAGGCATCCTGACCAGATGCCCGAGCCACCTCATCTGGCTCCTTTCGATGCGGAGGAGCAGTGGCTCGACTCTGAGTCCCTCCCGGATGACCGAACTTCTCACCCTATCTCTAAGGGAGAGCCCGGACACCCTGCGGAGGAAACTCATTTCGGCCGCTTGTATCCTGGATCTCGTTCTTTCGGTCACGACCCACAGCTCGTGACCATAGGTGAGGGCAGGAACGTAGATCGACCGGTAAATCGAGAGCTTTGCCTTTCGGCTCAGCTCCTTCTTCACCACGACGGACCGATACAGAGTCCGCATCACTGCAGACGCTGCACCGATCCGCCTGTCGATCTCCCGTTTCATAGCACCCTCACTCGTGAACGAGACCCCGAGATACTTGAACTCCTCCACTTGGGGCAGGATCTCATCCCCAACACTCCACCCTTTTCCGACTGAGGACCATAGTCTCAGATTTGGAGGTGCTAATTCTCATCCCAACCGCTTCACACTCGGCTGCGAACCGTTCCAGTGAGAGTTGGAGATCACGGCTTGATGAAGCCAACAGCACCACGTCATCTGCAAAAAGCAGAGACGCAATGCTGAGGCCACCAAACCGGACACCCTCAACGCCTTGGCTGTGCCTAGAAATTCTGTCCATAAAAGTTATGAACAAAATCGGTGACAAAGGACAGCCTTGGCGGAGTCCAACCCTCACTGGAAACGAATCCGACTTACTGCCGGCAATGCGGACCAAACTCTGACATCGGTCGTACAGGGACCGAACAGCCCTTATCAAGGGGTTCGGTACCCCATATTCCCGAAGCACCCCCCACAGAACCCCCCGAGGAACACGGTCGAACGCCTTCTCCAAGTCCAACTCCAACTCCCCCTTCTTAAAAAGGGGGTCCACCACCCCAGTCTGCCAATCCAGAGGCACTGTCCCCGACATCCACGCGATGTTGCAGAGGCGTGTCAACCAAGACAGCCCCACAACATCCAGAGCCTTTAGGAACTCCGGGCGGATCTCATCCACCCCCGGGGCCCTGCCACCGAGGAGCTTTTTAACTACCTCGGTGACCTCAACCCCAGAGATAGGAGAGCCCGCCTCAGAGAACCCAGACTCTGCTTCCTCATGGGAAGGCGTGTCGCCGGAATTGAGGAGGTCTTCGAAGTATTCTCCCCACCGAGTCACAACGTCCCGAGTTGAGGTCAGCAGCGCCCCATCCCCACTATACACAGTGTTGATGCTGTACTGCTTCCCCCTCCTGAGACGTCTGATGGTGGACCAGAATCTCCTCGAAGCCGTCCGGAAGTCGTCCTCCAAGGCCTCACCGAACTCCTCCAAAGCCCGAGTTTTTGCCTCAGCAACCACCAAAGCTGCATTCCGCTTGGCCAGCCGGTACCTATCAGCTACCTCAGGAGTTCCACAGGCCAAAAAGGCCCGATAGGACTCCTTCTTCAGCTTCACGGCATCCCTTACCGCCGATGTCCACCAGTGGGTTCTGGGGTTGCCGCCACGACAGGCACCGACCACCTTACAGCCACAGCTGCGGTCGGCCGCTTCGACAATGGAGGCGCGGAACATGGTCCACTCAGACTCAATGTCCCCCGCCTCCCCCGGAACGTGGGTGAAGTTCTGCCGGAGGTGGGAGTTGAAACTCCTTCTGACAGGGGATTCCGCCAGGCGTTCCCAGCAGACCCTCACAATACGTTTGGGTCTGCCAGGTCGGACCGGCATCTTCCCCCACCATCGGAGCCAACACACCACCAGGTGGTGATCGGTTGAAAGCTCCGCCCCTCTCTTCGCCCGAGTGTCCAAGACATGCGGCCGCAAGTCCGATGACACGATCACAAAGTCGATCATCGAACTGCGGCCTAGGGTGTCCTGGTGCCAAGTGCACATATGGACACCCTTATGTCTGAACATTGTGTTCATCATGGACAGTCCGTGACGAGCACAGAAGTCCAATAACTGAACACCATTCGGGTTCTGATCGGGGGGGCCGTTCTTCCCAATCACACCCTTCCAGGTCTCACTGTCATTGCCCACATGAGCATTGAAGTCCCCCAGTAGAACGATGGAGTCCCCAGTGGGAGCGCTCTCCAGCACCCCCTCCAAGGACTCCAAAAAGGGTGGGTACTCTGAACTGCTGTTTGGTGCATAAGCACAAACAACAGTCAGGACCCGTCCCCCCACCCGAAGGCAGGGGGAGGCTACCCTCTCGTCCACCGGGGTGAACCCCAATGTACAGGCGCCAAGCCGGGGGGCTATAAGTATACCCACACCTGCTCGGCGTCTCTCACCATGAGCAACTCCAGAGTGGAAGAGAGTCCAACCCCTCTCGAGAGGACTGGTACCAGAGCCCAAGCTGTGTGTGGAGGTGAGCCCGACTATATCTAGTCGGAACTTCTCCACCTCACACACCAGCTCGGGCTCCTTCCCTGCCAGAGAGGTGACATTCCACGTCCCAAGAGCCAGCTTCTGTAGCCGGGGATCGGATCGCCAAAGTCCCCGCCTTCGGTCACCGCCCAGCTCACAGTGCACCCGACCCCTATGGCCCCTCTCACAGGTGGTGAGCCCATGGGAAGGGGGACCCACGTTGTCCTTTCGGGCTGCGCCCGACCGGGCCCCATGGGTGCAGGCCCGGCCACCAGGCGCTCGCCTTCGAGCCCCACCTCCAGGCCTGGCTCCAGAGGGGGGCCCCGGTGGCCCGCGTCCGGGCAAGGGAAAACGTGCTCCACTGTTTTCATTCACCATTAGGGGTCTGTGAGCCGTCCTTTGTCTGTTCCCTCACCTAGGACCTGTTTGTCATGGGTGACCCTGCCAGGGGCACAAAGCCCCAGACAACTCAGCTCCTAGGATCATTGGGACACACAAACCCCTCCACCACGATAAGGTGACGACTCAAGGAGGAGAAGTGTTATATCTTAAACATAAAATGCATTTAACCACTGTGGCCAAAATTTTAAAAAATTTGTTTGGTTTAACAAATTTATTCTGGAACTGATGAAGAATGAGATCACTCTTTGAAGTTGTCAGTTAAATCAGGACATAACAGACACCAATTCATTTCACTGAGAAATAGGGTAGTGAAAGAAATAAGAAAATCTAAAGCTGACTTTTTCATTACTGCTTTGAATAGTGCAAGAGGAAATTCTAAAATACCCTGGAATTATATTAAAAAACTACTATTATACTAAACTATTCCCAAAAAACAAAACAAAGAAACCCAAAAACTAATGAAAATTCAATTAAATGTAAACATCCTGACAGACCCTCAAATGTTAGCTGATGCTTTTAACAACTACTTCATTGAATCTGTGTTCGAAATCTCTGAGAAATTTACAGTAAAACAAAGGACGGAATACCCTAAATTGTCTGCAATGCAGTCCTTTACCATTACAAATATTACTGAGACCAAAGTTATCAATTTAATTCACAAAACTCAAACCATCAAAACCAAAGGATGTTTTTGGAATGGACACAAACATGCTCAAAGATCTAGGTTCAGCTCTCGCCACCCCTACTGCTTCAATCATTTACATCCCGCTTCAAAGCGGTGGTGTATATAATTCTCAGCGTTTGTGTGTTCGTCCGTTAGACTTTTTGTCCGTCTGTCTGTCCATTAGTCCACCAAATAGATAGATAGATAGATAGATAGATAGATAGATAGATAGATAGATAGATAGATAGATAGATAGATAGATAGATAGATAGATAGATAGATAGATAGATAGATAGACAGACAGACAGACAGACAGACAGACAGACAGACAGACAGACAGACAGACAGACAGACAGACAGACAGACAGACAGACAGGCAGATAGATAGATACATACTGTACTTAATTTATCTATCAAATATCTTCGCAACCTTTGCAGATAGACAGATGAAACAAAAAGCACATTATTCGGGCGGCAAAGGGGATGAAAATGAGATGATGATCTTGACCTTGAGAAAACTAGGTCAAGTATAAATTTTAACTTTTGTACACTCAGAAACCGGATAAGGCCAGTGTGAGTAAGGCTATAGATCATAGCTAGTGCTTTGATCTATGAAAGTGGGATAGAACACTAGCTTTGATTTTTGACCTATGCAAGTAGGTCAGGGTAAAATTTTGAATTTGGGGTGTGCGGGATGTTGCAGTCTCTGACTGCATTGGTTCTTGTTAATCGTTCAATTTTATCTGGTCACTTTCCAAACGCCTACAAACACTGTAAAATTTGATAACTCCCTGCACAGTGACTGCACTGACCGTCCATACGTAGCCGAATCTTTTAGCCGAAACTTTATTCTTACGGTTAACCTGCAGGATTGCATGAAAGCGTCACGCAGTGACGTGTTCCTCCCAGTCGGAAGTGCTGCCGCAATGAATCATGGGAATAACCTCGATCCTCACCGCTCATCTCCGGCAGGGCGCTCATCTCCGTTCACGTGAACAGTCTGGCTATCATGGGTACCGACTGGGAAACCGCTGACAACGTACATACTCTCGCGGAATTGGCTAAAAATATGACCCAAAATGCTAACGTGTAGCTATTTCCGGGACAAGATTTGGCTGTTGCGAGCACGACGAGTAGCGGAGTGATTTGAGAAAACATTTAGGAGTAAACTAGCTGGTTTATCGTTTGGTTTGATTCCACTGCTGCTTTAGCTGGACGCATGTCGCTAACTGTCTGCTGACTGACAGCCTCTCGCTTGTCACATGGAAAAAAACACAGTTTAATCTGGAGGATGGCGGAGCGGGCTAGTCCTCCTGGACCCACAGCTATACCATCGTCTGCTGGGCTTTCAGGCTCCCAGAGACAAAATTCTTCAGATGAAAACGGACATGTTGACAGTCCGGATGAGACTCTTTCTCCCACTTCGGTGATTTACTTTAAGGAGGCGTTGAACTCATCAAACTTGAGATATGGAAAGCCTGTCTCGCTAACGCCCTCTCCTCTTCGACAGTATGACTTCAGGATTGAAAGAATTGAGTCAAAGCGCCGCAGTAAGTGTTAACGAACTCCTGGTCACTAAGTTAGCTAGTCAGATTCTTGAAACAACCCGTAAGTTACCTGTAGTGTGAGTTGTTGTTAGCTTGTTAGAGACTCAAGTTTGACTCACGTTAAGATGATTATATGTAACATGACCTTGATCGTAGGTTAATGTTCAGCTTCAACTTTATTTGTAAGAATGTCGAAATAACTTTAACGTGACCTCACAAGTTATTATGTAGCAGAGAACTAATGTCAACTAGTTGCGCACGGTCACGTGATCTTTAACAATAGCTAACACTGAGCTAACATCGCTCCTAATAGACCAAACCCTTCCAAACGTCATAACTTCTACATGGTTTCACACGCAAATTAAAAGTAGCCTAATTACGCTGACAGTAAAAAGTTTCCTCTGCGATTTTATTGTTTCATCACATCATAAATAGAACAAAAGCATGAGAAGAGGCTAAGGTATGAGGAGATCCACAATGCTGCTGGCTATAAACCTACGATCACTCATGTGACACACACACACACACACGCACACGTTGACTGAATCTCTTTAGGTTTGGGGTGTTGTTCCGATCAAACTGTATTTTCAGTGTTATCTTTAACTTTGGGAAGTGATTGTTTCACTTGTTTATCAATTGTTTTCCCATTATCAATTGTTTTCCCATTATCAATTGTTTTCCCATTATCAATTGTTTTCCCATTATCAGTCTGATAATTCAGACTGATAATGGGAAATGTCTGGTATTGTCTGTTGACTTACAAAAAAAAACGTGAAAAGGAAACGATTATCTCAAAGGTATACACGTTTGTCATTTGTATGTTATTTTCGTGTTATGTGGAAAGGATTTTGTTAATCAGTCAGAGGACTCATAGGATTATCAAAGAAGTAGAAAGTAGACTACAGACAATCTTACACTGATGGCTCCAAAGGTTGGTTGTTTGTCTCAGTTATTTTGACTCCTGGAACCTAAATAAAACTGGATGATCAAAATGTAGATCCTGGATGGTTTGTTACTCACTGCTGCAAGGTGTTTTGAGATTGAGAGACTAATGAGTCCTTTGCTTCATCATTAGCATTGCCTGAGTATCCACTCCCCCAACACACACACATATTTTTTTTACGCATGCACCATCTGCTCACGTGACTCTGTTGCCTTACTCGGCACTGCTGTCAGCCATCTTGGTCAACACCCACCCAGTGCATTCACTGCGGTGCACAGGCAGTCCAATCAGGGAACTGGGGCGAAGCCGATCAGAGGAGGGCTGTGTGTTTTTTTAGGAGGGTCCTCTCTTGAATTTTAAATCCCCGGTCTACACAAAGGAAGGATATAAAGGTTGAGGAGGAGTAGGTGGAGGGGCCAGAATAGCCTTTCTCAAGAATAGCATTGCAACAAGGAGGAGAGGAGGATGCAGACATAAAGAGGAGGAAAAGCATCTCTCTTTCAAACACCTGCTGAAATCTGCTGTGGGCCCTTCTGGCTTCTGGTTCTGACGCTCTTGTCGTCCTCTGATCCCCTGTTCTGTCCAACTGTGAATTTTTGGGGACCTTTTACTGGTACAAAAGCTACTGCACTCTTTCCATCGGTGGTGTTGGTTTGGCCTCACATCAGCTGAGTCATCATGTCTGATCTGACGCCTCAGAGCGAAACCCCGACACCCACCACTGACAAGATCACCCAGGCAGCTCGGGAGACCATTTATCTTTGCAACTTTCGTGTGTCTGTCGATGGCGAGTGGCTTTGCCTTCGCGAACTCAACGACATCTCCCTCACCCCAGACCCAGAGCCGGCACATGAAGGTAATGTGAGAGATTAGCTCAGCATCCAGGTTTGTTGGCACAAATTGATCTCTGTTAGGGCGTGGTGAGGCACAGACTCCCCAGACACCGTGCATTTCATGTAGTGGATTGTGGTAGTGTGTCTCATTTCAGCCGTGTCATGATCAGAGGAGACGTGAGAGAGTCACATAGCAGGGTGGCTTATCTTGGAAATAAGTCAGGCCTGGGCAACAAAACAATCAGGAAGTTGTTTTGTTTTCGAGCATCGCGTGGCTTCCAGTAAATCAAATTATCAAGAATTGTCCAGATAATGTGTTTTCTTTTTGATAATCTTGAGGAAAAATAACAGTGGCACAGAGGAAACAGTTCTGCTGTTGATTTACACTTTGTTACTCTCATGGAGCTGCAAGGAAACGGGAAGTGTCTGAAATCATTTATATCTGGGAATGAGTCGGTGATTTATTTAGAAGAGATTCGTATTTCCCTGCGTGCTTCAGTTTTACGGTTTTGATTTTCAAAGTAAATATCTGCTGTCTTGTAAAATTTAAAAGTCTTCCTCATCTGGTAAAACACTTTTTCCTAGTAAAAAGCACATGGATTGGCAGGTTGTGGTTTTCCAGGGAATGGGACACAGCCAATGGGAGAATCATTTGTAACATCCAATATGTCATACTTTGTGCAGCATTTATTATTTGAATACAATTATACTGCTATTTTCAGATATTTGCAAGATCTTTGTTTGTGCCCAAATCTAGCATAACATTTATTTTGTAATTTCATTTTCTCTATCACACACACACACACACACACACACATTGGTTTTTATAATTAAGTTTTTGTGTGGCGGGGGGGTTCTTGGTTGCTGCCTTGCTAGAATCTGACTGCCTTAATAACTTAATGACAGTAAAATCTAATCTGACTTTCTTTACCTTTTAGTCATCATGACAAGTTTTAATAAATTCAGAACAATCAGAAATTAAATGAAACCACAAAAGAAAAAAATATCTTTAAATCCTATATCCTTATATCACATTTAACTATGAAATAATGCATCTGACCCCGTCTATCTTTTTACTGGCTATACCATTGTGTTAGGTGTGATATTGCCAGTACTTTATACGGTACTATATTGCTTTAACCAGTGCTCGTATACTTCAGATGTGAAGCTGTCATGTTTGTGCTATCCACCCTGTATCTTCTAAATCTGTACATCTCTTATATCCCCCATCTTTTTTTTTTTCCCCCTAGAGGGGATATTTTTCTCTGTGTCTGACCTGTTCCTGAGACACAGTGGGGAGCAAGTTTGGATTAAATGTCTTGGGATTCAAAATACCAACTGCTTACCCTGTGATAAGTGGACAACATGGTTTCCACAAAAACAACAGCCGCCCGAAGAATTCAGTCCGGTCCATACAAGGATTGAGCCTACGACCTTGGTGTTATTAGCACCGTGCTCTAACCAGTTGAGCAAACTGCCCGTTTGTTATTTTTCTTTAGCTTTCACTTGTTTTATTTTCTCACTCACCTGAAATACAATCAAATACAAACAAATGCAAGGATACATTAATAATGTAAACAAGGAGCATAACCCTCTCAAACCCATCTGCTAAAAGCCATCTCAGCCTCTGTTAACTACTAACATAAAAGATGGAGCAGGCATAGAAACATTGATTCATCATTTCAACTATTAATTGCTTAATTTATTAGACAAAGCTACATTTTCGTAATTGTAACCTTTTCAGTTTCCAAGCTTTCCTTTGTTATAAGTTCATATTTAAAATGTGTTTCATTTGGTCTATTTTAGGTTTTTCTAGCAGAATGAATCATGTTAACCTTGAACTGTTCTTATTTGCTTTTGTTGTCTCATTTTTTTCCAAATTAAAAAAAAAACCTTTTGAGGTAAATTTAGCGCTTGAATTACTCCTGCTGTTAAACCATAATGTTCGTGTGTCATTACAAGGACTCTGAGGACTCTTTTCTGTGTTTTTGTTTGTCTGTTTAAGATCCCAAGGATCCCATCGCGATTGAAAGGCTGAACCTGATGAACATGGCCAAACTGAGCATCAAGGGACTGATTGAGTCTGCTCTCAACCTCGGTCGCACGCTTGACTCTGATTATGCACCTCTCCAGCAGTTCTTTGTTGTGATGGAGCATTGTCTGAAACATGGACTGAAAAGTATGCCAAGATTACGTCACGCTGTTGTGTATTCAAAACTGCAGGATCTTGAAGGATATTGTTAATCTGTACAGGTTGAAAATGGAAATTTTATGCTGTATAAAAGTTTTAGTACATTTCTGACACTGAATAATAAGATCTGCATAATAAATTTGTTTCATTTTGTGGATTTTTTTGTAGTTTAACAGACCAATGAAAAGGGATGAAAATAGAAAAACAACTTATTTAACAAGTATTCCTTTTGGCTCTCATTTAGTAACAATTTTCCTTTAAATGAATATATTTCTTCTCTCAATCAGCAAAGAAGACCTTCCTGGGGCAGAACAAGTCGTTCTGGGGGGCGCTGGAGCTTGTCGAGAAGCTGACGCCTGAGGCAGGAGAGATCACTGCCAGTGTAAAAGACCTGCCAGGCCTAAAGTGAGTGTGATCTGTCGATCCCTGAAAGACCAAATTCAGCCCATTACGATGTATATTAAAATGTACATACTGTTTATACTTATTTAATCACTGCTTAAGCACTATTGCTTAGATTGCAATATTTGTTGTTTTGTACCTGTGACATGTGCAATGACAGTAAAATCTAATCTAATATAATGTAATCATAACAGAAAACTTTGTTGACGTCAGTGTGCTTTACATACCCGTACACAAAGCCCTTCCATGAATTGATTTGATTGCAAGGGAGTGATTCCTTGTGATTTTTTTTCCCCGTCTCTTGTTTAATTTCAGAACGCCTCTAGGAAGAGGTCGTGCCTGGTTACGACTGGCGTTGATGCAGAAGAAACTGTCGGACTACATGAAGACCATCATCAACAGAAAGGACCTGCTCAGGTGAGTTTCTGCCACACAGTATCGGGACTCGGTGCCATTGGAAATGAATTTCTCTAACTCAGGCTGTTCTCTGCAGTGAATTCTATGAGCCGAATGCGTTGATGATGGAGGAAGAAGGCGCCGTCATCGCTGGGCTGCTTGTTGGGCTAAACGTGATTGATGCCAATCTGTGCATGAAAGGAGAGGATCTCGACTCACAGGTACTTTTGCTTTTACCTCACATGCAGAAAATTCTTATTTTTACGTTCTTAAACGGTTGTGATATTTTTGTAAACTTAAGCAGTGTAATGATAGAAGTAAGGGACATGGTCTGCCCACGTTTATTCAGCATCATTCAAGTAAGGATTTCAGAATTTGGGAAAGAGTAGTGGAAGCTAGACTAAGGGCAGAAGTGAGCATTTGTGAGCAGCAGTATGGTTTCATGCCAAAAAAGAGTACTACAGATGCAGTATTTGCTTTGAGGATGTTGATAGAGAAGTACAGAGAAGGCCAGAGGGAGCTGCATTGTGTTTTTGTAGATCTGGAGAAAGCTTATGACAGGGTGCCCAGAGAGGAACTGTGGTATTGTATGAGGAAGTCTGGAGTGGCAGAGAAGTATGTTAGAGCGGTGCAGGACATGTATGAGGACTGTAAGACAGTGGTGAGGTGGGGCTGTAGGTGTGACAGAGGAGTTCAAGGTGGAGGTGGGACTGCATCAGGGATCAGCTCTGAGCCCCTTCTTGTTCGCTATGGTGATGGACAGGCTGACAGACGAGGTTAGACAGGAATCTCCATGGACTATGATGTTTGCAGATGACATTGTGATCTGCAGTGAGAGTAGGGACGAGGTGGAGGAGAAGCTAGAGAGGTGGAGGTTTGTCCTGGAAAGGAGAGGGATGAAGGTTAGCCGCAGTAAGACAGAGTACATGTGTGTGAATGAGAGGGACCCAAGTGGAAGAGTGAGGTTACAGGGAGAAGAGATCAAGAAGGTGGAGGATTTAAGTACTTGGGGGTCAACAGTCCAGAGCATGGAGAGTGGGGAAAAGAGGTGGAAGAAGCGTGTCCAGGCAGGATGGAATGGGTGGAGAAAGTGTCCAGGTGTGATGTTGTGATCGAAGGAGTTTTCAGCTAAAATGAAAGGAAAGGTGTACAAAACTGTGGTGAGACCAGCGATGTTGTTTGGTCTAGAGACAGTGTCACTGAGGAAAAGACAGGAGGCAGAGCTGGAGGTAGCAGAGATGAAGATGCTGAGGTTCTCTCTGGGAGTGACCAGGAAGGATAGGATCAGGAATGAGTACATCAGAGGGACAGCACATGTTAGAGGTTTTGGAGATAAAGTCAGAGAGGCCAGACTGAGATGGTTTTGGACATGTCCAGAGGAGAGATAGTGAATATATTGGTAGAAGGATGCTGAGTTTTGAAACTGCCAGGCAGGAGGCCTAGAGGAAGACCAAAGAGGAGGTTTATGGATGTAGTGAAGAGGACATGAAGGTAGTTGGTGTGAGAGAAGAGGATGCAAAGGACAAGGGTTAGATGGAGGCGTTGATTCGCTGTGGCGACCCCCTGAAGGGAAAAGCAAAAAGGAAAAGAAGAAGATTCAAGTAAGGATTTTCATGATTTTGAGCTTTTCTTTTTTACAGTAGGAAACTATTGTAGAGTCATCGACTAGCGTTTGAGTTTAAAATCAAATCAGTAAACCTAATATTCAAGCAAAAACAAGCGGTTGAAAGTCTGCAGTAGTGGTAGTGCAGACTGATAAACTTGTATTAACATTGAAGTGCACACATTTAGTGGGGATTTTCCAGAAGCAACATGTAGTCATGTTATTGTTGCAACTTTCCTTGTTTTGGCATCAAGGTTATAGAATGGCTTGAATTTATTGGCTTCTTGTTCAATTACTTCTGCAGGTTGGAGTGATTGATTTTTCAATGTACCTCAAAGATGGTGGACACAGTAGTAAGAGTGTAGAGGGGTGAGTATCTCTTTCTGTCCTTACCCTCAGTGATCCTTGTTTATATCCATGACCTTCAGTAAAGTCAGTAACGTTGCTCTGAGGCAGGTTGGAATATGTATTCTTTTTCCTTTCTTTCATAAATTTGGTAGTTAATTAATTGGTTTAAAAACCACCAGAAGCTAATTTCCAAAAGTGTTTTAAAATGGTCATCATTGCAGTTTTCATTCAGTGTATTATTTTATCAGAAAATCCAAAGATATTAAACATAAGTTCCTCAAAATTACTATGTTTTGTTTTTACTTAAAATTTAGCATCTGGGCTTGTACTAGGAGCTGGTATGACGAAGCCTCTGTGGCTCATTGTAAAAGAATTGAGCAAGCCACAAAAAGCCACACTCTGTGTCCAAGACAGTTGCGCAGCCCGCAGACAACCAACGCTCGTCGTGAGGGGGCATGGGGGGATACCGCCACGGGGGGGTTCAGGGGGCCTCCTCCCAGGAAATTTTTTTAGAAAATGGGGTTGTTTTCCTGCATTCTGAGGGCAAAATCTTCTTTTCAGTTTACCTACAAAAATACACTAAAGTCAACAGTTCAAGCTAAACTATCTTTATTTCTAGCCTACTTTATGCAGGTATAAATATGAGATTCAACAATTGAAAATAGTCATGCAAAATATTACTCAACGTTCACTTGTAAGTGTTACTTAGACTAGAAGACATTTTAACTTTGACTTAGACACTTTGATTTTAATAAATTTGATTCTTGGTATTACTCAACGTTCACTTGTAAGTTTTACTTGGACTAAAAGACATTTTAACTTTGATCACCACCAACACCATTGGTATGCCATAGTTTAGTTGTTTTTTTTTTATTTGATAATTTGATTTTTCATTTCAATTTAAAAAGGCATGAAAAATAGCAAGCGAGGTGAATACATATTTACATGCATCGCTGGTTATTCCTGCTGGTCATAGAGATCAAAAGTCTAAGACTACAAAAAAGTATTGATAATATCTTTCATTTACCTCCTGGTCGGTCTGTCACCACTCCTATCCCCTCTCAGCATTCACCTTTTGTTGTTCAATTAGAATTTTAACGCGAACTCCACTATAAAACATTGGATTCTTAATTTCTTTCGATCGATTGTCCTCGCCTTGTTGTACACCAATTGGCAGGTTTAGCTTGTAAAAATAGAATCTTTTTGTTTTTCATTGGACGAGAGGAGGTCATGACCCGAGTGCATATTTAATGATCGGGAGCGTTCGGGTCACTTGGGCTATTTCCGTCGGCATGCTTCGGCTATGAAGCTAGCGACAGAAAAAGTTTATCGCTCGGGGATTTTCACGAGTCCAAAAATGTTGTAAGTTTTAGCCTTTGTTTTCCTAAAAATATGAACGCCACTGTGGCTACAATCTGGAATTTAACACGCCTATGGCAACATGGCGAATGGATAGCACAAGTCCAGAGCATAATCATGTTTTTAATTGCTGTCAAACCTGATAAAAATCATTTTGACTTCAAATTTGTCATGGATGCCATAAAAATTACAACAGTAGAAAATAGCATGAAAGTCTTTTTGACAATCTTATGGCCATTTATTTTTATAGCAAGTAGGAATTTTGTCAGTGCCATGGTATCAGTTTATGGAACTATAACATGGCTTTCAAAAATAATCGGAGTGTCCTTTTTTCTGGTCCTTCAGAGACGGTCAGATCACAGCGATTCTCGATCAAAAGAATTACGTTGAGGAGCTCAACAGACATTTAAGGTTCGTTGGAGCAACCGTCTGTCTTCAGTCTTCTTGCCTTGTTGAGTTAACTAACTAATGCCATGTTTGTGTTTTTGTGTAGTGCATCAGTAAACAACCTGCAGGCCAAAGTAGATGCTCTGGAAAAGTCCAACACAAAGCTAACAGAAGAGGTTAGGGTCATTCAGAGCTCAGCTACATAATGGGAACCTCACTTATATCTACTCTAATTTGTCCTTGGCCTACCTGTTTCCGCTCTTGCCTTCACAGCTTGCTGTAGCGAACAACCGGATCATCACTTTACAAGAAGATGTTGAGAGAGTGAAGGAGGAGAGCTCATACCAGATGGAGTCCAGGAAGGTGAACGCATCATCAGTTTTTTTTTCTCTTTGACACAGAAATAAAACATAAACCATAACTTGTTCTTTCAGAATGTTGTCCACTCAGTAAATTAAATATCTTTGTGTAGGACGTTTAATAGAATAAGATTTAGCTTTTCGTTATGCAATACAGTATAGACCACTCTAACATATAAACAAATATTTAATTGATATATACAGTACTTATATGAGTGACATAAAGTTTGTACATGTATATGTGTTTATCTCTTATTTAGTCTGTTACTCTGTTGTTTGTTTTCTGTGTATTGTTCAACAGTCTGACAAAACATTTTCCGGGATTTTAATCTTTAAATTATTTAATCTCATTTTAGCGGGAAATATCATTGAGATTAAGAGTCCATTATGTTATAGACCAAAGGCCAAAGAGGCAGCTACACATATAAAGCCCACATTTTATACATTTTAGTAGATTTGTCAACAGTAGAACTTGACTATAGTCAGAAAAATACGTACAATATACATTTGGATTTGAGATTAAAAAAAATTTCCTTTCATTTTTTTCTTCTTCTTCTTTCTTTCCTCCAGGCAATAAGAAGTGACTCAGCGCTAGACGGACAGGCGCTGGGTGAAACTCGCAAGCAGCTCAAAGAGGAGACTTTGCTTCGATTGGTGTGTTTTATCTTCTTTTCTTTTTTTCCTTCTACTTTTAAATAATACTGTAATTCTAGGAGTCATTTACAGATGTTATAAGTGCTTAAAAATACCATATTGATAGGTGTGCGTGTCCATTAATATAATGTCAGCGCTCCTCTGAAGTGTGCATCCCATGATAAAGGTTTTCTCTGAGCAGGATGTGGAGAAGGAGCTGGAGGTGCAGATTGGGATGAAGCAAGAGATGGAACTGTCCATGAAGATGCTGGAAAAAGACATCTGTGAGAAGCAGGACGCCCTGGTTGAACTTCGACAAGAGCTGGAAGACCTTCGTGTCATCAACCAACAGCTCAGCCACAAGTCACAGGTAAGGTGGCGTCTCTTCTCCCACCGACAAGTCATCATGTCTGCAGCATGATGACCACCTTATCACTGGCTGGTGTGTCTGCTTTACAACACAGACCTTCAAAATGTATTACTCTTACTTCAAGTTCATTCTAGCCTGTGTTTTGGTCATTTTTATCCTAATCAACATTTGCTGCGTCTTTGTTAACTGTATTTTCTATAAGTTATGTGGTTAAATGTGTCAGCATAAAGACAGAAGGTCCTGTGATTAACTTTTTGGGTTTCTTTATATTATGTTTGTTTTAAACAACATGACTTTTTTCTTAAAACACATTTGCTTTTCAAAATATTTTTACAACTGTGGCCGTAGTTCATCCTTCAGTTTATCTGATCTATATCAGATATGGACCTGATGTGATTTATACCTGAAAGATTTACTAAAATGTAATTTATAGAAACAAATTCTTTGAACAATGACTTATTTTTTCAAATCAAATACAGGCTCTAGCTGACAGGTATCTAAGATGTCCATGGGGAAAAATAAGAAACACCAGCAGCACTCATTTTACAACTGAAAAAGTTGATAAATCTCCTCCGGTTAACTTTTTTACAGACAACCTGTTAGTTTTGCTTTCAGTTGACTAAAATAGTTCCCGCTCCTCTTCAGAGTGCTGATGCCAGCTCTAAACAGAAGGGTGACGCCATCGCTCGCCTGGAGGACAAGATAAACCAGATGACAGGAACTGTCAAACAGATGGAGACCAGGTGAGGACACTTCTCCACAGTCGTCACAGGAGTCGGGAATTATTACTATATCATATACCTATAAAAAAAACTTTCATTGTCTTGTTGTCCCCTCTCCACCGTCATTGTCTGTGTTCTTTTCATTTATTTTTCTAATCATTTAATTAGTGAGAAACATTTGGTGAAGCAAGCCAGAAACCTGAACTCAGCAGCAGGGAAGCTGCTGCAGCTGCAGGAGTAGCTTCTATCTTTGATAAACCTGAATACCACATTCAACCCTGCCTAATCTAGAAATAATCAAACTAGGACGTTATCTTTTCTGTACGATGCTCCTTTGTTGTTGAAAATAAAACCATTTTCCCACAACCACCTGCAGTGATTCTCCAGCATCGGCTTTGGGTAGCGTGGATTCAATCAGTCGTTTTAGCAGCCCTTAATACTTGTGTTTCCTGGCATACATTTGCCACATCAGATTTCTACTTTTGTTTGGTGGACATTTCTGAATTATGGTCCATTAATGCTTTCTGGTACAATTAACGTAAGTAGACATAACGTTTGATAGACTGAAGGGTTAATGAAGGCATCCAGGTTGTTTGGGATGTCGTGGACTTGCTGAAATGTTGTTCCAAAGAATTTGACCCCTACCAGAACGGGCGCTTCAACATTTTCCACAAACGGAGACTGATAGACTAAAATACGTAGGATATGAATTAATGCTAGGGTCTGATGTCATCTGGTGATTTAAGATCTAGTGTAGACCAAATGAGAGCAAGGTAAAGTAAGGAGGAAAGAGCAAAACCAACTTCTTAGTTTTGAATTGTATGTGAACATAACATTGGTGTAAACTGTAGTAACCATTAGGTTAATAAAACATTAAACAAACAGCCTCCTTCATCTTCTTTGGCTTAAGTTTCCCTGTTGTCCTCCTCAAGCTCCTGTCCTCAGACACCTGATACTTATCTTATTTTTTATTCAGTTTTTTTTTTTTTTTAGTCTCATTTGCATCCCTTTCCCAACTTGTTTCTGTTTTTCATTACGTTTTCATTATACCGTAAGTTTACACACACACCCTCCCCAAACCAGATGCAAACAAGCGGAGAGAGAGCGGGATCTGGCTTTGGAGGCCAACCGGCTCTTCAAACAAGACTTTGGAGACAAAATTGAGAGTCTGCAGGACGAGGTGTCCCAGCTGAGGAAACAAAGGTAAGAGTGAATGAATGGTTAAGGCTGGTAAACCGACAGCACGTTCATTTAGGTTGGGATGTAGAAACCTCGATTTGGTTTTTTAGTTCACAATGCTTCAGACAGTTTATACTTTAAACATAATCGGGGGGGGGGGGGTGATCAAAGCTTTATTTATTTTTAATATGTGAATCTCATGAGAAAACAACTTTGTTTGGTGTACTAAACATCGCTGGATGTATCTTACTACTTTTTTTTTCTAAAATGAAAGCATCAGTGAGCAACACTGTTCCGTTCTGCCTTTTTCCTGTGATATTGAAAGCAGCGGATTGGGGGCTTTTTTGTACGAGTATTAAAAGAAACTTCATTACGCTAAACTCTTAACTTCAGCCACTGGAGACATTTTGTCCCCAGCAAAATAATGCTGTGGTTACTCTAATACTGATAATAATTCTAAAAACAGAGACTCTATTCTATATTTACTTTAACCAGACTGGAGGAACAACCCTCCATCTGTTTTTTTGATGAAGTGATCCAGTGTATTTCCAAACATTTCATCCAGAGATATACATGTAAAGTGTATCATCAAATGCACTGGTATTATAATTCTATGTCTTTATTTGAAACAGTTTGATTAATTTAAAAAAAACTGTCCTGTTTTTGTGTGTGTGTGTGTGTGTGTGTGTGTGTGTGTGTTTGTGTGTGTGTGTGTGTGTGTGTGTGTGTGTGTGTGTGTGTGTGTGTGTGTTTTGGATATTCTAAAGATAGAAAAGATGATTTTCATTTTGCATGTCTTTGCCTTTAAAATATATTTATTCACATGAAGGTTTATTATTGTGTTATTATGTTTTAAACTTGTGTTTAGGTCTAATCTGGAGCTGGAGCTGCGTAAGGAGCGAGCGAGGAGGAGTGAGCATCATTTCAGCGTAACGTACAGACAACAGGGCGATCCTCAGAGGACGAGTCGACACCAAGAGAATAAGCCAAATGTAAATCCAAATGTAAAGTTAAATGAAAGATTTCATTTTTAAACACAGTTGTCTCCTATGACCTCACATAACCTGCACACATTTCATTTACAGAGTCTTTCAGCATCGCCATCAAACAAAAGGGAAGATGACCAGTCACCCCCAGGAGCGGAGGATAAAACCAGTCTGAGCTCCAGCCTGTAAGTAGTGTCACAAACTTTTCGTCCAGATGAAATCATTTCGGGATTTTTGTTCTTTAATGTGTGTCTATTTGTCTCCTCCCACTAAGGTCTCTGTCGCAGTGTGAGGATGAACAGGTGAGGTCTAAGATCAAAAATAAAATGTTTAATGATGTTACAACTCATTCATTCATTCATCAACACCTGAACCCAGAACCGCCTTGTTGTGCAGCGACAGCGGTACCCACTGCCCCACCATGCTGCATGTTAGCATAGGTCAGTTTATTATTTGATTTGGTTATGAAATGAAGCCCAACACATTAGGAAAAAACCGTCAGAGTATTTCTATAAATTAAATGAGGGTTAAGGGTTGGATGGGTTAAATTAAGTAATTGCAGACACACTTATTAACCATTGTCAAAAATCACAATTCATAAAATTAATGGTGAAAAAATGTCTTTGCAGTCCGAGTCATACGTGGAGATCAGCCAGCCTTCCATCTGTTCAATGTGTGAGGATGATGACTCTCTCCTGAAGACGAAGGTATGAGGATGGGATATTATTCTAAACTGAGCTGAGTCAGCTCCTTGTGGCTCATTTAGAAAATATAATGCCACTAAAAATTAGAAGAGGGTGTTAGATTGTTCCAGTCTCTACTTTGAGATGTTTTTACAAAAAACACAAATAGTGTTTAATTATCAAATGAAGATTAGGTACCACCTCTCCTCCCAGGATTTAAGCCTTTCATCATCCATCATGCCAGCAAACATTTTGGTCCAAAGTAAAATGTCACAATGTAAATTATCCAAATAGTTAATGAAAGCTTGAATTAGTCATCGTCTGCTCCAGATGAATTATAATCTTGGCTTTTTGTAAATGAAGCCGCTGACTAATTTAATGACTAGTTTAAATTTGGTTTTAAAAAAAAGAAAGGTTATCCAGAAAAAAGTTAAATCTTATATAAAGAAAATGTAATTTATTGTAGCAAGAGTTCGGCGAAAAATGGCCACAATCCTGATTTGACTTTTTTTTTTCTTAAGACTTAATAAACAAAACATTTTCTAATCTTGTAAGCACAGATAAGCCAGCATCCTTGTGCGAAATATTTAAGGATGATTTTCTGTGTTTATTTTTTTCTGCAGAAACAATGCAAGAACTGTCTTGGGGTTTTCTGTGACAGTTGCGTGCGCAACGAGTTGCCTTTACCTTCGTCCATCCTCCCAGAGACTGTGTGTACTCCCTGCTTCTCTCTGTTACTGCAGCAATATGCTTCAACACCCCCATGAAGCAACTTAACGTTTTAGTGGAATACACTGATCAGACATGAGGAAACCAGGGACACCGGCTTGTACAACTGGCACTGCAAAAAGGCACTTTTTGACTTCATGGCTTGAGCTGTTTTAAGTCTTTGTGAATTCTAAAGATGCAATAATCGACTTACTTTAAGTAGTAAGATCCAAACAAACAATGTGCCATTGAGAGCTGATTGGAGTCAGACTTTCAGTGTTACCAAAATTTCTTTTCTGGCTTTAATTATGTGTTATGCTGCTAAGTTCATTTTAGTAAAAAACACAAAAAAACTGGAAATGGCACCAGAATCAGCTCGAGAAGTTAAACATTCGGTTTCTACGATGTCCGCTGAGTGGATTATTGAAAATTCAAGTGACTATACTGTGATCTCAGTTTTTTAAGATGGAAATGCAAAAACTGGAAGTATTTTTTGTTATGATTATGTAATTTTAATCTAAACTGTTGTTGAAGAATGAAAGTTTTTGTAATGGCACTCAAAGCATAAAATTTCAGATTTTGGTTGTCAGTGACATCCAATTCATGGTATTTCTGACATATTTTTGACCAAATACCATACTGTATAATACAGTAAACATTTTATGGTAGATTGGGAAATACTTTGTAGTCTTATACACTAAAACTTGTTGAAATGTCTTCAATATACTTTATATGCACTAGTAATGCTTAGTTAGGTGTACTTAAGGAACTGCAGAATGTATAGCTGGAGTCTTTAATGAGTTGTTACCGTCTCAAAAAGCCAAATGACTATTATACTGATTTAACTGGTCACAGCTCCATGTTCACAATCCAGTTGGAAGATGATTTCTCTAAGTTTTCATAGGTCAGTATGCTGGGTATATTTCCTTGATGTGGTAGAAATGGTATTTACTTCTTTTGACATTTACTATGTTTTCACACCAGACGCTGATTTATCAGGGCTGCAGTTAAATTATAAACTCTACAAACACTCACTCCCAACTCTGGATATCTCGGCTACTTTTCTGCATTGTAATGTCTGGTGTTTTTAAATACTTGGCTGGTTTGAAGTGGGTATACCTTTGCATCTATACAACACGTTTTATGGTTTCATGATTTACATGAATAATTGGGAGTACAGTACTATAAACACAGCTAAACATTTAGTAGCATTGAAGCTAATCAACACAGATGAAAATGCTTCTTGGATCAATAAACATTTTATTAAATGTTACCGGTGTGTGACTGGATTATTAAACCTTGATTTTATTTCACCAACATTCTGTCGGCCACAGAACTTCAGACAATCTTTAAATCCATCTGAAGAATAATGTAATTTACTCCTTTGAATTATTTTCTGTGTCAGTACTAAAGCATACTTTGTATATTGTATATAAGAATTTGTCACTGTAAACCACATTTGTTTCAGTGTCAAGACAGTCTTCTCAGACAGGTATTTTAACACTAATCAACCACTAAGAAAAAAAAAAAATCACAACTTCGAAACTAACCTGATTATATATATAAAAAATATACTACTAAATAAAATACTAATATTCCCATGAACTGTTGGTATACTTTAACAAAGTGGAAGCAATTGGGAATAATACATCATCATCGAAGGGGATTGTAGTCTACAATCACAGCGCAAGGTCGTCGGATGATGAGGTGTTGTAATACCACTGAGGTCACCAACTTTGTCAGTAGCTACAGATCTCCAAACTGCATGTCATCTTCAGATTAGCTCAAGAACAGTGGGTAAAGAAATTCATGGAATGGGTCTCAGTGAAAAACTGCATTTGGGTCTTGCATCATGTCTCCTTTGGGCTCTAGAACAGTAGAGATGTGTTCTCTGGAGTGATGAATCACATTTCTACATCTAGCAATCTGATGGATAAGTCTTGAGTTTTGGACAATTTCATGCTGCCAATTTTGTGAAGATGAGTAGTTTGGAGTTTACCCCTCCCTGTTCAACCTGACTGTGCACCAGTCCTGACCTTCAGTCTATAGAACACCTTTGGGATGAATCGGGGCTTCTCGTCCAACTTCAGTGTCGGACTTCACAAACCTGTGTCCATCCCATCTGTTTTATAACAAAGGTTTCTTATTTCGTGATAAGTTTATTTCACAATAATGTAAAAAAATATATCAAGTTAAAGCTTCCGATTCAGGAATAATGTCAACACATTCAGTTACATTTTGTTATTTCCGCTTCATTAAAATGTTGATTCTTTTTAAATGCTCACCTTTGACTACAGTAATTGTGATCATATTGTGAGATGACATTTATCTTTTCTGATAATTGATGCACTAAATAAATATGTTAAAAGTCGCCTATGCTAATCTTGAGCTGAAATGCACTCTTTAAAGATGACAATGGAGACATTTTTCAATAACATTAATACAGTATTTACTGTTTGACAAGTCATTCTGGAAATAAATGATCCCGTTGACATGTCTGGCATTGGATGTATCTTCACCTGCAGGGGAACACACAACAGATTAGGATGAGATTAAACCTCAGTAACGTGTTACAAATGAAAGACAGAAACCAAATAAATCCACAAGAAAAGCAGGGAAGAAACCATTAATGTTCAATTCCAAATCTGGGAATTCTGAGCTTGTAGGATTACTTGTACATATTACACTGATTTTAAGAAATGTACACATCCATCTATCTTGCAAATTTATAAGAAATAAACAAACTCAAGTAAAAAATACTTGCCATGCTGAGACAAACACCATCCAATTTAGAATTTCTCACCTTCTATCAGATGGTGCTACAGAATTCAGGAATAACTCAATATACCTCCCTCCTGCAAGTTACGAGAAGGTTCATATGTTAGGTGAAACTCTTACAGAGGAAAATAAGCAACAATAATTGAAACTCTTTTATGTTGTGAAACATTACAATAACAGAAGTGTGAAACGATCTGTAACATTAGGTCTCTGGAATTTAAAGTGCTTTATTATTAGATATTAGATATACTTTAATGATCCCAAACTGGGAGAACTGGATTATAAAAATGTACTGTAATAGTTTACAGTTATGTTTCCTTATTATCTAATTGTCACTCGTCTTATGTTAAATGAGTGCTTAACACTGGATCCCCCGGTTCCTGTGATAACAATTACTGTATTGATCTGTTAGTGTTGGACAAAGGACATGAAACTAGAAAACTCACACCCTCATCCACATCAGAAGGGCCAAGGTGAGGTGAACGGTAAGAAATTTAGGTCTATATTAAATATTGAAAGGCTCTCAAACCTTCTCACCTATATACTGTCTGTCTCTGGACATTGCAGCTTTGGCATCCTCGTGGCTTTTGAAGAAAACCTTTGCCTGCCCGTTCAACTTGCCGTTATGCTTACATTCAAACAGGATATTAGACATTACTAGAGGATGGAAAAACTGCAAGAGAAGAAACACATCATAAAAATCCACACGGCAACCAGCATCATCTGTATTTTTATTTTTATTTTATACCGAGACAATGTCGTGTCCCGACACCATGAATGGAAGTCCTCTCATATGGATCCAATGAGGGGACAGGGCTAAGTTCTGAAAGGATCCTGATGGAGCAGAGATCAGACACAGGAATGAACACTTGTTTTCAGAGAAGTAAATAATTTACTTCTCTCATCAATCTAGTCAATGTATGATTTTTAATTTGTTTACACTTTGTTCCAGCTGATGGACATATGAATTATCGTTTTCTTTGTTTATTAATATTTAAAAACAATATAAAAATAAGCAGTCAAAAATGTCCTTACCAGTCATGGGTTCAGTATGTGAGTGGTTGAAACTGCTGGTAGGTGGAGTGACATAAGGTGCTGGATGTTTTGTCGTCCCCCAAGAATGAATCTCATTTATACTGCTTGGAAAAACCTCAATGTATCTGCAAACATCCACAGTAGGTGATGAGCAATGAAATAACATATTGTACGCAACTGAAGGAAGAGTTTGTTGGTGTTTGTGTGTGTGTGTGTGTGTGTGTGTGTGTGCATGCGTGCGTGTGTGTGCATGCGTGCGTGTTATCCATTTCCTCTGAAGAGAGAGAAATGTTTGATTCAGGATTAGGTTTCAGACTTCCCACCTGCTTCCGATGACTCCTCTGTTTCTCTTCAGAGCTTCATCAACTTCTGCTAGACTGGAAAATTGTACAAAGGCCACTCCAGAGTTTCTTCCCAAGTGATCTGTAATGATGGTGATCCCGTTCTCCACTATATTCAGACCTGAAACACACACACTGAGTTTTCACTTTGGTACTAAAAAAAAAAAAAAAAGACCTTTCTCTGTACATTTCTCTCTCTCCCTCTGCTCATCATTGCTCTTCTGCAGCAAGTTAAACACTTGTCTCAAAAAAACTATTTGTACAGTAAAATCAATATCCCTCGTCTATTTTTATGACCAAATCCTTTTCTTTATCATCATCCACTTCAGCTGGAATGGATCAACTTAATCCAAAAGTAAGTTATTGGTTCATGGGGTCATCGCATTGATGACCAGTAAAAATAACATTTACTCAAGTATCAAATTTGGTATCTCCTTTTCTTGCAACTTTTAAATACTACTCCACAACATCTTAGTGGTAAACACTGTTTAACTTTAGTAAAAGTAGTCACTTGTGTCAAATAAGAACCTCCGTGTTTTGAATTTGATGAATGTTGAGAACATATTGACGAATTTTCGCAATTCTTACAACAGGTAAAAAGATTATCTAGGGCTATCCTGGATTACTTTTAAATATACAGTGGTACCTCTACTTACAAACGTCTCTTCAAACGAAAGTTTCAAGTTACGAAACGCGTCAACAGGAAAATATTGCCTTTTGTTACGAAAGAAATTTCAAGATACGAAAGGTAAAAATACAGTATGGGTTGCTACTCGCAGCTCCCAAAGGTTCCTGAACGCAACATTCTTATAGCTGCTCTGCCATTGGCTGATACCTATCATCTTCCTGGCATCCTATTGGCTAAGAGGGACCTCTATATGTAGCTAAATAGGTGTCTATGCAGCGTCCTCATCATTCTGCCCTCGACCCATGAGGTGTTCTGATAGCTTTTAAAAGTTATTATATTTACGTAAAACTATCAAAACACCTCATGGGTCCAGTATTCACTATGGACCCCAAGAAAGTGATGGAGAAAAGAGGAAAAGAAAAGACAAAAAGGGGTTTTTTGTCCATACAAACAAAGCAAGAGATAATAGAAAAGCATGAAAAAGGGATGCATTTGGTTGATCTTGCCAAAGAATATGGCCGTAATGCATCTACAATCGCCACGTTATTAAAACAAAAGGAAGCCATAAAAGCTATAACTCCTTCCAAAGTCGGCGAAAGAATACCGGGAGTTTAAGGCATCGCATGGGTGGTTGGCAAAGTTCTAAAGGAGGACTAGCATTCACTCTGTTGTTTGGCATGGTGAGGCAAGTAGCACATGAACCAAAGAGTGCAAAAAACAATGGGGACATTAGTTAAAAGGTAAATGACCATCATTTTTATTCTTTACTCTTTTCTTTGTTTTTTACATTATGCACAACTCTCATTTATTGTGTAATAATCTAATTCTAACATGTATTTGTTACATGTTTTGATGCATTTTTATTCTTTATAAAACATGTCTGAATTTTGGGGGGCTTGGAACAGATTAGGGCATTTGCATGGAAAAAGCATCTCTACTTACAAAATTTTCTACTAAAGAAATTTCTTCCAGAACCAATTAATTTTGTAAGTAGAGGTATCACTGTGCAATATAAAACTTGTTCAGGTTGGTTTTTCTCAACTCATGAAAAGTAGACTTCTACATATACCAGATCTGCTTCTTACTTGCCAGGGAATTACATGATCTTACAGAATACGATTCAATGTCGTACATTTCACAGCCCCAGCATATAAAAGGGTAAAAATTATCTCACCCTTAAATATACACAGGATTAAAATCCAACATTGGCATTAATTAGCCACATTTAAGGAATATTTTTTCATTCAGAATTCTTTTACAGATTGGTATTTTAGTAACATTACTAATTCGGGGGCGGCAGTGGATCAGTGATTACCACAGTAGAGCGGGTCGTCCTATGATTCAAGATCGGCGGTTTGATTCCCGCTCCTGCCCAAAAAAATACCCGGAAGCGAGCTGATAGTGGGAGGTGTCAGCTCACCTCCGGAGCACTGCCGAGGCACCCTTGAGCAAAGCGCCGTCCCCTTTACAAAAAATTGCTCATTAGGGGCGCACCAAGAAGGAGCTGCCGACCACTCTACCTCCCTTGCATGCCCACAGGCCCCCTTGTGTATGTGTGTGTGTGTGTGTGTGTGCTACAGGGGCCTGTACTCACTAATATATGTATGCATGCGAACCATTAACTAGAGTGTGCGTTCTTAACTTCCCTTCACGGATCAAACCAGTATATAAAATTAAAATTTTAAAAAAAAATTACAATACTTATACTCAAATAAGATACAAACTGCAGTTAACCTGAAAAAAAGTGGATGATGTCGTCCTCGGTGTTGTTGTAGGAGAACCCTCTGAGGCGAACCACCCCGTCACGAGTATCAGTCTGGACGGCTTTCTTCAGGATGGCTTCAGCATCACGGTCTGTCACCTCGAACACTGCAAACACAAGACCGAACTTGAGCACATAGGCTCCTACACATTAAAAACTCATACATTTTTGCTTTTCTGACTCAAAACATCAAAATTTCTCTGTAGATTTTCAAGACCTTATTTAATATCTAAGTACAAATATCTGATGTGTATTAAATAATCAAATGTTTTAAAATCCAACTACTAAATATGATCATGTCATCCCAGTAAAATATCCTATTATTCTACCAGAATTGTAAACATAAGTATTGTAAGGTACCCCTAATCCAGCCTCATGCTGGAGATGTTAAACTTTTTCCCTAAAAGATTTGCATTTGGCTTCTCTCCCCATTTGAAATCCTTACAGAACCAGGATTTACATTTAGAATTGTCAACCAGTCCTGGAAAAAAGCACTCCAACTTTTCAGTCCACAACGCATTTGCTCCACTGTCGAACATCTGCTCAAAACGTGCAGTAAACTGACTATTTTTGCCTATCAAATGAATATATGTAATATTATATTTTCTCACTTTCACTTTGCAAGACTTACACTTGAATTCAGATTTTATTCTACTCAAATCTTATTTGGTTATTTTGAAAGTTATGCATAATTACAAGTTAATGTGTGTGGCACTAATGTGAACAAATCAGTCCTGGGAAACTGCAGACATGTATAAACTGATTCATTTACACACTGACACCAAAACCATAACTTAAGATAACACCTTATTTAGACTGCATGCTAGTAGCGATTGTATGAATGACATTTTGCTCTGGAGGGTGGCAGAGTATTGTTGCTGTTGTGTCTCCTCTTATTTTATTAATCCATGATGCTGGTGCTGTCTGATGACAGAATTCACTGTCAGCACGCAAGTTCTGGATGCTATTTTTGACAATGGCTCCGTCCAGTATGCTACGATGGTGTTATATTATGTAGAAGCAGAACTTTGAACTGAAGTGACCAAATAAAATGCAGATGCCCCTGGTTTTCTCATGCACACCATTGATTTTCCTGCCCTGACATGCCACAGTGTCTTTTGGAAGGAGATCGATTTGCTTTTGAAGTTCAGCCTTCCGCAGCTGATAAACAAAGAAACAAACCTTCGACATAGCGTGTACCGATGTACTGTCTGTCCATGTCCAGAGCCTTCATGACGTCCTCCTCTCGCTCCATCTCGATAAAGGCCCGTCCAGAGCGACTCCCATTACTGTTAAGAATGAAATGGATTCCATTCATTCCGTCACGGATCTTACATTCTGGCAGGAAAGAAAAATACAGTAGAAAATAAATCTTTTTGTTGCTGTACAATCGGGACAGCAAATGTTGCTGACAGATAAAGTTGACAGGATGTTTAGCAGTTAATCATCGTCAGTATCAAATATACCATTATCAGAAAGCCACATAACAATAGTAAACTTTAAAACTGTTCCTTTAAAAACATGAACTTAAGCCACGACAAATAAGTTTAAAAACATCTGTGATTATCAAAAACATGACAATAATATCATTTTCACAATTCAGTTAGTTTATTATTATTAATTTTGCCAAATTTTAACACTCACTTGAGAAAAATTCTAGGAGTTCCTCCGCCGAGCACGACCATGGTAAACCTTTCACTTGCACAATGTGCACCTCCTCCTGCTCTGGTTCCAGATCTGAACTAACCTGATTGTAATGATCAGCTTCCAGGTCAGACTTTTCTGGTTCCTGATCCCACTGTTTTGGTCTGATCGGATTGTAATGATCAGCTTCCAGATCAGACTTTTCTGGTTCCTGATCCCACTGTTTTGGTCTGATCGGATTGTAATGATCAGCTTCCAGATCAGACTTTTCTGGTTCCTGATCCCACTGTTTTGGTCTGATCTGATTGTATTGATCTGCTTCCAGATCAGACTTTTCTGGTTCCTGATCCCACTGTTTTGGTCTGATCTGATTGTAATGATCAGCTTCCAGATCAGATGGATTACTGTACACTGGTGAATCTTTAATCACATCTGTTTCTCCTGCCTGGAAAACAAAATGCAATGAAAACAATCTTTGTAGTAATCCATCCACATTTTCATTGGTGGAATAACTGCATCAATTAGAAATACTTCAACACAATAAATGCAAAAAAGTCCTTGAGTCTTTTATATTCATACTACTTCATACTCACGCTCCACTACAAGCAGCTACTGTCATGGTTATTCATCTTTTTAATGGTTACCAAACACATTAAAAAATCTATTAAAAAAAAACCCCGAAGGCCTTTTTAGTTTTTAGTATGGACAAAGTTTTGGATCATAGTTAGCGATCTTAGGGGATTCTTACACACACAAACACCTTAAACATTGTGTAGTTCACGTCAAATCTATTTGCTGAAGTCTTACACAGATAAATCTTGTAAAAGTAGTTCCATCACGGTTATCAATAGCTAATTCTTCTCACACCTGACCTACCTTGGTACAGAAGCTGTATTGGCTAGCTTTCGGTGCCGACTGAAGCTGACGAGGCCTCTGCAGATAAACTGTGCGGCTCGTTGATGCCCATGCCCGCTGTTGAGTGAGCCGACCCCGGCAGGACCACACGCGGTCTCTCTGCCTGGATCGTGTAGTAATAACTGCGACACAACGCCGCAGCAACAACTGACACTGGTGACGGAACATTTTAGCCTCGCTGGACGCTAGATTTTATGTACAGCAGTCTTTCTGTCGGAACTACAGAATCCCCGTATTCGTACTTTGTATGGTTCACTAACCGTCTGGCAGGAGGGAGCGTGGTTAAGCTGATTCACATGGATCGGCCAAGGGTACCGCTTAGATGTCAAGCTAACAGGAAGAAGTTTCAACTTCCTGTCAACGTCACTTGACGAGTCACGTGCGTCATTCGAGCACACGCTGCAACTAAAGGGTTAATATCTCATTATAAAACTGAAGAATAGTCACAATTTAAATTTAGACTTCATTTTTTAAGGAATAAAATATATAATTGAAAACAATATAATAAACAGATTTTTTCCATTTTCACAGATTTTTCGGTTCAATAAAAATATTTATTTTTCAAATGACTACATAACAATAACAATATATTAAAAATCTTCGATTTTTTTCCAGATAAATGTCTTAAGTTTTGTTAAAGATTGTCTTTTTGTTCTAACTTTTCTCAACATTTGCATTCTGAGATATATTGCAATGTTGAAATGTATAACATCCCCACAAAATGGGCTACGTATTGACATATTTAAAACATTTTTAGCTTCCTAGTTATTACATTTCATTTTAAATAGACGGCAGTATGAGTAAATACTATTGTTCGTAATCTGCTTTTCTTTCTGCCATATTACTCGTGCTATCACTGCTGCCCCCTAGTGTTTCGGATGTCATAAAAATCCTAAAACAGAACTAAATTACTTTCATTATTTTGTAGTGGTGAAATTACTCATTTCTCCAGCGCATCCTGTCACGCTGAAAAAAATCAAGTTTTGTATCTGGAGAACAAAATAAAATGAGGCAGAGAAAGAGAACACATCATCTAAATACTAACAACAATAACCACATTCATGGTCAAATGAAATACAAAGTGTTTTTTCTATTAAAAGTACAAACGTAAGTGTATAGATCAAAGACACTTTGCACAGTGAGGTGCTTTTCCTTGGGCACATAAGTCCAGAGAAGCATACAGTACCTTCAATGTAAAATGTCCGTCTCTCAAGTAGCAATTCATTAGTACTTTTCTCAGCTTGAATCATCATATCACCGATCAAATAGGGAGCAGTTTCCATCTTCTAACTTGAAAGATTAGACTATTTACAATCACCATTTGAAATAAAGTAGCTTTAATCCTTACTTGCAAGACTTAAATGCGAGGTTGCTCCTAGAATAGCTGGAATTGGATCAGGTTCAAACAGCCACTGAGACACAGCAAAATATGCTTCATTTCATGACCAAAAATAATTTGTAAAATTACGGATTACAGGCCTGAATTGGTTACAAAATTAGTAACATAAAATAATAATGTAATCCATGTAGTGGCTGTAAATGTGTGTGTTTTTGAATGGACTATTACATTTTAACCATCGTCATGTTCTTTCGTCGGTAGAAGCATTAACAGTGCTGTACTGAGGAGGCGAGCTAGAGGGGGGCAGAAAAGGACAGTGGTTTTACATTTTAATGATACATTATGTATGCAACCCAAACCTAAGATATTTTAAAAATAACCATAACACACAAGACCTCTGATGTTGTAGTTGGAATTTGCGGCAGCCATTCTTCTAGGATCACACTCCCTAATGCTTCACTACAGCCACTTTGCTTTCCATCAATTGTTCATTCAGACCCTTGTACTTATCCATCTTACTATACTTCTTCCTGATGTCACCATTTGCTGAGGTCTCCATATCTGTAACACCTTTCCTCTTCTGCCTGTTGTCAGCCACCACTATATCTGGTTGGTTAGCCAGCAGCTGGTTATCAGTCTCGAACTTAAAGTCCCATACATCTTTGCTCTCTTTTCCTCAACTACTTGGTTGGTTGGTGGTTCCTTCCATTGGGATTTAGGGGCTTTTTCAACCATATTTGGCACTGATTTTTCTGTACACAATCCCATCCTCTTTGTTATGTTGTTTGCTAGACTGTTTCAGGGACGTCTGCACACATTCTGTGCCTTGTGTTTCTACCAGTTGTGATAGATCCCTGCATCAAAGTGTCTGGTGCTAACGGTTTGTTTTTGTGCAGCATTTATCCACAAGATTCGAGTTGAAATCCAGACACTACTGCAGTTTCTTGTTTTCAGCCACATCATCTATTTGTCAATGACACAGGGGCTCTGTCTTTCTACTTCTTCATTACAATCTGTGTTCCGCTGCCAGAAACACTCTCTTAGAAATTCAACCCAGGGAGCTTCTTCCTGATGTATTCAAGGAGGCTTTTTGTCTCTCCCTCAGGACTTTGAGAGCAACCCATTTATTTTGAGGATATTTAGTATCTCGATAACAAAGGCATCTCTTCGTGAGGCCGGCCATTACAATTCCATCTCAGTATATGATAAGTGGCAGTGCAGACGTGTTGATGAGTAAGATCTTATTTTTAACACTGAACAGGCTTCTCAGCACCTGTTTTACTCTCTTGAGGCATTTAATTGTGACTGAGATCCTTGTGTTCTCATCATGGTTCAAATTAGCTGATGGGATGCACAGTTACGACCCACTCTAGTAGCTCCACCACATCCATCTTGATCATCTTCCCTCTCCTTTGTGCAATGTGAACACAATTTTGTAAACCAAATAACAAATAGCCTGATGTCCTTAATGTGGATCACAAGAGTTTTGTCAGTTAATATTTTGTTCACTTTGGGTACAAGTTAATGCCATTAATGTATAGGGGGAGGCTGATAATAACTAGAACACACTTAATCTCTATCTTCTTGCAATGACCTGGCAAGTTCAGTTCAGGCCTATGCAGGACAGCAGTGGGGACAGTACATCACCTTGGTATATTCCACCCATATACGGACTTTTAAAATGGCCTTGGATTTGGCCTCCAGTGTTGTTTTCCACAGCCACGTGGAGGTTGTGAAGATTATGACTGAACTGTTTGCCTTGTACAGAACTCGATGGCCTCAAAATGAAAGAAATGTCTGAAGTCGACAGGAGATGCATTACTTTGCATCTACTGTTTACTGTCTTGAGTGATTGACTCAAAATTATGTTCAGACAGGAAGTTTTAAAATTGAAAATATAAATTTGTTTTTTATTGCAGATGTTGAGAATCTAATGGGAATACAAACATAATCATCTTAAATGAACTGCTGGTAACTGTATAATTTGTCAACATGCTACCATTTTGCAAAATAATAGGTAAGAATATGTAAGAATAGCCCATGAACTAAATATCAAACCAGGCACTGTGAGCTATGTGCAGAACTGTGCGTCTAGAATGGATCGGATAATAAAGTCAACTTCAATCATTAAACCCAAACTTCCCATTACTACAAAGTTTGTGCTTTTCACAACATCTATAAAATTTAAAAAGCCATGACACATTTTCAAATGTGCCTCACACGTCATCTCATTTACAGAGGCAAAAGTCCATTGAACACATTGGTTTTAGATTTACATGTGTACAATACACACATATTAGTGTGTGTTGTTTTGCTGGGAAACAAAACGTATGACATATTACTTCAACAGGTTAAATCTCATATCTTTTATTTAAACACAATTACGTTGACTTTTGCAGTTTAGTCATAAACAAGCTCCATCCATCCATCTTCCACTGCTTATCCAGAATCTGGTCGCGGGGGCAGCAGCTTCAACAAGGAGCCTCAAACTTCCCTTTCCCTGGTCACATCCACCAGCTCTGATCCCAAGGCGATCCCAGGATAGTGTTGAGATAAAATGCCTCCACCTGGTCCTGGGTCTGCCCCAAGGTCTCCTCCCAGCTGGATGTGCCAGAAACACCTCCCTAGGGAGGCGCCCCGAAGGCATCCGCACCAGATGCCCAAACCACCTCAACTGACTCCTTTCCACGCGAAGGAGCAGCAGCTCTACTCTGAGCCCCACGCGAACAGCAGTTTGTTTCTCACCTTATCTCAAAGGGAGACAACAGCTATCTGCCCGAGAAAGCCCATTTCCACCGCTTGTATCCGCGATCTCGTTCTTTTGGTCATGACCCATCGCTCATGACCATAGGTAAGGGTAGGAACGAATATTGAACGGGAGATAGAGAGCTTTGCCTTTCGACTTAGCTCCCTTTTTGTGACAGCAGTGCGGTAAAGGGAATGCAATACCGCTCCTGCTGCCCCAATTCTCCGTCCAATCTCACACTCCATTGTTCACTCATTCATGAACAGGACCCCAAGATACTTAAACTCCTTCATTTGTGGAAGGATCTCATTCCCCACTAGGAGAGGGCAGTCCACCGGCTTCCTGCTGAGGACCATGGCCTCAGCTTTGGAGGTGCTGATCCTCATCCCCGCCGCTTCACACTTGGCTGCAAACCGGACCAGTGAGTGCTACAGGTCACATGCCGATGAAGAAAACAGGACCACATCCTCAGCCCACCATACTGTAACCCCTCCTCACCACTACTACGCCTCGATATCCTGTCCATGAAAATCACAAACAGAATTGGTGATAAAGCGCAGTCCTGGCAAAAGCCAACAACCACTCGGAACAAGTCTGACTTACTGTCAAGAACCCAAACCAGCTCTCACTTTGAGCGTACAGGGATTGGATGGCCCTGAGGAGAGGCCCCCTCACGCCATACTCCCGCAGTACCTCCCACAGTACATCCCTGGAGACCCGATCGTACACCTTCTCCAAGTCCACAAAACACATGTAGACTGGATGGGCATACTCCCAGGCCCCTTTTAGGATCCCTGCGAGAGTATAAAGCTGGTCCGTTGTTCCACGACCAGGACGGAACCCATATTGTTCCTCCTCAATCTGAGGCTCGACAATCGACCGGACCCTCCTTTTCAGCACCTTGGAGTAAACTTTTCCAGGGAGGCTGAGGAGTGTGATGCCCCTGTAGTTGGCGCACACCCTCTGGTCCCCCTTTTTAAAAAGAGGAACCACCACCCCAGTCTGCCACTCTTTTGGTACTGTCCAAGACTTCCACGCAATGTTAAAGAGGCGTGTCATCCATGATAGCCCCTCAACACCCAGAGCCTTCAGCATTTCCAGGTAAATCTCATCAACACCTGGGGCTTTGCCACCATGAAGTTGTTTAACTACCTTGGTGACTTCGCCCAGAGAGACTGACTCGAACCCCCATCATCCTCCAGCTCTGCCTCTGCAACAGAGGACGGGTCAGTTGGGGTAGTTGGATTCAGGAGTTCCTCAAAGTGTTCCTTCCACCGACCAACAACCTCCTCAATCGAGGTCAACAGTGTCCCATCCTTGCCGTATACAGCTTGGATGGTCCCCCGTTTCCCCCTCCTGAGGTGTCGGATAATCCTCCAGAACAACTTTGGTGTCGTCTGATAATCCTTCTCCACGGCCTTTCCGAACTCCTCCCACACCCTCTGTTTTGCCTCCATCACAGCTGAGGCTGCAGTCCTTCTGGCCTGTCGGTACCCTGCAATTGCTTCAGGAATCCCCAGAGACAACATGCCCCTGAAGTCCTCCTTCTTCAGTCGGACAGCTTCTCTGACCACCGGGGTCCACCACTGTGTTTGAGGGTTACCACCCCTTGAGGCATCCAAGACCGTGAGATCACAGCTTTCAGCTGAATTGAAGGCCTTGGGGACAGAGTCCTTCTCCAGACGTTCCCAGTTCACCCGCACTACTCGTTTGGGCTTACCAGATCTATCCAGAGGTTTCCTCCGCCAGTGGACCCAACTCACCACCAGGTGGTGATCAGTTGACAGCTCTGCCCCTCTCTTCACCCGAGTGTCCAAAACACACGGTCGAAGGTAAGATGATATGATCACAAGATCGATCGTTGACCTGCGACCCACAGTGCTCTGGTACCAAGTACACTTATGAGCATCCTTGTGTTTGAACATGGTGTTAGTTATGAACAATCCGTGACTAGTGCAGAAGTCCAACAACATAACACCTCTCAAGTTTAGATCAGGGAAGCCATTCCTCCCAATCACGCCCCTCCAAGTGTCTCCATCATTGCCGACGTGTGCATTGAAGTCCCCAGGACAAAAATGGAGTCCCCTACAGGGATCCCATCAAGGACCCCATTTAGGAACCCCAAGAAGACGGAATACTCTGAGCTGATATTTGGTGCATACACACCAATAACAGTCAGAGTTTTCCCTCCCACAGCCTTAAGGCGTAGGGACGCGAACCTCTAATCCACCAGGGTAAACTCCAACACATCGACGCTCAGCCAGGGGTTTATGAGTACCCCCACACCCGCCCTGCGCCTCACGCAACTCTAGAGTAAAACAAGGTCCATCCCCTATCCAGGAGTTTGGATCCAAAACCGAGGCTATGCGTGGAGGTAAGCCCCACCAGATCCAACTGGTAACGCTCCCCCTCCAAAACAAGCTCCGGCTCATTCCCAGCCAGTGAGGTGACATTCTATGACCCCAAAGCCAGTTTTTGCCGCCCAGGTCTGGTCCGTCGTGATCCCCTGTCGTCATTGCCACCCATATGGCAGCGCACCGACCCCGTCGATCTGCCCTGCGCGTGGTGGGTCCACAGGGGTCATAAACAAGTTATTTATTAGATAAGAAGATACCATTAACAGGTACCATTAAGCTGAATTCAAATTCACAAATGGAACTTTGTAATGTGATTAGAAATCACAGAAACATCTAAATGGTCAATATTTCAAACATATTTACTGATGACACAAGGTTAATATGAGGTAGTTGCTCATCTTTCCTCTGCGTTCTTTTTTGTGTTCCTACCTATTTTATCTTTTTTTTTTAATCTTTTTTTCCTCATCTGTCCCCTGTCTGTTATTTTTTATCTGTATCTGCACTGAAGGACAGTACCCAATTTTGTTGTTGAACTTGACATTGACAGTTAAAGTAATTCTTGATTCTTCTTCAATATTTCAAGATTGTGCTTTTTTTACATATAAAATTATTGTTAGTAGTCACAGCATTTTGAGACACTAAGAACCTTTTTGGTAGTTATATTGACTTTTGTTTTGCATCATTTTAACTGAGATGTGCTTCCCTAACTTTAACAGTAAGAAATGCTGTCATGTCATTTGTGGGCAGCAGATGGTGATGTCAATCAGAGTTTAGAACAAAATGTTGCTCTTGATGAAGAACAATAATATTTTTTTCTGGCATGAGTTGTCTTATAGGAAAAAATCCCAACAAAATAAAAGTCACATGTGTATAATATATATCTTGATGACGTTATGTTTTGCTCCAGCAAATATGAATCTTATCATATATAGAGTGGTTGCAGTGAGACACATTAGACAACAGAGGACATGATTGTAATATATAAACTGGACACATACATATTGATATAGCGCTTATTTATTCGAAGACTCCTAATGCTTTACAATGCTTGCCACATTCCCCCGCTCATACACTCATACAAGCAGTCACGACCGAGGATGTATTGCAAAGAGCTTCATACACACAGCCTTCATGATGGATGACCTTCTCTAGCTCCTCAGTCGTAGCCACCTCTAAGGCATGCCCAAAAGAATAACCTTGAAGTACATCTGTTTGATCATTTGATACTGTAAATGCACTGAAATGTGAAGTCTGCATTGACAGTGATCCACTTTGAGTCTGTTCAGAGAGAAAGTCACTTGTGAATAGGAAGTTGCTAAACATTTAATGTAAAACTTGTCGATCACACAACAAATTAAATTGTAGAGTTACTTCTGATGAGACAAATGCTGCTCAGACTGTTAATCTTTAACACAACACATTTAAATTTCAAGCACAAGATGAATTACTGTTAATCAAGACATCATTTAACTTGCTCTACCTTTGAACAAATTAAGGTGTAAACTGGCATTCACCCCTTCAGACTATATATGCTGATTGATGTCTAACAAATGAATTGTACTGCAACCACTCGGAATTTTAACTAAACTTTAAGAACACACTATGATCCATTTAAATTCAACTCATCTGAAGATGTGATCTGTCACATTTCTTCAATGAACTTCTTCTTCTTTTCCTTTCGGCTTTTCCCTTCAGGGGTCGCCCCACAGCGAATCAATTGCCTCCATCTAGCCCTGTCCTTTGCATCCTCTTCTCTCACACCAACTACCTTCATGTCCTCTTTCACTACATCCATAAACCTCCACTTTGGTCTTCCTCTAGGCCTCCTGCCTGGCAGTTCAAAACTCAGCATCCTTCTGTCAATATATTCACTATCTCTCCTCTGGACATGTCCAAACCATCTCAGTCTGGCCTCTCTGACTTTATCTCCAAAAACCTCTAACATGTGCTGTCCCTCTGATGTACTCATTCCTGATCCTATTCTTCCTGGTCACTCCCAAAGAGAACCTCAGCATCTTCATCTCTGCTACCTCCAGCTCTGCCTCCTGTCTTTTCCTCAGTGACACTGTCTCTAGACCAAACAACATCGCTGGTCTCACCACAGTTTTGTACACCTTTCCTTTCATTTTAGCTGAAACTCTTCTATCACACATCACACCTGACACTTTTCTCCACCCGTTCCATCCTGCCTGCACACGTTTCTTCACCTCTTTTCCACACTCTCCATTGCTCTGGACTGTTGACCCTAAGTACTTAAAATCCTCCACCTTCTTGATCTCTTGATCTCTCTGTACTTAGTGTTAATAAATTACCACACATGGAAAGGCTGCTGAATCCTGCTTGAAATCAAGTACTGTATATCATCAAGTTGATGCAGTATGGGACGAGAACCAGGGGATTCTTTGGGTGACAGTAAAAATCTGCTCTTATATATGATTCTGTCTAACACTACTTCCAAACATCACATGAGGCTTTATTGCAATGATAAAATTTTATTCCTCTTGTCCTGAATATGGACAGGAGGATAGTTATATCATATGGTTATTAAAAAAAATTACCAAACACATCCCCATATTCACAAAACCTTGCGCTTTTTGTTTCCACTAATAAGCTCTGACACTTAGAAATTCTCACTTTCACCAACCACTTCCTATGTGAGGAAACATTTACTACCCTATTTAACAGAACATATGAAATGTGATTTGCAAACTGTTATCTCCCACATCCTTAAAAGTCTCAGCTTTTCATAGTCACAGTCAACTTTATTGTCAAATGTACCATATATGCACGACATACAGCACAAATGAAATTACAGCAGCCCTCTCAGACCCACAGGCAGTAAAAAAACACGAAAGAACCGCTCTGGCGGGAGAGAGGACCTGCTGCGTGTGCACGCGCTGCCATTCTGTCCTATCCAGTCGAAAACAGAGGAAAACAGAACCCAACAAAACCCAACAGACCCTCGTTGTAAAACTAGACTGCACTTTTCTAACCCCATAATTACCATTTTAAAATATGGCAACAGATTATGTAACACTGTAATTCTGACATTATAAAAGAATTCTCAAGTCCGACTTCTGACCTTTTTTCCCGACTTAATTTTTCTTCTGACTCAGAATTCTAACTTTTAAAAACAGTCACAGTCTGTCAGAATTGTAAAAAGAAGCTAACTTCGCTCAGATTGTCTTCCGTATCTGTAGGAAAGTTACGACAGTTATCGCTTCAAAAAAAAGGGATAAAGGTAAGAAAAAAAGAAAACACCACGTCACGTGACCACTTCCGTTACTTCCGGCAGCAGACGCCTCCCTCCCTGCTCCGCGGCCCTGCCTCTGCCTGCCTGTACCAGCATAGCGGTGGTGTGGTTGAGCTGGACGTACAGTCACGGATAGGAGAACCACTCCACACGAAGCGAAGGCCTTTACCCCACGGAACGCCCTCTATCAGTCACATCGACGACGGATACGACACAAACATATCTGTCTAAATTCAGTTACTTCTTTTTATTTGATATCGTTGTAAGAAGGCAGCCCTCATAATGGCGACAGCTGCGGTGTCTGCCCCTGCTGGCTGCGGCCAAAGCCCCGTGTCGGGGACGGAGCTCGTCCGCGGACAGGCCTTTGACGTCGGACCTCGTTACAGCAACCTCTCCTACATCGGAGAAGGAGCCTACGGGATGGTGTGGTGAGTGTAGCCTCAGACTGTGTGAACGAAGCTTTGTAGAGTTGACGCCTTTTCCTTTTATCGCGACATGACAGCAGCCTGACAGATTCCTACTGAATGTCTGGTGGTTTAGCTTAGCGAGCAGCACTTTGTAATGGATGGTGGTTTTTGATGACGGTGTTTGCGAGGAAGGGAGAGAAAATCACGACTTGTGATTTACACATGCCCATGGATTCACACTAACTTTGAGTCTTTTGATTTGTAGGTGACATTTGCATTACAGGCCTGAAAATGCAATGCTGTGGTTCCTCAAGGAGTGTTCCTTAGACAGTCATTTTATGAACTGTTACTGATAGTTGTTTACACACTATGTTGTCACTAGACGGAGCCATAATGATATGCTACATAGGATTACATGCATGTTAAACTCATCAAAACTCTGTGCACAATTTTATTTGTGTTTTCAACTGTATATTATCTAAATCATCTCTTTTTTAAATCAATTTTTAAAATCATTTAATTATGCTGTTCCTTTATTGTGGGGTGCAGTAGTTGATCATAAAAGTGAATGCTATGTTGTGTTACATAATATATTGTCCTTGTGTCAGGTAACAAGATAACAGCAGTGTAGTTTTTTTTTTGTCTGTGCTGAGTTTTCTAAGAACACTGATTTGACTCATAACCTCTGTACAGCAAGACCGTTGAGCGTCATTTATCCACCAAATGCACGCAATCATGGTTGTTGTTTAAACCTTGAATAGCAAAAATACAATTCACCATCAAATACATAATTAGGAGCAATTTTAAATGTTAATTATTCATTTTGTGTCATTAGAAAATACAAATAACAAATATTTTGTAAAAATTTGCTTCGTTCTAATTATGGTGGCTGTTTCAAAGAGTGCCAGTGGAATTATTACATAATAATATTGATAAAATATTCTTTTTATTCCCCATTTACCTGATAAATTCAAATTGCCCTGTTACAGCAATGAAGTTTGACATAATAATAAGCTAATAACAAACAGTAACTGAATATGACAGAATATCACAGTTAAAGTGACAAGTTAGACCAATTGATCCAGTCTTGATTTTTTGGTTATTAAATTTGGTTTAGAAAGCAGTAATTGAAGAATGAACCCTACTTGACATGTAAACATGAGCATTCTTTGCTTCAGATTTTAGTTTTCATGCTGGCCAACCTAAAACTCAGCTTACATGGTTTTGCTATCAAATTAAAGTAAGAATGGTCATGTCACATAGTCATGTTAGTTTGATGGGCCATAGAGTTGCAAGAAAAATCGCCATAAAATCACAGTCTTGATTCACTCGTGCAGGTGGCTTAATTTCTAAGCAAGTGTGATTTGTCTCATGAGCTGTATCACAAACAAAAGCTGGTCCTTTCGTCAGGAGAATTGCAAAATGCCCCTGAACGCAGCACTGCTGTTGATTTTTCTCCTAACCAATTAGAAGCTGGCTTTACACCCTGTGATTGGGTGTACTGGGAAGCCCCTGTAGTCTGTTTCAACTTACGGAGAGAGATCGTGGATGAAGTGCATCAAACCTTTCAGCATGAGTGAAAACATTTTGCTCGTGGATTGGGATCTCAATTCTAAGCAAAGACTATTGTGATTCACATTTTTCCCAAAATATTTTGAAAATGTTATACAGAGTCTGCATACATACCCAGAGGTGCTTCCAAAATGAATCAAATCTTCCTTGCCAATGATCAACATCTATCAACAATAGTGTGTAAACATTTATATTAATTTGTTGACGACTCTTCCAAGATATTTTGTGGGTAGACAATGTTAGTTGATCACCTAACCTCCAACTGTCATTGGCTAAGGTAATCATATTTCTGAGAAACAAAGGTAGACCTTTAAAGATTTTGGAAGTAGATGTGTTATACAAACAATGCAAAATCACAACAAAACAACATTCTAAAACTATACAATGAATTTTTAATTTGACTTGCATTCACTGCGTTCACAGACCAGAGCATTTCAAGTATATTATTTGACCACGCACGACAGTCAACAAGTATGGCTGTGAGTGTTATGTGCTAATCATGAGCATTGTTCCAGAAAGATGTAAATGATATGACAATAGGTCACAGAGAGGTTTGTGATATACCATCCTTCATCTCTCTTCCATATTTGACAGTAGAGCGACATGATTCGTGTTGATTGATGGTGATGTCAGGCTCTGATCTGGTTTGTGATTTGTTAGTTTTTGAATTTCCAAATGTGAACTAACAGCCTGCTGCAACAGTGTGTTGCCAAAAGCTGACGTGAATTATCTTCAGCTCTGTTTTTAGAGTAGCCAGTGTCCCATATGGTGAATGTTTTCACTCTTTGTGAGAAGCTGAGAAGTGAATGGGAGTTTTTATTCTGAATAAATTAAGTATTGATTAATGGAATGGAAGTCAAATCTGTTCAAGAAAAAAGTTTTTGACCACACAGCTTTAGGTATCCTTTTTAAAATCATCAAAAGCTGTAGTTTCATTGTATAAATCATCATTTTGAAAACATAACTCCCCCCACCTCCCCCACAAACACCCACACTGGACTGCTTCACTAAAATCATCTGTGCTGTATTTCTGTGTAAAAGGCATTTGACTGTGCAATACATTCAGCTTTTTGTCTTTTGCACAAAATTTTTCACATGTATATTTACCTTATTTTGTATGTATTGTTTCTGACACTATTTCTTCTGTGCTGCAAGCCATTGTGCCAAAATTTTATTTTTGATGCAAATCCAAATGACAAATGAAGTCTAAGAATAATAAGTAGGACAAGAGAGGATAGAGCATTAAACTTAATCTGTTGGTGCCTCAGGTCAGTTTAAGCCATACAACAAAGATGTAACTTGAGTTTTTGCTCAAAGAAAGATCTGGTAATTAGTGTGTGTCAAAGTTTTGAAGTCAGCTATGTTTGGCTGCATGGTAAGAGGGCGGATGACAGTGGAGCATGTCTGTATCATTTTAACTGTTGAACTATTTTTGTTTTCAGTGGCCTCTCATTGATAGTAAGACTGTTGCATGTCAGGGCTGTCCAGTGTAGATTTCCAGTGTAGATTAATGGTGCAGTGAGCCTCTTATTATGGGCCTTATTTTGTGCATAACTAACTGCTTGCACAATTGTGAGATACTGTATCACCCTCTGCGATGGTATTCAAAAGCTGTACTTTGTGTTCTGCTTTTTCAACCCTCCCTGTCAACAATTGTAACGCAGGGAAACTAAAGAAAATGACCCACTTGATCAAAAGTTTTAGATCTAACAAGGCTGACTAGGCAAAGGTCTCATTTCCCTTTGCATTCCATGTTCAGTACAAAGAAACAGTGGGATGGGAATAGAGTTTAGAGTTCAACATGTGCAAGCACAGTGTGCACACCAGCACTTATGGTTCCTTTTTATAAAACAATCCACCTCAAAAGGTGCACACCTTGAGCCCACTCTGTACACACCCATATTCAATCATACATGGTCAATACAAAGCATCTTGTGAATGTTAATGTGTCGCCAAGAACCAGCAGGTCAGTGGTTCTTTTTGAGTGGTGTCAAACCAGACCTCACAGCCCTGTCTACTACAAATTACCCTTATACACAATTTATTTGCAGTATCATGTTTACAAAGGCTGTTCTGTCTTCCCACCTCCCACTGCCAGTTCACATTCTGAAATTTTTGTCCGACACGGGTCTTGAACTGGCGACCCTCTGGTCCCCAGGCCAAGACCTAGGCCTTGTTCAGATTAGTCGCCTATATCCGATTTTTAGCCCATCCAGATTGATGTCATACATCTCGATTGTAGTCTGAACAGTCCCATACCACATGATATCCGATATTTGCGGGACGGACTGAAATCATGTTCGGGAAGTAGTTTTGTGTCAGATATGGACAGATGCGTCTTCAGTCTGAACAGCTCCAAACACTCCGATCGGATATGGTGGACCGTGATCCAAAAAATCAGATAAGGAAGCCTATGGCTGCGTTCAGACTGCAGACATATCGGATACTAACCAGATTTCCTTTCGTATCCAATTATTAGGGCTGACTGTTCACACTGTTTTTAGCAAGTGACCAAATGTGATCTGGCTCAGTTCAGACTGGGCCACATTATCGGCAGATCTAACAGGTTGCCGTAACAATGACATTGGGGCGGAGGCGTCGTTCATTGCACGTAATGTGTGAGGTCATATAATTGCGACAGTGGGAACAACAACGACGAACATGAAGTTTTGTTACCTTAGCGTGCTGGAGATATCACTGTCTGGTAGAGGTGGAGAAAATCTCACACACATCAGACATTGTCCACTTCTTCCATTTTTTATCACTCTGTAATGTGCGACGATCTTCCTCCAGGCGTCTTGCTCTCGAGTCACGGATATAACGTCACGGTCCGCCATATCTGCTCGAAGTGTTTGGAGCTGTTCAGACTGAGACGCATCTGTCCATATCCGACACGAAACTACCTCCCGAATGTGGTTTCAATCCGTCCTGCAAAAATCTGAAACAATATGGTATGGGACTGTTCAGACTATGCACGAGATATCTGATATCAGTCTGAATGGGCCAAAAATCAAATATAGGCGACCAGTCTGAACAAGCCCTTATGGTGGACTGAGCTACTGCCGCCCCAAATGATCATCTACTTCCCAACATTTTTGACCCTAAGCCTAAATTTAACCCAAACAAACTGTGAGTGCTTTTGCCAAACCTAACAAATGTGCAGGTGGTAAAGATGTGCTGGCTGAGGTAGTTTAGAGGACAGAATCGGTCTATTCCAGGCTCCTAGGGGCCCTTCACTTCTGACAGCTCATTTTAAACCATACCTGGGGATACATGCCGTGTCTGAATTCTCTAATGCTATCTGGTATTTGATTACCACAGCAATAGAAATCTTGTCATTCTGGCACCAGACATACCTTTTCTCTGTGATCAAGAGTTGGTAAATATGGTGGTGAAGCAGCTTTGATGAATTATTGATCCAGCTCAGTCTTGGCCACTAGCAGGTGTGCTTCGAGTATTTAAATTTTCATTCAACTGATTAATTTTACAGCAAATTTCTTTTGTGACGAGACTCTCCAAAACAGTGTCTCAGAGTACAATATAATGTATGTGACATTATTTTCGTGACCTACATTTTGAAACCCCAGGTTGTTATATTTCCAGTGATTGATCGATGAAATCAGCAAATCCTTAAATTTGAGATGATAATTGTTTGATATTCATAAACTACCAATTTAGCCATAGTTGGGGGAAAAACACAGAAGCAGTGGATTGGAAATGGCATGCTCAGAGTGCATACAAGGAAGACTAGGACATTTTATGAGGATTTTTTTATAGTTGTTTTTAAAAGGTCACTTTTTTTTAACAAACAGTTTTAACACATTCCTGGTTTTAATGTCACTATCAATCCCAAATCCCACGTAGATTTTCTTATTCATCACCCACCTGGTGACCTGCTTTCAACCGGCCAGATTCGTAGCTGTGGTTGATGCTTTGCTTCACACTGCCATGAGCCGTTCTCTTGAAATGCCACTGTGGCGCCCATCTCCATGGCAACAACTCTGCCTCTGACATCAGTACCACCACTTCACAGCCAATGGGAGAGGAAGGGAAAGAATGAGAGCCTTGACACTCTGAAATCCGGCTGTACAATTCAGAAGGATATGTAATTTGTGTAATTTCGGTCATGACCTACCAGGACATGTGAGAAGGAAGATTTCTGCTTCAGCAGACAAGTGAAGTATTCATGGTCATTGCTGCTTGTTTCACTGAGCTGATGATCAGTATTCCTCATTGGGGGCTGATGGATGCATGTTATTAATGTGCTGCTTTTCTATGTTAGTCTTTCATGTGATGCATCCACACATTTTAGCTGATTCACACCCGCACACATTTTCTTAGGTCTCAGTGTACAATATGAATGAGTGAAAGAGAGTGACATTGATGTCATGCAAAAAGTGATCTGTTCTTTCAGCCTCATCATAATGTGTTTTTCCAGAAGATGTAGCTGCTTTGAAATCAGCACACACAAGCATCATGAATACTGTTTATTTTGTCATCTTTGAGTGAAAAGTGCTTCTGACAAGTTGTTGCCACTGTTTTGAAGAGGGCCTTCTTTCCTATGTTTGCTCTCTTGTTTTATGCTTTGCAGGATAAGACGCATGGAACATTAATTTACAGCCGGTGTGTGGCAAAGGGACAAATTGAAAGGAGCTTACAGTAGGAATTCCCCTGTAACGTTCCAAAGTTTGCGTAATAGACTGTCAGTCAAAACTCTAACGCAATTACGCAGACATTGTAAATGAATGTGATTCACACAAGAACTTCTTGCTATTTCCTTAAACCAGAGGTGAAATAAATGTATGACTTTTAGTTCAATTATGAGTCACATAAGATAATTGATGATTATCAAGGTTATTCCTCAACTAAGTCTTGAAACCTGACTTGTGCTAGAATCCATGACCTTGCTGATAACAAGCTCAAAGAGAGATAACAGTGTTCTTTTGTTTGGGCAGCGCCTGAAAGGTGGACGTTGTTGAGTGGTTAGTATACGGCTGCGGCGAAGTATTTATATGTGGTGAAATAACAACGCTAAGTGCTGTTCGAATGAGGGCTGCTGTACTTCACATGAGATAGTGTACTAGTTGAGTTGCTCCATTTTTAGACCCTATGTTCCTCCATCATTGTACATGTTTACCTTAAAGACTCATAGTAAAGGAAATTGTTAGTGATCACTGGCTTAAATATAGATGACACATCTGTAAATGTTGCATTAAGGGCCTTTTTAAGCTGATCATAAAATGCTTTTTGCTGGGTGACTCTTCTTAAACTGGAGATGCGTATTACTTTTGGAGTGAGCGCAGTTCCCTGCTTTCGGTATGTCATTTAGCTGTGCGTATGCATTACCACATGAACAGCATATGTTTATCCTGATATCATGTTAACTGCAGTGATGGGAGATTCAAAGTTAGGAAATGATGAAATTATTGACAGAATAACAATGAATGTGAAATTCCATCAAATACTCATCGTCATTAATAATGGAACTCATCTCAATTTAGGCTCACTGGGATTAAATGCTGTCTCTTTTAACCCTATTATGTAAAAAAGAACTGGCAAAATGACTGTAGCTTCAGTCATACGTACTGATATTAATACAAAGGGTATTCAGAGCTGAATTTGATACGTGATGTTGATAAGAAAAGATATTTTCACAAGAGTCAGTAAACGAAAACAGAAGTCACAGTAATTCAATGTACAAAATTGTTTTTGGTATACATTTTGCTGCAGCATCATCTTTTTGATCGAAGAATGTTTTCAGAGACATGGCTATAAGTGACTTAACATGAAGCATCTCCTGTGGGCCTATTCGAGTACCTCCACCTCGACTTCCTGTCTTTCAAAAACCAATGACCTACTGTTCTTCAACTGCTGAGGTGGCCGTGTGGGGCCAAAGGGAGTGCAGTGTCGAATTTGGTGCAATTCAAATATGCAATAGACTATCAATAAATTCAGGGAAAAGCCCAGACAGTGCTTTCTACAAAAGCAAAGTCAGATGAGTCGGCCAAGCCCTTACTTATGTCCAAACAGGCGAAGAGTTCTGTGTGACGTTGCAGCTTGTAATACCCTGAACTCTCAGTGTAGGTTGTCCACTTTCATATCTGCACACTCTCACTCTGCCCTGAAGCAAAGTAGTGAGCTTTTTTCATCATATTCTCTCAACCCAGTCTCAACATCGTCCTGGTAACAGAGTTATTGCATAAGACAGAGGCTGCAGTGTAATGGCTTGTATTCAGATCTCCTTGGAAACCCCCCCCCCCCTGTCAAGCAGACAACACCACAGAAACAGAAGAAACAGGAAAGACAGTGTAGACCTGTCTGCAAATTGTCTGTTCTTTCGTGTAAGTGCCTGTAGATTAGATTTTAAGACCATTAGACACATATGAGTTGACATTTATTGACTTACCTGTGTATATGTCAGTGAATGACTACATTAATGCAACATCTCAAATGACTGCTATAGAACTGTGCTGTTTTACCAGAATATATCAGTCTAGCCTTCTGTTAAGACGCTAAGAAATTCTTATCAGTATTGTCACGAATTCCTGACGCTCAAGTGAACGCAGAGCACTAAGGTAATATTTGTGGTACAATAGTTTACAATCAACCTCCAGCTGAATTAAGCAACGAATCATAAATGGAGCGTTTGTGCAATTAATGACGGAAAGTAGCACATTCATGCAGTTAGACTGTATATGACATGGATATGCATTTTAACATGTTTGTGTTAAGTGTAAGTGGGTTATGGTTAGAGCCTGAATCCCTTTAATGATTAAATCATTATTCATTAACTTGCATGCAAGAAATTTTTTATCTCAAAGGAAAATGCTCAACATGCATGCAATTTATTGTATGCTTGTTTACATTGTTCATGCATATGTGCTTAAAGGTATAAAATTATCAGTCACCTACTAAACATATTCAGAGTGACTTCATTTGTCTTCAGTCAGTAATCGTTGTAAAAGTTGGCCTACATAAGGAAGGTGATCATTTTTGGGGGTCATGCTTGACTCATAGCAAGAAAGTGTAAACGTTGTGAAATAAGGCAACACTCTGGGCAAATCCATCTTTCTTTGTTGGGTTTCAATTTCAGTGCATCTGCAAGACAAACTCATTCTTTACATCATCAGAAAAATCAGGAGGAATGTTTGTTGTTTTGTCCACGATCTAAACTTGTTTCTTTTCTCATAAGTAGTCCTTCATTTAAGCTGCAGCTGGGTAAACAACCGAACCAACAAAAGAATCAGTCAAAAAGATACCTTACATGTTACTTTCTGATGAATAACGCTTCTGGCTTCCTGCTTTTCTGTACATGAGTGCATTTGATGGTGTAGAACAGTTACATGGAAAACTAGATCCTCCTACACACACACGCACACACACACACACACACACACACACACACACACATTGCTCTAACACAAGTAGAAAGGAAGGTCACTGACATTTCCTTTGCAAAAACTCAGCTCACTTGTGTTTACATTTCAGTTTCTACTCTTCCATCACCATGGCAACAAATTTTTCTTATTTTGTCATACTTTGTGAAACAATTTAAACTTTCAAGTTTTATCTTTTTGTTATCTTGAAACACAGATTTGAACGACAATCCTGGTTTTATGATGACAGTTTGCTTCCAGTTGAGACCATATGACTCAGGAAATCTGAAAATGTAGAGCAGCATCAGTAATTTGCATTTCTTGGCACTAGGTGTTGAGTTGGAGTCGGTTACGATGTCAGTTCCTCTGCAGTGAGGATGTCTGGCCAGTTTGTGGACCCAGCCAAATTCTAAACCGTCATTCTTTGCGAGGGACTTGAAAATAATGAACTACATTATGCTTTCATGTGTTAACAACTGTCCCACTACGCCATAGGCGAAGTAAATCCCAGAGTGGCTACAAGGTTTTTAGCCTGTGTAGCCACAGTGGCGTTCTTATTTTTAGGAAAAAAAGGCTAAAACCCCGAGCAATAACATAAGAAAACAAAAGCATGCGGCTATTTCCGCATGCCGACGGAAATAGCCGAAGTGACCCGAACGCTACCGATCATTAAATATGCACTGGGGTCATGACCTCCTCTCGTCCAATAAAAAAAAAAGGATTCTATATTTACAAGCTAAACCCGCGAATTGGTGTACGACAAGGCGAGTACGATCGATCGAAAGAAAATGAGAATAGAGTGTTTCATAGTAGATTTTGTGTTAAAACTCTAATTGAACAACAAATGGTGAATGCTGAGAGGGGGTAGGAGTGGTGACAGATCGATCAGAAGGTAAATGAAAGATATTATCAATACTTTTTTGCAGTCTTAGACTTTTGATCTCTATGACCAGCAGGAATAACCAGTGATGCACGTAAATGTGTATTCACCTCGCTTGCTATTTTTCATGCCTTTTTAAATTGAAATGAAAAATCATATTATCGAATTAAAAACAAACAAGCAATTCAACTACGGCATACCAATGGTGGTGGTGGTGGTGGGGGGGTTCCACGGCAGGATACCCCCCTCCCTCCCTCACACATACACAAAATCACACTATCGAATGTTGAGAAAAAAAATATGAGGACAAAACCAAGCAATACCCCGTTACGAGTGTTGCTTGTCGGCGCAGCGTGCCGCGCCACTGTCTTGGACACAGAATGTGGCTTTTTGTGGCTTACTCAATTATTTTATACTGAGCCACAGTGGCTTAGTCATACTACATCCTAGTGCAAGCCCAATACTGTGTTTCTTATTAAAATTCAATTCCATAAAAAATACAACTTAGTTGTTATTCCATCCTACTCTTAAATGTCTTCTTAAACACCTGGAAGTGTTGTTCTTGGCACTTCTGCATTGTGGTTATGTTTTCACTCTAGTATGTTTGTTGGTTGGATTGTCATTTCACAAAAGCCGATGAGTAGAGTTCCATGAAACCTGGTGGAATGGAATGGTCCAGAACAGTCCCATTAGATCAGGCGTCAAATACAGGCTGAGTATGGAGATGTTTTAGATTGTATAAGGACGAACTATGAAAAAAATGTCCAACACGGAATGGATGGCAGACTTGGCTTCTTTGGCTGACATAACAAAGCATCTGAATGTGCTGAATGTCAGCCTTCAAGGAAAAGATGCAGTAGTGAACCAACTAGTTGCACACATCACAGCCTTTGGGGCAAAGCTATAACTTTTCCAGAGACACTTGTCAATAACATTACACCACACGTTTCCAGCTCTGCAGGACATCATGGTTGGTGATATAGGTGTCCAGATGAAGTAGTATACAGCAGACATTGTGTCCCCTTCTGGTGAGTTCAATGACCTCTTTAGGGATTTTGCCGCTATCAAAAAGGATGTGTTGTTACTCTCCTGTCTCTTCACCGTGGATTCTGATGAGCCTCCACCTCACCTGATGGAGCTGATGGAGCTTCAGTGTGACAGCTAGTGATGCAGTAACACCTGTAGTTCACTCTCGTGTCTTTTTCCAGCAGCTGGATGAGGAAATATGATTAGAAGTGTCTGAGTTTAAATTTTGATTATTCTTGATTGAATTACGGAAGACTTCTGGCTCTTAGTGGAGGTAAACCCAAAATATATGTGTGTAATTGCAGTTTTTGATATTTTAGCTGATACTCCGTATGCTTCTGAAATGATGAAGAAGTGGAAGAGCAAGTCTTTGTTCACTCTGGATATCACTGCAGTTGATACTTATTTACTTTTTTTTAGACACTAAAAAATGTACTAGATATTGGGAATATCTTCCAGTTTAAAAGTTTAAGGCTTATATGTCACACTAATCTCATCTTTGAAAAGTGAGGATTGTGAATGCATTGCTTTTGATGTGAAGTTCGTATATGCAATGTTTAAGGAAGCACAGTACCCTCCTGTGTTTGGTGCATTAACATCAGTGAGACCCTTCTTCGGATCTGCCCGCAGTGTGAGATGTTCATGATCCCACTAATTCCATGCTTTGTCATTGGAAGTGTATTTTATGCTTTAATTTACTGCTAATGGTAGTATTATAAATTAGAGCTGAGTGGTCTTTTAAGTCGATGTGAATTGTCCCGTGACTAGAATTACTGATAGAAATATTAGTGAAAAATCAGATTGTACTAAATGTGTCACTGTGTCTTTGAGGTTGTTATATGTGTACAATTTAAATAAGGCTACATTAAAAATGTGGATATTTTCTGTCATTTAAATCAGATTCTGTAAAATATACAGATTATGTAGTGTCACTTTTGTGTTGAAGCCATTTTATTTATTTTTTAGTTAGTAGACTTTTACAGTACAGTTTCCTAGGTTTTTCTCTTCCCTTTTGCTTAATGTAATTAATGCTGTTTGTGTTTATTTTTATTTACTAATCCAGCTCTGCCTACGACCGGGATAACAAGATTCGTGTGGCCATTAAGAAGATCAGCCCCTTCGAGCACCAGACGTACTGCCAACGCACTCTGAGAGAGATCAAGATCCTTCTGCGCTTCAAACATGAGAACATCATTGGAATCAACGACATCATCCGCACACCAACCATCGACCAGATGAAGGATGTGTATCCTTCAACATGCGTTTAAATGGTTTGAGGAAAAATCAACATATGATCAACCGTCATTCATGCGTCTTCAGCCTCATTTCTTTATGATTGTTTGTTCTTCAGATTATTGGCGGCAAGTCAAATACTTGGATCTGATTACGCATTACGCATACTATTGGCTGACGGCATCCGGAAGTGAGCTATGTTCCCTGAGTCTTGGACTTTCGTGAGACACAAAAGTGCTTTAAGCAGTCGATAAGAGTGTGGGAAAAGGTAATACAGAGAGAAGGTGGTTTAATATCAGTATGGGGAGGGTCATAATCATTTACATTACTGTAAATAGTAAGATAAATAGTTAGTCGCTCTATCGCGGAATTGGTTAATTGCGTGTGGTTCCTGGAACACATTACCCGCGAGGAACGAAGGCGCACTGTATTCTATTACATAATGGCCACCTGTCAGCAGACATTTGGCAGAAAGGCTCTTCATTGTAGCCCAGCTGTCAGTCTCAATGCAGCGTCTGTAGTTTTTTACTCTGCCATAACTAAAAGAGATGACAGTAACTTAACCCTAATGCTTATCAGCAAAGTGCTTTGGGTTTAGTACTTTAGTACTCACCCGAACAGAAACAGCCTTCTAGGTAAAACATCTCTCACACAGGTTAGGTGAAGGATTTGTTTTTACGATGTCTGTGTAGGTTCTCAGTTATCCAGGTCATGGTTATTCAATGGACCGATTATCCAGATGGTTATCCAGAACTGAAGAAGCCTCTTGGATGAGAGGCAAAAAGTCTTCAAGAAACTTTCTTAAAGTCCAGTGGATTGATTTAAACAGCTTTAGGTGATCTGTTTTTACCAAACGTGGTTTTATTCTGTTGTTGAAGCGGACAGTTTGGTTAACCACCATGGAAACTCAAGGACTTGAAGATTTGACTAAATTGTGATTTTGCTTGAAACATTAATCATGCCAGCAGTTTTATGTGTACCAGCCTTTTAAAAACCTGAATCATACCTTTTAACTAAGGGTTTTCACATATATATATTTAACTAAACTTGGGATTGTTTTATATTTAATGTCTACGATTGGTACTTTTCACCTTATCGACTAGTTCCATTGTATATAGTGTATACAGGGATCTTATTTTTCATGACATAACTTTGTAGTCCAAATGTGTGTCTTCCATAATATTAAGGTAGAGGTTTCTTTAACCAGGCCCTTTGCAGGTACATTGTTCAGGATCTCATGGAGACCGACCTGTACAAGCTCCTGAAGAGTCAACACCTTAGCAACGACCACATCTGCTACTTTCTCTACCAGATTTTACGAGGGCTCAAGTACATCCACTCTGCCAATGTTTTGCACCGCGACCTGAAACCTTCTAACCTCCTGCTCAACACCACCTGTGATCTCAAGGTAGTGTTGCAAAGAGAGCGCTACACAGTTCCAGCAGGTTGGCCTGGTTTTAGGGTCTGTTTTCAGTCACTTACCACAAAATGAAATTATCTTTGCACTAGCTGAGTCCTTATATTTATGGCATATATACAGCTATTTGATCTTATTTAATTTTCATCAGTGTAGTTAGGCCTCCAACTTAATTTAATTGGCTAAATTTGATTTATGTATTAAGTAATGTAGTATTGGTAAGACACCGTGTCATACACTCTAAACAGTTATTCCAACCTATTGATGGTTTAAAGTTTAAATGAAATCCAACCTATTTTTATCCTGTATCGTCCAGCGTTACAGTCTGTCTGTGTTCTGTAACTCCTTTTTCTGCAGATCTGTGATTTTGGTTTGGCTCGTGTGGCCGATCCTGACCACGATCACACTGGTTTCCTAACAGAGTATGTGGCCACTCGTTGGTACCGAGCACCTGAGATCATGCTCAACTCTAAGGTGAGTGGCCTCACCTGTAGAGGATATTGACATACCTGTATTTAGGGGTATGTTCACCAAAAGGCACTTGTCAGCATAATGGTGGATTTTTCCTTGTGTAGACATGGAAGTAATTGAACTCTAAACTTATCTTGAAATGCATAAGAGGGAGAAGGATGTTAACCTTTTGGAACTAGTGAGTGAGGAAAGGGTTTCAGCTCCTCATGAGAGAATAAACCTACTCTGGCCCTGGTTTTCTCTGTGACATTTTCAGAGAACAATTTAAGTGCTTATTTTTTTGTTTATGTATGCTAATTTCATAAATATGTAAATAGTAGCGCTTGGCCTGCATTTGTACATTTAAAGTGATATTCTCATGGAAACGGTTGGTGACTGCTGCTAGATGGTGATCAGAATCAGTTGTTGCATCTTGTCATGGTCTTATAGAAACTCATTGATGCTCTAGTATTACTTTGTAGACAGGCATATAACATGTCTTCATATGTACTTTGGTCATGACTTTGTCTTGTGCCCTTCATTCACAGGGCTATACTAAGTCCATAGACATATGGTCGGTCGGTTGCATCCTGGCTGAGATGTTGTCCAACAGGCCAATATTTCCTGGGAAGCACTACTTGGATCAGCTGAACCACATTTTAGGTAATGGTTACTTTAATAGTCTTGTTAGGGTTGGTTTTGGGGTTTCCATGCATCAGGTGTGATGAAGCTTGATTGTTTTATTTTGGGATTTTATTATGGAAAATGTTTACACACACACACACACACACACACACACTCCTCAGTATTCGAACGTTGGAAATATGAAGAACTGCACCGAATTATCCAATTTGAAATGTAATTAATAACTACTTACAAACATTTCAGCTTACGAAGAACCTCTCGGAACCAACTGTATTTGTTGGTTAATAAGGACTACCTGTACATATAAATTCAGTTTGTGTTCATGGTTTTCATCATCACCTCAGTAACTTTATACTATACAAAAAATTCATTTCCTTGCAGTTCACAGCTGTTGTTTTGCATTCATCAGGTTGTGCTTTTTTGTCTTAGACCACTATTTACTTCTTCCATCTGTCCTATTCTTCTGCATTCATGCTGTTTTTTTCTCTATTTTTCCTTGCAATAACTGAAATTCTAAAGCATGGTCCTCATGAATTGATTGACTTTTGGTGCGCCTGCTAAATGTCATATAGTGTGTGTGAAAGTAATATCTTTTTAACATACTCTTCAGGGATTCTGGGATCTCCCTCTCAGGAGGATCTCAACTGCATTATCAACATCAAGGCCAGGAACTATCTTCTGTCACTGCCATATCGCTGCAAAGTGCCGTGGAATCGTCTCTTCCCCAACGCCGATCCCAAAGGTCAGAGCCAGGACGGTTCTTCTTGGCAAACATTATTCTGTTCAATAGATTGTACAATAGACTATAGTAATTTTTTAAAAAATGCAGCAGCTTTATGAATTAGTCTGAGATCAAGTTTTTTATCCATAAATATGCAGTATCTCACAAGATATGACAAAGTGAGTCTAGGTTTCCACCCATTATTAATCCATACTGTATGCAGGTTGTCATGGTGCCCTCTAGTGAGCAGGCAAGCTCACTATTGTATCACAAGAATCTTAAAAAGCATTATTTGTCCCATTGAAAGTCCATTGAATCCTTGTGCTGCAGCTCTGGACCTGTTGGACAAGATGCTGACCTTTAACCCCCACAAGAGAATCGAGGTAGAGGAGGCTCTGGCTCACACCTACCTGGAACAATATTACGACCCCACAGATGAGGTAAGACTCATTTTGGCCCTTCGAGTGTCTGCGTGTTCTGTGGTTTCCTGTATGGAAGGATCTTCTAATGATTGATTTCCTTTATGTGTTTTTTACATGCTTTGAGTTTTTGTAGTTACAAAAGAATTAATGCATGTGAAAATTTGTTTTGTTGTTTTTTTGTTTTTTTTTTAAAGGTTTTTTTCTTTTATTCGTTCTTTTTTAATTGTAGTCTGATATCTACCTAATTGGTGGTGAACATTTTGAAAATTGTAGAAGCAGGAGTTGCTGCTGTTTGTCAAATCAACCCGTCTTCCTCTGCTTCCCTGTGCAGCCTGTTGCTGAGGCACCGTTCAAGTTTGACATGGAGCTGGATGACCTACCCAAAGAGACACTGAAAGAGCTCATTTTTGAAGAAACTGCACGTTTCCAGCCTGGTTTTAGGTCCTAACATCTTTTACAGGCAGGTCCACCTCAGTAAAAAGTAACCAAAGTTCAGTGATCACTGCGTTACAAAACTACTAGATTTCTGCTATATTTAGTGACTCGAGAGAAGACCTCACAGAGTTGAACGTTCATACATATAGATCTGCTTTTGTGGATAAATCACATGATCTCTATGACACAATACCCCAGTTCCCCAAGATACGAACATCTGACTTACAAATACAATCTGATGTTCGTATCTTGGGGAACTGCTGTAGTTGCCCTTTTTGCTGCAACCCCCAGCCGAGCAGCACCGCTCCATGCACGCATCTCCAACAATCATCTCCTTTGTCTTCTCCATTTCTTGCAATTATAGATTGAAATTTAGTATATAATCAGTGCCCAATTTACAACCGCAATAGGTTCCCAGGGGCTGTTCATAAGCTGATTTGTTGGTAAGTCGTTATATATTAAATTTCAATGTGTTGGAGATTTGTGGACGAAGCAGTGTTACTCGGCAGGAGTTGCTGCAGAAGGGGGAACTACATATGTTACAACTTACAAACCAGCTTACAAACGGCCTCTGGGAACCTATTGCATTTAAAAGTTGGGTACTATCTGTATATGAACAAGGTTATTTGGACACTTGGAGCCGGAGCCATATATTCTCGTCTTTTAGGTTCAGATTTTTAAAGGACAGAAACAAACGAACTAAGACATCTAAGACAAGAAATAAAACAGATCTCTTGAAAACATGAACAATACCAGCTTAGAGATGGCACCATTATCTGAGTATCCTGACCCAGACTGTATCGTTCAAGTGACTGAGCGTTAGTAACAGATAAATGGCAGCTCTGATGTCACGTGACACCCGACTGAAGGAGCAAATATTCTGCCACTTTTTCTGTGTAATTTGATGACTTGGATTGACATCGTGAATGTTTGTACAGAAACACTCGTTCATCGTTCTCAGTCTGCTCATAATGAGAAAGGAGTTTGTTTATTTTTAAAACCTGTATTCAGAACAACTGCAAGATTTAGTATGTGGACTATAAAAATTTTTACCATCTAATTAAAAAATTTGGATTTAACATCTCACAGTTTACAGTAACTGCAAGGAGCTTCTGGCTAAAAGGAATACAAATTTTGTAAGCGACCTTCCTTCATCAGGGGTTATTTTTATTTCTAAAAAAAAGAGAAAACATTTGTCAGTTGTCGATACGCTATTAGAAGCAAATTATATGAGTGGTTTTAAAAAGGTCCCATTGTTAAAGAGCTTGAGAAGATAACTGGATCATTTACTCTACTAATGAGTCCAGATGTGGTGTTCCCCCCTGGTCTCTGCTAACCACCAGCTGCACCCCGACAGGCCTCTCCTACTGATAATAGCTATCAGTGCTACATTTTATAGCCCATCATCTTCTTTTTCTCGGTGTATGTAATTACTGCGTTTCCTCTCTGCAGCTTTATAGTGTGAAACATGAGCTTCCTGAAAGGATTTGAGTGTGACAACTCTGAAATTAGAGCAACAGAAAGCAATGATGGTGATTTATTTTAGTAGCTTTGATACATCATAGCTTCTTATTCCTCCAGCTGTAACTTATATCACTACCATATTGACAGATTGGAGGAGCACCGTGTCTGATGTAACCATAGTGATGATCTAGCATAGTATGCTTTTCATCAAGGCCAACAAAGATAAAGTTCAAGAGAAATACAGTCAAAGAATTAATTATTTTAGTGACAGAAAACTCTTAAATATTTGTAATGGAATGTTTTCAGTTAACTGATTCATTTTTAAATATTTCTGTTTTAAAGGTTATTTGCTGTGGTTTGGGGTTACCTTTATAACTAATAATAATAATAATAATAATAATAGTGAATTGAGTCTGGTTTTATTTTGTTGAGCCGTGCTCTCTCTCACATTCATAACATTAAAACTGAAATGGAATTTGAGTAATTTGTGTGGACAGAAGACCCAGTCAGGTTTCTGATACCGGTTATGGACATGCTGACATAATGTTTGATATCTGACAGTGATGTCACATTTATATTTTTGGAAGCATTTCAATGTCTCAAACATGTTTATATTTGCTAACGGTTTAAAGCAAGAACTATAAGTATATGACCACAGGCAGGAGTGTACAAAAAAACTGTAGGTGAAATCACTTCCTGTGTTTTAACCAATGATTGGGATCAACAGGAATATTTCAGTCAATTGTTATTTGACATGAAGGTGTGTGATATCTCATTACTTGGTCACTGTCTCTTCTCCCTCCAGATGATTTTGTGGACTGGCTTCTCCGTTGCCACCGCTCCTCCACCCCTCCACACTGTTGCTGTGATGGTTGTTTTAATTTTCTCTCCTGTTGTCCACATCGCCTGGATTCCTTGGGTCTCACTCTTCAAGTCCACTTTGCTCAGGAATGGCATCAGGAATCAATCATTCTCTCTTTTTCTCTCTCTCCTTCTCTCTCCTTCATTCTCCTTCATTCTCTCTCTCTCTCTCTGTCACTCCTTCTCTGTCTGTTTCTCTGTGTGTCTCTCTCTCTGTCGCATCACAACTTACAGTTTGGGGTTGATTTTGTATTTTAAGCCAAGATAAACAATTTTGCGTGTGTCTGTAATCGTGTTTGGCTCTGGCTATTCTTATTCAAGACCTTTATGTCCAGCTGAATGAGTGATAGTTGTGTTCTTTGGTGCAGCTGCTCTGGTTGTAACTCATGCCTACATTGCACAAATAGTTGATAACATACAAGAATCATCCATCATTAAGAACATCTTTTTTTTTAGTTGTATGCTAACCATCACACTGTTAAAAGTGATAACTTAATTTTTATCTATTGGAGAAAAAACCCTAAATTAAATGTACTGATTTATGCAATGGAATCAAATATTCAGCCACAGACTTTGGCCTGCAAGCCATAAATTTTAACAAACACCTTGTATTTTTATCACACACACGCACTCACACCTAAATGGTCTTAAGATGTTTTAATAGGAAAGGTGGCGATAGGTGAAAAATATGCTTTTATAACCCTTTTCCTTTCATTAAAAGCAAAGAATTCCTGTTTTCATTTTTCATTCACTTAATATGTCAACATTTGCATAAAGGCACCAAATTGCCAGTGCTTTGAAAGATTTCACCATAAATTTCTGCCTTATCCATGGGAAAGTGAAGTAAATTTCTTTATTTCATGCAAGTTTATATGTACAGTATATTTTTCATGTACAGGAAAATTTACCCTGTTGAGACAAGGAATCAGTTATTCCACAGCACTTGTTTCATCTGCAGTGTTGTGTCTCCCTTTTTATGTTGTTTTTCCTTCTCTTCGGTCTGTTAATCTCTCTCGCCTTGTCAGAATAATACTGTGCCCTTTGCATGACTGTTAAAAGCTTTGTATACAAAGACAACGATGTTAAGTGCCACGCAAGCCAGGCAAATCCACCGGGAGAGCGCCCAGGCTCTTTCTGTTCCACCTTTTGTGGTATATTACACCTCCCAATCACATGGTGCTTTTTGTTCTGTTTGTTTCTTTTGATTTAGCCTTCTCTACAGCTGTCATTTCATTTCCATTGTGGTTAAAGTCCATTGTAGCCAAACTCCATCTACATGCTAAAACATCCTGTCGTGGTTGCTAATAGGAGAATAACCATACTGTATATCTGTATTTGTCACAAAAACCACCAAACAAGTTTTTTTCTGAATCAGACTAAATGAAATGCAGGAGTGATAAAGTTCAAGTCATACTTGAATGTTAAAGATGTTTTTGGTTTGTTTATTTTAAATAATTGGGATTTTTTTAACTGCACATTTTAATGCTGATAACATTTGGCAGTATCATTACCAGCTGATGCAGTGGAAAAAGAAGCACCATATTTTTACTTCTTGACAGTAACCGCTGATTAAATGACTGTTGAATTTGAAGATTTTATTTCAAATGAAAGAAAGAAGATATATAAAAAAAATTTCCAGAGGCTTAATAAACTAACAGTAAATAAACAATAAACCAACAGTGGCATAGAATTTTGATGTTTCAGGATGTTTACAGGTGGGCCTCAATTCTGTTCAGCCATATGGTACACCTAGCCTGTTTTTTTTTTTAGGATACAGTGGTGTACGTTTAAAAGAAAGGATGCTTTTTTTAATGAAAATAGTATTAGGAGTGTTATTTATAACACTAAAACATGGCAAAATAGATTAAAATTATAATCCCTTTAAATTGATTCTTCCAGGATTGGGCACTTAAAGGGAGAAAGAAAATTGGTATTGCAGTTTAAGATAAGTCTATTTCAGTAATGTTGAGCTTTTTAAGTGTCTTTTTAAGTGTCCGTTTACGTATTTAGTCAGAATTTTGTGAGCTGTTAACTCACAAGCTTTTTTGTGCTTGGTCAGGAAATGAGTGAAGCTACACTTTTCTGATATTTGTTTAAAAGCAAGTCATGCACACATTTTGCTAATGACAAGGCTGTTCTGGTGATTAATTCACAGTGGAGTCAAAGAACCACAGGTGCACTGTTGGGGGTGTTGCAGTGTCGTTTGTTGCTTCTTTGGCTCAATATTGGACTGAAACTGAGTGGAAAAGTCGAGCTAAGGGAGGACATTACTGTCCTGCTGAGATGCTCTTAAGCCATAGTCAGACAGTCAGTGTGTTACACCTCTGACCATGCCCTACAGTGATGTCACAGTAGTAACATTCTGGAGTACACGTCTACAATAGTGCAACCAGATAAGAAGTCAAACCACAGGAGAGTAGCAAAGGTGAGATTTGCATAGTTGTACTGTACCTCTTTAAGACTTCAGATTAATCTATATCATGACATTTGGCTAGTTTCCTGACATGACATGATTTATTGGAATTTGAATATAAAAACAATAACTATGCAATTTGGCACTAGTGGTACACAAATAATTATTCTCGTCCAAGTTCTAAAAATAAAACTCCCGCAGTTTTACAACAAACCAGAACCCAGAGCTTTTTACAGTATGTAAGGTATGAAAACACAAAAGTTTTTGCCCAAGAAACCATAAAATTATCTGTGCAAAATAAAATTTCCAGTACAAAATAAGTATCGGAATAAAAGATGCAGAAAATTTCATTGAAAATCAACAACTGCCAAGTACCTGTCTGAATAAATGGACCTTTCACGAATTTATGCAAAGTTATAATGTAATTTGGAAAACTTATGAATCTTTAAACTACTACCAGTAAAAATCTTGTTAAGTTATTCTTTGAAATCTACATTTTATTCCAAGTTCTGACTTTGCTCACACCCAAAAACGTTAGTTCTTATGGTTCGGTTTGGAGAATTAACTCATATGATGACCTTTTAATAAAATGTTTGACCAAAACTCATTGCAGAAATTTTTTTTGTACTCACAAATTTAGGTTGAGCAGATGAGAGTTAGAAAAACGTATCTGTCCCAGTGCTCCTCACGCTTGCTGTACACACCCGTCTGTGACACGATTATTAAATGCACTTGCTCTTAGTTGGGATGGGACTTGTAATCCGAGGTGCCTGTCAGGACTTGATTTACCTGTAGATAGGGGGGATTAATTTAGAACATTAAGGGCACTGGAACTTTAGTATGATTAGTTGTATTTTTCAAAAAAAAAAAAAAAGCCTCTGCTGAGTTCTTTGTGCAACCTGTCTGTTTGTGCCTTTTTTGGTAGTCTTGATATCCAAAATTTGATGTGCAGCTTTTGTTTAGTCGGGAATCCGTTGTATTCGCAGTATATGCTCTTAAAATGAACACAATCAAGTCTAGGGATGGGAGGGATCAGGGGTGGGTATCTTTATCTTTCAGTTCTGTAAATTTTAAAGAGATTTGTTGCCACAGCTGTGTAATTTGTGACTGTATTGAAAAGATGAAAAACAAACATTTATATTTTTGTGTTACCCTTTTTCCTTGAGACTGTTTTTATTTTGATGTTTTTGTGAAGATATTTTTATTGTAAAATGAATGTTATGTTTCTATCAAACACTAATCTTGTTTGAATTGTCTCCAGTGGGCTATGTTTGGATCAGTATAAACCTTTAATTGTGTAGTTAACATTTTGAAAGAGTAAAGAAGGGTCCTTGGTTATATTTTGATAGATTCCTCTTGGTCAGTTTTACTTTGCTGTTGTGTGAAGGATTTGACTTGAACAAAACATTTCTTTGCTATTCTGTTATTAAAGAGTGACTGCCACTTTGAAAAATCTCTAAATATTTTTCTTTTTCTCTGCTGTGACATTTAATTAGACCTTCATTAAAAACACTGTACCTTCATCGACACCTCTGAAGTCTTGTTTGAAAATGAGATGTCAAGAACACATTTATGAAGCACTAGACACATCTTCAAATGATGTCAGCATAACTCTTGACAAATGCAGAATTGCAAATTAGCCACAACAAGTTTGCATGTTGTATCTGGTACAGTCCAGCTGATATGCAAGCAAACAGTCCTGAAATGCATGCTTGAAAGGTTCTTGGTTCTGAAATTGCTGATTGCTAATTTCATTATTTTTGTCCTGGACTTCATCCTTTAAATACATTGCAATAATTAAATGAGTGAAGTTTTATTTGCAAGAAAAAAAATGTCAAAATTACATAACCAACAGTACCCATGTAGAACTGCTTTCAAATCGGATATGAGATTAAAACTATTCATTCAAATTTAATTTGTTGATCACAATGGTTTGAGTTTTAGATACTTTACCGTCAACCAATTTTACTGTGTCATTCGAATGAAAGTTTTATACTTTTAGAAGTATATATTTTTTCGGTTTTGAATCGAAGAATGTGCAATGAAAAGGATGAATAATCAATTTACAATCTATTCAAAAACTTCCGTAGATTGAAGGCTGAAGTCACTCGGTCCTTTTGGGGGCGCTGTCGCACCAGTTACAAATAGAAACTGCAGTCTTTTATTGACCAGGACTAGTATACGGTCAGAAAACGGGTCCGTTAGTCTGGCAGCCTGCAAGATACAAATTATATAGAACGCCCTTAATTTAAAAGAAACTATAATCATCTGTAAACTTATCCATATAGATATTACTTTTGTGCTTTACAATGATTATCATAACCGTCTGGTCCTATGGAGGATTTGCCTCCATAGATAACTACTATGAATAAAAATACATAATACAAGCATAATAATTAAACTCGTTTAAATTGTTTTTTAGAATGATCCTAAACAACTTAAGTTACAAATATATGTACTAAACAAAAGTGAACACCAGTATTGAACATCAAACAATAGTATCGATTTTGGAGGGGGTTTTTGTTTACTTGCTCCTATCTACCACGTGCTTGCAATGCGGTTACGCATGCGCAACAGGGAATATTAGTTTAAGGCACGCACCAGGATCGGTGGCGCGCGCCAAGGCGACAACAGACACGAACAATCTGCAGCTTCGCGGGCGCGATGTGCTGAGTTTGTTCATTAATTGATTGTCTGTGATTGGCTGTGGCTACGTTATCCCGCCCTACTAGGCAGCGCATTGGTCAAGTGGAGATTCTTCTACTTTTTGATTGGACGCTATTTGTAGTACCGGCTGTGTAGCTAGGTTACTGCTGCATTTACGTGTCTCTCCAAAAATGAATTTTAGAAATTAAAAGATGAATACGTCTTGCGTGATATCAGCAGCTAAATATAATCTACCAGACGCAGTTTTAAAAAGAAGTTGTTTTACGAAGTTTCAATCAAAAGTGAAAATAAAATATTACGTGGTGATTCCTCGGTTAATGAGCGGTACATTACAGGGAGCTGTACATGGTGTCTATCTGACTTCGTGAATAAATTCAAGGTTCTACATAAACCAAGTAACGACTTGTAATGAAAGTTTCAAACCCAGTTCAAAGAATAAAATTAACATAAGAAACAGGCGATATTTTTCGATATGTCACATTGACAACCAGCTGAATAGCAAATATTAGCTGTCTTCTCTTTTGTTTTGTTATGCTTTTTTCCCTGTGCTTACGGTTTCCTGCCTATCAATGCAAAACGTGACCGTGACCCGAGAACACCGAAGTTATGCCGACGACACCTGGTTCGACTCTTGTGACCGGGAGATACAGTCAGAGGTGACCTAAAGCTCTAGAAACAAACCGATTTTGCCATCAACACTGTCACAGATTGAGGTTTCTATTCTGTCGTTAACATTGTGTTTCCTGTTGACGTTTTGTGCTACGGCCGACTCTCTTTTTTCCAGCAGCTTCTAAAGGCAACACGGGGAGTTGAAACATAACCTCTTTTTCTACAGTGTTTCTTTAAGAAATAATGAACACCAACATTCATGACGGTCATAATATGAACACATGAAAACAGATCGAACGGTCCTGCGTGACAGATCCGGGCTCGTTGATATATTTGTGCATTATTCAAAGCACCCTGCGCATCACAGCGCTAATTAGGATTTCAGTATAAATAAGGCCGCAGACGGGACAGCTCGGCCTATGATACCGCTGATGTTGGAAAGCTGGATATATAGAGGCTAAAACCCCTCAAAAAGCTCCACAGTGCTGAACGTGACCACTTTTACTGTCTCACGGATGGGACTCTACGCAAAACGGACTAACGAAGACATCCCACAGAGTTCACGGTTTAACGCAAAGACGCGTCGGGTTATTTGCACAGTGAAGAACTACCGAGGAGATTTGATGTTTTGGGAGACTTTTTAATCGCACTTGGCCCGACCTAAGCAAGCTGCTGCTATCGTTTTTTCTTCATGAAACAGTGAAGATTCTGTTTGTTTTTCATAAGGATCCAGACTGATGCAGCTCCTGCTGAGGGACTAATTCATTCCACCTTGTTGTTTTGGTTTCCGATGGGGGGAAGGCAAAGTGTTATTGGGGTGAGTGGAGAGCAAGTGACCTACTAAAGGACACGCATGTTTGTCTGCAGAACCAATGTAATAACAATTCCTCAGAGTGTTTGTCCATGTCGTGAGTTTGCTGTCGTTTCATGTGTTTTGTGTTTATCGTATGTTCGTCATGCTTAAATTCAACACAGGATTAGGCTTCTCCTGCTGTTTTATCCATAGAGAGACGTCAATATGCAATGCGCGAAAACAGTTGAATATTCCAATAATAGTCGTCAACAAACTCAATCTAAAATCGTTAATTGTAATTTTTAACTTGAGGTCATTGATCAGTTTTAATAGCTGTGTAATAAGTCATCGTAAGGCTGTAATACCATTTTATTTAACACTAGAGACACGTTTTGCAAGTTGATCTCCAAGTTACATTCAAGAAAGCAAATGTGGTTATGCAGCTGATGTCAGTTCAAGGATTGTGTCCTGTTTCATGATTACTGTGGTCATCCTCGGTGCTGGCAGGATATCTCTCTTGGTTTGGGGGGTGGTTTGATGCCACGTGAACAGGAGTCACAAACAGTGGAGGGATGGTTTTCACGACGCTCACACGCACACACGTCCTGTACTTGAGAGGGAAGCTGCGGAGCGCAATGTTGTGTTTACGGACATCCTCTGCAGCAGCATTTAGTAGTACACCCTTACCTGTCTGCGACGGCGTTGACGCTTATTCGAAATTGAAAGATATTTACAAAAATATAAGTAAAGAAACAAATACCCCTGGAATTGTTGCTGACGAGTGTCCTCGATTTAAGGACGCCAAGGGTAGGGCGATTGCTTAGTTTGGGGGCAAGCAACAGATTAATATGCAATTTGGTGATAATCCCATATGTTGTCATTGTAGCAGTGAGATGTTTTATTTATTATTTCCTATTACATTGTTGGTGAATTCCATCAAGTCTTTGCATTCTTTGTTTTAGAAATGGTCTGTATCATTCATTTTAAACATCGCGAGTTTAGCAGTGTTATGTTGCCTAGCAGCGTCCACGGTGCTTTCTCCAGTCCCACAGTGGACCCTGTTAGTGGGTAACCTGCTGTTGTTTCCTGCTCTTGGAAATAGCATCGATAAGTTATATACAGTTCAGTTCTTGAATAGACAACACCTGAAACCAATGTTGTAATCTTCCATTGGTATTTTAAGCAGTTGTTGTCTTTTATAATGAAAATATCAAAAATTCACATAGTTTTGCGATCTGTATTTCCTTAACACCTGTTATGATGTAAACCTAAACATCTTACTGTTGTATCACACATGATGCTGTAGTCGTTGAAACATGTATATCATATAGGTTCAGAGCCTGGGCCTGTAAATTTACTCATGGAGACAGTGGAACAGCAGAGAAATATCTGGTTTTTTAAAAATATCAGTAATCTATGTGGGCGCTTAAGATATCAGGTTATTCTAAGGTATCGTGTTAACATTACTCTATTTTCTAGTGCCCCCCACCCCCAATATTGCACAATATCAGCATGTACGATTGGCTGTTTTTATCATAGGTTACCTTAAATATGTCAGGATGTATTTGATAAGGGCTTTACACAAAGGTCATGCCACTTATCATCTTCACATTCAAAAACTTGTAATGTGAATCAAAAATGTCTTGAACATTTCTGCCTGAGGAAGTTAATGCAGAAAGTTTATGTAGAGAAGGAAAAGTAGCATACAGAAAGCGCTGTTTCTAATATCAGAAATAGGGATCCGATTCCCACTCTCATACTGTATTTATTTACACATCCGGGTGTCTGCGCTCTCTCTCCTCCCCTCAGTGGTATGTTCAGGCAAAATGGGAAATAGGTGCTTCAGCAATACAAGCAGTACTTCAAACGCTTCATTATTTAGAAACCAAAATATATGATTTCCGTTCTTTTTGGTCAGAATTAATTCTTAAAATTTTTGGACTTCACACAGAGACTTATATCTGTAAACCATTTTAATCATTCGTCCAAAGCAAGATAAACTTTGCAGTTTAAAAACGTATGTGGTTAAATTACCCACAAAACCTCAAAATCTCTTCATTCTAGAATTAGGCTTTTATATTTGCAAAGTGAACAACAAGAAAACCGATGTAAAGTTGATATGGAAGGAAAAAAACAATGGCAAATGTTCTCATATTGATAGAAAACATTAAAAAAAAGCAATACTGATGATTAAACTGAGCACAAACTTCAAATCGAAAATGTAAATCAAACAACAAAATATACCATGAAGCTGGAGTAAATGAAGGTTTTTACAGTCACAGTGATTGTAATTATTGATTACATGAACTTATCTATTCCTACCTTGTCTGTCATAATAAACGAAAATAGGCGGTCAAATTCAATGGAGGCTAAAACTGGAATTTTCTACTCTTGGGTTAAGAACTCCTATCATAAGTAAGTCTTCAGAAACAAACGTAAAACGTCCAAAATAAATAATAAAGCAATGGTTAACTACTAAATATATCAAGTATTGAAATAAAAATAGAAAAAGGGAAATTGCAATAAATGCTGCATCCAATAGTTGTTACTCAGTGAGTTGAACGATAAGAAAATTGTTGAATTACACATCGATTAAATGGAAGGTAAAAATAGAAAATACAAAAGTCATTTCCACCTGAATCCGACTCTCAACCTGGTTGCCATCTTTCCCGTTGGACCCTGAAGGCAACACAGCCTCTGATTGGCCGGCATGTCTTTCGGTCCCAGTTTCATCTCCCTCCCACGTGGTGACGTTTTAGTACCAAAGTAACGAGTCCAGTGCATTACGTACACAAAAAGACACAACAAAAGCCCGTGTTGGGAAAAATGAGATCCGTCAGCACCTAAAAGACACAACAATAAGTTCCCATCGGGCATCATCACCCATGGACCAGAGCCCGGGACGACGACAGTCATTTATTTGACTTCAAAAAACATTTCAACAACACATCTCTGTCTTCAGCAAGCAGCTTTCCACCAAGCTGCGTTTTGCCCAGATCTGATCCAGGTGGTGAGTACAGTTGCAGAGCAATGTTTACCTAAAATAACAAATAACCTGAAAGGAGACGATCAAATTGTGCTATTGTCCATCAGACTGCTTAAGACTCTTAAGAATAAACAGCCAGTGCAGTGAGATAGCAGCTCTTCAGCTGGCGTCGTGCTCTTTGTTGAGGAATAAACACGTTTGGAAGAGGTGGTGAATTAGTAGAGGGAAAAGAGATGGATTGCATAAGACTGATATATTGGGAATAAGTTAATCAGAATAAAATCACTTCAGTTAAAACGCAGGACGTGTCGTCAATGTGTTGTGTTTTTCTGGCTGGATACAGTGGAGTCTTTTGTCTGGACGCTCTTCCTGTTCGTGGTTACCAGAGACGCACACTGTGCTGCTTCTTTGTTTTCACTTCTCAGACGATCATCTGTCTGCTGGCTTACCTGTCGACTCTACTCAGGATTTCTTTTTTTATTTTAAGAGGTTTTCTACTATTCATTCAAGATAACGTCGTACATGACGATTTTTTAAATTACCTGTTCCCAGGTGGTCAAGAAAGGTGACATCAGTTCTTGAACCAATATTTTTACAAAATTCATGAGACATATTTTGAAGCCATATACAGAACCGCCAAAATAACATCATAAAAAGTGCATACAAATTCAAATAAGACCATGTGCTGTCAGCTACCTGGAAGTCAACAACATGGCTTTGCAGCTAACACAAACAGCTCCACAGTTGTCCTGACTTGGCTGGTAAGACTGAGAGAAAAGGTGTATGTGTGTGTGTGTGTGTGTGTGTGTTTACATTCTGTTGTGTCTTAACTCTCTCCCTTAGTGTGTGTGTGTGTGTGTGTGTGTGTGTGTGTGTGTGTGTGTGTGTGTGTGTGTGTGTGTGTAAGTAGGAATGGATTGCACAAAGCTGATTCAATCAGTGATGGCAATGTCTAAGTATGTCTCACCTACAGTTTAAAGCTGTTAACGCGTCTCTCTCTGTTCCTGGTCACGTGCCTCCAAGGTTAAACTGAGCTCATTCAGAAAAAGAGATTTTGTCTTTTTGATGCAGGGATTAATCGTCAGGACCCTGTAGCATGTGTGTGAATACAGCTCATCTGGAGCAACTTCATCGGGCTGCCAGTTTACGTGTGTGTGTGTGTGTGTGTTACAAAGTGGTCATGCTTCACGTCAGAGCTGCTTCCTGTTGAGTTGCGGAAGCCCCTTTGTTTTCTTGTCTGGCTGCTGGCTTGTGTCTCAGCATTGCTCTTCCTGCAGGCCGACTGAAAACTTCTTGAGCTCCTGAAGCTTGTTTTCATTGTGTTTTCACTCTCACATGCTGCTCGGTTATTGTTGTGCATATGTTTTGATTTTATTTGTTTTTTTCGGTGCCAGCATTGTCACACCGTGGTGGTAGTTTGAATTATTATCGAGCATGTTGGCTGTGTTAGACAATAGACTTATAAGACAATCAACAGATGAAAACAAATCAGTAGTGTTTTGACTGTATCTGTCCTCTGTCACGAATTACTAAAGCATTTTGAAAAGAAGTGTCAGGTTACACAATCCTGTTGGCAAACTATTTCATTGGGAACCATATATTTGGTTTATTATAATCAAAACAGTAGGCGATTATTCTTCAATGCAAAGCTGCATTTATGTCATCATCATCTGCCTGTGAGTGATTGGTTCAATGCTGACAAAAGGACAGTGGTTCGCTTCCCTTGTTGGTGGAGAAAACGTTCAGATTCAAGTTTATCTGAAGAGATGAATTGTTTAGAATCGGGATCATAACTGATGGGAAACTAATGTTAGCATGCTAATATATAACCCCTTATGTGAAGAACATGAGACCCAATATCATCATAATACTTCAGGTCTTTTAATAATGGTAAAATCAAGAGTGAGACAAACACCAATAGAGCATCAGCTATGGAACATTTGACTACACTGGTCTATGATGTCTTTTTTTTTTTATTACCCTAATCAGATATTTGGTCACTTTAAATTGTATGAACTTACAAACTGAAGCCCACACAGTTTCACTGACGTAAAGGGGTCGCCACAGTGACTACATTTTACACTGGGGGATTGTTACTGGACTCAACAGGCTGCAACCCCAACTGGACAGTCCATCATTGTTTATGTTGTTGTTCTGTCCATTAATGGTGATCGGACTGTATACATAAAGGACATTAGCAAAGTGAAGCAGCACTGTTTTCTGAAACACTGAGGTTTTGCCATCTCGCAGAGCAACCGTAATGGTGAAGTTTTCAAGAGTTTGCAGTCTGGAACCGGTTTTGTAATGTATGTGTCTTCAGGCTTGTTAAACCTCTTGTTGTGTAAACAAACCACAAGAAAGGTTTACCATTTTATGCTAGAACCCTTGTCATGTAAACGACCTCTGGGCTTGGCCACCATTTGAAGCAGAGTTACTTATTCAGGCCTTTGTTAACCGGCGATGCCTGACCACTTGGCTTTGTCATGATCAGGCCTTTTAGCTTTTGTCTTCCTTGAAGAGAGACACTGTGGGTCAAGGCAGAATGGCAGCTTCTATTCAAATGCTATGTCTTTTGTGCTCTGAAAAGAATAGTGGCTTGAGATGCTACAGTGCTGCTGATTTCCTGAGTGGACAGCACTAAAGTTATTTATTAGCAACTGATTTACACATTGCTAAAGTCTTAAGTTTTACATCACAAGGTCTAGACTTGTTCTCAATCAATGAGATTTGAAGAAGGCCTTACTTCAAAATGTAGAAAGTAATAGATTTATAGCTGGTGAAATCCAATCATAGAACGGAATTATTCTGAACAAAATCGTATGCAAACGCGCAAAAGCAGTGAGCCCAAGTTGCAACTACAGGAGAACTGTAAATTCCAAAAAGTATTATTAATACAGTAGTCAAGTTAATCGTTAAACAACAAGTGTTCATAACATGAGCTAGCAGCTATTTACATTAAAGCTGGTGGGAGGACAAACTTAGCAACTTCCTGGTGGAGAAATTTCAGCATTTAGCAGCTCAGGGTTGTTTTTCTCAGAAGTTGGTTGAAACTAAGTTAGAGTGAACATTTTACTGACCAATTTCATTCCTATTGTAAACAGCATAACAGTGCAGTTCAGAGTTCTTTGAATGAGTGAAAACTAATAACAGACCATAAATATAAACAGATGATAATTTGAGACTCAAGAAATGAAATTGACACAAATGTAATAATGAAATGTAATAATGAAATAATCTGTTGTGTGAGAAACACAATAGTTAAGAGGGAGCAAATCATTTAAAAAAATGTTAAAAAACAGTGAGATTGTATTTAAATGCAGTGATATCATACATGCTCTTAATGTCGTTACTTCCCATTGCTCTCTGTCGGCGCAGGAGGAGCTGTGTGTCACAACAAATTATTTCTGAGAAAGACTGAATAAAGGACTTCATAGAAATAGACAACAATCTAATAACAGTAACAAACCACAGAAATAAGTGAGCAAGATGCCTGCTCTGTTAATGACCTCTGTAATTTCAAACATCAGTCTCCATTTGAAGACACCAAAACAGTCCTAATCTGTGAACATGGAAAGCAGTGTTTCCAGGAACAGTGCTTGTTTAGCCTAAAATATTTCCTTTGGTAACTAACCCTTTTAGTTTCCACTTACTTTAGACCGCAAACAAAACAATTAATAATGAGAAGGCAGCAGACAAGATATATATATAAAAAAAGAGGAGCTTAGAGACTAGTGGAGCAGTTCTTGAAGGAGGGAGTATTTGAATGGATTTGTTTTTTTAACCATCAGGTGTCTTGATATCTTAAGGTCATTTGAGGAAATAATTTACCTGTTCAGTCTCCCGGTTAAAAGGGACTTTTAGAAAAAGTAAATAAGGTTATTTTTGGTGTTTAATTAGTGTGAAAATTGATTTGGTCATTGCACGTGACAGGTCAGACAGTGTGAGGTGTTAATATGTGGAATTATTGCACAACTGCATATATTTGTTTGTTGGTATGAGCCCTTTTATGAGGAGGCGACACATTCATTGAGTCTTGGCTGCGTAATCCTGTCGACTATTCTGGTCTGTTCTGCACATAAGCTAGTACAATGAATTATAGTGCATTTGTTTCCCAAGAGCTGATGTCAATCAACATTTAATATCACTATAACGCAACAGTCAAATAACCCCACTAATCAGAAACACACTCCAAAGTTGGAAGAACTGTCTCATCCAGGAAATCACAGCAAATATTAGAATTCATAGAATTATTATTCAAACTATCTGGCGTCAGTTTTATAACCAAACTATGTGACGCGTGTAGTTTGGCAGGCTGAATGTTTAAATAGATAGTTTTTGTGATTACTTCTTTCTATTTTGTTGTCCCAGTGGTCAACATGGGGAGTGCAGTTCATCATATCAATAATAGAATCAATGAAAACAATGGCTAAGATTTACAAACAAGACTTAAGTTAGAATTAGTTCATATTCTGACTAACCACTTGTCTAAACCTGGTGCTTTTCATTTGATGTCTGTTTGTCACCAAAGCTTCAACAATAATTAATACAAATATTCATCATTATGTGGTATTTCAGATAGTAACTCAACAAATTAATAGAACTGTGGAAATGTATCTTTTAGATATACATATACATAGTCATACGTACACATACAGTATATACATTATGCAATTGAAGAGAGACATACTAAAAATGAATATAAAATGTTATTTCAGCCCTAAAGACAAACCCTTTGCCATTGCAATAAACGTCAGAGATATTTTTAAGGAATTCAAACACATATTGTCTGCTGAGAGGATTTTATCTCGCAGCTACAGAAATATCTTCTTGCATTTATGGGTCCGGTGGGACAGAACAAACAAGGACTTGCTCTTCTCACCAGGAATAATAAAGTAGTTTGTGACCAGATGAAACATATTCTGGTTTTACAACAAATAACGGTTTACTTGAAACATGAAGTTGCCTCACACACAGCTGTAATCACATGATAGATTGTTGTAATCAAATGGTTACCTGATCAAATGAGTTGTGAACATGAGCTTAAAAAAAAAAAAAAAAACAGTACTGTATCTCACCGCAACCCTCTGCTCCATATCCCCCCTGCAGGTTTGATTTTCTCCTGTGGTGTCTGTGTGGAGCGTCCCACACACCCACTCCACAACAACGACGGCTTTTGCTTGCATCTTCCAGTGTTTCTTCTGTCAGCAAGTCCAGCAGAGCTGCAACTCTTCCAGTGCCAGCCCTGACACCAGCGAGGAGCCCTGCCCCACTGACATGGTGAAGATGACCAAGTCTAAGACCTTCCAGGCTTACTTGCCATCATGCCACCGCACCTATAGCTGCATACACTGCCGGGCGCACCTGGCCAACCACGACGAGCTCATCTCAAAGGTACTCGCTGTTCAGTCTGTCAAAAAAAAAAAAAAAATGAATGAATGAAAGCATAAATAAAAACCATCATGAACTGGGAGTGTGAGTGTTGACCCGCACAAAAGTGTCACACGTACAACTCTGGTGAACTTTGACAATGGAATTTCAACATCAAAGTTCATTCATTTTTTTAAACTCTGTGCAGTTAAGGAACAAGTCAGTGCAAGAAATATAGCTTAAAGCAGTGTTGGCTTACTACATGGCCTAATGGAGTCTTGGACTTGAGGGGTTGGTAACCAACAACTAGCTTCACAATTGTGGTGTTGACCTGAGTTAGGTCAGCAGCTTCAGTACAGTGACTGTAGCTTTACTGACATAAACAGAAGCTGATTGGATGAAGTGAACCTGCTTAATGCGACCCTGAACAATAACCTTAAAGATCATTTTCTCTTGGTGCTGCTGGTAATATCTGTCTTGGCCATCTCTAGGATGACATGAGTTATGACGATAAAACTTGACACCTTTCCTTAAAATAGCTTAGATTAATTAAGTTTAGCTTAGCTTAAAGCTGGAACAGCTGTATGGTCTTACGTATACAGGTAGTCCTCAACATACAAACATTTAACATACAAACATTTTTAGATATGAACAAGTGGTCGCCGCTGTGTCCGAGTACGGCAGTTCCTCTTTCAGCCACAGCCCACGTCGAGCAGTGTAACACTAAAATTTTACGTCATGGCTAAATAACTCGGCAAATATCAGACTAAGTGAACGGTGTACTCTGAAGTCTGACTTCATGTGGCCTTTTTGGCTTTCTTGTTGTCGTATCATCGCCTGCGTTTCTTTTCTCCACATCTCTGCAAACTTTTGAGCAGAGAACAAACACACGATCAATCTGAAAATCCCAGATTTTGCTGCAAACGTTGGTAAACATCAAGACTGATGACAATTAATGTTAGAGACTATTGACTGCCTGTAAGAACATTGTCACAACCTGCCTGTTATTTCAGGTTATTTTTAAATTATTAATGGGATTCTCCTCCTCGGGACACTGGAGTTGCTGGAGTATTAAGTGTTCGTGACTTAATTGACGCAAACATTGAATGTTTTGCTGTTTGTTCACTATTGGCCGAGTTAAATAAACCAGAGTAATCAAACATAAATTGGCGTATTGGGTGTGTTTGTAGGTTGAGGACTACCTGTGTATTCTCAAGGGCCTCCATGACAACCACTGCAGACATCTTTACTGAATTAATTTCTGTGGCGCTGGTCACTCTTGTAAAGCATCGCTGCCTTGAATATTTTTGTTTCTGTTGCACTGTTTGAGACAATCAGAAAAAGTCCCGCAGCGTCTCGCTGAGACTTTACAGATTACAGTACTTTCAAGATACAAAATGGGAAATCCAAACAGATGAACGGACTGCATTGATGTGTTTGTTTCTATAGTACACCTGTTATTCATGTCTAGATGCTCTCTGCTGCTGTTTAAACCTACATACAACTAGTTCATTCTTAGTGATACAAATTATTTTTTGATTTATTGATCAGTATTTCAATCTGAAAATCCCAGATTTATTTCATTATGATATAAAATAAACAAAACGGCAAATATCCACGTGCAGCAATGTAGGTTACAAGTTAACTTTTGAAATGTGTAAAAAAAAAATGAAGCACTTGTGAAAATTGTTGAAATTGTTCATGGAATCAACAACCTAGACGGCAAAGTCAATGTTCTTCCAAAATGATTAATCAAAATGGACGAGATGTCCGAGTCAAAAACGTGGTTTCTATTATAAATCAGTTTCATCGTGGTTTACACCAGTCATCAAGTTCACTTGTGATTTCATAGAGATGAAACATGTCAGTGGTTTAATACAGCAATTGTGTCACACTGTCATCAGAGAAAGTCACCTCTGTCAGAGTGTGACTCCAGATGAGGTTGTAGGAGTTTGACAAAGCTGTTCTGAATTTAAACTAATATGAAAAGGGAAATCTGCTTGCATCCATGCCAGAAAGACGACGTACCTGACAAGAGTTTCTGAGTGTGAACTAAATCCTTCTGTAAACAAAGTTTGACCTCTGTGTGGTAAGGTGTATCAAACATGAATGCATCTTGTCCTGGACTTTAGTAATGGAAAAGGCTGCTGTACTGAAATAAGTCCTGCTGAAGAGGCACATTTCAAAGTTAAAGCTTATTTTCCACCCACATGTAGATGAAAATTAGCTTTGATTTAATCATGCTTGACATTTTTGAAAAGCTGTAACTGATAAAATAAGTCAGATTCTGGAATTTATACAGTTTTACAGTAGATCTTCTTCCAGTCTTCACATTGGGGCAAGGGTGGGGGGGTCAAATGTCTTTGGGTTGTTTGCTGTGCTTCGCTTGAATTTGCATTGTTCTGTGTGGCCACAATGCCAACATTACCTCGTGGCCATACACCAGTCCTGAGGCGTCCTGGTCACACATTTGAATCTTACATGGAGAAAGCTGCAGTTTCACCCAAATCCGTTTAATACAGTATTCTCTGGTTGGAAAGTCTTCACTGTCTGTCTCTCTCTCTGTGTGTGTGTGTGTGTGTGTGTGTGGTGTGTGTGTGTGTGTGTGTGTGTGTGTGTGTGTGTGTGTGTGTGTGTGTGTGTGTGTGTGTGTGAGTGAACGCGTGCGTGTGGTGAAGCTTCAGTTGGATGCAGCCTAATTTCAGTGGCTATTCCCAGAGAAATAGAGCTGTTGGTGTGGCGTATTTTAACAGGCTGCAGAATAAAACTTGTTTACAGTTTGGTTCACATCCTGTTAGCTCAACTTCAACATTCCAATATAACAGATATAACAAAACTGGACAGTTATTTTCAAAATATCATCACAGAGTCCAGCATGAAGCTCTAATAATGTTGAATGTAACAGGTTCGTCTCAGATAAACCTTATTTCTTACTTCCACTCAAAGTCGTCGATCTTTAACGGCAGGTTCGTTGACGTTTCCACATAAATCCTCCCACATCCTGTCATAAATAAATACATGCAAATTCTGCCAACAATCAATGCATAATTTTGAAGTCTGATCACAGAGTGGGATTCTGAAGAATCAGATCGTTTTCCTCCAATGAAATCATCCTGCCAGGACCGGTCATTAATCTGCCCACAGACAGAGAATGAAACAAACTGCTGAGAGTGAGCAGGACTCCGCGGTGTAACATCCATTGTTTCCTTTCGCTTTGAAGCAGAGCAGCATCAATTTGTTACAGGATTTTTGGGTATTGAGATCTACATTATCCAAACAGCTGCTGACATTTGGACCCACCAACATGTAAAGCTGCCAAAATGCTGCTGTAATCACGACAAAGAGCAAAGAGTGAGTAAAGTTCATCAAGATGTAACTGAGTTGCAGGAACTGAAGCAATGACCTTAATGTGTTTATGATATGGTAGTGACTGTGTTCTCCTGGCTGATTATTCAAATGGCAAAGATGATCAATCTGCACAGTCGCCATCTCCATGTCAAAATCTATTTGCCTCCTGCAGGTCGGGGACTTGGAAGCTCAGAGCTTGTTAGTGCAGCCAGGAAGATGAGCTCGGTAAACGGCTCCAGCGCCAAACTGTATTGCTCCTTTCAGCAGGATCAGAAGTCTCAAGATGGTGATTTCAGAGCTGTGAAGTCGATACAACAAGGACTTCACATTGTTTTAATTGTTACAGACCATCATAAATAATGCTGTGGTACCTTCAGCAAAATAGATTGACTATCCTCATTTATCTGCAGCTCATTTCACCTCTCTAGAGCCATGCTGGATACGTGGAGTCACTGTCATACAAGAAAAAAATGTGACAAGGCAGATTGAGATGATTTATGATAAAAGTTTTGGATGCCGTGAACTTAAATTGGCTCCTGTGAGGCAAATTAAAGGTTTCTGCAGCAAAACTCCAAACTAGATGTGGAAGAGAAAAATAGAAAATTAATATGACTCTGGAACATGAGGGTTATGTAAATGTTAGTGGTGCAAACTTAAAAATAATGCAGAGAAAAATTAATGAGGAGAAATGGAAGAAAAAAAAGGAATTAGTTGGAATATGACAAATGAATTATAAACTAATAAACTAAATATTGTGGGAGACACTAGACAGTGTGTCAGATGGAAACACATTCCAGCATAAAATAGTTCAGGCTTAACAAATTGATGTTTGACATCTGTTTAAAAATGCTCTGGTTGCTTCAACAATCACACATCTGTGTGATGAGCAGTGAAATAAGAGGATATAATTTTTTTAAGAGACGAGAGCTTAGTCTTAGTCACTGCAGGGCAGCACGTTTCTGTTTCAGACATTTTTAGCTTACTTACCGATTCCGCATTTCCTTAAATGACTTGAGGAGCATTGAGCTTGAAATATAGGAGTTTTACAAATTATTGGCCCTGATGCAGATGAATTAAGTCATCCCTACTCTTCAATTAAGTTTCTGCCAAAGCCCCAACTTTTAAATGGTTGGCGTGTGAAAGAGTATTTTTATTGGAAGAGTTTGGAGCCAGATGGGATATATTTGGGAACGCTTTGATCTGTGTGCCTCAAATGGAGTCCTCCATGCTCAAATTCCAAAAGATTGTGAGGGTTTACATAAAAATTAATCTAGGTTTCTTATTATTCAAATTCTGTAGTTCTGTTCACCGAAACAGATGTTACTGGTGGTGGTTTTATGTAAGTGCGTATAATTGAGCAAATTTTCTAAACAGGGAGATGAAAATCAGGACCTTCACAGGACCAAAAAAACAAACCCAACTGTTGGAGTGATTTATTCTACCATGTGACTTGGCGCTGACCTTTGACGAGCAGAAGCTGACATATCGGGTGCATCTGAGGCTATTGTGGGAGAGGCTGAAAATGTTAATGAGTGTCTTGTTTGTTTTGTTAAAGCCGCATCATCTTTGTCTGAGAGGTTCCTCAGGTGACACCAGAACAGAAATGCTGGAAAACCAGTAGCACCACTGAATCTCAAACGGAGTAAGTGAGGCTTGTAGCGCAGCGCAGCTTTGTGGGAATTTATCATGTGCTGAACATTATAGACGTCAAGTGCCCCGGTTTGGTCTGCTGTCTCTACTCTGATTGGTTTTTCTGGTTTACTTCCCCAAACTTAACTAGACCATTATTTAGCACTGCGTTCTGAGTGTCTTCAATAATTTATGTATTTTTTAAAAATTCAAATATCCGATATTATTGTCATTATTATCATTATTATGATTAAGAGTGAAAGTTTCTGTCAGAAGTAACCTCTTTACATTAAATCACATGCATGTCGGAGCCACAGATGATTTTTTCCAAAAATATTCCAACTTCTCATATAGATGATGACATTTTCCTGAACTTACATGACTCAAGCAAATAACCTGTGGTCAAATTATTAATGATGATGGTCCTAAATCTCATCTGAATGCTGTGCTGAAGTCAACCTGAACAAGAATCCAAAGGTAGTTTGACGGTTTCTGTTTGTATCCAACATCTCTTCACCTTTGACCCTCACCTCATAAACTACAGTTGTCTAGGTTGCGTTGCTTTGTTTATTTAGGTGACTCTTGACAAATGACCTCATTAGTCTTAACAGTCTGCTTTCATAATAATTGGATTTGTTGGAGGGATCTTCTTTAGACAGTCTGTCTCCTGGAGGTTACAGAGTTTCATGGTTAATTGTTGCAGGAGCACATTAAGGGTGTGTTTTTGTTTAATCAGCTGTTAGTTTAAAAGATTATTTTGACTGCATGTGATCACCATGTAGTGTCCATGTAGGGTGGATTTTAACCTTCAACACACTGTGTGTTTCGTGAGGAGGTGGTACTGAAGTTCTCCATCAGAACTATGTCATGTTTCATTCTGCCTGTGCACACATGCATGCAGAAGAATCAGACATAAAACTAACTGGTACCAATATGGTGTAAAACAGACGACTGCAGTTATTTTACTGTAGCTATGTGCTCCTGTTTCATTAGTTATCGGGAGTTAGTTGCGCAGTTGCAGGTTTTAGTATTATGCATTTATTGTAATGAGTTTATGTGTCCATAGATGCGGAATTATTTCAGTATTTCTTACCATGACACAGTTCAATGTGTTTTGAGAGAGGGGGCGGAGGAGTCATCATCTGATTAATTGGGATTAAATGGCCGCTGGCTTTTCCCTGTCTGCTGCTGGTCTTTGAAAAATCCTCTACTGATTGATTACTCCCAGAGAATATTTGGAAAATTTTCTTGATGAAGCCGTGTCATAATTTAGATCAATGTAGGATAATTTCTCACATTATTGATTGTGATCACACTTCTCTACATCTATTAATAAGCTCTGTGCCACGCGGCCACACCTCACACTGGTGTGTGTTCAGTAGTCCAAGGCAGCATCGCCAGTCCTCAGCATCAACCCTTCTAAGCCGATTATGTTACTTAGGAGAAGACGACACCGTCGTCTGCTGTTTTCCACAACACGCTGCCAAGGGCCACTGGCCCGGTTCATGTCTAATTGTCATCCCGTGTTCAACTCGTAAGCTCTGCATTCCACTTCTATGTTGCTTCATTAAATTTCCTCACCATGCACAGGGTAAAGGAAGCAAAAAGTTAGTCGCCCAGCCATGTTTACAACAAAGGAAGGTGTTGGAAGAACTCTGCAGGCTCAGCAGTTGTAGTTGGAGTGCAGGAAATCTCCTGAGCCAGGTAAAAAAAAAAAAATCTGTTTCCTTTCTCCAAGCTTATGAACTGAGTCTTCGAGGCATGCCAGCCGGCGAGCAAAGATGCAGATGGAGCAGCTCTAAAGAGAGGATTAACCTGAGCACACGGGCCAGGAGGAAGTATGGCAGGCACCGCGTCCCCACCTCCTCTCGCCCTCAACCACTAAACTAAATATGGGAAGCAGCGGAAAAAGAACTCCAGATTATTGCTACACACTTGAATGGAGACGTCTGAAGTTTATGTTGTGCATTAAAAGTCATGACAGTCAAATCAATGTTTCTGAGGCTGCAACAGCTCAGGATTATTTTGGTTGTAACTTTCAGTATTAGTTCACCTGTTGATTGTTTTCATTATTAACCGAACTGTTGTTTAGTTGGTAGCATGTGAGAAAAAAGATAAATTCCTTGGAGCCCAGGAATGTTTTGTTCTCTTCATTCATCTCTTCTGAATCCTACGGTATTCAAGTTAAGTGACACAAACCTAATAAGTTGTGTATGGCGCACTGGATTATAAGGCACATCTGATTTATAAGGCGCACTTTCAATGAATGGCCTATTTTAAAACATTTTTCACATATAAGACGCACTGGATTATAAGGCGAATTGTCGATTTTTGAGAAAATGGCTTTTAGGTCCGCCTTATAGTGCGGAAAATACTGTAGTCGATTTCTCTTTTCCATCCCCACACTGACCAAATGTAGAACAGAACAAATATAGAACCGCTAATGAGGAAAAAAACAATCACTTAATCCACTTTCTCTATGTATATATTTTAGTAAAGATGCCACTCTTCATGCCCAGTGTAAAGAGTGTCGATGTTCATACAGCCCCTTCATACTGCTGCAGCATGTGGAGGAATCCGACATCAGCTGGACGAGGTTCCGTCAGTACAAACGCCAACAAGACAACACAATGTCACAAAAACAATATCGCTGAGTCGGCCTCATTTCAGCCACAACTTGAGAGTCAAAACAAGCCGGAAACTCAAACCTTAGAGGCAATCAGATCTGACATCTGTTGCTATTGACGTCCTGAGAATGCTGCGTGTCTTCATCATGGCTGTCAGCTCCTATTTTTTTTTTTTATCAGATATGCGATACGTCCTACAGCAGATAGGAGTACCAGCGTGTAATCAGATAGCGGAAGCAGAGAGCGAAGTGTGAAGGCCTGCAGTGTGAACGTGGTCCGGCGGCGGGACGACGCAGCCTGAATACTGAGGAGGAAGCTGAGTGCTTTATTCAGTACCTTGGCTTCGTCCCACCCATCGGGCCGACGGGCACCCCCTCTAATGAATTGATCACACGCTCCTTCCATTGACAGACGCAGCTTCATTCATTCAGCTTTTTTTCCCTTCCAGCTGGACGTTTGCCACCATGCAGGTGGTTTACAGGGTTTCCAACGAACTGTGACAGAACAGTCATTTTGTCAATGATCTCCTTTCATTTCATAGAAAAACCCAAAAGAAACACTTTTGAATATATCTGTATATTAGTCTGGCTAGCAGTGAGATTCTCACCATGGCAGGACTAAGAGTCAATACATTTTTGAAAGAATTTTGGATTATTGAATGTAAATGTCTGGTTCAGACTTTTCATTCACAGGATCAGTTTTATTGGTGTCGTTTATACGAAGTTGTTGAATATTTTGTCATTATCTGGAATTCTATCAGTGCCTGCCCAGCCATGATTGGTCGACTAACACATTTCTCTTAGCATGGACTCATGAGCATTAGACTAGTCCAAATTTAAAAGCTAACAACTTTGTAAGCTGTAACTCAGAAGTCTGGATCCAGGCTATGCTAAACATTCTGAATGTCTATTTACATCTGGATAAGAACAGTCAGATGACAGCTGTTTCCTTCTGACTTCTTAAACGCATCACACAACTCCAAACATCACCATGTATGTGGTTCAGTACACACTGCTGTCTTGAGACGAGCCAATACTTCCACATGTGGATGGATTGTGCTTGTTTGTTGCCTCAACACTTCATTTTTAAAGCTTACTGTGTAACAAGCAAAACAGATTTTGGCATTTTGGAGATGTAAGTAGATGAAGTTGCAGTGGATGAGGGCTTTGACCCCTGCCTTCAAGCAAGACCTGGTGTTAATATGTAATTAGTAGGCTTTCATTTTCTGGAATCTAAACAGTATTATCTGTTTGTTGTTGTGTTTTTGTTATTTTTAGTTATTTTTATACGACAAAACCTCCTGCTTAAGTCAATTTATACCACGTTGGCTGCTTCCAGCATGGGTGTGGATCGTGTGATTTGCTTTAGATGCTAAGTAACCACACTGACCAGTCATGTGCAAGTAAGGACTGTTGGCTATGGACACCTGGGTGAGAATAGTACTGGTCTCAACATTCCCGAAAAGCATGTTAGCTTTGTTTTTAGTGTGTGTGGGCGATTAACTGTTGGTATAGCCATACAGTACAGCTGACATGACGAATATCTGGTAGCTTTGAGTCTATGGTGTATGAGACCGATACATAAATAGATATTTTATTCATTCCGAAAGGAATCAATGTAACATAAGGAGTAACAATTGAATTGAAAGAACAGTTTTAACCAACATAAAATTCTGTGTATTCTCAGTCATCTTCAGACAATGTAATTCTTCATGCCTGAGTCTATAACTACTCTGCTTGAGCAGTTTGGTGGGTTTGAAACGCCGTGCCTGTTTGCCAGCACATGACATCACAGGTGTAAAAGTGTGGAAGCTGTGTTTTAGATGCATTTCAGAACAAAGATAAGATTGTAAATCTAAACCCATGTCCAACCCTCCAAACACGTCCCTCACATTGAATTGAAATCTATCCTTTGGGTTTAGTACATTGAACCCTCACCTACCATAGTCAGCATCTGTTGGAACAGATGGTAAAAGTCAACCTCAGCGGGATTGGGGAATAGCTTCAAGATAATCTGTCTTTCACAACTTGGATTTATTATGTCACTCCTTTTCAGGACTTGTGTGAGTTCTGTTGATGTCAGGTGTAGCAGGTGTGTCTGTGAGAAAACGTTTCTGAACTGGTTGCTGTCGGCGGTTAAAGCTTTTATCATCTCAAAGTGGATTTGCATATCCTGTGTTTGCTGAAGCAGCAGATTTCTGTGTGCGATTTATTGTTCTTTGCATTTCAATGTGGTCAAGAGGATTCAGGCATTGTGACATTTGTTTTCTAGATTTCATTTCTAAGTAACAAACATTTTAAACCACATGCAATTACATTTGAAGTGACTGAAGTGAAACCGAGCTCAGTCACTTCACTCCACTTTGGGTTTTTTTCTGCAGAAAGAAACTTGTAGGGATACTCACATTCTGCATCCGATTCTCTTTGCACTCTTTTGTTTTGAAAAATTTAAGTTCATTTATGTCAAATGGGAATTTTTGGTTTGGAGTGTGATAGTCAACGGTTGATGTCTGTTTTCTACAACAGCGATTCTTTTTTTAAAAAAATGTCGCTGTCGGATTTTACTGTCAGACTCTTTACAGACTATGGAGCAACAACCCTCCTTTTTTGGGGCAGAATAAAACAGCTCTGATGAAAAACTGTGCCAAAGTAAAAATAAACAACTAAGTAAAAATAGACTGTGGGAAACAGATAAGAGATATCGACATGAAGTCAGTTTCAGTTGTAGTTTATGGCTGAGCTACAGTAAAGCACAGACCAGACACCCAGGTCATGGTGTAATCTCCCTCTCACACACACGCACGTACACGAGCGCACACACACACACACACACACACAGAGACACACACACTACACACCAACTTGTTGGCTCCGAAGACATCGACCTAGTTCCCTCTCACAGTGAAAGGTCACACGTCTCGGGGCTCTGGACTGATTGTGTGTAAACTTCACCTCAGACTATGAAGAGATTAATTATTGGTCTTGTCCATTCTGTTGTGTTGTTTTTGTTTGCACTATCGACTATAAAACAGATTCACCTAAAAATGTTTTTTAATAAGAGCAACAGATGTCCAAAAGTACCAGCACGTTCATTGTGTAGTTCTGTTGCGGTTATTTGTATTATTGTACTTTCAGTCACTGGTTCTTCAAAACGGACTTTTTTATTACCGTTTATCAAATATTGGTCTCCTCAATTACTAATGGATCCATCCTGTAAGAAATATGTCATTCTGCCCTACTTCAAACACAAGCAGCGAAGTTAAAAATGTAAATCACGCAATGTCAACTCAACGACCAGAGAATGAAGCAGATGAGAGAAGTTTCTCTCGAAGTTGTTCAGTAATTGGCTCCAAACCAAACATTTATAATCGGGCATGAAACTCAAAGTGTGATGGCAGCTTTAAACGGTCCCCTGAGCCTCAGCGGTGGTGCTGGTGGCTGTGGTCAGCAGAGGAGGCAGCTGGTGCCTCTGCAGGGTAGAAACAGCTCCAGGCCTTCAACAGCAGCCACAGGCTTCTGCCACCCTCATTTGCAATGGAAAACGTAAAAGATGACCGAGGTGAATGGAGGAGAGAGGTCTGAAGTGACCCACTCTGCTGCTGCTTCATGTACATTAATATATAATAATGTCATGTGGATAGTGTGGACCCATTTATTTTTCATTTTATCAATCTGTTGAAAGCATCTTTTCAAAATCATGATCCGGGTTTCAAAATAAGTTACTTTGCTTTCAGAATCAAACCTTCTGACCTTGGAAAGCACCGCGGAGAACACAACAGCTCCGTCAATACACATTCCTGCTGACACTTTTATGCGATTCATCTTAAATGACTGGAGGTGGGAAGGACGCAACAACAGAGTGCAGGGGAAACATGGAGAGACCAAATGATCACATAATGGGGTAAATAAACCAGGGTTTTAATCCTGCAAGAGGTTTGAAGGCTGACGCAGCAGGTAGGGTAAGTTTTGTCTGAAGACTTCTGGACTTTCATCCTGCAGGAATAGATGTTGAGAAAGCTTAAAACATCTTGGTTTGTAGAGATATTTGTATGCGTCTGGTCTCACGTAGAACGAAATGCATTAAACCCGTTAATTATCCCTGAAGGACACAAACACACGGCGTTATGGTGAGAAACACTAGATATAAAGATAACAGTACTGATTAAAAGACACCTCCACAGGGTTTCTTTAACTTGCACATGGACCAACAGGTATTCAGCATGTTCCCTGTTGGGGACGACTGGAGTGTTTTCCATCATCACACAAGAGTTAAGTTTAATTTTATTAAGCTGGGTGTGTGTGAAGTCTTAATATCCAGCTAGACGGGGCTTTTATTGACGCTTCATTCAGATAAATCAGATTCTCATGAAGGAGAAATGTTTTTCTTCACCTGATGAATGTTTCATTCTACAGATACACCGAATATCTACAACACAACACGTCTTCATTAAAGTTTGGTGTTTTCAACAGTGAAGTTATGGGTTCTATTAAATGTTATTTAGACTTTATGAAGGCAGTAAACGTTCTTGAAAACACAATGGGGTTTTTTCCAGCAGTGTTCCATTTTGACTCGAAAGTTCCTACACCTTTTCATGTAATTGTTGAACACGTATTTACCAGATAAATTTGCTCTGATGGTGACAGTATGTAAGACATCCGATGTCTGGAGTTTCCAGCTCTTATCCACAAGGAGGAAATGAGAGGAATTCAGACTCAGTTCTCAAAAATGAAGAACAGGATCTGTGTCATCAAAGGTCACATGGCGACGAGACTCACTCCCTGATGTTTGTGCTCAGACTTCAACACATCCGTTCGCCTCTTTTTATTTCATACCTCCGGATAAATGTGCGAGAACTTTGATAAGGTTGATAACAAGCATGCACAGCAGTTACTGGGTAGAAAGCTCCCCAGGGTGTCAGTGGCTGACATTCTTGTTTTCAACAGCGTGGTTTGTATTGTTCACTGACATGGTTGTCTCTCTCGTTTCAGTCATTTCAAGGGAGTCAAGGAAGAGCCTATCTGTTTAATTCAGTGTAAGTATGAGTCCTATGTTTACCAGCGAGGAGGATTCATTTTTTATGCCGTTGGTTTGGAGCTTGTGGAGAAACATTGCATGGGCCCAGCAGACGATTGTTTGTTATTGACACTCGGCGTGTTTTTTATTTAAACCAGTATTTGTTTGTTTAAGAAATTCGGAAAGAAGCTTAATAATATAATTAACAGTAAATAAAACTCCATCCTCCTAATACTGCTTTTAGAAGAAGTATTAATGCTATAGACGGACTTCGGAATGCCTCGCTGTCCTTACCTGAGAGGCGTTTTATCAACATGTGCACGACTGTTTCTAATGTTGTATGACTTGCTCTGATATTTTCATCCTGTGGGTGGATGGATTGGTGTCTCACTGCAAACTGGACCACAGTGTTTAAAACAAACACTCACCAAAATAGAATATGCGAGATTTTTGGCATCATTCAGAGATATATTATAGATTATATTTGTACGGAGATATGGAATCAGCATCTAGGTTGAGAACTTTTTTACATGTTTTTTTGCAGAAATTAAATGTTTGGAGGGATCATGATGCCGGAATAAAGGAGTTTTGAGTAACAAAGTATAAATTTGCAAATCCATACAAATTAATAGATTCCTTCAACAGATATTTGAGTTTTGTAGGTTAGGATAATAGCAGAACTGGCAATGACACTGTTTAAAGATTATCATAAATAAAGCAAGAAAATAATTGGTCAGGTACAACAACATAAAGTTCTGGAGAACGGAAACCTTTTGGATGAGAAGCAGAACGTCCTCTAGGTGTTCTGGTGGACTTTATTCTACCACAACTAAAGAGCAAGTATTTTCAGATAAATAAATATTTCTTCATCAGATTGTCGTTCCCTTTGACGAGAACTGTACCCCAGACCTGATCTGAGCTGTTTGCCCATGGCTCATCCTGACCTCTGACCTTTCTTTGGCTTCTTGTCTTTTTTTGCAGGGTGAATGTCGGCTGTGGACCAGCAGAGGAGCGGGTTCTCCTCACAGGTTTACATGCTGTGGCCGATATCTACTGTGAAAATTGTAAAACCACCCTGGGTTGGAAATATGTGAGTGTTTCACTCCCTAAACTTTTCACTTCCTCTTGTTGTGTTGAACGTTGCACCACTCAGGCCTAGTGACCTGTTGCGTAATTGTGCGGTCTCTGGGCTTCCAAGGGGACAAATTATGTTATTACAGGTCACAAGAACAAGTTTGTTCTTATTAAACATTGCTTGCTAAGCAACAGTTCGGGGTTTTGTTTTTTTTTGCTCACTGTTGTGTTGAGGTTCACAGAATGAGCTCTGCGGTCTTCTAGCTCTGAAGATAATTACAATACTGAAAGGTTGGCTGCAGGCGGGTACCTCTGAGAGTCTACAGTGATTAAATGTCAGGCCATTTTGAGTAGGTTTATCCTGGTAATTGTTTTAAAAGTCTATACAAGTCTGTAAAATAACTGAACAAAGCAGAGGACACACGTTCACTCAAAGCTGCTTCTTCAGCTACACAAACAATTATAGATCCTCTGTGAGGCCCCTCAAGGTAAGCAAAGTGGAATTGGTTTACAAGGCAAAGCAGGCCGGGCAAATATTCAGCCCACATAACGTCAGCAGACCAACGGTCCATCAAGATGTCGTCAAGAACCCCTCCTGCATCCAAAGAGACATCTGTCCAGACAGGAAGTTAAGAAATTAAAGAGATAGGATTTGGTCAGTGTAGCGTCATTTTAAAAAGGTTTTAAACACTTCTCAGTCTTGAGACTTTGAACACAAAAATGAATGGCGTGCTATAAATGAACAAAAAACCAACAAACCCATTCACTTTTTTTTCCACCACATGACTTTTAATTAATGGAAACCCACTGAGGAATTAATGGAAAGAAACCAGTTTACAACCCACTCGGGTTTTGGAATTAGCGATTCAAGAGAAAAAAACTTTTTTGATATCTTTGAGAACTTCTGGATCTCCTGTAGAATTTTAAGTAAAGCTTTGATTCAAATTGTAAAAGTAAGTAATATTAATATTGGTCATATTTGTTATTTAATAGTTGCTCACTTTTAAAAGTTTGATTCTAACTTGAACTGTGTTTATTCAGTTATACCTGTCGTATCTGTTAAGCGGTTACAGAATTAGACTGGTACTTGTGACTAGTACCACTGCGTGTGGATGAACGTGTTGTTCACCTCTTGCTGTGTGCGTGTGTGTGTGTGTGTGTGTGTGTTTCCACAGGAGCATGCATTTGAGAGCAGTCAAAAGTACAAAGAGGGAAAGTTCATCATCGAGCTGGCTCACATGATCAAGGACAATGGATGGGAGTGAGGCTCCGGCTGCTCTGTCTCCTCCTGACCTTGGAATGCCTCTTTACTGAACTGCGTGGAGTGTCGACCATCGACACCCACCACCTTTCCAACTGTCACCCCCTTCCCCACCCCGTTACGACCTCCCTCCATGGACCTCCATCCCCTCGCCTCCTCCACGCACACACACCCACCTGCTCATCGTGAAATTGAACAGATCCAACGACACAAGGATGAAGCGGAGAAACTGTTGAGAAGTCACGTCACAGGAGTCGTTACTTTAAAGATTGTGTGTTCTCCTTCGCAGCTCCAGAGCTTTTTGGGTCCAACCATGGCCCAGCTCACTGTCACCCCCCCCCCCCCAAACCCCCACCGAACCACGCTTACAAGTGATTGTGGTGATCCGGTGACCACTAGGAGAAAGGAGAAAGGACATTAATTTTAAGTTTTGCTTTATTTCGCCCATCCAGCGAGATGAATGAATTTCATGACTTTTGTTATTATTGTAAGGTTATTTGCTATGTTATTAGTTTGTATTTCTTGGTTTGGTAATGTTTTGTTTTACTGGCAGATGGATGTTACTGGTTAGCATTTTGTTTCCCTGTCACGTTGTAATGTTTGTGTTGTTTGTTTTTGGCTTGTATTCTTGTTCATAGCTGATCATGTTTGTCTTTGCTAATGTCCAAATGAGCAATCAGGGACAGTTATTGAGGGGAGGTGCAAGGGAGTAGTTACACATATGTAGCAGAATATTTTTTTTTCTTTCTAAAATGGCAAATGATTGCAGTTGTGTGTTTTTATTTTCAGTTTTATTCCTTTTCTCTCTCTTCAATTTTCTTTTATTCTCTCTTCTGCATCTGGTACTTTGCATCACTCACAAACCATTGAAAACAGCGTCTAATATTTGACATAAATAGTCTTATAGACACACACATCCCACATATATGTATACACACATAAATATATAGACATTTAATTAATAGTGTTTGGATAAATGCGATTGTGGCTGGTCCCATTTTGCAACAGTGCTTTAGGTGATAAAAGTCATGAGTGGGAGAAGAAGTGGTTTGTAGACGGAGGAACCTGAAATCATCCATGTGTCATGAAACATTGGTCAGACTGTATTATTCCATTATCTAATAATGAAGCAAAGACAAACCTGCATATGAATACAAACATAATAACATATCCATAGATACTATTAAAATATCTGCACACATGTATATATGCATAAAACTGTGTATATATGCATTGTGTGTGTGTGCATTACACAGCAGCATACTTGAACAATGCTCCTTCGTTCGCACTTTGCAGAGGCCTTTGGTTCATCTCAGTTTAGAGGCAAAAACTCATCTATTCGTAACTGCCTTCTCACCGATGAACGATGGGTTGTTGGGGAGGAATAGAAAGTTTTTTATGGATGTTATTGTTGGGTCCATTAATAAACTGTTGAACCGCTTTCAGAGACATTAAGACAGTTAGATTTCATGTTATAATTATTTTGACAAATTCAGCTTTTCATTTTTTTGCTTGAAAACCCATCGGGACAAAATTTCTTGAGTGTCCATTCAGTTATTTCTTGCTGCTATCCATGAGGTCCCACCATTTTGGTCCTGCTCTTGCACTTTATCTCTCTCGCTCTCGCTCTCGCTCTCTCTCTCTCTCTCTCTCTCTCTCTCTCTCTCTCTCTCTCTCTCTCTCTCTCTCTCTCTCTCTCTCTCTCTCTCTCTCTCTCTCTCTCTCTCTCTCTCTCTCTCTCTCTCTCTCTCTCTCTCTCTCTCTCTCTCTCTTCCACTGTCTCTGTCTAAAGAGAATATAAATCATCTCGTTGTGGATGGGATCTGTGATTTGCCTCTAAGCTGTATGAATCTTGTGTCTCTCCAAAACATGGAACGGCCTCCCCCCCTTTTTTCTGTTGTGCTGTGCATAACTTCAAAAACCTTCATGTGAACCAACGTGTCTTCACCCTCCTGGTTCTAAGTAGCCCTCAAAAAACATCCTTCACCAAAATCCTTAGAGAGTTCTTCCCTGGTTTTTTTTTTTTTTTTCCTGAATAACTGAAACTTTCTGTTAACTTTTTATTTTTAGTTCAAAGGTGCAAAAACTGATGGATATTCAGTAAATTATTTCACAGAGAGGAAGATCTTTTGGTCAGTGAGGGATCCAGAAGGCTTGACTTTATTGGAAGGATAGCAGAGATGCCAGTGGGGTTAGGTGGGGTGGGGTGGGACAAGAGATTTAAAAATCAGCAGTGATTGATTACTTTGCCGGCAAGGTCAGTCAGATCACATGACCTTTTATCTAAAAACGATGACAATGCAAACCCTTATTATTTAGCAATGATACCTACTTGAAATAAAGATTTAAACAGCTGAGGTATTGGCCCGTGTTACAGTTTTTGTACATGAAGTAACATATTTGAGGTTTTATATGTATTTCTAATGGGTTAGTTGTTTTACTTCCCCGACTTGAAGCACTTTTGTTCACTGTACCTCTTGGTGTGTGTGTGTGTGTGTGTGTGTGCGTGTGTGTGTGTGCGTGTGTGCATGCATATGTATTAGGCCATATGCATACCTGCACACAAAAGTGAATGTTTAGTTTCTTTTCCTTTGACATTTTTTCTTTCTTTCCTCTCTGGGTTTGGAAATTTTTTATTTGTCCTGTTTTGTTTTTTCTTTTTCTGTCTCTCCCAGTGATCTGTGAGGTCGAGAACCAGGCCAGATTGTTTGGAAGCGAATCATCCTGTTTTTTCTTTCCTGTTAGCTTGTTTATTTAGCTTGTGTGGTGTGAGCCCATTAAAGGGCCGTGTTTAGGTCTCTGCTGAGCCATGTAGATGATGAGGGCGAGCTGGAATCTCCCACCATGTCGCAAGGAGAGCCTTTACCAATACCCTTTCTCCACCATAGTCAGCGTCTCCTGTATAGAGGACTTGCATATGATGAAACACTCTGAGGTGGCCATACTGAAGGTCCTCACCTGGTCTGTGAATATCTGATTGTGATTCTTAAAAACTTGTTAATTTTGTGCTGGAGTTGACCAAAAACGAGCTGTTACTTCCTGATATATTTGATTTAAATTGTTCTGATATTTCTTTTGTAAACTAGCTGAGCTAACTTGGTTTATCCCAATTTTGAAGCTGCATCCTTCTGAAGTTTGTATTTCAAAACTCCTAACGTACCACATAATGCCTCTCCTAAATTAATTTCCTCTAAGCGCAGCCTTCATGTTGTTTAAAGAGCAACTCCACAGCCTCACATCAGCCCGTTGAGCTTCCACACAGTGGCTGCAGTGATGCGATGTTCAAATTTCCATCAGTGCATCGTGACATTTGCAGTGCAGACACAACGTTTAGACATAACTTGTTAACCTTTTAGTGTTTGGTTAATGGTGCATTCAAGTGCTCTTTGTAAGGCTGGAGAATGTGGAGATATCGCTTCATTGAATTGTAACTCCCTGTGGTCATCAGTGCTGATAAACTACAGGCAAGTAAGCAACATTTCATGAACTGTGTTATCACAATGAGTTGCCTGCTGTTCGACACTTGGCCAACATTTCCGATTAAACACTTTGACTGAAAGTTTGATCCAAACACAAGATCTTCCTTCAAAAATATATTTGCCCAGTGAAAGAACTGCATCTGTCAGTAGACTGGGTAGGCCCATCTGGCTCATCGCATGACTCAACCGTTTCCACTTAACTTAAGGCCACCTGAATGTACCATTGGTTTTATATCTGTGAGGGTTCACCATTTCATCTGAAGAGGATGTGCAGATCAATCCGTCCTCAGGAAGGACAGACTGTGAAAAGATGCATCTTCTAAAGGTTGCAACTCCTGAAATGGGATGCACCTCTTATCTTTCTTTTCAGCAAGCCTTCAGTGTCTGATTTGATGACAATGACTGGCTGAAAATGTGAAAATCCAGCCGTCTATTTAGTTTGACCCTGTTAACGTTTTGAATCGTGCAGCAAAGAAAATGACACTGGTATCAACTTTTGGAAACACAATACGATTCACCAGACCAATGATGTCTGCTTAAAACACAAACGAGAGTAGACCAACTATTCTTGTAAATGTTATGTGCACACAGCCAGTTTCTTCAAGGACCTGAAAGATGGCACCAGCAGTGTTTGCTGTAACATTTGTGACCAACTGCAGAGCCTCTATACTCCACCTTTGATAAGTCACAGCTGAACCAACAAAAAGCAGTTGCCAGTGTCACCGACTGTGTGTACCAAATAACCAGGTTCTATCAAATGCATCAGTGTCTTGTGTCAGTGGGCAAGAAAGAAGCCAGGGATCATCTTTGTGTCCCCCGGAGATCTAAGTGCTACACCAAAATTCTAGAGGAGAAATCCTGTCACTGATGACATTTTCTTTCTGTAGAATGTTTTGAACAGAGTCAAAGCAGCCTGGATGAAAAATGTAGATATATGCTGCTGAAAACTGTTTACTTTTTATTGATATTTTATTTTATTGTGACACTGGCTGCTGTCTTTTTGAGCTCTGTTACTGTCTGAAATGTACCTGACAGGACGTTGATCAAAGGCAAGATAGGAATACAGGGGAAAAGGCTGCACAAGTTCTTTTCTTAGGACTGTTAAATTACAGTTTAAGGTTTAAAGCATGTTGTATTTATAATGGCTATATGTTGTGCCTGTTTTATTATTATTATTATTATTATTATTATTATTATTTTCCTAAATTTAAAAACAAAAATATATGCTCTTTATTTGACTACATTGCTTTGCATTCTGTCTTAGTAAAGCCATGTCATGTCTGTTTTCACTCTAATGTAAACTATCAGATATCACAATAAATTTTCAATGGCATTAAATTGTGGAATGTGTGAAACTGTCATTCACAATTCTGACTGATACAGCCATTATTTTTTAAATACAGGAATATTTTAAACTTAAAATCTGTCATACATTTGTCTGTGATGCAAATATAAAAGAGTTGTAAGTATGGCCCAAAGGTCTCTAGATGCATCCCAAATTTTCTTTCCTGTTTTTTTTTTCTTATCATACTGCATAAAATATTCAAGACAAGGCTGGCAGTATCTTGAATATCTCAAATGTTTGATACCAATTCCCAAACAGCATTTCCATATGTAGCATTTTAAAACAGACTACCTTTAGGCTCTGCTGATTTAAGTTTCTTTTTCCCACTTACATAATACTGCTAAACACCAAGTGTTTCAGTATGCATGACTTATTACACAATTACATTTTATCAAGGTTTGTGTAATATCACACAGTGTGAATTGTGAATGTAAAAAGCATTTAGTTTGGTTAAGTGAAACTGAATGTGTTGATTACCAGAAGAATATTGTACATAAATAAAACAACACTGGCAAGTTGCAGAGTGCTGAAAAAGGGGACTTCTCTGTTTTAGGTGTGTGTGTGTGAATCGGGGGTAAAATTAACTTTGACAGTTTACCACAGAGACTGAACATTTAATATTACAGGCCTTGCAGAAAATATGTCAGTAAATGCCCTTGCAAATATAAAACAATTACTGAAGCATGAAATTCACTGGTTGCCCTGATGTGTGAGCCTCAGACAGAAAGTGGACGAAGTCAGGCTGGCAGACTGTCAAGTATTTAGTTTAAAAGTCACAGACGTCTGTGTAGGTTCTCAGAGACTTCTTCAGTTCAGTCCAAGAGACTGAAGAAGTCTCTTGGATGAGAGACGATTTGCTTCAAGAACTTTCTTGACGCCCAGTGGATTGACTTAAACAGCTTTCAGAAAAGCCACAGACCAGTTTTTTCCACATAGTGTATTTCATCTTCTTGTCTGAGCTACATGTCAGCTGAACTGTTCTGCACATGTTTTTACATCTTTGGGTTAATGGTAAAAATAATGCTATGATAACCATGTTTTATAATTAACAAATATGCTGGGGCTTACTATCATTTTAACTACAAATTTTGTTTCTGAAGACATATAGTTAGTGTCCCACAGCTGTAAAAACTCCATTTGACCGATATCGATAGACGTTGACCTTTGTCATTGCAGAGTAATAGCAAAATTAAATGAAACCTTTATGAGGTCAAATGTACCAAATACATAAGAATGAGCAAACTGAAGAATCTAATCACAATTACAAACCTTAAAGGCCTTTACAAAGTATGTGTGAAATTTAATTGACTTCTTTCCAGTGTATATGAGACGTGGATCGACCACACCTGGTTAAAGACAGAGGAAACCTGACGATACAGTTGCATAAAAATTATACCAATGCCCATACAATACTGGAGGTTTGTACCAATATCAATGCAATTTTTATTCTATTAGATTATTTTTTGGAAATAAAAAATGTTTTAAATTACAGTAGCGAGCTGAGATAAGCTCCAGCAACCTCCATGACTCACAAGGTGGAAAAGTGGCTGAAGACGAGACAATTACATCGTCTTGTCTACAAGAAAATGGATGGATGGATGGATGGATGGATGGTATACCAGAACTTCTTCAAAGATCACATTACTTGTCTAAAGAGTCTAAAGTAAGAGACTTACGATTTGAATTTGATTTGAACCGATTCCATTCTGGAGTTTGCATGTTCTCCCCATGTCTGCGTGGGTTCTCTCTGGGTTCTCTGGCTTCCTCCCAAACCTCCAATTGATCGGTCCAAGTTACCCATAGGTGTGAGTGTTTGCATGTTGGTTGTTGGCTTCTTGCTACAATGTTGGCTCCGCAGTGGACCAGCATCGCGCTCGGAGTGTCCCCCACCTCTCACCTGTAAGTCAGCTGGGATAGGCTCTAGCAACCCCCATGACCCGCAACAGCAGAAGAAGCGGATGAGAAGATGAATGAATGAATGAATGAATGAATGATCCCATTCTTTACAACAGACATACTAGGGATTTGTTTTTGGTAAAGGTCAACATTTGACACTATACAATAGGATCATTCTGGGATTTACTTGTGCAACAAATAAAAATTGTTTTCTAATTGTTTTGTTTCATTTTTAAGAATCTCTCCAAATTATACTTCAACTAAATAGGTTATAGGTTAAGGATTTTTCAAAGTGTTCAAAGTGTTACTGATTAAGAATTTGAGTGGTATAATCGGATTTGGTTTATTTAAAGTGTCCATTAGCTCCACTTGTTTACTGCATATATTTTTCATTTCATGGGTTAGCTTTACTTCTATGCTGATGATATTCAATCAACATAGTATAAGAATTACAGTGTCTAAATTTGTTGCGACTGAACTTACGTTCACAGCTGGGTTTTTAGTTCAACTGCCTTCAACCATTGCACACTCTTTTTCATTTTAAGTGCATTTGAACAGTCAAAGAAAGGCACTGTGCAAAAATCAATTATTCTCCATGATAAATTGATCCTAAAAGCCTTTGCGCTTTCCCCAGTGTTCCTGATGTGATCAGACATGATGTACTGATCTCCAACAACAAAGAGAGGGTTGTTTACAAAATCTTTAAACTCTAAACAGTGTTCTGTGCAGAAAATGGAAACTAATAATAAAGAGCATCTACTTTTATACCTTTATAAACCCTTCAGTTCTTGCTTACTGCAGGTGTGAATTTGAATACCTTCTAAAGTTTAGAAGGTATTCAAATTCACACCTGCCATCAAAGAAATATGCAGAATCTAAACTACAGACAATCTAAAGTAAGAGCCATTTCAAAAACATTGTCACACAGAAATATTACCTCCGAAAACATGTGAAGTTATCATTTTGTTTGACTTCCTGTTTGATAAATCTGGGGTCTTTTCTCCAGCTGTTTCACTATAAAGCAACAACAATGAGTCCAGCTTTGCTAGGAGCTCACAGAGGCTGTGTTAGTCCCTGTGGTGCATTAGATGCATGAAAGAATTTTCACAGTGACATATTTCCCTGATGCAAAACAAATGTCATGTTAACCATGTTTACCAGATTGGATAGTCATGCTAAATTTAGCCCAAATAACACTGTAATCACAAAAAAAGCACAAATCAATTTGTTCCCTTAAATTTCAATGTCTTTGGCTTTAGATAAAAAAAATTACAGTAATCATTTGTCTGTGGAATGAATCCTGTAAGGTCTATTAATATGTGTACAAAATGTCATGAAAACAATTGTGATATGTGGTGTGAGTGTAGATTGTTCACTGTGTTCAATAGTTAGGCCAAAGGATTTCTGTATTTTTTTAGAGGCAGGATCAGAACACAATCTAAAGGCCAAAGTTTGACAACTGACCAACAGAGAATCTCCAAATAGAAAGTATTTAATTCAAGACCATAATGTTCTTGATGATAAATTTAAATAGTTTGAGCGGTTTTGACAGAGAAAAATCAGAAGAGTGGAGACAGATTAAGTTAAAACTGTCTGGATACTTTCTAAACTCTGCAGCTCTTCTTAAGACAGATTTGTTGGACACCTCCTAAACCTACATACTGTGGATGCCACATCTACACATTTATTTAAGGCTTCTATCCATCAGTAAACCTGTAACTTGTTGCATGGTAACATGACCGCTATAATTAGACAGGAGTCTAATTAGCAGAATTCACTCATGTTGAGTGACTTAAAACGAATATGACAGAGTAAACATAAGATTTCTAGAGTGTTCCATTTGTCTTACATGTATTTCTAACGTCAACGCAGGTTTGTAGTGTTTTATGTTCCGCCTGTCAGCTTCTGATTTCTGTCACCCTCCCTGACTTGTTCTTAAGGCCACATCCTGCTCTATTTTGTCATGAACGTAAAACAATAACAGCAAATTTTAATTTATCAGTTCATATTCTTCCCTATGAACATACCTTGACAGCCATTAGAAAAATATTTAGGGCTAACACGCACCCAGCAGACATAAACGTCTTTTCCATTTATGTTACAAATGGCATTCAGCTCCTATTCTGACCTCAGTTTACAGACATTCCTCATTTGTTTTAGAATGACGATGTTTCAAGGCACAAATCTCATAAAGCCTCAGTGTGCAAGTGTAATCCATAGAAACAGCTACTAATAATTGCTTCAAATAGTTTCCATGTTTTTTCAGCATAGAATATTCAGAGAACCCCAGGGACTGGTATGAAAACACAAACCTTGAGTTAATTCTTTTGTTGGAAATAAAAATCTCCCAGTAGAAAATCTCAGGCTGGTTTGTTTTTAAGCACAAATACCCATTTGGTTGGTTTACATGGTCATAGATTAATAATTGCTCATAACACATTTTCTTGTGTACACATTGACCATTTTGGTGTCTTTCAGATCATTGTTTTGGGATCGCAGCTGGAACGGGGTTTTTTTTTTTTCATTCTCTCTAACCTCTTTTATTCTTGTTACTTTTAATAGACAGCTACCCTAGAAAATAAAGGAAACCTTTACAAACCCTTTAAACATCAACAGTCCAAATTTTCATAGAAGACAAATGCGTTACTGAAAATGTTATATTTAGCATCTAAAGAACCAGATGTTTGTCTGAGGGTTGGAGATGGTGGACATGCAACAAAGATTAGCAGAGAGTGTCAGAGTGAAAACAAAATATTCCTCTATGGACGTTCATTCAGGTCAGAAGAGAAAGAGAGAGAGAAAGTGAGAGAAGGAGAGAGAGTTTTGATTCTTGATTTTTAATATCACGTTTATTCATAAAAGGCAAAATTACAAAATAATCACGTTGACACAAAATCCAAAAGAGATTCACGTAAAGAGGATTTTCAATAGTACTGTGTGTTTTCTGAACAAAGAAACATCTTTTAACAATTATCAAACTGAAAAAAACAGACAAAATTAATTATCTCCACAATCATCTGTTCTATAATCACGTCTTTTACTTGTTTCCTTAGTTTTTTCAATCAATAAAACTCTTGGTCTTTAAAAACTGGTTCACCACTTCTTGTTTTACTTTTCTTGTAAAAGCTGACGCTATCCAGAAACATGTTGAGGTCGGCAAAATTTTTTCTACTTTTGCCCTCAAACTTTGTGTCTTGCAGGAATTTTTTTTATCTTTTGCAAATCATATTTTTCTGTTACGGCCTCTTTCAGACGATTGTCATTTTCGTTCTCAGAGCTACTTGTATCAGGAGGTGTTTCAGGTGTTTCTTTAGCAATTTTCTTCGCTTTGTTCATTCTTGTGTTAGTGTTTTTCATTTTAAGAGCTATCTTTAATAATTACTCATCTATCACAATATCATCATCCTCCTTTTCTTTCTGCAGCAGAGATTCTACCACCTTGGCGGATGTCTCTCCGGCCCCTTCAGCCTCTGAGTTATTCTGTGGTTCCGGGTTGGTGGCCGGTGACTGTTTAACCCTTTCGCTGTCACCTGTGACCTCTGGGTTGATGCCCGGTGATTCCGCGTGGGGTGGAGTTGGAAACTCACAAGGCTGCGATTGTGAAATCAGGACCGCAGTACTCGAAGACACCAGAGGGATTGCGGCCCCCGGTTGTTTAACCTTTGCGTTGTCACCTGTATCCTTCATGTTATTCTGCTGATCTGGGTTGGCAGTCGATGACCCAGCGGGTAAAGGAGTTGGAAACCCACAAGGCCAAGGCCCCGGATCCCGGGCTGCAGCACCGGACGCCGTCACAGCCACGTAAGTAGCTGCAACTACCGACTCCACTGCTCAACCCCCCCCCCCCCAGCGGGGGGCATAGACGCCTGCCTCGAGACAGAGAAAGAGTGAGAGTAAAAAGAGAGAGAGATCCAGTTGGCAGACACTTTTATTAAGTGCATCTTGTGCTACTTCAGTGCATACATATTTCAGAGTGGCAGGCCTCTGCATGACTCAAACGTAACCTTTACCTTGTGAGGACCTTGTCCTGCACAGAACCAGTCAGCAGGGTGAGGAGGAGCAGCCTGATTGTTGTGGTGATGGCTGCATGGAGACAGGATGTAGTGGTGTTGGCACACATTCTCATCCTCACAGCCTTCGTGTCTCCTGACCTATTTCTCTGCAGGACCTGGTCATACAGTTCAGTCTCCTCAAAACAGAGGGTCTGTCCTCCCTATGGAAGGGGGGGCTGCCACAGTTCAGGCATCTGGAGATTGGTTGAACATATTATCATTTCTCTTTTCTTCACACTCCATTAGCATAGAAGGCCAAGAGTGTGAGACAGATAAACAGGAAGTGTTTCGGTGCACAGGAACACAAGAGGGTAGCTGAGAGAGAATGATCCTGTTGTTGTCAGGTGTCCAAGTTACGTTTACAACAATTTATACATTAAATATGATTTGGCGGACCATAATTAAACCTCTTAATGTTTCTGTAATCCTTCCATCCATCATCTCGTCTGCACAGGTCTGCTGGAGCCTATCCCAGCTGGCTACAGGCAAGAGGTGGGGTACACCCTGGACAAGATGCCGCATGAAAGTTCAACAACCACACATGCGCACACTCACACCTACAGACAATTTGGTGGAATCAATTCACCGAAGCAGCATGTTTTGGAGGTGGGAGGAAGTTGGAGAACCTGGAAAGAACCCACGCAGGCATGGGGAGAAAATACAAACTCTGCATGGAGGGGAATCAAACCTGGAACCTTCTTGCTAAGAGAAAACGGCGCTACCCACCGGGCCACCGTGTCACCCATGTTTCTGTAATGATCATGGGATGCTGCTTTGAATCTGAATGCATCAAATGTAAAAAAATTAAAATTTCATTCAAATGTAAATCTTGAAATTCGATAAGTACACTTGTTCCTGTTTGTCTTTAATTTACTGGATCCAAACATATGGTAAAGTATATAAACTACAAAATCAATTTCACACTGTAGTAGATAAGATATTTTTTGGTCCTTTATTTGCATAAATACTTCATTAAAGATTTTCTTAACACTTGACACCTATTAAGAACTTGCAAATGAAGAACTCATGCAGCATTAAACACATTTCAGAGCTGTTTCCTGAGCAATGATCATTTTCATTGGTGACATTTTTTTTTTTGCTTTTATCAGTGCCTGCAGTGTTTCATGCCTGTAATCTATGTCGGTTTCACCACACAGATGGTTTGACCACATGCTAAGACCTTTTGGGGGTACTTGTTTGAAGAAAAGGAAGGTAAAGTTTCACCAGGCAAACATACTGATCAAATATAACATTGGATGAAAGCTGCTTTGAGGTTTGATGGTAGCAACTAAATACGTATCAGCGATATTTTATGCTTAAATTAAACAGTAACAGGAGACCGCTGCTGCTCCTGCTTGTTCTGAAGCCAATGACCCCCTTTGACTTGTTGCCTCTGCCATTTCATTATCCGCCCTGTTACTGTTTTTTAGTCTGCCCCTCCAACTCCTGCCCCCCCCCCTCAGCTGGAAGTGGCTGCCCTGGGCTTCAGGCCTGCAGCAGGCTCTCATGACTGGAAGCTTTAATGCTGCTGCTATTTCTAGCCGTCTGATGTCATGAGAAGGAGGGGCCAACCCTCATCCCTGGAGGGGTGAGTCAGAGCCAGAGAGGAAGGGAGGGAGGAAGAGTGAAGACTGAGAGGAAGAGGTGCACAGCATCAAAACAACAATGGCGGTACGATGTTTGTTTTCCATGCTGTCATCTGGGAAACAGCAAGAGTGAACGTGCGACAGCTATCAAATACATGATGGTGTTACAGACAATGTTGGCCTCCAGTCACATAGGGGACTATAATAACTTAATTCAAGTTCCTACCTGACAGCAGCTACAAAAACAGCCTAAGCTGACGTCAATCAATCATCAATCATGTTTTGAAATTAAGTAATAAAATGATGATTATCATGTTGTATGGTTGTATTTTAAAATTACTCATATCTGTGATATAAGGTCTTATTTGGGCATTTCTTTGTATTTTATTTTTTATAATTCTAAATTTATGCAATCAAAACTTTTCCAGCAACATAATTCAAGAAAGAAAACTGGAAAACCTTGGGGCAAAAATCACACAATCCTATTGCAGTAAAAAAGAAGTCAGTAAATTCCAGAGGAATATTTCAGAGATAATCACAGTTTAGGTATCAATTTTCTAATTCTGTGCAACATAACAATCTTAAATTTTGTATTAGCCTTAAAAATAACATTCAGTTTTATTGTGATGGCCAGAAAAAACAGAGAGTGGAACTGAAGGAGATGTTATTCTCCTGTCTTCCTGTGTGATGTCATCCCCATTCAGACTCTGCCCACATGAACTTGTGACAGCACTCAGCATCCACTGTCGCCATAGCTACAGCACTGCATCTGCCATATTCCCTGATGCTAAACAACTAAACGCCATAGATGTCGCAATTGGTCTGTGTGCCAGGCTGACAGTTTCCTTGTCCAATCAGAGAGGATGTGAGTGATGTCATTGGAAGAACAGGACTGAGGCAGAGATGTGAGTCCAAACACAAAGTGTCAGAGATCTCCTGTTGATGTGCTGACTTCACACGGCAGACGGTCACATTAGCTTCTACCGCTGACAGGAACAGGTGAGTGCAGCCATGTGGAGCTGCTGCCGGTCCCTTCTTAGCACCAGCAGAACCGTTTAACCATTCATATGGAGACCAACAACTAAAATAAATTACATTATTTCAAATTATGTATACTGAGGTCTTTATAACCTACCAAAATCTTCATATGGAGCCTTTTGAGTTTTTTTTGGCCCACCCTTTATGATGACCTTCTCTCCCACATTTCCATCAGTAATGCGTTTCCAGTGAAGCAGCTACCTGCCCAGCACCAGACAGCAGACTGACGGTGTTCAGGAGCACCAGATGGAGAAGGGGAACATTCAAGAGCTGAACCAAGAGATATTTTTAGGGGAGTTGGTGGAGAACAAACTAGAGTGAGAAACCAGAGTTAATGTGGAGATGATTTCAGCAGGTGACTACAAACATTACTTTAATCGTAAACCTAAATATTAATGTGGCTTCATAGAATTGTTAATGAGGTACTGTTTGGTAACAAGATAGCGACAATATATTAATACCATGTTTTGTCTTATTACTGTTGTTCTCTGAAGGCTACATCCAATGTTCAAACAAGGTGAAGATGTGATATTCCTCAGCCTGCCATGTTTGATTTGCTCTGTTACTGTTGGTAGATTAAAAATCTTTTTGGTTTTACTCATATCAAATATGGTATTGGTGTAGGAAGCCGATCCCGGTAGGGCCGGCTGTTTTTGACAATCAAGTGTGGTGACATCTGAGTCTCAATATTAATTTACAGCGTGGTGTTCGGCTCTCATTTTGTCATCTACGAGGGTCTGGCAGCGGTCCATGGCGCTGGTCTTGATGTCCTGACCGCAGGAACAGGAAACCAAAGGGCATCTACTGGTGATGTATGGAGGTGGCTGCAGAGATCTTAGCAACCAGTGAAAGAGGGGTGAATGTTTTTATTGGACAAAATTGTGTGACCGTACCTCTTTAAAAGTCCATTTGTTTGTGGTCATTTATTCCTTTTGATTTTTGTAAGCCCGCTGTGGGTCGAATCACAATATTTTGTTTGATCTCCTTGTTACCAATGCGTAGAAAGGTCTGTCGAATTATGTTCGTAGCATTCAGAAGCCATTTCTGTGCAGCCTGTTCACAAAGGAAAACCAGGAAAATAATACATATAGAAATATAACTTTGTTGATTTAAACCATTTCACTTTGTCCCTGTGAAGTCATGAAATTGCCCAGATCAAATCTTTGTGTTTTTCACCCGTGACGTGAGTATTTTAGCGCAAAGCAAACTGAAAGATGTGTTTAGTTCAAGGACAATTTTTTTCCTTTGAGAATCATGAAAATGATCACTTCTGTAAGAAGGTCATATTGAAAGGATGATTAAATAGTCTTTGTAAGAGTGGTGTGACCTCGTGTTAGTATTGTCCCACCAGTAGAGTGATTCATTTTGGGTTGATTTTACTCAATTTTTTAACTGTAACTCAATTCAATTTCATTTTTTGTGATTTCTTCAATAGTTGCCTTTGTGTACTAACAGAGATCAATTGTGAAGTGTGAAGAATGAAGTTCAAGTTTATGCAAACCAATTTCCTTTAAAGTATATTCCAGGATTCTATTTTGCCTACAGGGGTTCCTACGAACAGACTTTTGCGTTTAGAACATAGACTTGAAGTGGGATCATTTTCCCAGATTGGACAAATGTGTGTATCACCCACCATTTTTGCAAGACAAAGAAAAAAGATACAGAAAAGCAGACGTATGTAGACTTGTGAGAAGTTGTGATAATTTGTGAGAAGAGAGTAGAACCATGTACCTGTAGATGTTGGGTGGTTTTTTTGGGGTCACCAGGAGGGGAGAACATAAGATAAACGTTCTCTCAACTCCGAACGAGTCCTACCTATAACACTATAAAGAATCAGGGGCCAGTCGGTCGACAGCGAGCTGAATTTTAGCAGAATTAATACAGGTGGGCTGTGTTGTATCGCTTCAGATAAAAGCTTTAAATCGCTTTTTACCACTTCAGCATACAACTCAAGAGAAATTTTTCACAAGCACATCATCCACTGACGTGTCTACACAGGAGCTTCTCTGACTGAAGTGGGTCTCTGTGGACTGTGGAACATCATAAATGTTTCAGATTAAAACGCTACCGCTCAGATGGGTCTGAAATAAACCCGTTGCCCTTGCTGTGGTGCAGACACGAAGAAGGGGGGCCGAGGATCACGGACGACCTCCTTCCCCAGGATGGCCGATTCATTTTCTTGTCTTAGAGAGTAACAAATGATCTCCACTGGTTTTAGAAGCTCTTCAGTGAAATGGTTGTTGCCTGTAAAATGGAGGACTGCCCAACCAAATGAAAGCGCAAATGTGGCTGATGGCTGTAATTTTGGAAATGCGAGCTATTAAAAGATTGAATGGTGGCGCTGACAGCAGGTCCCTCAAGGGGCCGCACACTGATGGTTGCATGTTCTTGTTGGAACATTTCTATGAAATCCAGATGTTTTCATGGAGATGCAGCTGAGGAAAATGATTCATTCACTGTTAGTGTCAAAGGAAAATGAATGTGGTTTCTGGCTGCTTGAAATGTTCAATATAATACTGCATGCTAGGGAAGGATATGGAATTCTTAGATGTTGCATAACACTAAATGAAAATTAAAATACATTTATTGCCAATTCTGTAAAGTCTTGTTTTTACATGATATTTATTCATGTAAACTGGAACTTTGAGATTTTTTTTGGTCAAAGTTTGAAAAGTTTGCATGATTATACGTTGTATAAGATTAAAATCTCCAGGTATATTTGTGTCTCCATCAGAGAATCACCTTAATTATTATTCACCTTGATGGGAGGACGGATATCACACCTCTTAGAAACCCATCTCGCAGTTTTCAAAAAGTTTGCTGAACCTCACAGTAGTCAGGAATCATCCAAAATCAGCAGGACATCTGCAGGGAGCCATAAATATCTGCACCAAATTTCATCTAGTAATGGGTTCAGATATTTCAGCTCTACAGATGAAAGGGTGATGTCAAGTGGTGCTACGGAAATCACCAAAAACTCAGTATCAATAATTCTAGGCTGAAACACCACAGGGTTGGGAGGTCTTACACCACATCCTCGTTTTCATCCAGGGACGTTGGAAACAAGATCCAATAAGGATCAGTGATCAGTATTATTATTATTAGTAGAAGTAGTATTCCTTATAGTAACTTGTACATGTTATCTTATCTCTCAGATAAAAACAGGATCTCACTGGACAAGAGTAAAGCATCAGTTGATGATTTTCTTGACGAATCTACACATTTGTTTCCAGGCAGTTAGATTAGAGAATTGATGCCACTCTTGACTGCTCAATCATTATAAGATCAAAAGAGCTAATAGCCCGTTCGTTTAGCTTTGCAAAAAATGGAAAATTTCTGGACCAGATCTAAATCTCAATCATTTATGCATTTCAGTTTATTTAACTTAAGAAAAATTAGGTTATTTATGGCCTCTGGAAGAGGAAAGTGTTCCACAATCTGCATTTACACCTGGAAATAGAGTCATCTCTTCCTTACTCCAACATCTGCCACTACAAAATGCTTCGTCCAAATCTGTCCTAAATTTTCAAGATAGCAAGCATCTATCTATTATTTTTGTTCCACTTAAACTGGAGTGTGGCGGCACAAACAAATCTGTGTGATCACATGAGCTCTTCCAAATCTCACTGCTGGAAATAACAACGCGATGGGGTTATGTGCTTCTTCAGTTCTTGGCTGGGATACAAATCATCATAAATTATACACTGTACATAATACATATTGCTTATTGGAAGTAGTGCTGAGCTGCTCAACAAATGCAATGCAAATGTGTCCACAAGGTAATCAGATTCCCCACCAAAAGATGAGTAAACAATTCATAGAAAGTCATCTCAGAGTCTAATAAAGACACTTAGATAAGTGGGATTTTTCCCCAACAGCAACAGGACAAACAAAATCACCTTGTTACATCACAGAGCGTAGCTTTCTGTATAACGGGGAAATCTGGCCTTTCAGATACTGTCAGAAACCTGCACAGAGACGACAGCGGCTCAAGGTAAAGTGGTCGTCTGCTTATCAGATGGTCAGCGGTTCGATCCCCAGCACTGCAGCACACATGGAAGTATCCTTGGGTAAGATACTGAACCCCAAATTGCTGGATTGATGGCGTAAAAGAGTGAGTGAAAGGGTGAATGCTGGCTATATAAGTGCTGTCTATTCGCCAGTAAAGAAAATGTGGTTAAACTCTACACAGACACTTTACCTCAGGCAAACTTTCAAGCACAAAAAACTTATTTCATTCCAGAGTTGATTGTTGATCCCCTGTTGTTCCAAACAAGTTACCTCAAAAAACAAAAAACTAAATAAAAGCTTCAGGGGGACCAAAGCTGATGTTTTAGTTAGCTGTCCACACTTATCGTAACACAGGTGATTTGTCATGTCATGCCTTAACACTTGAGTGTATATTGTGAACATGTCACTTCCTAAAGTTACAGTTTGCTTGTCACGGCAGACATCAATTATTCATTGAATTAGTGACTCAGCCTGCTGGCGACACGGCTTCTCCCATCACCACCGTTTTAGCACCACACCTGTGAAAAGGATAAACGTGTAAGTCTGCAACTTAAATTTTGGAAGTCGTCACCTTCATTTTGCATCTTTTCAATTTACAAAACCTCAGCTTGTTAATGCAGACGGGGAGGGGGTGGGGATGGGGGTGTTTAGGGTACACCGAGGACACTCATGGGTGTATTCATTCAGGTGAAAGCCAAAAAAAGGACAGCAAAGGCTGCCAAGAGCGAGGCTACATAATGAGGCTGGAGGAGAACAGCATTAGGGCGATCACCGAGCATTCAATAAATTATGCGTTATGTGACACAAGGGTGCGATGTCCAATCGTGCTCTTTTACCAGTGCAAGAAGGATCTTTAGAGGAAAGGACTCACTCAGCTTCATACAACACCACCCCTGTTTTTGCAGATTCAACTATCCTATTTCAAAGCCCTCCAGATTTGCTGTTTCAAGGAAGCATTTCTAGATATAACATTTCCAGGAACACAGGATGTATTGAGGATGGACTTCACGTCCACAGTGGACCGTTTACCTTCAACACTGGAGACCCATGAGCTACATCTATTCTTCTGCGCTGTCTGGTAAAATATAAAGATTTCAGTGTAGACAGTCAACACAGTCTACACTTCATGTTTACTCAGTGAACATGTTCAGGATCATCTCCTTGTGTAAATGCCTGCAGCTTTTACATTTTGAAATCTTTATCACCTTGGCTGCAAAACAATGACAGTCTTTTAAATGACCATCGCCCCCACAGCAGATAAGACATATGCTGTTAAAGGCAGGGCATGGTGCCAATTCAATACAGACTACGACTCTAAAAATGTCTGTCAGCAACCACTATTCATTATTTTATTGTAGCTTGGTGAACGCTGAAAAAAAAATTTTTCATGTAGGTTTTTTTTTTACTGTCAGAATATGTTGAATGACAGTTATGAAAACATTGAACATTTTCTTTTGTGCTTATCAGACAAATCCTGAAGCTTTAGGCAGAAACACCTTTTCAGTCAATAAATCCCCACAATAGATCTGGAGTGAATTAGAAGCAGTAAAAAAACACATCTAACGTTCAAAGGGTTTATGTTGAGTGAGGAGAGTCATCACCCGTCCAGACAGCTACCATGTTGGAGATCAGTTTTTTATGTGTGGGCCACCTTGACTTGGATGCTATCTTTAAGTCAAGGTTCTTAAGCAGTGCAGCAAAGAACTGTTGAAGCGTGAAAAGCGAATCCATTAAAAAGCTTGGGAGTGGAGCCAAAGCAGCAACAGCAGCGCTCCAACTGCTGCATGACATCATTCACTATGAAAAGAAGCCTTATGTCCTAAATCCTCTCATTACGGCCACTGCAGTCTGATGTTGGCACTTAATGATGTTCACACACCAGTTAATACCAGTCACTTACCAGACCTGTGTGGAGAAAACACGAGTGAAATGATCTGGACCAAATATATTGATTAGATGGTTTTAGGTTTAGGACTTTCAATTTCCCAGTACTGATTAATTTATTTTAATGCTTCAATGTGCCACTATCTTTGAAGGATGATGTAGAAAATGACAAATTGACAGAGTATTTGATAAAAGTCACTTTATTTTCATATTTCACTTGACAACACTACTGAGAGTATATATACAATTAGAAAAGTATAAATGGGAAAGATTTTTTCCAACACTCAGCCTAGCTGTGTCGGTGCTACCACGAGCTGAAATCTCCAAAGCCAGTCTTGGCTTTGGACTTCTTGACCACTGCTCCACTGGTGGATGGCTCGCCTTCATCAGCAGCAGCCGGACGTTTCCTGATGGGGGAGAAAATAAGATCATAATCGTCTGTGTCACACATGTTCCTGATAGATCACAAGTTCCTCTACACCGTTCATCCTTTAGTCCAAGAGTCGGCATCCGGATTCTTCATTTTGTCTTTACGAATGACGCTTTTCGTTTTTGTAAAATGCAGCGATATAAAGACCCGTTCAGGTTACTTCTCTTCTTGCTGAAAGTGAAGCTTTAGTCTGGCCGAGTCATCAAGACATCCATCTTTGTGGTGACAAGGTCACAGACAGATTTGCATGAGACAGAAACTACTTTTGAGGGTTTCTACCATCAATCAGACATCAACATGCAACCACAGGAGTGCATGACTTCCTATTAATCTGACCTGTAAGGCGCAACATGAACTTTTTTATGGTCATGCATCTGTTGTTTTTCTTAAGTGAATCAGACAGTCTATGAAAAGTATAAAAAAAAGTGCCTGAAAAATCAAAGACCTTCAGTTTCTTCTGATATAAAGCGATTAAGACTCATTTTTGGAGGAGCTGGAACCACAGAATGGTTGGAGTTATCAGTTAGAAAAGCAATAAAGCTGCATCTATCGTCAAAATCAGGGCAGAAGAAAACATATTGTAGTTAAATCTCTAACTTTAACCCCATTAACGAACCTCCACTTTACTTCATGATCTCAAATGTAACGTCATCACCCAAACATATGATAATATGATATTTATACCTGAAATACTTAGTCTAGGTTAAATGCCATTTTTATTGTGTAGGGGAGTGAGAGTAGTGACACGCAGTGAGAGTCAATGTGCCGTTAATAAACCAAACCTGTTGCCCATAGTCACTAAAAGACGATCAGCTTCATTGTGTTAATTTTTTTTTAGAACAACATCCAAAATATTTGTTAAGTTTTCTCAAACTTGGGAATCATTAAAAAAAACAATTAAAGCCAAAATCAAGGATTCAGGCTGTTTTATTTCAACAGGCTAACATGTGATATTACACAACATTATTTCAACAAGTAGCTCATTTACTGTCAGGCACCAATCACTTTAAAGCACAGTCCTGATTTCACGTGCATGGCGCTCTCATCTTGTGTTTCTGGTTGATCAGATTCATCTAAGGAATGTATAAAAAACAAAAACAAGACAGACAGAACCCAACCCGTCGCCTTTGTACTTGGAACGGCCAGGGAAAATGGACAAACTGTTATTTCGAAGCATTAGTAATGATGTACACTGAATACATTTAAATGAGAGTGTGATGACAGGAGTAGAATAAGATGTGACTTACTGTGAATATCATTAAATCATGAGCCTCATTATGCTTCACTTTTCTTTTCCAATTTCATTAATTCATTTCATTATGGATGTTTTTCTACTTCTATGTCAGTATATTACATTACTGTAAGCATAATTATATGGCCTTGTTGTAGAATCCACTCGCTGTTGTCCACATTCTCAATTTTAAAACACCAAACAATTTGAAACAGGTCGAGAACGTGAGACGAATATCTAGTTTTTATTTATCAAAGTAATACCTATAGATGATGCACATCCAGAGGCAAAGTGTGGTCTGATGAATCATAAATCAATATGCATGTGTGTGTGTGTGTGTGTGTGTGTGTGTCCTTACACTGTGGCAGGGTTGATGTATTTCCCTACACCTGCTTTGAAGGTCTTTGGCGCCTGCTCCTCCTTTGCTTTCTTTAGAGCGATGCTGGTCTGCTGCCTCTCCTCCTCCTGCTTCTCCAGCTCCTTCTCTCGCTCAGCAGCAATCTGAACAACACAAATCATGTAAAGCCCCACAACTCCTCCATAAATACAACAAATCTTAAGATACGGAGGGTGTGCTAGCATTACAGGACTTCATGGCAAAGAACTGTTTCTTCCATGCTGACTCTTCTCGATGCAATCAGTATTTAAAATGTGGGTAGAGCAGCAAATGAAACGTTTATTGTATTCTTAGGATACTCTATGTAAACCTCCAGCTTTAGATTTAGTGTGAACAGCAGACAGATTCTATACAAATAGTACCATGGTTCACTGCAGCCGGTGAACACGATGATATAAGATGATGACAAATATCTCCATGAGGTTCATGATGCAAAACTTGCTTTATTTTAAAACCAAAGGGGACAAAAACACGAAAGACTATACAGTATTGGAATACAAGAATATTTTCATCAGTATGATTTAATTTGAAAACTGCACGTTCTAGATTGTTTCCAAGCCCACCTCTACACAGATGTGTGTGTCCATTTTATATTTTACTGATTTGTCTTCGTTTCTGTACACAATGATGTATGAACAGAGTCTGTCAACATAAGGCTGTTTTCATATTTATTTGTTGAAAGCTAAAAGTTGCGCTGAACATGAATCTCAGTTACAGAAAGGCACGAATAACCGTTTGGTTACAGATGTGGAAACTGAAAGCCTCACTGACAGAAGACGATAGGCTTTTTTTTGTGTTGATCAGTTATACATCATGAAAAAGAAAAAAAACTCCAACAGGGTAGAAGGGTTATTTTTTTAACTCCCCAAAAAAATAGGGACAAAATAATATCAAAATATTTTTATAATTATATATTTTATATTTAAAGCATGTCTGGAGGGGATCTAGAATGATTTTTTTTTAAAAATGCATGACAAATGCGATTATTATCAACACTAAGCTGGAGCCTCTTCTCCTTTTCCTCCACCCACACCCCCCAGAGACATCTGGCAGAAATCTGCATCCTTACCGAAGGCACACTTCTCATTTCATCTGTAAATGTTTTCTCAAATTATTTTTTTTTTAAAATGACGTCACTGTGTCTCAATAAAGTTCAAGTAACAGAAAACCGCATAAACATCCTCAGTGCTGTTTAAACTCAGTCACTATTGAACTAACACTCCGCATGGTGACTAGAATCACTTGTTATTGTAGTAATCTAAACACATTCTGCTCCGCATGAAGCAATAAGAACTTTGGCACACTTGGTGTTTTAAACTAAACTCATGAAAGTAGACAGACAGAGAAACAAACCTGAGCATCAGCCTCTTCATACGGGTCCACGAACACAGTCGTACTGATGATCTTAATCTCTGACTGGAAAACGAGCGAACAAACAAACAAAAAAAACCATTAATTTTACGTCCTGTTTGTCATCAGTAGATGACTGGCACGAAATAGTTGTGCTGCATGAAAAAGTGCTTCACAGCACGTTTATTTTTAACTAGCTATGGAAAACCTCAACTTAATTTTACATTTGTACTCTAATCTGCACTAGACAGGAGTGTCAGCCACATTTCATGCATAAAAAGGTACAGAAATAAAGGACTTTCAAGGGATAGCTTTGATTGCAGTGACAAGATAAAATCAGTTCAAAGCGAAATCTCGTTCTGTTTAGAGCAACCCAGCTCTTTAGCGTCTACCTTTGGTTTATCTGTTTTGGGATCACTCTCCACGTTCTCCATGGCTGTGAGCACCTCAAATCCACCAACAATCCTGCACAAGACAAACACAGGACATTCTTTCTTCATACAGATGAAATGTGCTACCATTCATCTATGGAGGATTAAGAGAGACCTGGGCTCGGCACACTGGGCCCGGATCACTTTCATCTTTCACAAGCCTGATAAACTGAGGGCAGCATATCCATTCACAGCACAGTCTATCATATTTTACATATTCTATGTAAAGACCAATGTGCTCAGTCATGACAAAAGGGCTGTGGGCTAGTTTTGAAGAGAAGGGTGAATCTTAGTTCAAATCCCTTTGAACATCTGCCATGCTAAAGTTCCCTTGAGCCATCTAAACCTGCCATGTTTTGGTATATAATTTCACAGCTGACGGATTTGTGCAGACATAGTAATAATCCCCTCACAAAGGTGAACACGAGTCCCTGCTAAAAGTAAATGTTTATGGCCTTTATCAGCACATTGGAACCCCGGCATATACGCAGCACAAAAAAACAAGCGATGAAGATCTAGTCTGACAAGTGCTGAGGGCCCACGGGCGTTTCGCTGGTGACTCCTGGTGCACAACACTTGAGGAAGTTGTTCTCTGTTTATGAAACTAAGCCTTTGTCTACCTGCTTTTCTTCTGGCTTCCTGTTACCTTGTGTAAAGAGAGAGCTTGCATAAACAACAGCAAGCGGGGGGGAGGGCTTCTCCTGCCACATGTGTACTGCTTCCAGATGTTCAGAAGGACAAACTGGCTCCCACACTAAATGGCTTTGCATCAGAAAATACTTTTGAGCTTCCAAAGCTGAGTTTCCATCTTTCTTTGCCTTTTACCTTTAAGTTATCATGGAGCACTATTATAGAAAAGACATTCAAGCAGTTAAAGGTGCGATTTTCCATTAAATATAAAGGCCCAACATGGCAGAATTTGAAGCTCGAGTTTGATCGAGATAATAGTTATTTCTAACATAAAGGTATCTTTAATGAGTTCTAGCAGACCCTACAGACAGTGGTCAAGATAGCCTAGAATGTTGGAACACGTATTAATTGTGTAATGCTGGCACTTTATATGGTTAACAGTTATTTTATGAGCAAAACCCTTAAAGGGACAGTAAAGTTATTTTTAAGTGACATATATGTTATTCATCATTATGAAAAATAGAAGAAAAAATAAATTTTATGTGTGTAGCATCATCCGTTTGGTAAAAATAGCTTAAAATCTGTACCGCAGCAGCTTCCGCGTTCAGTGGTCACGTGGGCGTCATACGTCACTGTCGCCAAACAGAGCTTAGCAGCCATAAGAAACACCTGCGCGGTGAACGGTTGTGTCAACTCTCTGATAAGCAATGAGTTCCACTGTTGATTTTTTTTCAAAGTTGATATTGCCGTACATTTAATATTTGTCTAATGAAAGGCTCTCACCTATTATCTTTGTTTAATCCGGGTGGGATGACTTTCTTTGGCAGGACAGTGTATATAAATTCAAGAACACTCAATGACTGACAAAATCTATTTTCAAAAACATCACTAACTAAAGCAGAAAAGTTCCCAAACATTCAAGGATAAGTGTGAGATTACTTGTGATGTCATACTTGGAGGAAAATCATATGTGAAATGTCTGCTTGACAAAATAACAAAACAGGAATGTACAGAAATTATTCCATCACTCTTACTATTACTAGTAACTCTGCAAAGTTCTTACTTTGCAGAGTTACTAACAATACCCCTTCAGAACTTGTGAAAGAAAAGCTTCACCTTCAAGAAAAAGTTATCATATTCGACAAAGGGGAATCAATTTTGCCCTTTGAAAATTGCAGGGAAAAATTGGTTATTTTGAAAAGATGAATGCAAAAGTTCAACCGACCGGGGTAAACAGCCATTCAGCGCCAACAAATCGTACAAAAATAACTGGTCCTTTCAGATACCGGAGCAATGACCACGCTGCACTCTGGAGCTTTTCACTGCATAAAGCAGTCACAGCTCCACTATGGCCACAGCAGTGCTTTGCACAGTAAACCCTGCAGCAAGAAATGATCATATCACAAGTCAGAAAAGTCATTCACACAACCTGTGTGAGGATTAAGATACAGAATTAATTTTGGTTGTTAATTCAGTCGGACGGATAAAATCATAATACATTTGTTGGAGTCTGAGGTTACTAGGACATGGGTCCTGAATCATAATGTCACCCACTCAGGTCCTGCTGGGAATCTACTGCAGATGCAGAATCAACTGTCAACCATGTAAAATATTCTAAACTATTATCTTTTTAAATGGTTGGTTAGACAAGACATAAGCATCACATTGGATGCTAATGTCTTGGTGATCTGTATTTTTCTTTATGTCAAACCAAATTTGAGAATAGTAATTAATAGAAAACAGTAATTAAAACTGAGTATCATCAAGTTTCCATACAAATGCTGATAGTTCATGCTCTGTATGTCCCCTGGTCCTGACAGGGAGTTTAAGCTTACAGAACCTCATCTACACTACCCGGCCCATCACCCAGAATAAAAAAAAAAACACAAAAAAACTTTCTTCTGTGAAAGACTTCACATTATGTATAGATGAGGAGATGTGCAATAACAGTGCCAGTCCCAGTAAAAGTGCAAGGACTGCAGTCTGAAAGAGTCCAAAGTTAGCTGTTCAGTTGAAGATAAGCTTTTGAAGTGTGTTGACCATGTGAGGTTTCAGTCAGTTGGAAGTGGTCTGAATATTTTTAGATAGCAGCAGAGCTCTCTCCAGAAAGACAACCATTTAAGATCATGCTCACCAGAGAGAGAGCCATCACTTTAGATTCAGCATCTATTAATGTTTCACTGCTGTTGGTCAGATAACACAGACACACTGTGTAGGGCTCCGAAGAGCTAAATACGTATCAAAGTATGAGAGGGTGAAGCAGAAACAGCGACGGGGCAGATGTCCATACATAAGAATGCAAACAGCAGAAAAAATGTGGCTCTGACCCAACTGACTGCTTACAGAGCATTAGACCAGGGTCAGTCCACGTTGTCACCTGAGTGCCATCAACCAGATGAAACCCAAAATAGTCACTGAGGGAAAATGGATCCAGTTTAAAAAGACAAATTAACATTAAATCAAGGATAAACAGGTTTAAAAAAAACACTTACCTTCCAAATACTGTGTGTTTCCTGTCGAGATAGGTGCAAGATCGGAATGTGATGAAGCTGCCACAAAACAAAAACAGTTAGCATTAAACTTTCAAAATCTATAAGGATAACTTAATATTTGAAAAACAATTATTGCTGACACAGAATCAGGGAGAGACAGGCCACATAAAACAAAATGTGATCAAAGTTTAGAATCATTTGAAGCTGAAACACAAACAAAACACAGCATGTGTCTATTATAAAATCATGAGGAGTATTTATTTTTTCAGTTGACAAGGCCTGTCACGTTTTCTCTGAAGTATATTTACTACTTTTCTTTTTTTCACAAACTAATGATATCTGCTGTCCTGGATAACCCAAAGCCTCATATCCATTAAGGAGCATTTTTAAGCAATAAAACAGTAAACAGAAAATAAATCTGTGGTCATCAGCATAAAGTATCCATTTTGAACACAAATCCTTTAATTAATTTAAAGTTTTTTTATTGCATTATTTTATTGTCCTTCACTAATAAACACTACAATTAAAACAAACATAAATCCCAAAGAAAAATTTTTTGAGGAAAACATTTCTTACAATTGGGATTTGTTGGTGTTGGGACCAGAGTTTGCCATACTGAGAATCCCCCGGCCAGTGTGGGACAAGTTGGGTCGAAACTCATCCTTGAAAGGTTTCCCCCAGAAAGATTCCCCCCCTGGAAATGAAGAAAGAGAATCAAAGTAACGACTCACCATTTAAACAGTGAGCAATCAAAGCAGCAAACTCCAAAATGCGTCTTATTTTAGCAGAACTGGGTCTTTTTTGGTAATAAACATGCAGTTGACGAAGCTTAAAATTTTTTTCACACTATAAACTATAATGAGTATTTTGACATTTCTTTCAGCACATGGATAATTCATAACATCAATGATGAGGAGGCTTCAGGGATTCTTGTTGTTCATGCTGGCTAACTGGAGCCATTATAATGTTATTAGTAACATCTGGACTGGCCTTGTTGTTACAAGTCAAAAAGTCACGGTATGCTATGGTCGTTTCCAAACATGGCAAGTTCAGTGTGTGGTATACAATATCCAGTTCACGGTCCAATACACAGGCTACATTCTTCTATAAGAGGTCAAAAATATGGCATTTATTTATGGATTCTCTCAGAGGTGGAGAGGTGGAGGGGGGGTGTCATGTGACACCATTTCTCTGTATTATACAAACAGTTCAGACAGATCAATGCTTTAATAAATAGCTCCCTGTTGTTTTAGAATCATGCACTGTATTAGTGCAAAAACACTGACTCAGAGCAATAAAAAGTTTTTGAGCTCTTTGTCACCTCAATGTAGGAATTCAACAGCATTCATGTTAAATGTTGTGACAACTCCACTAATTAACAGTTAACATCTCTAAACTGAGGCAAAACACCAGAGAACGGTGGGGGAAATGAGACTGCATGGTGACAAAAACATTACTGTACTGTGAACACAGGTTTCAAATACAAAAAAGACTAGACTTTGCAAAGACTGTTATTTTTAACGTGTCAGCCTGAAGGGCAGACACAATGTGTTCTCGTGACAGTGAATGTACTTTTGTTTGAGATTATTAACATGAAATATCTACAGGGTGCCTCTAATGTATGATCAATTTGTGACGAATAACATCTCTTTAAGACAAAGAACCCACATTTGTCTGTAAATCTCAACCCTTTCTCAAAACCTTTTTCTTTTTTGCTGGTAGAAATAAAGTTTATTGTGTTCCGTTATTTAATTACACAAAGGATTTAATGCATGTTACATTTTTATACAGGGAAATGTGAGTAAACCAGTCAAAATGTAATATAATATGATTGTAATATGACTATTTGTTCCATTAATTAAACAAATGCTCCCTTAAAAAACAGAAATAGGCAACCATGTATTTTTCACAAAATGCCAAAGACCAGTTTGTCCTTGAACATGCAGCCATGCTTAGAGCCCTCAGCTGTGAATCATGACTCAGGCCGACTTCACTGTATACTCATCATGATGATTAAGAGTCATCATACAGGAATACACACTGCAGGGGCTTACTGGCTCCCAGCAGGGAGGTGTCTGTCAGCCTGCGGTGTGTTTCACTGTCCTGTGTCCTGCCAGCTGGTGTACATGCATGAATAGTGTTTAATAGTGTTCAGACACAGCAAATGTCGTGTGTAAATTCAAACTACCACCTAATCTACTCTTCAGTGTTCAGTGCTCAACCTTCCTGTGACTTTTTTGTAAAATCCATCGGCTACCTGACATTTACCCTCAAAACAACTGGAAGTTAAAGGGGTTTTCCGGGAACAACAAGAGAATGAACTTCGGTTTAATTCTCGAGTTAAATGGGAAATGAACCTACATTGCCTCTCAGGTTAATGGAAAAATTCCCTTCAATTACCTTAATAAACAGGCTAAACAAGAAAGATGAGATATGAAAATATCCATCAGTGACTGACAGCTGGAAGCATCTCCACTGATAAAATCATCATTTGAGTATTTGTATTTAAAAATACTCAATCTTCTTGTTCGTCTGGGGTTTCATTTATCGGTCAATGTTTAAAACATTTCTTCCTCAAAAGATTAATTGGGCTCTCCTGAACTTGTGGAAAGTTCTACAGCAAACAATTTGCCTGATGTGTCTATTTCCAATTTACATAAAAGAGAGGATTAACTAAAGATCCACGGAGGATTGTCTTGACACTTTAATCTTAGAAATCCGAGAACTGCATTATGGTTCAGTGTCAATGCTTTTGCAGTCAATAAAGCAAACATATCGCTATAATTAAACGTGAGGACAAAAATGACCCCTTTAAAAAGGGTCTAACAAAATTTTTTAAAAATTGATTAAATTAGCGCAAAACTAATGTGTGGAGTTGTTATACTTAATGACATACACAATTATGTGTCAGTTGCGACACAAACACTGTATAATCAGGATTGTTGGGTTAAGAGTATGGAAGAAGTCCACCTTAAGAGCTTTAAAAAAGTCTGTTCATGGTTTGTGTGCACGCTTTGTTCAGTCCAGGTGATGAGGAGATTTTTACCCACAGGTCAGGAATCCTGCACCCCCATAAATCTGTCGTGGTGCTCGCATTTTGTGTGGTGTTCAGAGACGCCTGGAGACACAAAGCACACTTTGTGCTGCAAACTCTGAGAGCAGCGCAGACGACATGAAAGAGGGAAGCAAACTGTATGAGCCTTGCAGTCAATTAAACTGAGCTCCTTTTAAAAACAGGAAAATTACACCAAGTGCTGCTTGACGGGTTGCTCACCACACCCCAAGTCGGCACCCTACAGCCTGCCGTCTTCCAGCTACTGTACTTCATTTTGTGTGTGTGTGTGTGTGTGTGTGTGTGTGTTTGTGTCGTCTGTGCTCCTGGAGTATATTTAGCAACGTCTTTGACTTGTATCTTGAGTTGCAAGCGGTATTTACGTAGAGCCTCCAAAAAGGAGGGTATTGTTAATAATTTAAAAGGGAGCTGTTATGCAACTCAAAATGTGGTTTTAGTGTAGCTCCTCTTACCCGTGCCGGTGCCAGTGGGGTCCCCTCCTTGGATCTGGTGAAAAAAAAAAAAAAAACAACTGGCTGACTTGAGCTACTGCACGTTGAAATTCAAATCCTCAGAGAAAGAAAAGGTCTCATGTCTCTGGTTAAACTTCATTCACATTAAGGTTAAAATAGTTCTACATATCCACACTGAATGCATGTCCTATGTAGGTACTAGTGCTCATTGACAGAGGATATAAGCCTCTACCGTTTACTGTTAAGGTTAAACTTAATAATTATTTATACGGCAGAGTGTAATAAATGCGTTCTGTGCTTTCTTTAGACCTCTTGTTTAAACATACACAGAGGTTTGACCATCAGTGCTGCTGTGAATGAAACTCCTACTGACTAAGTCCTGAGTGAACACTGCACCTCACTGTCAAAATACTATTTTTAGCCAACAATACTTCACTTTTTGGCTTGAAAGTGTTTGACTGGTCACATCTGGGATGAGGCTGGTTTTGGAAAGAAACACATGAATGACAGCCTCTGTTTTCATGGTACTAGTTAAGTCTTCATTCACTTCTTTTTAAGGCTGACTTGGCTAATTTGTGCCAGTTTATTGTAACTGGTTATAGTGAATTTAAACAATTTCAAGAAACAATGATTATCACATTGTGCCTAAATTGTATGAAAGACCACAGAATGTAACTACAAATTTTAAAACAATACATGGAAACAATGTCCATTTTAAAATGGGCATAAAAAAGGTTTTCATGGTTTTACGACATGGTAAAGAAATAAATTCGGCATGTCGATAGATTCATATTCGCAGAATTACATACATATATGAGAACATTTAATGGGAAATCCTTATTGTTGAATGTTCACAACAAAACCTCCTCTGGACGACGTCAACAGAGTGATGCGAATAAAATTAGGACAGTCTCATTCTTAATCTCTGTCTACAGTTTCTCACATACTTGAATGAACAGCAGTCTCGTTCTTCTGTTTTCACTTCCACTCTCCATCAATAGAAAAATTGCGCTTCTAAATATCCGTTTTTGTTTCAGCAAACAATAATCAGTCTGTCAATGTTAGCTTGTGGTTTGACTGAATAGACACAGCAGAATTATCGAACCTGCAAGGCTTCAGGATGATGCTTTGTGGGAACGAGCGTGTAAAACACCTCAGTCATACTAGTGCTAAACAGATCTCATTGTTTGAGCCTGATGGTGGCAGCCTGGTATAAAACTGTCAAGTATCATCTTCAAACAGTCAGTACAATCACAAGGCACTGGTTACAAGGATGTGATGGCCGTGGCTCTGCTTCCATTAATGTTCATTTAAGTGTGTTTGTTGCTATGAAATTAATCTCTCCAAGGCCACCCTCCTCTTTTAAGCTGTGAAGAATAAATTAAAGGTGCAAGTGGCACAGTAATTATGGGTAAACAATTAACAGCTTGCCACTCTGTATGAAAACCACAGGATAGAGTGAAAAGGGTAAGGGTTCTCTTGAGGCCAGATGTCCCCTCAGAACCACTTATGGGAAGGTTGGCTTTGAAAATAAACAGACGTGCGGCTGATCAGAGACTTGTCATTTCAGATTCTCAGCCTGGGTGACAAAAAGCTTCATTTGAAGAGCAGGACGGAAAAAAATGTTGTGTTTACTCATCTCTGAGTCAGCAACAATACAACAGAATACCAACTGTACCAACGGTGGATTATTAATGTGTGATTATTAATTCACAGTATTACATTCCGTGCTCAGTCAGTAAATGACTTTCATCATTATATGAATCAGTCCAAATCTGATTTAGGATTATTTCTTGATAGAATTCATTTTACAGGTGAATTAAATGTAATGGATATTAATATACTATCTCAACTATAAAGGGATAAAGGGGACACCGACTTTCTGACACAGGGATATTAAATCCAAGAAAAATTAGTCCTCATTCACCCATTTTTATGCAGCACAACAATGCTGAAAAATACAGCAAAGAAGTGAAAGGTCATCCTGGTGAATGTCCAGTAATTGGACAATCCTTGGGGCACGAGAAAAATGAACAAATCAAAACTTATTCATGAAATTACTGTTACTGCATCTTTTCTTACTGGCAGACAATATTTTCTATCATCTGATTTATGATTAGCAAACATCTGTGACTATGAAATAAAGTCTGCCGTACATCTGTTAATCACACTTTCAATACACATGAATGAATGAATGGGACCTTCATCTTGAGATTTACATATGTAGTGATTGTCTGGTGCAATCCAGCCGTTAACAAACAAACAAAATTATGTCAAAGTAGTTTTGGACATTGTGTTTGTATTTAATGCAGCAATGAATTCCCAGAGTTTATCTATAACCAGTGAATGAGAATGTGCCAAAGTAACTGACAGTGTAGTAGACGTAAGTAACCACAGAAATGTCTTTTAATCTGGTCAAACTTCTTACCATGAAATTCCGAATGGACCTGTGGAAGATCGTTCCATCATAGTAACCTTTTTTACACAGACGAATGAAATTTTCTCCAGCTTTGGGAACCTGGGGAATGATCACAGAGAGACAAAAAAAGTACAAACAATTAAAACAAAATTAAAATTCTGAATACACACGTGTTTTGTTCCAACCTACTGTCAGGTGATAACTATATCTTTAACTTCACGGAATGGAAATTGTATGAATTTATTAACGGCTCATGTTAACGTATTTTTTTATAATGGGAGAAAATTGTCTTGGATTGAGATTGTCAAGACAGGACATCACAATAAAAACACAAACACAATTTTAAATTGGATGCGTATGTATCAAATTACACTGATCAGCCAAAACATTATGACTACTACCAGATAAAGTGAAAGGTACTGATTAAGTCTTTATCATGGCACCTGTTACTGGGTGGAATATATTTGCAGCAAGTGTCCTCAAAGTTGATTTGTTAGATGCTAGAAAAATTGGCAGTTCTAAAGATTTCGACCAGGACTAAATTGTGATGGCGAGAAAACTGGATCAGAACATCTCAAACTGGAGCTCTTGTAAAGTATCCCCAGTCAGTATCGATCAAAAGTGGTCCAATGCAGAAAAAGTGATAAACAAGTGACACGGCCATGGGCCGCCAAGGCTCCATGTTGGATGTGGGGAATGAAGGAATGAGAGATGATGAGCTTCTGCTGAGACAGGTATCAGAGTACACACTGCATCACAGCTGGGTGTGTGTGTGTGTGGGGCTGCACAACAGCAGACTAGTGGGCATGTCCATGTTGACCCTTGTCAGCTGCGTTGGTTACCTGGGGAACACCCAGCACCAGGACGCACTATGTGAAGAAGACAAGCTGTTGGAGGCAGTGCGATGCTTTTGGCAATGTTCTGCTGGGAAAACTTGGGTCCTGCCATTCATGTGGATGATACTTTAACACGTACCACCTAAACAGGTGCTGTTGCAGCCCATGCATGGTCTCTCATGGAAATGGCATTTCTTTATAGTAGTGGCCTCTTTCAGCAGGATAATGCACACAAAGCAGGAATGGTTCAGGAATGGTTTGCGGAACACAATAATGACTTTGAGGTATTGACCTCCAAATTCCCCAGATTTCTACCTAATCCAGCATCTGTGGGATGTGCTGGACAAACAAGTCTGATCCACAGAGGCGCCACCTCAAAATTTTCAGGACTTAAAAGATCTGCTACTAACATGTTGGTGCCAGATACCACAGCACACCGTCAGGGGTCTCGTGGAGTCCATGCCTCAACAGGTCAGGGCTGTTTTGGCAGCAAAAAGGGGACCTACCGGATATTAACCAGGTGGTCATGATGTTATGGATGATTCATGTATGTGGAAAAAAATAATTCAGATGTAATACTAATTCAACAAAGTAAATAGAATATTTTTGAAACACAAAGCAGTCTAGTCCTGTTTGTATGCTCAATGCAACCTTAAGAGCCATTGCTAAAGTAACACTTAATTCATCTTCCTGACTGCCTTCAACCTGTCACAGATAAATAAACCTTGGCAAACAAGGACACGTAATGGCCAGAGGCATTCATCTCTTAAAATTCCTTCATATCTGATTAAATAACAATACTAAAGGATGTATGTTACAATCAAACAGGACACGGCTGCATATAAACACTGAAATAAAGTCAATGGACTACATCATCTTTGTATATAGCTGCCCTTAGTGACAAGACTGTCAAGGACGTCTTCAGCTAGAGCTGATAGATAGCTCAGAACTTCTAAATAAACAAAGACTCACATTTACAACACTGCAGTAACTCCTAAAAGGTTTTTTCCGTACATATAAATATAAGCAATACAAAAGTGAAGGAGAATTCAGAGAGTACAAAGAGACATCTGTTCCTTTTCTCTTATATCACCATGTAAACAATTGTAAAAAACACTCATGGAGAGAAGCTAAATATGGCAAGCTGACACTCTGAAATAACCTGGTATTTGTCCCCAAAGTGGGAGTCATGGTGTTTACTGAGAGCTTTTGGACTGTTGTTAAAATCAACCACCTTGAGGAACTCCTCTGTGTATGTTCGAATAAGAAACTAACTTTTCCCTTTTGGCAACACTGGTTTCCAAGAGTAACCACATGCTTCAGCAAAGACTAATTTTGATTTACTGGCCTCGCTGTAAGTGAAAGGTCTTTCCAAGCTCTACTGGTCTTAATTCCCACCATGTCTCAGTTTTGCTGTTGAGGTTTAACACCGTCTGTTTTCCTCTATTATAAATCCCAGATTTTTAAAGCGATTTGGTACAAAGAGACCCATTGTTTTTCTTTTGGATTGACATTAAGCACTTAAGTTATAAAATGAATCTCTGAAATGGAAAAGAATTTTCAAACATTTATCTAATTCAAAACAGCCTGTTACAGATTTACAGTGCATATTTGAATAAAAGCCATTACAAGTCAAAAGCCGTCTACTAATTTTATCTTAATCCTTTTTGGTTTTAACCCAAGACTTTTCCCATCAGAGATCTCCATCTGTAATCCTCTGGCTCCTTTTGCCTGTAGACGCTGCTGCTGCCCTGTAATGGTGGTTAATTTAGCGTGGGCATGCATGCCTATGTGTTTGTGTGAGCTTAAGCCTGGGAATGTTTAAGATGCAACCCGATTTAGAAACATGGTTAGGTGCCTCAAAATGTCAGTAATGAGTGACGTCAGCATGGAAACAGTGTTTACTGATGCAGACAGAGCAAAAAAATAATCTTGTGTCACTGAAGTCAGTACAATAGTCTATGTAGCATCTTATTTGTCAAAATGGGCTTTATTAACTAAAAAATGTTTTAGGTAACCCTTAGGTACTCACTTACCACCTCTATATTATTCAAATAGAGGTAATGAGTGAGTACTTTGAGGTTTATCCTCTACTTGTGTGTAATCTGTTTTTGTAATCCGTTTGGTCTCAACTAGAATATCTTAAGTTTTATAATATCTACAGTAAATTAAAATTTTAATCATCCAGAAACAACTTTAAATCTAACAGAGTATTCCTATTTCATCCCACTCAGGTGAAGCATCCTGCTCTCCCTACAGAGCTTTTGAATAAAACATGCTGTACTGTCCTCTAAACGATGAGTGACTAAGGAACTGTCCACAACTCCTATATCTAACACCTGTCGCTGTGCATTTGACCAAACATTCAGCTGAATGAACAACTGGACACATAACAGGCTGGCAGGCTCTGGATCTGTGTGACTGAGTGTATGTGACAGTGAAAAAGCACTCATTAATTCATAAACAGCAGGCCACGAATATAGCTGCAATCTTATGAGAAAACCACTGGGGAGGAAGGCAGGGAGGAGGAGGAGGAGGAAAAGGATGATGATGTGGGGTGCAGAGGGCAGGTTGTCTAACCGCTGCAACTTTACCCTCATTATTCTGATTCGACAGCACAGAGGCCAATGAAAACCAAGCAGAGGAAGCCCCTAGTAACCAGGGCAGAAACACATTCCTGGTACACACTAGAGCAACACATCTAACCTTACAAATGACTCATTCAAGACGCACATTGTTTGTGAAGATGTACACTTGGCAACCTGGAGGACAGACTGCAAAAGGCTGATTTCAGTGTTTGAGTCACCCTTAATACAATTCAGCCACCTGCTCAGGCCAGACAAATGCATCACATCATCTGAAAAATCTGAGACCAGAAAATTAATTCAGTAAATTCTGAATCAAAGCCGCAGCATCAAAATCACAAGACCTTACTTATAATAGAGATAACCACAATTATAAATCGGTTGGTTTCATTTATTAGTGTTCCAGCTGCTGGCTTCTACATTATAAATCTTGGGATTTACTGCTTTTCATTTTTAATTATAGCGATGAAGGTTCTTTGCTGTTTTTGTCCAAACATCAGTTTAAAATTGGTAAATAACGGTGACAAATTTTTAAGTTTTATATTTTTTTTGTTCTAAATAATTCATCAATTAATTTTGAAAATAATTGGCAGACTATCAACAATGAAGATGATTACTGCAGACAGCCTTAATTTATAAATCTATATCTTTTATGAGGCTGAGCTACTCACTGATTTCCCATAAGATGATAGCGGTTAGTAACATCCTAACATTTCTAGAGCACAAGCACAAATATTTCACATTTCAACTTCTGCCAAGAGCTGGATAGTATGGACGTAGTGAAGACATCAAATAACGCATCTTTTTGGTTGTAATTACATCCCGCTTCATAGCCGTGATGTATTGTAATTGTCACTGTTTGTGTGTTCGTCCGTCTGTTAGTCCACCTTGACCTTGAGAAAACTAGGTCAAGGTCAAATTTCACTGAGGAACTGGATAAGTTAGAAAGACGAGGGAGAAGGCCAGTGTGAGTGAGACCATAGATCAGAGTTACTGCTTTGATCTATGAAAGTAGGTCCGAGCACTAGCTTTGATCTTTGACCTATGCAAGTAGGTCAGTGTAAAATTTTGAATTCAGGGGTGTCGCAGGAAGTTGCAGTCTGACTGCATTGGTACTTGCTTTATCTTGCAGTGATCATATGAAAGCATAAAAACAACATTGACAGCTTACTTCAGAAACACTCTCATCTTTACTTTAGTACAACACCAAAATGAAAGCTCTGAAGAATTTTCTGGCAATACAAAATCAAAACAAGAACCAATGTAGTCACAGACTGCAACATCCCGCGACACTCCCGAATTCAAAATTTTACCCTGACCTACTTGCATATGTAGGTCAAAGATCAATGCTAGTGCTCTGACCTACTGTCATTAATCAAAGCACTAGCTTTGATCTATGGTCTTACTCACACTGGCCTTCTCTCTCGTCTTTCTATCTTATCCAGTTCTTGAGTGTGCAAAATTGAAAATTTGATCTTGACCTAGTTTTCTCAAGGTCAAGGTCATCATCTCATTTTCATCCCCTTTGCCGCCCGAGTAATGTGCTTTTTGTTTCATCTTTCTATCTGCGATGGTTGCGAAGATATTTGGTGGACTAACAGACGGACGGACAGACGAACACACAAACGCTGACAATTACAAGACATCACCGCTTTGAAGCGGGGTGTAACTAGCATCACTTCCCAACACTTGTTTGGTCAGTGGCATTTTGTTCAATGTGTGAAGTTGTTGTCATTACTTTATCACAGTGCAACTCGAGATTCAGGTCCCCCTTGTTTGTATGGAGACGGACATAGCCTTTTTTCTTCACATACTGGTAACGGACAGCGTCATCTGAGATGGCATCTATAAAAAAGAAGAAAAAAAACAAACTAATCAAAAATAGTAAATGTTTTTCAAATGTGTTTTTATTGATGACAATATCTGAGATTAGGATGGGCACATCAATTCTCATATTGTGAAATACAAAACTGTATTGATTGTTTGAGTCTCAGCTTGAATTTGCTGCAGGTAAGATCTCTGACCTTTAACATCTTTCAGGGCCTCTGCTGTGCAGGCAGGTATTTATTTTTATGTTCACATTATTCTCCCTTGGGCAACTTAAAAATTTTTTTTAATCAAATTCTTTATCAAATACACTGTCTAAAAAAAGTCCACCATGAAGTCATTCATACTACACCTTTATTACGCAAATTTATAAATAAATTGTGAGATATCATCCTTTTTTAGACACCTGAAGTAGGTCATGAAATCCAAGCATTTACATCCTCTTCTGAAGCTTTCTTATCCTACTACACAGTTGCATAATGACAAATCTCTCCCATGGAGCAGCTCAGAAGATGACAGGAGAAAACGCTTCATTGGAGTAGCAGCTTGGCGCTGCATTCCACGGTCTGAGCACGAGATGCACGTCGCTGCAAAAAAGCAAAACTGACTAGGCAGTCTTCCCTACATAAATAAAGACTATGCAACAAATAGGCTGAAATTTTTTGTCTGAAGAGTTTTTGTGTGTGTGTGTGTGTGTGTGTGTGTGTGTGTGTGTGTGTGTGTGTGTGTGTGTGTGTGTGTGTGTGTGTGTGTGTGTATAAAATGTTTTTCTTGCCAGCTTCATGCGTTGTTACAGGAGTCATGGCTGTGGAAGTGAAGGAGGCGCAAACCCTCCCTGTGGAATAGTGGGCCTATGGGAAAAAAGAGAAAGACCAAATAAAATAATGATAATTGAATGATATCAAGTTAAAACACCAAAACACAAATTTCTCATTTTCAAAACCAGTGAATGGTAAAACAATTCACTGTTTCAACCATTCGGTCCCTAATAAAGCTAATTGTTTTATTAGGGAATATGTTTTCACATATTTGAAAAAGTATGTGAAAACTGGACACACCGAGTTTTTGTCTAATATCTTTTCAAAAGAGTTTTCAAATACACTTATTTTACACTGTTATAAAGTGAAATAACTTCTTGGGTTGTTTGATCTAAACTGACTGACTCAATGTTCTCAAGTTTGAGGATATTTTTTTTTTGTATTGTGTTTCGCTATAAATTCACCAAATTTGGACTCTAAATTGCAACTGGTGTAAGTTCTGCCGCAACATGAAAATGATGGGGGATAGACTCATCGGTACGCCTGTAATCTTCTTTTGTCTGGAACATATCGTAAAAACGACCAGTTTTAGCATCACAAAACCGTAACTATAAAATATCCATGATCAATTTTTTGTTTTAAAGAAACCTTTTTCGATGCCTCTGACAACTGGTCATCTTCTCACTTAGGATTTTTTTTTTTTTAATTAACAACACATTTATTGGTTGGAGATAATGCTTTATGGTGTTAAATTTGTTTAATAATTATTTGGGGATCTCAAGATGAAAGAAAAAATCACATAAAAACAAACATTATGTGCATGTGTCTCGGTCTGGAGGTAAGGATTAGCTAAATAAAACCAGGAGGTTTTCTGCTCGGAGGCCCTTGAACTGCGCAGAAGATATGATCAAAGGAGCCTGAAACTTCACTCTTCAGTTGAAGAATAACCTTTCTCACTCAACCACACCTCTTTTCCAGCCACAAACTTGGCATGTTCTCTCCTTTGCCCAAAGTGGAACATAAAGTGTAAACTAGTTTAATGACAACCGTTACAGCTTCTGTGTAATTCAGAGCACAACCTCCACAGCTTGGAGAGATTCCTAACATCTGATAATTAAAGAGGCACAAGAGATAGTCCAAAGATCCTTGACTTTAACTCACAGTAGAATGTCTGAACATAAAAAAACACCAGACAATGTGGTAAGATTGGGGAAGCTATTAAGTTAAAACAATAACAGCTGAGGGAGATGAAAGTACAGAAGTGAAAATAGATCTGAGAAGCTCTAGTCAACTCTTTAGTTCTGGTTTAGATTTCTTCTGCTCTAGTTCTTAAGAAGGTGCATGAAAGCACAGACTTTACCTTGTGTGCTCTGTCTGACCTATATTTGCTGGTCCCTCAGATGCTGTCAGAGCATCACTTCAACAGTGAACTCAAGACAGAGCAACCAAGTAACAGCTCTGGAGTAAAAACAACACATGACGTGGCATCAAAGCAGGGCTGATAACACAGATACTAGATACACCAAGGATCTGTTGTTGATGCTACACTGAATTACACTTCTTCCTGGTTATTCAAGGACACAGTTACTGTTGTGACCGTGGCTCAACATAAACATGATACACATTTTAAGACCCTTGCACCAATTTCACATGTAATCCCAGGTAACATTTGGATGTTAAACATATTCCAGCTGCCTTATATTTGATAAAATCACTGGAGTGTAAGTGAGCAGAGCATTATCATCTCCACAGCACTGAGCAGGCTTTTGGTTCTATTTTTGGAGGCAGTTGTTTGTCTTGTTTTTGACACTGCCAGGGCATTACTGTGTGTTTGGTGCGCTCCAGTGTACATCAAAGAAATTACACCAAAGTAATGCGCTCTCAAAATCCTTCAGATATACATTAATTGATAAAACTGACTGTAATCTATTATTTACGGCAAAATATTCTTATTTGCATTTCATTAAAGTTCACATTGATGACGGAAATTACATTTCCATCAATACTTCTGATTCAATTACCAAGAAGCCTGGACTGAAAGTGGGATTACTGAAAGCTCTGGAAAAAGTCACTGAGTGGACCATAAACTGAGAATATTTCCAAATACAGCAAGAAAACTTCACGAGACCTTTCCTGTTTTCTTCCAGGCATACAATTCCACATTAACTGTAAGTTTAAGGATCTCAAAATGCATGTACTCTGGAAATCTTCCACCATTTTTTTCAGCAGTCACATAGTGGAATGGTCCCTTTAAATTTTACTGTGAAAATTTTTGTAAAAACACCCGTTTTTACATTATTTGGTTTTCTCTTAATTATTACAAACAAAATGATTTTGCTTACAGCATTTAGTTTATCTGTCTTCTTGGCCACTTGCTCCTTCGAAGTAGAAGCCAGGAGCTGATCCCCCTTGTATTCCTTGTAAAGCTCAGCTAAGGTCTCCCTGGTCTCAAGATTGGTGCTCTTCAGGTGGTACGCCGGGTCCAGTTTGGCCTTTTCTTCATCTGAACCAGGCCATGGAAAAGAGAGCAAGTGGGGAGAAACAACTGAATCAGAGACATTTCTATTCTCAATGAAGACTTAACTCCAAATGACTGATTACAGCTAGAAGAAATGAAACTGCAAATGACAAGAAACAGTTTGATAACTAACCTGGGTCTAAAACCTTGAGGTTGTTTTTGACATGGAAGAAGTTAGAAACATTGAATTTATCCAGGTTTGTGGGGTCCTAGGAAGACAAAAATAATACACAATTCACCATGACATTAAAGAGCGACTCAACAGCCTCACACCAGGCCATTCAGCTTCCATGGTGGCTGCAGTGATGTAGTGCTCAAGTTTGCATTAGTGCTCCTTGACATTTGCAGTGCAGATACATTTAGACATAACTTGGGTACCTTTCCAAAAAATAATAAAATATAATCTTGGCAAGAAAAACTAACAGCAACCTACCTGAAGTGTTATAATGTCTTTTCTGGTGAAAGGTTCGTCCGTCAGCAGATCTTTGAAACTTTTGGTCTTGAAGTTAAGTTGCTCAACAGCCTGACAGGAAACAGAAACACTTAAGTCTCTTCCTAGTGACATAAAATAATGTTAATAATGTGGAGGAAATGGAAAATTTGTGTTTCCTTGTATTCATCTAAAATTTTTGCATGGTATAATATTAGGGGTTTGTTTTGTTTTGATTGGACAATTATAAAAAAAATACTTTTAAACAGGCCAAAAGTCAAAATGTATATGTAAACATAGAATAATCTGTCCTGTACAGTGTGTCATCCACAGTCAATAGCTGCAAAGAAACAACGTGGGGTGATGAAATGCTGCATCTTGTGGACTGAGTTTCTACATTTTGTAATTATATCAGTGCAAGAAAGTTTTCCCAACCTCATAAGAAAACACGTTGCCAGTAACCTTGTTGGCAACGATGTGAGAGTTATTTGTAAAGACGTTGTAAAGGACAGGGCAGTGATACTTTCCTGGAACAAAAGAAGCATGAAATAAGAGTCTCCACCACAGGTGCATTTCAATGAAACACAATTAAAATCAAGTTATTTATGTTATTCCCCCTGTAATTCTTGCTCTTGTGAAACAATTCCCACTCACAGAATGAGCCTGAGCTAAATGTGCAACCATGAATACAAAATAATACAAAATATAAAAGATCCTAATTAGCAAAATGTACAACTTCAGTATTTATGTCAAAACTCTGACTTTGTTTTTGAGTCATGCACCATAAACTGAATGAGGAGAAGAAGCCAGACAGAATCCCTCCCAATGCGGTCTTCCTCATGTCATTCATGGTGGGGGTGATAAAAAGTCAGAGATAAACAGAAATGCAGTCATTCTTGATTTGTTACCACAGAATGAAAGCTCACCTTTAAAAGTCAACATGTACCCCACATAATGAGCTCTCTGCTAAATAATGTCATCTCTCCTCCAGCAGATTCGTTTGCTTTTATCCCCATCAGAAAAATTACGCTCAAAGTCTTGTTTAATTTTCAAGCCGTTTTCTCACGCCGCACTGCAGTAAGATAATTATACATTTGACCTTGCAAAACTACTGGATAGATTCTGGTGATTTGAGTAAGAAAAAGTAAGATAAAAATACCAACCAATTACACCCTTAAATTGTACATGAATCTTTGTGGTAGTAGTCCATTGAACACATGCATAATTACCGTCATTGTTCTTGGCAATGTTCAGTTTGATTAGTGATTTTGCTTCCAGTTTCTGTGGTACAAAGGAGAACATTGAGATGAAAATTTGCAATCCCAAAAGTCTTTTCACAAAAACATGTACTTCCTTAAAAGTCACTGCACAAATCTTCAAAGGGATCAGCTTGGTGGAGTCCGTCTAAGGTTGTTGTCACATTTTTACTGACAAATGCTTGCAGTAAATATCAAATATCATGGACTTCTGGAATTTGCATTTAGAAGAATACATAAAAAGAAAGTCTATATCCAAGTTGCATCGCTGAGCCACATAAACGACCAACAACTGTTCACCCACACACTTGCTACAGCAGACAATTTTGACGTGATCAATCCATCTGACCTGCATGTTTCTGGAGGTAAGGGGGAACCCATACAGACACAGGAAGAACATATAAACTCCGCATAGAAAGTGTACTATAGATTGAAATTGAATAAATAATGACTTATGATTAATAACACAAACAGCCTCTCAGAACCAACTGCGTTCATAAGTTGAGGATTACCAGTATGTGGCATCGAAAGCAATTGTGTTGGATATACTAAAGTTTTAAAGTACTGCATGTTGGCTAAAGGAATTAAAATTACACTTTGAACTTGTACCTCTATTTACTGCTGCTGGCAGTAGTAACATCGTTTGCAAAGATGAAACGTAGTTAGTCGCTAAGCCTGAAACAAACCCAGACAAAACCACTCGTCTCTTTTCTCACGTCACTCTTCTCGGTAACTTTGTTTTTGTATATTCTTGTCAACATGTAAAAATATGAATTTTACGATTTTAACCATCGATTTTCAAGGTGGCACTACAAAAAAGGGGAAAGGTACAAGACTGAAAAGGTGTCCAAGATTTGTGTCTTGTGTTGCTTACTTCTCCAGATGTGGGATTAGTGCCATACTTCTTTATCCATGGGACGATGCTCCTGCAGTAGAATGCAGAAATGCTTTATGATACCTTAAACCTGACACATGAAGACGGTATAATACATTCAAGTTACAATATGATTTGAACAGCAAATATCTTCCTTTTATTTTCCTTTAACACCCTTCCTATGTTAGCTTGACATCTCAAGAAAAGACATTCGGATTAGTATGAACAATTCCAGACACATTTCAACATGAGGTAGTGTTGCGTTGACAGAGAAATCATAAGAGTCAAACCATCTAAATCTGAATCTTTCATTTCATCCCTTAAATCAGCACAACAAAGGGTATGACCATTAAATCAAAGAAATGTGACAATAAAAAAGGCAAACTACAATACAATAAGACAAGCCAGTGAGGAAAATGTACAGGTCATCTTTTAATAACATAATTTACTTACAGTAGGTCAAAGACGACTCCCTCTGCAGTGCAGACAGGATGTTCAAATGGTTGAAAAGACAAGCTAAAATGTTTCAGAGAATTCAGTTAAGTCAAAATGAGACAAATTTTATACAATTATCATTGATGCTTAAACAGTTTTCTGTTTACAGTATTTTACCTGGCATGCAAAAGACTGTTTAATAAATCTACATACTACTGTTGGAATTTTTTGCTCAGAATTAGATATCAGACAAAAAACAAACTTATTTTACAGATTATAATGAAGACAGATCCACTGTTACTCCTCTATAGTTGATAAACATGTTTTTCCCTACCTGCAGTGGTCAAATGGAAGTCGTCTAAAGTTTGCCTGTGGGATTTCTGAAATCAGAAAAGATGCAAAATTAAGCTTTAAATGACATTAGCCGGGTTTTTTAAAGACATTTTAAAAGCAGGTCTGTGGAAAGTTACACACGATATTTTGATGAGAAAGATGAATGAAATCATGTATACTAAAATAGTTTTACTGGATCCTATTAAATTCAGTTGTCTGTAGATTTTCCAGCGTATGACGTCTAAATCTTATAAAAAGTTGTTTCAAACATTGGGTTCAGGGCACTGACAAGTAGTTTTAAGATTACAAACAGGATGGGAAAGTGAAAATGAAAAAGTCTGCCAAACAAAATATAACACACTGAAACTAAAGACTGTAATAGAAAATGTTAGAATAAAAATACAATTAACCTGCTCGCTTTCCACCATAGAAGTTTGTGTACTCTGTACAGGTGATGTACCTGTAAAGCAAGTAAGCAACACAAACACATGCGCGCACACACACACACACACAGGTCACACACACACACACGAGGAAAGATAATTAATTTAATTTAAAGTTTAATCACGAGTAACTGTACTTTTGCTTATAGTGTTGAAAATCAACATTTCTCTTTTTTTCTGTGACTTACCAATAACTCAGAAAGACATGTGCTTTTTAAGGACTACAAACTTTAAAAGGACTGCTTATTCATTTTCTTTAGTCACTAGTGGCAGACTGTGAAATATGGAAATGCGGTACAATCAACCAATCACAGATGATTTACAATTACTGTAATGTTAAAAGCAAGAGGTTATTGATCCCTTAGTGAAATTCCTAAATCAGGTCCTTATGTAATCTTCTTCTCCTTTTGGCTTTTCCCTTCAGGGGTCGCCACAGCAAATCAATTGCCTCCATCTAACCCTGTCCTTTGCGTCCTCTTCTCTCACACCAACTACCTTCATGTCCTCTTTCACTACATCCATAAACCTCCTCCTTGGTCTTCCTCTAGGCCTCCTGCCTGGCAGTTCAAAACTCAGCATCCTTCTACCGATATATTCACTATCTCTCCTCTGGACATGTCCAAACCATCTCAGTCTGGCCTCTCTGACATGATCTCCAAAACCTCTAACATGTGCTGTCCCTCTGATGTACTCATTCCTGATCCTATCCTTCCAGGTCACTCCTAAAGAGAACCTCAGTATCTTCATCTCTGCTACCTCCAGCTCTGTCTCCTGTCTTTTCCTCAGTGACACTGTCTCTGACCAAACAACATCGCTGGTCTCGCCACAGTTTTGTACACCATTTCTTTCATTTTAGCAGAAACTCTTCTATCGCACATCACACCTGACACTTTTCTCCACCCGTTCCATCCTGCTTGTACATGCTTCTTCACCTCTTTTCCACACACTCTCCATTGCTCTGGACTGTTGACCCTACGTACTTAAAATCCTCTACCTTCTTGATCTCTTCTCCCTGTAACCTCACTCTTCCACTTGGGTCCCTCTCATTCACACACATGTACTCTGTCTTTCAGCTGACCTTCATTCCTCTCCTTTCAGGGCAAAACCTCCACCTCTCTAGCTTCTCCTCCACCTGTTCCCTGCTCTCACTGCAGATCACAACGTCATCTGTAAACAACATGTCCTGCACCACTCTAACATACTTCTCTGCCACTCCAGACTTCCTCATACAATACCACAGTTCCTCTCTGGGCACCCTGTCATAAGCTTTCTTCAGATCTACCAAAACACAATGCAGCTCCATCTGACCTTCTCTACGTACTGTATCTATCAACATCCTCAAAGCAAATACTGCATCTGTAGTACTCTTTTCTGGCACGAAACCATACTGCTGCTCACAAATGCTCACTTCTGCCCTTAGTCTAGCTTCCACTACTCTTTCCCATAACTTCATTGTGTGGCTCATTAGCTTTATTCGTCTGTAGTTGCTACAACTCTGCACATCTCCCTTGTTCTTAAAAATGGGCACCAGCACACTTCTCCTCCATTCTTCAGGCATCTTCTCACTATCTAAGATCCTGTTGAACAACCCAGTCAGAAACTCTACTGCCACCTCTCCTAGACACTTCCAAACCTCCACAGGTATATCATCAGGACCGACTGCCTTTCCACTCTTCATCCTCTTCAATGCTCTCCTCACTTCATCCTGACTAATTTTTGCTGCTTTCTGGTCCACAACAGCCACCTCTTCTAGTTTTTGTTCTTTCTTATTTTCCTTGTTCAGCAACTCTTCAAAGTACTCTTTCCATCTTCCCATCACACTACTGGCACCTGTCAATACACTTCCATCCCTATCCTTAATCACCCTAACCTACTTCACGTCCTTCCCATCTCTGTCTTGCCAACCTATATAGATCAGTCTCTCCCTCCTTACTGTCCAACCTAGCGTACAAGTCATCGTAAGCCCCTTGCTTAGCCTTTGCCACCTCTACCTTCACCTTACGCTGCATCTCCCTGTACTCCTGTCTACTCTCCTCAGTCCTCTCAGTGTCCCACTTCTTCTTAGCTAACCTCTTTCTCTGTATACACTCCTGTACCTCCTCATTCCACCACCAAGTCTCCTTATCTACTTTCCTTCCAGATGACACACCGAGTACCCTCCTACCTATCTCCCTGATCACATTAGCTGTAGTTGTCTAGTCATCTTGAAGCACCTCCTAACCACCCAGAGTCTGTCTTAACTCCTTCCTAAAAGTCATGCATCACTCTTCCTTTTGTAGCTTGCACCTCTCTAGCTTCTCCTCCACCTCTTCCCTACTCTCACTGCAGATCACAATGTCATCTGTAAACATCATAGTCCATGGAGATTCCTGTCTAACCTCGTCTGTCAGCCTGTCCGTCACCATAGCGAACAGGAAGGTGCTCAGAGCTGATCCCTGATGCAGTCCCACCTCCACCTTGAACTCCTCTGTCACACCTACAGCACACCTCACCACTGTCTTACAGTCCTCGTACATGTCCTGCACCGCTCTAACATAAGACAATGGCTTTTGCCCTCTTGCGGCTACATCATCAGATCCTTATGTAACGTACAATAAAAAGGTAAATTCTATTTGTCTATTTGTGTGTAATTTGTATATATACATACACAGTATATACAGTACATACATGCACACACGTATAAAACCGATAATTGATACCCTAATACTTGTGTGCTTTTACTAGCAGTACTTTAACGTTTGCTTTATTTTAATGTCCATACTTTTGAAACATTACTTTTAATGGATTGAAATGTCTTCATGACTGTGGAACTACTTTCACTTTTTCACTCGTTCATAGTGGAGACGCTACAATAACTTATGCAGCTATCGTTAGCTCCTTAGCGCTCCTCGTGTGTTAGCTAGAAACAAAATGTTTCTGTGGTGCAGCCTACCGTTCAAGACCACTTTTATACTCACATTTTATCTTTTTGGTGCTGTCGCTTCCCCATGTTGACGTTTTGTGAAGGTCGTAGGGAATAATTGTGATACAACAATACACTTAGACAAAATATGACCAACCACCTGAATTTTGCTTCCTGTTTTTGTTCTTGATCGTCGGTTTTTAAGCGAACCCTTTGAACCACCGACAGTCTACCGCCCCCTACTGGACGTATTGAAAGATCCCGACAATATACAGCACAGGATACTTTCCTTTGCCAGGAACTAAAACCTACAGGCAACATTATTTTAATGTTTTCATTGGCACAAATGTAATTGGAGTAACAATTCTGGTTTGCATAGTTTACCCAAAGTTATGCTGAGACACTGATTTCTGTGGCGATGCTACTGTTAAGTTCGTCACGAGGCTGCTTACAACAAACTGAGCCTAAACTGTACTGCTTGGACCTGGATGACTGACTGAGGGGAGTGAGAGCACATATTTTTCAATCATTTGGGAGAAACTCATTGAAACAAACAAAAAAAAAGAAATTCACTTGATCCATTGTCTTTGGCCACATTTCATTTGCAGGGTGGCAAGGGACTGAAGCCTATTTCAGCTGACATTGCCTGGCCAGGTTGCAAGGACTAAAACAAACAACCCTTCAGACCTTTGGGCACTGATTGACCTTTTGACAGGAGCCATTTAGCTACAAAACAGGGTAGTGTAGAAAACAGGTAAATGCAGGTATTACTAATATTCGAAAGAAAGTTCTATTTCATTTGGGTCAGGCTGAGTTGAAATTAGTTATTTTGTAGATTTTTTCCTAAGCATAAATAAGTAACTTTTGTAGTCCATAACTATGCCTTACCACAAAAGTAAAAGGAAATAAGATGACAAAAGAATGCAGAATAAATGTATCTACAATGACTTTATTTACCTTGGCATTAAGGTCATTAAAGGTTTTCTCACAATTATGGCAAATCTTTTACTGTTCATACCAGGAGAAAGGAGCAAACAGAAATGGAAAGGAAGAAGAGACATGGCCAGGCGGTTAGTAATGTGTAGCAGAAGGTACATTCAGATTGTGTGTTGTACGCATGTTCATTGAAGAACATGTTTTACAGGAACTACTACCTCTCCATAAAAAGAAAGAATGAAAAAAGGCGGCTGCTTGGTAAGAGTGCATTAAACAATCCTTTTCTAAATAAAGGATAGTGTACAGTGATAGTGTTTTTATATAAAAATATAATACACAACAGCAACACTGCCTTCATACCTGAGTTTCAACTGCCTTTCCTGTCTCTCATCACAAGTAGCATTTCAACAACTTAGGACAGAGGCTGAGTGAGAAGAACTAGGACCTGTGTACAAACTGAAGACTCCAAAATTCACAACGCTCAATGAACAAGTTGAGTGAATGTTCTCATTCATGGCACTTTATCTATCAGGCAAAACCAAACATTGGGTTTCTGGACAGTTATCCGTCACTGAAATACACAAATCTCTACAAATGGCGAAAAACAAAAGCGAATGGACATACTGGGGCTGAAAGAACAAGAGGTTCGGCAGTCCATCAAACAGATTGTACTTGTTTGCATGGAGAGTGCAGACAGAATGGACAGAATTTCTTTTGAAGAGCAAAAAAAAGAAAGTAAAAAAACAACAACAAAAAAGACTTCACAAAGTTGCTCCCTTCGAGAGCCAATGCAATCCGTATAAATGGTTGACTCGTGGCCAGCTTTGCTCAGTCCCATCCCAAAAATACGACAAGTGTTTCCTTCAGTAAAGTGTCTGCAGTTTGATAAAACTGTCTATAAGTGTTCTGGTGAAATAGGAAAAAATAAATCACCGCAAATCCACCATGGACACAGTGCTATCGATGATGGTTACATGTCCCGCATGCTGAGAAGAGAAGAAAGATGAAAGTTAGAGTAAAAATAAATACTGTGGCCCGCTGCAAAGACGATTTCTAGATTATTTCTGTAAATTTTTGTGTTGTTTCAAATCAATCTACATTGAAAGTTGTAGTCTTTGTAAACATATGATTTGAGTCAAACTATTTCTTATTTTGCAAATATCTGCTTCCGACTGGATCAGACTTTTAGTCCACTTTTCTAACCTGAGGGCTACAGAGAGTCTGCTTTAAAACCAGACCTGAGTAAGAAACTATTGACAGACCGTCTATTTCGGTTCAGCTGATACTTCTCCCAAGTGACTGACCAGAATGAATGGAGTAAAACAAGATACAAGCCTCTTGTGTTTACAAAAACAAAACTTTATGTTGAAGAAGTCAAATGCATTATTTCTGAAGGCAGATCCACTTCAAAGTTTACATAACACAATATCTTCTTCTGAAGTTTTCCTTTAGAAAACAGTGCTGACAACACATTGTGACTTTTATTGACACAAGGCAGGATCAGACAATCTGTGCACTTGTACAGTGAAAACTGACTCTGGTACACTGTTGAAATCAAGTCTTCTTACTTGATTGAACAAAAACAAACATTTTTGCTCTAACAGTCTCAAAGTGGAGGCTCACTCACCGTAAATAGAGCCGGATCTTTGCTGTGAGGGTGAAAGCCTTTCTGTCTACATGTGGAGATCTCCTCTGTTCCTCGATCGGTCAACTTGAAGTAACCGATTCTGGAACAAACACCACAACACAAAGCAGCACTTCAGCACAGATCAGAAATACACTAATAGGATACTGACCAAAAATGTCTCCACTCACACCCCTAGCTTGGCTCATTTCTTTTGGTAAAAATGACACATTTGTATTTTAGTTCTAGTTCAGCTCAGACCGCAATGACCTTATACAGTACAAACCATGAGCAGTGAACAGTGAAGATAGACATACTTGACTAACTGCTGATATGCGTCACCCTGCATCTTCAGCGTATCATTAATAAAGGAAATTAAATTCAGTGACCGACAGAAGTTAATGCAATGGTTTAACTCTTTAGACGTGTTCATTTACGTTCTTTGGTGTCACAAAGAGCTCCCATGAAACTTTAGTATTTTTTAATTATCAGACTGCAAATCAACTTCATGTCATGAGAAACATTGAATGGAAGAGAATAAACCACTATACTGAGATGTGTTGGTTGATCAGTTGATACCATACATACAGACATTTTCATGTACCGTCGCTGTATCCGCCGTAGCGGGTCACGAATATCAGAAAAAGAAACTTTCATGAAAAAAACCCGAGCACATTACTTAAATCGAGTCCCCTTTTATTTGAAGTTTATCACAAACACTAGAAGGTTCTACTTACTCCTTGAATTTAGGCGAGCAGACGATGGCAATGGCCTCCGGTAGCATCATCTGATAGGAGCAGTGTGTGTGGAGGTCGACGCTAGACAGAAATGCTGTCTGTGTGGGGTGAGTCTAAGGAACACAGACATCAGTTTAATTCCTACACAAGCTATAGGTTACTATTTGAGGACAATTCTATCGTTTACATTCAGTTAAATAATGATTAGTTGACAGCACTGGCCAAAATCTGCCTCATCCTTACTTACATGGATCCAACCCAGAGTGATGAGGTCGTACTGGTCTTGTATCAGGAAGAGCTCCTCTTCATTTTCTGTGTCACAATAATCTGGCCCACCACACTGCTTTGGTATGATGACGTGGGTCACGGTAAAAGCATTTCTGGTCTGCAATACGCACAACAAAAATTGACATTATTATAGTCATTTAAATCCTGCAAAGCTGTGTCAAGAAGTAATCCAAGGATTCTGCAAATAAAACTAACAGCTGATTTGCCTCTGGCGAAAACTCTCAGTCATGCATATAAACAAAAAAAAACGAGCTATTATTTAACCCAACCAGCAAATGTGTAAATCAAACAAAAACTCACAGCAGATCTGGTGCAGTGACACAAGCGTCAGATTATGTTACACTCCCCAGGGGTCAGACATTAGTTGATGCCGTGGTTTCATTCAAAATCTATATTCTTACTACATTTATAGGAGCTAGTACAAGAGGGAATTTTTCTCACTGACATTACAATTTTAAAACAATGACATGAGTAAAATGGTGTTTTACGACTGAATAAGTGATAATCCTTTTACCATCTTATTTTTTGGATCTCCTGTAAGTCAAAAGGGGGTTCATCACAGCCTTTCCAGAGTCTTACCAGTTTACCACACAGGATGCCGCAAGTTTCTACCGCTCGGCTTGTGTTGGCCTCTGCCAGCCTCAGAAAGCTATGGCAAAGCTCAGCGGGCACAGCCAGCTGCCGAAGGGCGTCCACCATCGTATCTGTGAAATTACACAGATGGGAATAAACAAAAGACCTTAGATTCTTGTGATGTTCAGAAAGAGGCATGGTGTGAACAGGAAATGAAGCAGCTCAGGAAGAAAGAACTCAGCTCAGAAGAATAAATCCTCTAAAGGCCAGTCCCTTGAGTCACACAAACAGTAACTCACTGTTGTTTCCTGGGCTCAGCGTAGACCCAGGCTTGAGAGACCGGTCAAAGCTGGGTGGGGTTGCAGCGGGTGTGCCGATGGTTGCAGAAGGCCGATTGTACTGATGGTTATTGTCACCAGATAGGTCCCCCAGACTGTGCGGTGCAGTAGGTGGGACCAGCGAGGGGCCCTGGATGCCTGGAATGAGCGGCGTGTCAGCCGGAGGTGCAGTAGGTGTTGCAAACTCCAGCAGCACACGCTGGCGCTCCTTCTCCAGGTCCTGGCGACGGATCATCTCCTCAAAGGCACTGAACTGTTCCTGCTCCCGCTGACGCCGCTGCATCTCGGCCACCCGCTCCCGTTCCACGTCCAGCGCTCGCTGCTTGGACTGCTCCCGTGCCAAGGCCTCCTCCTCGGCTTTCTGAACACACAATCAAGACATCACATGCATGCAGGTTTGACATTCAGCAGGTGGTGTTTGGTTAAAAAAAAAAAAAAAAACTTGACAAGAAAATTATCAAAGTCCAGCTTTTTCACAAGAAAAAATTGACTGTAAAACAACTGAACAAAATTTTGATTTAAGGTGCATCTGTTTAAGGTCAGTGTTATTGGTTTGCATCATCTGCTTTATTCAGCAACTGCTGTGTTGCTTATTAATGTTTCATCCCGTTTAGATTCATGCAACATGTTAAACCAGTGTTTGATTTAATTTGATAGAATATTTGGAATATGAAGTAATCCTCAGGTGTCATTTGAAAATGCAATAAATGCAATAAATTAGCAGAAGTCAGTATGTCAAGAGAAGACAGTTTACCTTTTTGAGAAGATACTTTGCATAATCCTGGTCATATCTCTTCAAAAGAGCTTTTTTCAGAATTTCTGCTTGAGGAAAGGCAACATCCTTCAATTTCTAGAAAAGAAAGAATGTCAAACAAAACATTAAGTTCAAGCAAATCATTGAAAAACAGTTACATTCTAGAGGGAGATATAAACATCACATGTATACTTTTAGTGTGTCCTTCTTCTCAGGAATGTTTGCCGTCTTGTATTCCCGGTGCTTGGGAAGTTTTTCTATGAAGAGCCTTGGTGAAAAGAAAAAAATGTTATTACCCAATTAAGATTAGTGTATGCCTGTGTTGAGAGCAACACTGGGGCCTAAAAATTATAGTTCATTGAAATAACAAACTATGTAGATATTGATTAGTTTCTCTGACATTCTAGCCAACAACATATTCAACACTTCTTTTGTAGCAAAGTAAGCAGACCAAATCCATTACAATGAATGGGAAACTAGTGCACCAAGTACAATTTAAAAATGCTCACAACAAGCCAATCAGTCTGGTCCATCACTGTTGACACTTACGTAATGTATTTATTATAAAGTACAAAGGCGTGTTCGATGTTGCCCTCCTCCGTGTAGACGTTAGCCATACGGATCATCTCCATACCGGAGCGGAAGTAGCGGCGGGGATGCATATCATCACTGACTTCCACTGCACTTCCTTTCTTAGTCAGTGCACGAACTCTCTCCTCCGGTGACAGAGTGACATCATTGTGGTCTGCCATGATGATGGCTCAAGCAGGAGCGCTGGGTGGATGAGCAGAGGATTTAATGTTCAGTGGAATGTGCAAATAACAAACTCAACAATATGACTTAGATTTGACACACATCATTTTCAATGCCTCTTGATAACTCTGATGATTAGCAGACTTGAGCTCCCTTTTATTTTACTAGGGATGAATTGTTTTTAGTGTTTAAGATCACATAACTTACAAATTACACAAAGACGTGGCTTATTCCTCACGCCTCATATTTAGGATACAATTCATTTTGAAAAGCAAAGGTGAGTCATTTAGAGAATGCAATAGAATATAGAGGACGTACTGATCATCAGAAGTTGCTTATTCGTCCTTTAAGATTTTACAAAAACTTAAGTCACTTTTGTTTAAGTGCTCATATTCTTCATTGTTGTCATTATAGCAAAAGAAATAATCAGAAACTGGAAACTCAATACTAATATTGCGGGAGAAATCAGCAAATCTTTGAACATTTTATTTGCACTAATATTTTGTATAAATGAAACTCATTTTCTAAAGTTAATAAAGTATAATAAAACACAGGCATAAAGTTTTCATTTTAGGGTCAGGATTTGAAAAACATCCACACAACTTTGAAACGTGATGCATTAATTCAGTTTAAAATACAAAACACAAGAACTTTACGAATGATTTTGGCTGCAAAATTGAATTCAGCTGAAAGAAAAACGTGTCAGTAATAATAACACAATATTTTATAATATAGCACAATAAAGGGAACTTTTGATTGTTAAAATATATGAAATAATTTCATAATAACTCTGAACCATGAATAATTGATCGATTTTTATTTACTGTTTATTGTTGCTTCTATTTTAGGTAAACTGCCAGAGCGGCCCTGATAGAACAACCACCGCTCAGAAGGTCCAGTCAGAGGTTTAGCCGTGGCCCTTTTCAGCCCAAGTATCTGGACAGTAACACAACCTTCCTCTTACCTTTTTTTTGAAGTCTTAAATTTTTGTCAATTGGCAAATTATGGGTGTAATAAATACATAATTTCCCCCCCCACGGTTCTTAATATCTGGCTAACCGTCACTGAAGTAATCAATGCCTGTCAAAGACGTCGCGTTAGCCGCGCTAATTTAGCCAAACCAGCTTCTTTACAGCGAGTCATTGTGGGGTTGAGCAGCTGCCGTTCCCTGAAGAACTTTATCTTTATCCTTACCTAATCGAGATGTAAACTGAAGCTCCCAGGAACCTACATACACCTAGATCAACATTCGGTTAAATTACTGACATTAAACAGGTTCTCCAACAGGCTGCGCCTACAGCATCCACACACTTCCGCAACCAAAACAACTTCCGCCTGACGAACCGACGCGTCTGCGCAGAACAATCTTCTTGTCCCCTCTGCTTGCCCCGTTGGGGGGCGCTGCAGCACGTCTTCTGCATCCTCCTCTCTATAACACCAGTTTGTTGTTTATTAGACAACCTGTGGCAGAAGCTGAATGACTAAGTTGTCAGGCAGTTGTCATCGCAGATACCTCGGTGAGAGTAACCTGCCAACAGTGGCTCAGTTGGTAGAGTGGGTCTTCCAGTGATCACAGGATTGACAGTTTAGTTCCTGCTCCAGCCCAGTCACCTCGGAGTGTCAGCTGACAGTGGGAGGCGTCAGCTCACATCCCGAGCACTGCCGAGGCACCCCTGAGCAAGGCGCCGTCCCCTTTGTTAGAGCATGCCACGAAGGAGCTGCCTGCCACCCCACCGCACGCCCACAGGCCCCCCGCATATATGCGTTATACACACCATCAAGGTGGAGGTGGAACTGCATCAGGGATCAGCTGTGAGCCCCTTCTTGTTCGCTATGGTGATGGACAGGCTGACAGGCGAGGTTAGACAGGAATCTCCATGGACTATGATGTTTACAGATGACATTGTGATCTGCAGTGAGAGCAGGGAACAGGTGGAGGAGAAGTTAGAGAGGTGGAGGTTTTGCCTTGAAAGGAGAGGAATGAAGGTTAGCCGCAGTAAAACAGAGTACATGTGTGTGAATGAGAGGGACCCAAGTGGAAGAGTGAGGTTACAGGGAGAAGAGATCAAGAAGGTAGAGGATTTTAAGTACTAAGGGTCAACAGTCCAGAGCAATGGAGAGTGTGTGGAAAAGAGGTGAAGAAGCATGTACAAGCAGGATGGAACGGGTGGAGAAAAGTGTCAGGTGTGATGTGCGATAGAAGAGTTTCAGCTAAAATGAAAGGAAAGGTGTACAAAACTGTGGAGAGACCAGCGATGTTGTTTGGTCTAGAGACAGTGTCACTGAGGATAAGACAGAAGACAGAGCTGGAGGCAGCAGAGATGAAGATGCTGAGGTTCTCTTTGGGAGTGACCAGGAAGGATAGGATCAGGAATGAGTACATCAGAGGGACAGCACATGTTAGAGGTTTTGGAGATCATGTCAGAGAGGCCAGACTGAGATGGTTTGGACATGTCCAGAGGAGAGATGGTGAATATATCGGTAGAAGGATGCTGAGTTTTGAACTGCCAGGCAGGAGGCCTAGAGGAAGACCAAAGAGGAGGTTTATGGATGTAATGAAAGAGGACATGAAGGTAGTTGGTGTGAGAGAAGAGGATGCAGAAAAGAGGGTTAGATGGAGGGAACCGATTCACTGTGGCAACCCCTGAAGGATAAAGCCGAAAGAAAAGAAGATAAAAGATATCTTACACTTAGATTCAGATATAAAATAATACAACTTTATCTTTATCCTTACCTAATCGAGATGTAAGCTGAATCTCCCATGAACCAACATACAGTTAGATCAACATTGACATGAACCAGATTCCTCAGTGGGTTGCGCCTACAGCATCCGCATACATCCGCATTTAAGAAAACATCAGTGAGATCCAGCGGTTGGTTATTGTGTAAAAACGCTATACCAATAATATGATATATACTACATAATGAAAAATTAAATAATTTCACCTTACAGAGTACAATGAAAATACATATTGGAATGGTTCACGCAACACTATATTATTTTATTAATGGTTTTGCTTCAGTCACATGCGGCTCGTTGGTCTAGGGGTATGATTCTCGCTTTGGGTGCGAGAGGTCCCGGGTTCAAATCCCGGACGAGCCCTCCTTTTTGCTATACATAAAGTATTACTCTGCTCGTTTGCAAATTGTTGTTCTTTTCAGTATCTTCCGACTGCTCTTTAAGCATGAACTTTTCTTTAATGTTTCATTTGACCTCGAACCTATAACCTTTTTGAAAATGAACACATGTAATGTTCAAACCACCATGAAGATCTTTTTAGCACGAGTGAAGCCATGCAATCAGTAAAATTTAAGTAAATACAGACACACGGCGAAACAATCACAGAAAACATGATTTAAAACACAAGCTGCAGGTGGAATTGAATACAGTATTCTGATTCTCAAGCAAAAATAGACACAGGAGAAAATCCTATACCAATATTATCGATGTTTGCCGCTAATATTTCATAATTCCCAGCAACAGTCCTGGGTATTTACCTCTGAAATGTGCTTTCGTAAAATCGTTTACATGGGAAAATGCTTACATCCTTAAATAGAATTCAGATAATTCAGAAAATGTTGTACATTACTATCAAAATCTGGAACACTGTTTAAATCAAATGAATACCACTCATACACTAGTTAAATATGACTTTACGTGGATGTTTTACATAATGCTGTTTTCTACTTTGGTACCATCACATCTAAAATGAATTTTACAATTTTACTTTACAAATGAATTTGCAAATGAATTTGCAAAAGTAATGTTTAATGGAAAATAATATTTGAAATAACCAATATTTAATATTTTAATAACCAATCACAAATTTCCCCACTGTGGGACAATAAAGGTTTTATTATTATTATTATTATTATTATTATTATTATTATTATTATTATTATTATTATTATTATTATTATTATTATTATATCATGTTTTAGGCTAAAGTTTTGCAGTGCCCTTTGTGAACGCATGAGGGCGATACAGGCACAGTGAAAACAGCAAACTGTCGACGTCACCACGGAGAACTACACCACCAGGAGGTCCACGCGCTACATTCAGTGTTTGAATTGGAGGACGACATGAGGTAAATGTTGTCCACCTGTGAATGATTTAACATGACATTGCCCCAGACATCCTGCTGCCCACATGTGACACGTTCGGTACATGAATGTGATAGAACCGAGCGAAAGAGACGCTATAGTTTGGACTAGTTGACGTCAAGTCTGCTTTTTTTCGCCCGAACAGCATCACCGGGTAAGCTAAGTGTCATGGCTAATAAGAAGCTAGCTATCTGATTCTGTGTTAGCATGTGAATAAAACCAGCTCAAAATCGGCAGAGAAGTCATTCATCTACATCCTAACGGAATTTCCTTCTATTTTAGCTCACTGCGGGGTGACTCGTTATAGAAAGTAACCTAAATATTTAGATTAAGTTAAACTTAACCCTGAGTTGCATCGACTCATTTATTTATTTCTCCTCATTCAGTGATGTTTTGTTTTATTAGAATCAAAGAGGAAAATAGTGATTGTGTGAACGTCGGTCGAGCTGCTGAGCGGATCTAGGAATGAGAAACCTTCTGTTATAGCATCGAATGACCCGATCAGTGCTGCTCCTCTGTCACCCTTGACATCCACGCTGTTTCTACTCCGACCAGACGTCTGAGCGTCAACTCCCACATTACTTTGTAAAAGCCTAAAATAATATGGAGACGCAGAAAAAATGTATTTTTCTTCACACGTCAATTATGTCAAATCAGTAATAGGATCATCTTTAACATTAGGGTTGACTCCAGAACTTGGTTTGTTATAGAAAACGTGTGTTTTCTATGTCAGGCGGTCTTATGCTAAGTAATTCACTCACTTAACATAAAGAGAGATGGTCAGGTAAAAGGTACAGAATTTTACCATGCATTATTGAAATGTCAAGTATTATCCATTTCTTCAAATGTATGCTTATTTCACACGTACACTGTTGCTTTCTAACTCTTGATCACTGACCCCAAAGCTGACCTCAAGGTACAGGTATGGGGATCGGCCATACCAGGACAGATCCAAACTGTAATTTTATGATAAATGGTTCTTTGTCAGATGAGTGGAGCACATTGGCAATGCATGCGGTGGGACAAACATTGTATTGACAGTCGTCATTACCTCAAGTAATAACCATCTTGGTTGATGACCAAAGCCCGAGGACTTACTGAGACAGTAATTAAAGGCCTAAGGAAAAGGTTAATGAGCCACGGCACAGGTTAGCCTGCCCTGCCCTCTAACGGTATATAAAGTGAGGTGAGTGAAGACAGGTGAGTGTGTAGATGTGAGGACAAACCACTCTGCTGATTGCTGAAAAACAAGCTGCTGAATCAAGACCGATTTTGACAAAGGATGGTTGCTGAATCCACATCTCCATTCAGAAAAGGTACCTTACCCTTTGTGTTATCAACTTTGTAACAGCTCTTTTGAAATAGACAGAAGTGGAGCTGAGGGGTGTCTGTAGTAGCTTTTTGTTGTTATCTGATCCTTGGTCTACAGACAACTGTCTTGCAGGTCAATTTGAGAACATGCTTTGTTATGGAGGTAAAAGAGCGCTGAAGATCACTGGAATCTACCAGGTTCATGGCTATCATTATTTAGAGCTTAAAAACCATTAAGCTGCTCTTTATCTTGATTGTGATTATTTTTTCTCCATATTATGTGTGTGTATGTGTGTGTGTGTGTGTGTGTGTGGGGGGGGGGGGGGGGGGGTCATGACCAACTTCCTGCATTTTTATCAACTATTCAGTGGTTGTTTCTCAGAATATTTTGATCATTTAAGTGTTTAACACAATGAGCTTTTACTCTACATATGTTGTCCAATGGAGGAGCCTTCTTAGTATTTTGTAAAAAAAAAAAAAAAAAAAGTTAATACCTCTACCAAAGTAGCACACATTGACAAATTAGGATTGACTGCTCTTTTTCCTCTTTTTTTTTTGTTTGTTGTTTGCATGATCGAAAGTAGTGGAGGATGGGCTGTCTTGGAAATAATTTTATAAAGTTCAGAGTTGAATCAGGATCCAATAGACAACAGCAAAGTTAGAGAACTGGACTCAGGCGCCTGTGGGGTGACAAAGAGCTTCTTTTGGGATAATCTGTGAGCCATGACTCTCAGCCTCAAATCTTTTCCTTAACAGGTTATACATACCCATAAAGAAATGTAACCTTCCACAAATTAGAGAACATCTGATTTTTTTTTCCAAAAAGTTTCAACACTTTAAACCCTCTTGACTTCAGCTGAATTACAGAACTACAGTATAAGAACAATCTAGCATCAATCCAAGCAACACTTTTCCAGCTGACTGTCAAACATGAACCCTCCTGACCCTCATCTCCTGACGATGCAGCAAATTCTTGCCTCACAAGTCCATCTAGACGGCGTGGGTTTTGAGTTGTGTTCAGCTTAATAAATCCTTGCAAAATATCTAACCCCCAAATTCTTGCATGCGTTCAGCACCACTGTTTCATTGAGTCGGTCACAACCTGGGTGTTGGGTGGCGTTTGAATTGGTAGCTTCTCCTGTGACCTTGTTACAGCCAGGACATCTTTTTTCACCATAGTCAGCTGGTGAATGTGATGACGATAAGGGAAACGTCTGTCTGAGCTCTGTGTACATATAACTGCGGGAGCCGTGTGTGTCTGTGTTTTATGTTTATGTTGTATATTTTTTGTGTTTTGCTTATTTGTATTATGGTTTGTGCCAGAATGTTTCTGGCGTCTAATCTTACACATCATCAGAGAGGAAAGTCAACTATCTCTGATGCAGAGTAGAGTGGTGACTCTCTCAGAACTGAGTGAGACTTGAAAAGATGAGCAAAGTGGAGTCAGCGCCATGCCTTTGGGATTAGACTTCAGCAGCATGTGATAAAAAGTTTTCCCATTATACTCTTGTCTCCTTCCTTTACCCCCTGGTGACTGTTATTCAGCTCATAACATTCTGGCTTGCTGGGGGCTTTGCTATCTGGTTTGCGAAGGCTAACATCTCTGCTGCAGGGTGGATGTGTCTCCCAACACCTCTTTATCACCATAGCCATAAATAGGCCAGGGACTCAAACACATGAAACAAACCTAGTGATGTTTCAGTGCTTAATAGAGCCCAAATGTCTGGTGCTCTTTCTCTGTAGACTGTTCACAGAGGTCTGGATTCTGAGACCGAGAGGTACTTATTTAGGTAAATAGTTAGAACTTATTCCAGGTTTTGTGTTATTGTTAGTCAAGGAAACAAGGTGGCAGGCGTCTATTCATAGTTGCTGCCATTGTACTGTGTACTAGAGGAAACATAGCCGATGCAGGATTTTTGAGGATCTTGTTCAGAAAGTCAAATTTTCTTCAGTGCTATAATAAAAGAAAATTTATGAGACTCCCTCAACCCGGCGCTTAAAAAAGATCATGTAATGAGTGTCAGGTTCGAGCTGTGCAAGTGAAGGTGATTACTGCCTAGTTTGGAATATTGTAAATATATTATGATGTAACGATGGTAAACATTGGTTTATATCTGCACAAGAAATGATATCTTCTTGTCATTGGTGGTTGAACCTGCCGCAAGTGTCTGAACATATGTGGTGTCTATGTACATACAAACACGTTAGGTATGAGGATGACCATGACGGTTTGAAAGCCAAGTCCAATGAATGAAGCACGACAATAACAGCAGCATGCTTTCCAGAATTATGTTGTGGTCTGGTTTTGCAAGTCTAGTTCAGAGCAAACTTGTTTGGTCACATGTATTACACAAGAAAGTAAAAAAAAAATCAAAACTAGACTGCTTAGCAACATGTGCTCATGGTAGGAAAGCTAACTGCGGTTAACTGTAACGTAATGTAATGAAAAATGAATGTGGAAAAGAGAGATCACTTTACCTCTGGCGGCTGTCGTTTTTTTAAGAGGAGCGTCTCCAAAAACTGACACTGTGCATATTAGAAATGGGTAAAACTAGAAGAAGCTTCAGTTAGGTTGATGTAATGCTGCCTCGACACAACTTTTGCTTTCACCTCTTTTTGATCCAGATTTGCTGTTCCTTTACAGCTTTACCAGTATATTGTAGATTTATTTAGATGTTATATTGGCCATTCTACCGAACTGGTGCAAAGTTCAGAGTTGGAGACAAATTTTTAAAAATGTTTTTTTCCAAAAACCTCTTCCATACATAAATTGTGCCATGTTTCTACAAATATAGAAAAGGCGCAGTCAAAGTTCATATATTAATGGCTTGTCTGTTCTTGAAATGTTTTCCCGCACCTGAAATGAGTCACTACCGTAACACAGCAACACGCTGCAATAAAAACTATTACAATAATTTGGTAAAATTGTATGTCTATACACCGTCTAAAGAATATTTTTAGGGTTTTATAATTAAATCAATTTTTAAACAAATTCCAAAGTTTATTTTCCAAGACTCATCCAAATTTAAATGCAATCTTTTTTTGTAAAATGAAATACAGAGATCTTAAAGGTGTCAGAGTTACATAGTTATTACAGTGAATGCACATTTAACTAATAGCTATCATATAATTTAATTTAATGACTTTGTTCTTATTCTATAAAACATTCAGTGTTATGGTATAGTGACTGTACTGCTTTATCGTGACCACATGATTATTTTTGCAAGGTTGTACTTTATCCCCTCAACCATCTTGTTTAACATTAACTCATAACCTGCCTTACAATTTGAATTTTACAAACACAAATTTTTATAATCAATAAAATGAGGTCATTTACTATTTTTACATTACTTCAACATAGCAGCACATCTACTGCAACATGACATTAATTGTATTTGAAAGTGCATTAAAGAGAAAAAATATAGAATATTAATAAGCAGGCTATTCACACACTGAAATAATAACCTAGCTCCTACATGGTGCATCTCCAACAAGCAACTTATTAAGGGGACGGCACCTTGCTTAGTTTACCTCCCAGTCCAAGACTTAGTGACCTACTGGCGCCCCCAATCAGCATTATATTCATGTTTTACTATACATTATTTAGGACTGAGGTTCTTAAGAATGAAACATGACTTACAAATCAATATATTATCATTATTGTAATATTATTTTTAATTCAAATTCATTAACTTAATTAGTTCCCAAGTGGCAATTGAAGACACATAAAGCAGGATTTGTGCACAAAAAATGAAAAAAAAAAACCCAAAACTTAATAAACAGAAAGCCAACACTAACACTAAAATATGCAATGAACAGATATGTACAATATAAGAAGGTATCATGACCCTTCATATTGTGGCAGCATTATGTGTGTTAGTATGAAGGTGTACGAGTGCAAACATACAGAGTAAACAAAGTGTAAACATAAACAATAAACATAAAAAATAATATAAATACTCTGTTTATGTTGAATAATAACTCTAAACCTAGTTAATTTAAACCTAGTTAAAAAATGAGTTAGTTTAAAACTTAGTTGGTTCAAAACCTACTGAGTTAGTTTAAAACCTAGTTAGCTCAGCACCTAATCTGTTCAAAACCTAGTTATTTTGTTATTTCAAAACCTAATTAGTTAAAAAAACTAGTTAGTTGAAAACCTAGTTATTTTAAAACCTAGTTATGTTCAATACCAAGTTAACAACAACAGTGTAAACATAAACAGTATAAACATAAACAATAAACATAAATAATGATTAAATAATAACATACGTATTACTACTATGAGTATAATGTAGCAATAATGATGAGACATTGCCTTAAATATGTGAAACATTGCATGTTATCACTGCCATTTATGTCACAGCTGTAATATTACAAATTGTTATGGTTGTGATATTTTTAGACAGTTTCTAGCATAACTCAAACAAGTCAATGGCTAGAAAAAGATATTTGAACAGTTGTACACGCAACAAAACATTGATTGAACATTGATTTGAGTCCTTAAAGGTGTACTAACTTGTAGATTATTTGTGTACGGTTGTGACACTTATTAATGTAACATACTGATTTTTCAGATTTGGAACACATTTACTTAAAAATGATTAGAGATAATGACTCACCATGCAGCCATAAGGGACAGGGATGCTGTGTAACTTCCTGGCCAAAAATTCAGATGTGTGGCTAAAACCAGGCTCCACCCATTCGGTAAAACAACTTGTGTTACGGTTTTGACATAAAAGCGTGGGACAGCATTTTTTGAACCATGTATTGTGATTTAGAAAAAAACTGCAAAGTGAATCTAAATATTTAACATTCGGTTTAAAATAAACCAAACATATATTTTAAAATATAACATTGGAAAAAATGAAAACAATATTTTAAGTATTATTTTCAGGGATTGAAATTTAGGGGTTGGAGATTGAGACAACTACCTCCCAATAGAAAATACCTAGGAAGGTAGTATAAATGATGATTTTGTATATATTGAGTTTAATTACTATGTAGTTACAGTATTGTGTCTAACTAGATCACAACATAATCTTTGTAAATATTGAAAGTCTGAATTCTTAAGTGTTTTGTTAAGTAGTTTTTTTTATTGTGGGACAGCAATTTGCACGAACTCGGTAGAATGACCCATATACAGTACAATACATCTTACGTGCAGATGCTGTCATTGCTGATAAATGTAGTTTCAGCATCAGCCTGGTTTGCTTGTAAAACTTTACAGATGAGCATTCCAAAAGGAGCACCCATTGCAATTGAACATAGATCCAAAAACATAAACAATCCAAAATATTTGTTTTATAATCATATGATTTAGAAAAGGTGGATTATCCAATCATTTCAGCACCATTATTCAACCCTGGCTTTTACCTTTGCTTCATTAAAAAACAAAAGTAATAAGGAGAGCAATGTCCAGAGCTCATAAAACATGCACAAGGTTAGTGTGACGGAGAAGTTGCCAATAGAGAAATATAAAACACAGCTAAAACAGACACAAACATTTTTTGTTTACAGTTTTTGTCCACATCTTTTCCTGCGACTTTAGAATAAGGCCTCATTATCGTGAGTGAAGGAGGAGGATTCCAGAGAGACGCTACACTCCATCTGGAGAGGTGTGTTTGTCAAAGAGGACAGTCTTCCTTTTGTCTCCTCAGCACAAAGACTGAGGGAGACAAAGGAAACAAAGTCAGTGACTGACCCCAAATTAAAAGTAAGAGAAAGCTGCTTTTATCACAGGTCATTTGATGGTGCCTTGACTTTAAAACAAATGTTCTGTTCTACAGTTGGACTATCTCACATTTCTGCACAGCTGCTCAGCATGGACACAGATGTATGTTTTTAGCGACTAGGATGTAGCGACTTGCTCAAGGGTGTCTCAGCAGCATATGAAGAAGGAGGAGATGGCCTTCCCCTTTTTTGCTTGTCTCTGATTGAAGCATTAAAATTGGCCAAACCCTGATCATATTTATTCCAGTGTGCTATGTTGCTCCACTGCAGCTGAATTTCCGCTTTTGGGTACCTCAACAGTGTTTTGAATGTGTTTGAATTGGTGGGAGAAGTAAATCCAGGAAATATAATCTTATATTTCAGGTTTATTCTCTTCTGTCTTTATATCTTGTTGCTGTCTTCTTCACTGGGGAGTCTTAACCTTCGCTTTTTGTCTCTTTCTCAGTCTGCTGCACTCCTAAGGAACCCGTTGCGCTCTTCGGGTACTTCTGCTCCACTTCTTTCTATTTTCCGTGCTCCATCTCTTCTTTCTCCTAACCTGCATCAATTAGAATTCTCAAGGCCTGAGGGCCTAAAGACTGACCCCCAGGGGCTTTTACGCACCAGCTATCATTAGAGGCTCTGTAGGAAAAGGTGAGTGTTCCTTAACAAATGAATGGGTCTGTTTATTCAGTCGAGCTGTGCGGGTGTACTGAAATGAAACAGTGGTCTCTGTGGTTTGAGTAGGAAGATGGAAAGAAGCGAAACTCATTTGTATGGAGTCAACTTATTGAGGTGCCATTTTTCTAGATATGTGGACAAATTGAAAATTATTGTTTTCTGTAATTCATTTTTGTAAAACAGGAATTTTGAAGCAGTTCTACAATTGGCTTGATTCACGCAGTAAACTATAAGTCAAAATGAATGAAACTGGTAGTTGTGGGAGCAGTTAAGCATTATTTGATTGTGGCCTTTTACATCTATTTTTTTATTGATTCATACACTGTACTTACTATATTGTGTGTATCATCAACTGGCAGTTAGGTTTGCCACACTGATTTCCTGTTCCTTGTTTGTTTTGGATGAAGAATGATTCCTTGTGTTCTCCTTTATGTTTGTGCTTCAATTATCATTCTGAATAACTGCATATTGACATGACTGTTACACCAGGCACAGAAATTCAGTAATAACTTTAGTCACATATCGATGACTGACCCACATTCATTATCCTGTTGGATATTAAAGTTTGGCGCTGAATCACATGTGTGATCACACATTGTTTGATGAAAGCTGGTCACATTCATAATGGCCCACTACAGGAGCAGAGTGTGTCATCTGTTCACATCTCAAACATTCTTGGAGCAAACATTCTTGTGATGATTTATACACTGCAGTTGTGAAAATGTTTACTAAATTGTACTAAATTTATCTAACAGCTTTGTTGTAGTTTTTGTCAGCACAAGTGGGGGTTTTCCTGTTGTGACATAATTTTTGTCCTCAGGCACAATTTTGTTTGATTTGTGTGCAAACCAGTTCTGACTACAGTCTTTAGGTGTGTTTTATGAAATAAGTTTAAACATGATTTTGAAATGCTGGGCCTTGTAATTGAGAGTTTATGTAGGGTCGTTTTGTAAATAAACACTGTTTATGTGCATAGGGGTTATTGTGCAAGAGCACCAGCGAAAGAGACCTGCTTCTCAAAGCAATCCTCCACACTGCTGCCAGTGGTAAAACCCCCACAGGTTGTCACAACTGGATGATAAGACAAACCACGTGCAGTGGAATAAATAATGCACCCTACTATTCACTAAGCTTTTTCTAAAAAAAAGTTTTGGCTCAGTTTTGAAAAAAACTAAAAGTTTCATTTGCTGATTTTTTCATTACACCTTTTAAAACATAACAATGACACAATGACACAATCTGTCAAATCAAATGAATAAAAAATGACATTTTGCCAGAGTGTCATGTTGATGCAGGAAAAGAGGAAAACAATATTATTTTGCATTTTATCTTCTTTTTCTTGATTAGAATGTTTGAATGTACACAGCTTAACTTAATCCAGTTTAAAGTCCACTTTAGTGAGCTCTGATTGGCTGAAATTCAATTTGAGTTTGATCCCAAACTCTGGACTTTGTCATTCTCAGTCAATGTTTAATGAATTGATTATTAACTGAGAAAAAATGAAAATATCAGTCAATTAAAATTTCAAATTTTAGGAGGAGCTACCCAAATGTCTTTGCTCAGTTTATTTTTCCCTCACTTTCATTTTTTTCTCTCGAGCTGTGATTTAACTTCTGACTGAATTCCTTTTGCTCATGAAAATACTGTAACACAAAATATTACCATAAGAAAAGAGTGGATTTTTTGGAGGGGGGTGCATTTTGTTTTGAAGTATGTGTTTTATTCTTGTCTCCCCCTGCTCCACAGGTCATCGTCCTGCAGCCAGTAAAGGAGCCATGCTTATCTGGTCCCATCATGGCCGTGCCCCGATGACATTCAACCTCCTCCAGACACAATTTATGTTCTTTCTGGCTGTCGCTGGGCTTATCTTTCCAGTGGGTGAAGTGACCGGTCAGGGGAAGAATGAAACACAGTCCCCAGCCCAGGTTCTTCAAAACCTGCTGTCCCGTCATGGTGACAACAGCACCATTACAGTGCCACAGCTTCGAGAACTGCTGGTGCTCCTCAGCCTAGGTCAGGGTGATGGCCACAGTGACAGCAGCAGTGTGGCAGAGACGCCCGCAACCGCTCTCCCCAAATCTAACAGCTCCAAGGTGAGAACACTTTGATCTATGTTGTTAAAGTTCGTTCTTTTGGCCTCATGAAAATCAGGAATCATGAAGAGGAAATAAAATAAGTTACATGTCAGGGTTGGCATGAATGCAACATTGCTTTTGACATCTGTTTCTGCTCAGATATAAAAGATGCAAAGAATTGTTAGAAACACAGTGAGAATAATAGTTGCATTTTTATGCAGACTTTTAAGAGAGTTTAATGTTAGATTAAAGTGTGATCAAGTATCTGACAAGCAAAAAGAAATGTCAAGGTAAACATTTTTATTAAACAATAAATAGACTCACTACACCAAAACCAATTTAGCAAAAAATATGAAATCCTTCATATACAATCCCCACTGAATATAAATTGAAAAACTGCTTCTCATAAATGAGTACCATTGTTCCTGACATTAGCGTCCAGCAGGCTGTCCCGTCATGAGTTAGGTTTTCATTGCAAATAAATTTTTGGATTTGGCAAGTCTGAATTTCATTCAGGCTACTCTGTTCTGGAAGGATCCTTTTCTATGGATCTCTGGTTACAGCTTTTTTAGTATCTACTTGAATTTATGAGTATTTAGATATTTTTTTAAAGTTGCTTCTTGTGCGCTGAAAAGGATGCCCACTGCTTCTTGGGGTGGGTCAATTGCAGGGAAACAAGTGCTTCTGAAAACAGCTGGCTTTCCGGCCAGGTTTGGATGTGTGAAAGGTTTCATTCAGTTCTACACCTCAGCAACATGGCCAATTAATACTACAGTGAATAAAAATCAGTCATTAAAACACTTACGTATATAAAACCCTAATAGATCTATAAAACATTCAACCTGGCTTTTCCATCCCACTTACACGCATTCATTTTCTTTGCGTATTCCATTTAATTTTACTTCAGTCATCTTCAACGTCAGACCACAGAGTGTTCTCCTGTTCAGGATGTCTTGGGGTTCCAATATAACTTCTATTAAAAGTACGCATTGCAGGAAAGGGGATCTAACCTTGGTCGCTTGTTTGGTCGGTTGTTTCAGATTGTGCAGAGTCATTAAATGGCTGCTGGCTATGTGGAGATATTGCAGGGGGCATCTTTCATGATGTGCAATGTCTTTAGCCGACAGCAGAAGACATTGCTGTCAGCTAAACTGGTAAAACACTCTCATGTACAAACTTATGTGTTCTGAACACTTTACGCTTTAAAATAAAAGCTGATTCTGCCAGAACTGCAAGCCAGTAAGAACACTGCATTGTTACACAAAGTCATGTACTAACCATCGTAGCACATTCGATTACAAACATATGGCAATGTTACCATGACTCAGCAATTCCTGCAGTCGCCCTTCCCCACATCTTGAATATATTTTGTAAAATCAGAGCTCAACAACTCGTCATCTTTGGGCTGAAAAACGTCTGAAAAGACCGATTAACCTCAGCTGATAAACAATAATCAACTTGAGAAAAGTAACTAGTGAGTTATCAGTTACTTTACATTTGATATTCAGTTAACATATTTTAATTTGAAGCAGGGGTGATCACAAAAGTTCACATCCAACCACTATAAAAGACTATAAAATGATCACTGAAACCAGGTGTGAATCTTTAAGAAAATTTATGCCAGAACAGGACGTAAGTATTGCATGCATTTGTTTGACTTGAATTTAAATAAATGATTAAATCAGGTACTTTGTGTGTCTTTTGTAAACCGAATGAAATGTACATATAGGGTAAAAAAATTGCCACAAACTGAAAACAATTGTGATGCATAGCTGGCCAAGCAGGATTTAAATGTTCAGGTTGAGCCATGTGGAGCAAAAAAATGTTTGGGGAGGTGCTGACCATGTGGACCAACCTACTGAAATTATTTTGACTGATTGAAAATAGTGTTGTATACATTGAAACATAAGAGCATGTTGCTAATAGGAAAAATGTCAAAATAAATTGGAATATACTAGACTATAGTAATGAACAAATGTTAGTGGTAAGGGCAGGCTGGCTTTACCACAATGTCAGAAGTGATAAAAGTTGGAAGAATGGCAGGATTTGCTGGGTTATTGACAAAACAACCAACCAAACAAGTGACCAAACTTAGATCCCCTCTCAAGTATCCAGTGTCAACGCAAAAATTTTCCTCCACTGACCAGTGATGTATTCAAATCAATCGTGCAGTTATGTTCACTGCATTACCAAAGCAAGCATTTTCACCAACATGTATGTTGTTCTGAGACTTGTGACCCTTGGTTGAGTGGCTGGTTAATTGATTGCGCCTCTCCACAGCAAGTTCACACTCCAAACTTTTTGGTCCACATGGGTCTTGAACTGGCCAACCTCTGGCCCCCAGCCCAAGGCTCAGTGGACTGAGCTACTGCCACCCATAAAATATAAAAAAACAACGTAAAGACTGTGTTGGTGATTCAAAACAATTCTTCATGCTAGAAAAAATTGGGGTCTGCCGTCCAACCTGGCAGACCCCAAATTGCGGGGGTTGAGATGAGGGAACAAGTCCCTCTATTTTTCAAAGTACAAGTATACCTTGGTTACATTGTTTCGAGTTAATATACGGAAAAATTTAAATCAAGTTTATCATTTTAGTTGACTTATAAGTAATAATGATTCCTGTATTTGTTTTTCTTTTAAACAAAAACATCACCAGGTACAAAAAAATAGTAATAAAGATAAAATAAAATACAGAACACAAAATATTCCCAGACATTAGGCCATGAACCACTTTTTTTTGTTCCTTACCCAGGACAAGGTCAGATATGTAACAAGGGGTTTGTTTTTTTTGTTTGTTTGTTTTTTGTTTTTTTACATATTTCATCATTCAATGAACACCTAGATATTTTTTAACACAGTTCCGTCTCCGATTAAATATGTCCATCTTCAGTTGGAGTTTTAGCAGTCATCTGTTCCATCATGTAGACCTGTTTAAGTCTCTGGCTCCACTGAGTTATTGTTGGTGGTTTTGCATCCTTACAGTTCATAGTTATCATAGCAATCAATGAAAGAATACACAACTAGTAACCCTGATCCGCGTTGTACTTCTCCCCCTGTATTTATTTTATAACTTTAATCTTTAACCTATAACGGAACTCTTTTTTTCACCATTCATAAATAAAGCATCTGCGATATATTGTAAATATCGCCAAATTGTGCTAGTAAATTTAGACTTTTTTCTGTGCTATATTAAAAAAAAAATTATTTGTAAGCTTAAAATAGATTACTATTACTACTACTTACTATTACTGTTACTACTAGTGCTGGCTTAATGGTTTAAAAGTTAAGAAAGTTAGCTAAAGAGGAGTGGACGTCCATGTAGCTCCCCTCAACTCTGGCCACTGACAAGTCACTAACAAGTAGCATATGTTGCACAAACAGTGAAAAGCTAACTTTAAACGATCTATGAATGGAAGAAATCAGTGTCGCTTTCCATAGCACTGACAGATTGGTATGAGATTGGCCTCATGGCTGAAAGAAGCAGGAACCACTGGTACCACATTGCTGAAATATTTAGCATGTTTTTCGTGCTTAATGTCATAGAATAGTAACTCACTTCTAGTCTGCTTTTGAACATATTTCTGATTTTTCTTTTTTCCTTTGACAAAACTGTGAAGCACATGTGTGAAATTATATACTGGGAGTCTGTGATCATATGTGGTTCATGTGTTCACTGCCAGGCAGATGGTATGAGTGTGACTCAGAGAACCAAAGTAAAATTGTGGCCCATAACCCCCAGTGTTCTCCTCCTTGGTGAAACGCATGTTGCTGTGAAGGAAGGACACGTGTCACTCTCATGTTTGTTCAATATATTTAAGAGGTGATGTTTGACAGTTAACTCATAGCAAGAACTGTTGCTTCCCCGGAGTGCAAATATTTGTTTAGGTTTTCGTTTTTTTTGTTATTGGAGTGACTCCAACCAAAGCTCCACCTATGTTTAATTGGTTAACATTTGTCCTCAGAAAATAAAATTCAGTTGGCTTATTTTTCCAGTTATGACTTGTCACCATTGATGTAGTTGACTTTTCATACTTGTGATGTTTAATATTTTGGGTGATTTTCAAAGGGAAGTTTAGACTTCATTAGACTTTATATACTTATACAACCCCTTGAATTGCCACCTTGTGGTGGGGGAGGAGTTTGAAGGCTTGAATAATACCAGGAGCTGTGTTGGTTGGGTTTCCCATGGCAAACAGGCCTGGGTGAAGAGCCAGACTACTGCAATAGAACTTCTAATGCTCCAATGAGGATATGAAGGTCTTTGAAGTTGCCGGGTATGACGATACTGACACCCACCCTGGAGCCAGGCTGAGCTCAGCCTGAAAGGATGACGTGGCCCTGACCTCTGGGGAACTCGCCACTCACCGAGTGAACAGTTGAGGGGCTCGTCGACCCGGAAAATCTAATTTTTCCCTGGGGATTATTAAAGTACATTTCTCCTTCTTCTTAACTCAGCTGCACACTTTGTAACTGATTGCGAAGCCCCTTACCAGAGTTGATACTGAATCTTGTGTGTAGGTTGAAAATTTCTCCATTCTCCTTTTTACCTGCTTCTCTTTGTGGAAATGGACTTCTTTTTTTTAGGGAAATGCACTCAGATGTGAGTCTGATGAATGCAGCTGATTGAGTTGTTACCAGTGAAGTGGTAACCTCTCTTGCCTATCTGACTGAACGTTATGTTCATTTCCAGTGCTTGCCTCCAGACACACTGGCTCTTTATAGCATCAGCGAGCAGTCGCGACTGGATGGACAGGCCTTACAGAAGCTGTGCCCCACCATGCTGCAGCAGTTGGATGCCGGCTCCTGTCGGGAGCAAAATGAGGAGGAGGAGCTCAGTGAAGATTTGTCCCTGAGGCCCTCAGACAGCGAAGGTGTGTACAGATTTGTTACTGATGGTTGATCTATAATTGGTATTATGTGTTAATTCATGTTGCTTTACATTTCCTCAATTTTTACTTGCTACATTTTTAGGAATAAAGCAATTTAAAATAAATTTAAAATAAAGATGTTTTGATAATCGTTTTCAATGCCTAATAATCTATAAGGAGTTATTAAATTGAAGCTATAATACATTTGTTGGTAATATAAAAATACTGCCATATCCTTTCATTGTGTCAATTGTTTTTGAGATGAATATTGAGGGTTGTTTGTATTTTTTTTAACCTGTTTTTGTTCCTCTGTGCTTTTTACTGCTTCTTTACCTGTTTTTAATGATTTGGCTCCCTCAAGAGAGTGCACATCATCATATTTGTCTAGAACTAATTTCAAGTTTTTCCCCGTGCCCACCCATTTCACACAACTGTGATCTTAGATACAAAATTACCAATGAAAATTAAATGTACTGAGAAAGAAAAGAGCCCCTGGAGGAAACATACTATACCTCTGCCAACATTATTAAAACCTGAAAAATAAGAAACAGTTTCTAAGCAAACAAACAAAATCCTGGCTCAGCCATTTAGCTGAGTTGTATTACCAAAGATTTTAGTTAAATGAATTTACATGATAAACACATAGCTGATTCAAAAGGTTGGCAGGAAATTGGAATGCATACTACACAGACAAACGTGGCTGGTCATATAACTTCCACCAACTCTCATCAAATGTGAGCTCAAAATGTGTCCTAAAATGAAAGTGACTGCTCAGAAGCCAAGGCTCAACACTACATTTGTTTTGTTGAAAAGCCTCCACATTCTGTAGACACCACAAGTATGCAAGGATGAGACAGGAAAGCACTGAATCTGCAAACGTCTCCTCTTTCCTTTCCTCTTTTGTGGACGCAATGTGCTGACTGCAGACAGTTTGTCCTTGACAAACCTTTGGCATTTGCCTCTATTCTAAATTTGAAATAAATTCTAAACTAAGAGATCCAGAGTGGAGTGTAATTAAAGAAACACTGAATTCTAGCTGAATGGAAGCAATAAATAAAAATAATATATGATAGTCTGGGGTGGCGCAGTGGGTAGCGGTGTTGCCGCACAGCAAGGCGGGTCCGGGTTTGAGTCCCGCTCTGTGTGGAGTTTGCATGTTCTCCCCATGTCTGCGTAGGTTCTCTCCGGGTTCTCCGGCGCCCTCCCACCTCCCAAAACATGCGCTTCAGGTTAATTGACCGATCCAAATTGTCCGTAGTGTGTCAGTGTGAGCTTGCATGGTTGTCTGTCTTTGTGTGGCTCCGTGGCGCACTGGCGTCGCGCCTGGAGTTTGCCCCGCCTCACGTCCTAAGACAGCTGGGATAGGCTCCAGCTCCCCGTGACCCACTACGGTGGATAAAGCAGTTCGAAAGATGAATGAATGAATATTACATTCTCTGAGAATGTACCAAAGTGATTTTCTGCCCTGGAATCCGCATCACAACTGAAACAACAATTCTGTTTTCACCAATGTAAAGTTTTTACTGAAAAAAATAGCAAAGTAACTGCAGTAGCCATCATTGCCTTCTTATTTGTTTATGACTGATCAATCTCTTCATGCTGTGACTCTGTGCTGAGTCAGCTCACACATTTATTTTCTTACTTTTAACCCAGTTTAATAAGTAAGGAAAAGAGGAGAAATTATTTAATTCCCTAGAGCTCTCGCTCCATCTCTGTGTCTCCGCTGAAATATTTGTTTTCCTTCATTGCTCACCTTGGTACACTTCCCCCTGTGGGCAGCTTATTTTGGCTCGAAGGCTGTTTCTTTCCCGAAGCCGTGGAGATCAGGTGATGGTGGGGCGCCTCAGATCACACGTCTATTCCCCGATATATCCTGACTGTATTCTCACTATGTCAATGTCATACATCTCTAGCTTTTGTTTTCAGAGACCCAATAAGGTATATTTTCTCAACTTGTTATGTTGAAGTCAAACCTATGTACATACCCTAACAAACTCCTCTTCACTGTCCCAAAGATTTTGATGAGATTTTGGCATCTACACTGTAATCTGCTTTGGTGCCTAACAGGTCACTTGTTGGCTTTGGTAGCTTGTTGAAAGAAATATTTTCGAATAGCGAACTGCTTTAGTTTTGACTTCTTTTGAAGAACAAACTCACCAATTACAAAAAATAACTTTGCACAAATTTCCATTTTTGATACATTCTTTGTGAACCCTGTTCAGACAGAACATGTTCTGCTCTAGACACCCGAACTGTTGATCAAGATAACGCCTCAAACCTGCATCTTATGGAGAAGTCATTCTCCAACTTCACCAGCAACTCTCCTGAGGCAGATTTTTTTTTTTCCATTCTCTAAGTGGTGAAGTTATGTCACCACAGATCAGACCATAAATAACATCTATTCACACTGTTTTTTGGAAATTTTACAGGTCTTACAGCAAAAAAAATGGAACTTTTGCATTAAGCTTATTTCCTCTCTACAAGTTTCAGCTAAAAAATTGATTTCCAACCATTTAACTAAGAAATTGTTTTAACCTAAATAATAATTTAGCCTAAAAAGATAAATTGAAAGCTGAGATGTGATTTAGTTCAACAAAAAAGTTATACAACACAATAAAAAAAAAAATATCCGTAAATATGTATGAAGCTTATGTAGGTAATGTATATTTGTGTAAATTGTGTGGTTCTTATCAAATTAATAATGTTTTTAATGGATATTTACTAATCTGCTGCTTTATATAGAGTGTCACCTTCTTGCTTCCAGAGTCATCCCAGTTGTAATTTTGATTTTGGATTCTTTTTTGATGGAAATGTAACTAATACATTTATTTGCTCACAGTTGAACAAACCTGATACAGATGATGTGATGTGAGGCCAGTAGCTTTGCATTTGCTTAATATTTTTGTTCTATTTTCATCTGCATTACCTCATATTTCATATGAATTTGTGTTAATGTTACTGTTTCTTCCCTCCAATTTTCTCATTACTCAAACAACCAGTTTGGGGCTTTTCCTTCCTGAGTGTTACAGTGATCAATGTCTTCGCCCTCACTGGAGTAGTAGTTGTGCCTGTAATGAAGACGCGCTTTATGAAGTACGTCTTCACCTTTTTCATCGCTCTTGCCATTGGCACGCTGTATACGACTTCCATTCTGCAGCTCCTGCCAGAGGTTTGCTATCAATCCACCATCTACGCACCTTTTCACATTCCTTAAACATCTCATTTTCGTTTCTGTAGCGCAAACGCTAAAAATCCTGTGTTTCACTTCACTGCACGCCCAATTGTCTGGAACTGAATTAGTAGCTGCTGTTTGCAGTGTGCTCGCCTGTCTGCCCTTTGGTCATTTCTGCCTCTTCCTCTTCCTGCCTTTGTTTCCTGTCACTGGTTTCCTGAGGCTCTAATGACCGCTGTGGCGTGGGCTTTGGTTGGGCTTTATCCTGACTGCATCGCCGATCATCTGATCAATGCTCAACTGTGTCTGTACCTTCTTTAGCACTGACATCTGGGACAACCATGAGTTGTTTTTTTCAGAGATGGTTTAGCCCACTCTTCTACCACCTCAGCATGTACAGCACTGTGTCTCACTGTTGTGGGTTTGGGAATGATTCCTTTCCTTTGTGTAAGATAATCCTGGAGAAATGGAGCACAGCACCCTGCAAGCGTCCTTCAGACTGAAATGTGACCGCTTGTTAGCCTTGTTCTGTCTCTATCAAACTATTTAAAGTTCATTTGCCCACTGTTTTGTCTGCAGTAGCAATGATTGTGAAGCTTGAGGCATTCGCAGGGGTACGGATGCACCTAAGTGTATGAAGACAAAGTGTGTCTGGGTGTGTGTGTGAGAGAGAGAGAGAGGAATGCCAAGACCACACATTGTTTTCAAAAGGAATTTAAAGGTGTTACTTCTAGTCACCTGTTTCAATGAACAAATGATCCTGTTATCTTTTGTAATACTTTCAGGCATCATTGACATCTCTCTTGTCAGTTTGATTCCAGTGTTTCTTCCTTTCTTTTCAGGAGTTCTCATTGTTTTTGTTCCTTGTCCTGGTGTTTAATCAAATGAAAATCCTTCTAAACCAGTTACCTCTGTCTCCCTTTCTCACTTTTCCCCTTCCTTTGTTTGTCCACCACCTCTCCAATGATCAGTGTGGGGTTATGGGATCCTGTGTGTCACACTGATCTCTCTGTGTTCGCTGGTGGGGGCATGTGTGGTGCCCTTCATGAAGAAAACCTTTTACAAGCGACTGCTGCTGTACTTCATAGCCCTGGCCATTGGCACGCTGTACTCCAACGCCCTGTTTCAGCTCATCCCAGAGGTAGCGTTGATGCTGACTCACTTAGCTGCAGAGCCTCAGTGAAGCGCTGTGTTTTGAAAACTTCATTAATATATAGCTTTTATATTAATCACAGTAAGTATGATGAGTTATCGTGCACACTGTTAAGCTAACACACTACCCAGTTCCATCAGCACATTTTTAACTAGACTATTTTTTATACTGATAAATATTACAGATCAGCAGCTCCACTCATCTTATGTCACAACAGAGCATTATCATAGCAACTTCACAAGGTGCTGAAATAAAAAACAATGCTGGACATATATACAGTACAGGACTGCCCGTCACAAATTGCAAGGGAAAAATTGCCGTAGATAAAATAACTGTAGTCCGTGATCTAAAAACCGGACTCCGTAAAATAAGTACAGTGCACCCTCGCGCATTCGCGCATCAACACTCGTGACTTCACCTCATTGCGGATTTTAGGTAGGCAGTCACGTGATACCGTACACGCATTCTGTTGGCTGATGGCATCTGGAAGTGCGCTACGTTCCGTGAGTCTCGGAACACAGGGCACTTCCATGAGACACAAAAGTGCCTTAAACAGTCGATAAGAGTGTGGGAAAAGCTAATGCAGATAGACGGTGGTTTTATATCAGTATGGGGAGGGTTCATAAACGTTTAAATTACTGTAAATAATAAGATAAATACTTTGTCACTATATTGCGTAATTCGTTATTTGCGTGTGAGTCCTGGAACGCATTAACCGCGAGTAACAAGGGCATACTGTACCATATTTTCTGGACTATAGAGCGCACCTGTGTATAGCTTTTATGTCCTCTGAAAGTTTTTCTCGATTTGTGGCATTGCATGAGCTCTTCCTTCTGCCGCCTCCAACATCTTACCATAGATTCATTGACACTAAGCTTGCGTGCAGCAGCACGGTTTCCTTCCTGGACAACAAGCTCGATGGCCTCCAACTTAAAACTTGCATCATACGAACTTCTTCATGTGGTTTCCATGATGAAGAGACAAGGATTTGAAAATAATTACCAGTTAGTAATTTGTCATGTCTTTTTTATCTGCTAAAGAAAAACTAGCATAGGCTATTTGCACTGATTTTTCGTGTATTTTGAGTCTAATTCCAGTTAGAGCGCCCCTAGCGGTGGAAGAAAAGTACACAGAATAGCCGCAACTTTGTATAAGCTGCATGGTCCAAAAAAAAAAAAGTGGTTTGTAGTCCAGAAAATATAGTAATCAGAATTGTTCAAGGCCTTAAAGAGCCAGTATGTAAGTCTATGAGGAAGAAGTTGAAGATTCTATTCATAATTGTTTTTTCAGTAGCAAATAATGACCTAGTAATAACTGTTGTTTTTAATATCTTCATTCTTCAAAATAAATTTGAAGAATTTTTTTCTCTGTGGAGTCCAACATTTCATTACTAGATGCATCACATATTTATAAAATTTTGAAATCTTATCTGTTATGTCTCACTAAACAAACACCAGGTGACTTTTAGACCCATATCACAGTGCGTGCAATAGATACCACTAAATGTGACATTGGGATCTTACCAAGTGAAAATTCTATAAACATAAATTTACAGCACTAACCGGAAATGAAAATTGTATTTTTTTTAGCTAAAAAAGTAAATCTATTTAACCATCCACTCTTCTCCAGAAATTAAACTCTCAACAAGTAGTTGACAACCACTAGTGCACTCTTCAAACCTTCAATTAATAATTATTCCATGTGAGAGCAGTGTCAAAACCACGTCTTTCATTTGAATAATAATGATGTAACAGCTGTTGTCATCATTCTTTAAAAATTAATGTCACATTCTTTCACTTATGCTAGGCCTTTGGTCTTGATCCCATGGCGGATTCCTATGTGTCCAAGTCTGTTGTGGTGTTCGGAGGCTTTTACCTGTTTTTCTTCACTGAAAAGGTCCTCCGAGTGCTTCTCAAACAGAAGCAAGGGGTAAGTGGAACATTTTCTCCAGTTTACTTTCTCTGTCACTATTTTATTCCAAGCGTTATTTTTCAAGGGTATCTTTGCTGCATCCGCTAGAACCCACTAAGATGATTGGGAACAGAATAAAAAAGCAGGAACACAATGTCTGTGTAGGTTCTCAATCATCCAGGTCATGGTTATCCAAAGCTGTTTAAATCAACCCACTGGACTTTAAGAAGTTCCTTAAAGATATTTCACCTCTCATCCAAGAGGCTTCTTCAGGTGACACGACTTGGTGTTTTTACTGCTATTGGCAGTTTAAGCCTGAGGCACTGATGCTGTAAACCAGTGCTTTCAGCAGTTTATAATTCAGGTAATACACAAAACTCGCCAGTCAGTCTCATATTTTAGCATATTGAAAATGTGATATGCATTCTAATGTGCCCCGCAGAGTGGGATTCACTTTCATTAACTGCTTTTTTTATCATTAATATGACGTTTGACAGCAAAGTCAACAGTTGTGTTGACATTTATATTTCATATTTGTTTTTGGAGACTCACGCATAGCCTGCCATCAAAAACCAATGAACATCAAAGTGTCCTTCTGCTCTGGTGCTTTTGTGTTCCTTCTGGCCATTGCCTAAGAGGGAAATTCACACATTTCACTCATGAAAGAAAGTTTTAGTAGTGAGTAATTGCTACTGGCCTCTGGGTGAGTGTGTCTTGTTTGTCTGAATTAGTAGTGTAAGTTCCAGTTGTTTTCGAGAAGAGAAATTTGTCATCTTGGTAAAAGTACAGAATTATAAAGGGGATTTTAGTCAGTTTTTGTGAAAAAATATATTCCATTCCATTATTTTAACTAGTCATCATGGAGGCAAACAGCTCAAACATGTGTTAATAGGGTATTACCAAAAAATCAACACAAGACATCTTGAGGAAAAATTAAATTACTCAGGTTCAGAATTTATGTTCCTCTCTATTTAATTTAACAGTTATTATATTCCAATCTCTTCTTTATAGATCATGTTATTTGTTTGTCTGCATGTCTCTCAGGGCCACGGCCACAGTCATTTCCCAAAAGCAGATCATTACTCCACAACTCATGGAGATGTGGAGGAGGGAGAGAGGGAGAAGCTGCAGCAGAACGGAGAGGCCAGTCTGGCTCTGGGCAAGGTGGATGCAGGCGAAGGCGAGCTGATGCTCAGCCCTGCACAGACACCTCAGGTGAGGGTGGACACAGAGGATGAAGCACGGAAAGCCTGATTTGTTTTATTTTTAATTGTTTTATGGGCTTGCGCTAGCCATTCGCCACTTCGCCATAGGCAAAGTAAATTCCAAATTGGCTACAAGGTTTTTAGACTGTGTAGCCAAAGTGGCGTTCTTATTTTTACGGAAGAAAGGCTAAAACTTACAACTTTTCGCTCGCTAGCGGCGCTCGCCATTTACGCTAGCGAGCGGCATTAGCGCCGCTACTTCCTTCTACTTTCGTGGAAGGTTACAAAATGTATTATAAAATGTAAATACATTTTACATGCAGGCAAAAATTATATTACAGTAAATCATATTACTATATAATATCGTCATTGTCTCTTATTGATATTAGCTTGACTTCATGATGATCTCGCTCATACAGTGTTTACCTCCTGCTGATCTATTTACATGTATTTGCCTGTAATTGCCAGGACTCCCAGAACCCAGAGGGTGTGAAGAACTCTGGTGCCAGTGGCGGCGGCTGCTATTGGCTGAAAGGGACAACTTATTCTGACATTGGCACACTGGCCTGGATGATCACACTGAGTGATGGCCTGCACAACTTTATTGATGGCCTGGCCATTGGTGCCTCCTTCACTGTCTCCATCTTCCAGGGCATGAGCACCTCGGTGGCCATCCTGTGTGAGGAGTTCCCCCACGAGCTGGGTGAGTTGGGATGGCCTTTGAGCCAGTAGATGATTCTTATGATCGTTTTGCTGCAAATCTCACTCAAAGTCATTGTTATTGTATCAAATGATGTGTTTTCAGCATGAGAATCATTTTTCTTCTGTTTGAGCTGTTTTTGAAGAATTCCTCCTAGATACATGTTCTACTCTCAGTATCATTCTCCCCCTTGAAATAAACAGGAGACTTTGTCATCTTGCTGAATGCTGGGATGAGCCTACAACAGGCCATGTTCTTTAACTTCCTGTCAGCCTGTTGCTGCTACCTGGGCATGGGTTTTGGCATCCTGGCTGGCAACAACTTCTCTCCCAACTGGATCTTTGCCCTGGCAGGGGGAATGTTCCTCTACATCTCTCTGGCAGACATGGTCAGTATGTGGTTAAGAGGAAGTAAATATCATGTATGTGTTTCATTAAAAGACTTGACCAGCATACCTTCCTATTGCGAAGAGGTCGTTTGTATGTGGAGAAACTGCAGAAGTTTGTCTCATCTTTACTGATTTTCCACTAAGGAAAAAGAAAATCCTTCTGAAAATATATCATAATGATTATTATTGATCACATATTAATGGGTTTTGTATATACAGTGGTACCTCTACTTACGAAATTAATTGGTTCCGGAAGAAATTAACTAAGTAGAAAATTTTGTAAGTAGAGATGTGTTTTCCATGCAAATGCCCTAATCTGTTCTAAGTCCCCCCAAAAAACCGACATAAATGTTTTATAAAACCTAAAAATGCATCAAAACATGTAACAAATACATGTTACGATTAGATTATTACACAATAAATGAGAGTTGTGCATAATGTAAAAAAACAAAGAATAGAGTAAAGAATAAAAATAATGGTCATTTACCTTTGGGAGCTGCGAGTATCAGCCCATACTGTATTTTTACCTTACGTAAGTCGAAATTCTTTCGTAACTAGAGGCAATATTTTCCTGCTGAGAAATTTCGTAAGTAGAAAATTTCATAAGTAGAGACATTCGTAAGTAGAGGTACTACTGTATAGCACTTTTCAAAACAAAGTTGTAATGTTAATGGCAAAAAATAAATACTCCTAAACATTACACATATGTTAAACATAAAACATGCTCTATTTTCATCAAATACGTGCATCAAACACAATCTGAAAGGACCTTTACCCTTCTGTTTTATGCTCCTCAGTTTCCAGAGATGAATGAGATAAGCCGTGAGGATGAGAATGCCGGCGGCAGCTCCTTCGTCATCACCTTTGCAATTCAAAACGCTGGCCTGTTGACAGGCTTCTCCATCATGCTCCTCCTTACCATTTACTCTGGGCAGATACAGATAGGCTAGCAATGGGCTCCTCTGAACCAGCACCAAACTCTGATCAGTACAAATGAAACTGCTGGTTTGTACTGGTGTAAACTGACCTTTTTCTCTTTGTCTTTTTCCTATCGTCAGTTTTCAGGGGCCCTAGAGCTTTTGGGAGTTTGGCTGCTGGGCAGCAAATACAAAAAACATGAAAATTATTTTAGTAACCATTTAAGTGCAGTTCCAAGATGCAGTAGATATCGGGTGGAGGGGATGACAACTGTCTTTTTCATTAGCCTTTTCTAGACAGCTTCTTCTATCAGTCCAAAAATGTCAATCAAAGGAGTGTTCATCCCACAGATGAGTCATGATGAGCACCCAGTTTACCAAACTTTGAATGTGGAAACTCGAGTCAACCAGGCACACAATTTGTTTTTCTCAATTCCCAAGAGGACTGATCAGCTGTTGTGGATTTTGGTCCTATTTTTCCCCTCCTCTGTCCTTCCCTTTGTGAATATCACTGAGGCTCAACTATTTTACATTTAGTTTGTATCAAATGTTTGAGCTGGTAATTTCCTACGTCAACAGATCTTCAGCTGGACCTGGATAAAGTACATTCAGGGAATCTGTACTGTTGTCAATCTTGAGATGGAATCCTTCCAAACTTCCACCCCTTTTTTCACTCAATGATAAATGCAAATCGGACCTCAACTGGAATTTAGTTTGATGCTGAAACTTCAATGTCCAACTGGACTTTTTTAAATTTGTGTGCTGGTGGTATATTTTTTTATGCCTGAAAAAAGTGAAAACTGATCAGACTTTTGAAGACCAAATATGGGCTGACCGTTCAGAATGGTGAAGGGCTACACAGTGGTGTTTGCAAGGAGCACACTTTTATTATTCATCTCTACATCCAGTCTTGCCTGCATCATTGGCATGCAGTTTGGAATTTCTAATGAGACCTGCATCAGAGGCATTGTTTGATATCAGCTGCTTTAACCAGATCAGTAGTTTACCGTCTGTGCCCTTCATTATTAATATAGCATAGAATTATTATTTTATTTTTCAACTCAATTTCCATTCCTTTTTTTTTCTTTTTGCACTTTCCCTCATCTATTTGTTTCCCAAAACGGTTTATTGTTTTACAGAGAATGAATATTTTGTTAATGATACTGTAAGATGAATCATATAAATGTGCGCACTTGCCTGCTAGTCTGTGATCTTATCCATATTTATCAGAATAGATGATAAAATATAAAGTTATATATGGTCCAAAGTATCTGGACAGGCTCGGCTTTTGTCTCCCTGTCTTTATACTCCTGCTTTGTTTTACATTGTTCACAAAAGCTGAAGTTTGATTTTTCTCTCAATATTACAAATAGAACTTAGCCACAGAGCTAAGCAGAAAAAATGTATAAATATTCTATATCTTTGAAAGACCAGACATTATTTAATTACACCTCTGTTCTAAAAGGTCTGAAGTGGATTCTGAGCCTCTTGCCACCTGGCTGAAAAGTATCATTTGCTCCTGCAAAATAAAAGAATTGCAACCCTCTCAAGTTGGAGCACAAATTGGATCTCACTTTTCAATTACAGTTTAAGTTTCATTCAAAAGAATTCTCAGGAGTTGTGATGATAAATAAGTGACTTACGTGAGTTTTCCTGCTGGCTGTCTTTATTTCTCCGGGTTTTTCTCATGTTAGAAAAAACAAATGTAATCCTGATTAATCCTTTGGTTGTCTAGATGTCAACATTTATAAGCGAAGAAACGAATCAACAGTTTAATTATCTGTGATTATTTTTTTTGTAGTCTTAGAAATCATGCTTATAAGCTACATCCAATGAAATGATACTGTATGTAAGACAAACCTTGTGTTGCAGTATTTTACGAAGGTCTGATACGTTTAAACATCCCATTAAGCATCCCATTATATAAAAGCGAGCCCATTGAAAAATTTTTCCCAGTTTAATGTAGCATCAGAAACCCGAAAAATTGAAGCTGTTCAACAATGAAATAAGAAGCCAATGACTAGCGTCCACATACTTTTGGCCTTGTACATATTTGGCCTGTGTGAACAAACAGTGAAAAAACGGTTATTGGTGTGTTGTGTTGATTGTTTACTGGAGTGTTCAGGTACAAGCGGTCTCTCATATTGTAATTTGATTAGTTCCAGTTGAACCCACACTACTTTACTGTTATGGGTGAAACAATCTACACCTGACACATGACAGCATTTGGTTCTTTCCTACGATCATTGTAATGTTCAGTGGGTCTTTCTTGAACCACTTTTACCAACATCATATACTGACTGTTCTCCATAACATTTTCTGCACTCGCCGTAAAATAAGTGATGCACTAAAACGAAATACGTAGATATTTTTGTCTATACAAACAGAGTTGCAGTTACTAGTGAGATAACAAGCATTAGCTGTCTTATTATTTAGACATACTATAAATTTGTTTAATTCTACGTCGAGAAGGCAAGCCATTGACATTGATACCATGTGGTACAGTATTACATATGCTTGAAATGTATGATAATTATTTATGATTGAGCCATAAAATATTTATTTTAACACAGAAGAAAAGGTATTCAGATCAGCTTTACAACACCAGCCATGAAGGCTGTCTCTTTTGTTGTTTTATCTTTGTTCTCATGTTTAATGCTGAATAAAGCTGCAGAAATAAAATCTTACTGCTTTGCATATCTTTATCCGTACGCCAAAGCATATATTCACACATTTATGGCCAGTTATTAATGCAAACATTTTGTTAAGGTACAACGCAAGTCTGTAACTTCAAAAGCACAGAGACAATAAGACAGCTTCATTGGTTCGAGATTTTTAGTATTGTACAACCGATAAATAGACCAGCAATAGGCTCTCTGGGGAGTTTTAGAATGTATGGATCAACTGTCACACCTTTAATGCATCATTTTGAACAATACTGTAACTTATGTGATTATGGGAGTTCTTTCCTTTTTTGAATAAATATCTTTTTCCAAGAAATTCTGTCCTGTCATTCTACAATGTTGTGTTGCATTGTCAATTTCTTTAACTGTAACAAAAGAAATTAGATGTGTGCTTGTTAAACTCTATCCAGTCATTTAAAAGAGCAGTATTTATTAAGCATTTAAATGGAATGAATTTCACTTTTGAGGTACTTTAGTTAACCAGGTTAGCGTCGACTACAGTACATCTAAAAAGCCAATGTAGTGTTGAGCGCTTGAGTCTTCCTCTTGTAGTACAAATGAGAAATTTAATTTGTTCCACGTTTTATATCACTTCACTGTAACAAACTTTGTCTCTCTAAAACCTACAATGGTGCTCTCTAGTGTTTTAGCATAAATGAAATTATATGAACTACATTGTCTTTGTGGTCTTTGTGTAAATTAAAAGTTTAAAACATCACTTTTAACTAGTGCTGTCAGGCAATTAAAAAATTAATATAGTTACAGGATTTGTAATTAATTAATCTCATTTTAATCTCATACCTGCTAAAGGCCCCCCAAATAAAGAATTTGAATTCTATGACATTACAAAATTGACTAATCAATAGAATACACCAAGAGAAGATTTGAAATCCACCTTTTTATTGGTTAAGTGTGCTTTATAAATGAAATTCAAAAGAAAAAAGGCCAAGCACACAAACCAATTAGACCAGGTGCATTTCTCAAAAATGCAATACAAATACAGTTAAAACAAATTCAGAAATAAAATAAGACTGAGTCTCAAATTGGCACATAAGCAGACTCTCAAAATGAATACTAAAGCTGACTCAATACAGCTATTCAAAATGAAGAGTATGATATAAAAATTCTCTTTTACAAAAGGTACAAATAATAATAATAATAATTGATTAAATTTATATAGCGCTTTTCTGGACACTCAAAGACGCTTTCCATCGGATCCATTATTCATTCACTCCTCATTCATACTTGGTGATGGTAACTACGTGTGTAGCCACAGCTGCCCTGGAACAGACTGACGGAGGGTCTGCAGCGCAGAATCACTGCGTCTTTGTTGATAGTCCCGTTTTTGTTCTTTTTAGAAATAAACTTTCTGCCAAAAGGTCCGGGTGGGCTTGCCTCGCTTTCCTGTGTCGCGTCCATCTGTTGTCAGTCACCCTGCTTTTGACTAGTGGCACAGGTACGAAGTGACGTCACTGCAGCCTACGGGTCCCTAAATGGGCCAAATTTGCCACTCGTGATTAATTGCGTTAATTTTTATAGCGCGTTAATTTGCAGCGTAATTAAGTAATCAAATTAACGCATTAAAGTGACAGCCCTACTTTTAACATAGAACAGAATGTTCAGGGTTGGACTGTTCACGTCTGTTAAAAAAAAAAAAAAGTGTGACCTTTTTGTTTGATCAAGGACAGTTTTATGCCCAGTAGGTCTTTCATTTAAATTTTGTTCAAACAGAAGGTGGTCTCATTTTACCCTTCGATTAGTCTCAATTCCTTAGCTTCTTTGTGTCCTTGGGCACAAGGACACAAAGACACTTTTCCCTCCTTGCCTCCAGTGGGGCACACACTGGTGTGTGAATGTGTGTGTGATTGTTCTGGTGGTGGTCGGAGGGGCCGTAGGCGCAGATCGGCAGTCACGCCTCCGTCAGTCTGCCCCAGGGCAGCTGTGGTTACATACATTGCTTACCATCAGCAAGTATGAATTAGCAGCGAGTGCATAATGGATCCAATGTAAAAGCGACTTTGAGCGTCTAGAAAAGCGCTATATAAATCTAATCCATTATTATATTATTATAAAAATACAGTAATTGTTAATGAGACAACATGCAAAACTGTATTAGACAGTAAATTGAATAACTTTTTCAGATTGATACAGTAAGACATTATATACCCCTCAAAACAGCCTAACTTTTCATGCATTCTCTGATCTTTTCAAATGTGCATTATTTAGAACAATTTCACCTGAAAACGCAAGCTGATCTTAAAACTTTTTACGAAAAGGTAAAAAAAAACTGGCTGAAACAAAGCCAGTAAACATCTTTGAATTTATACATGCAGTGGTAAATGATAAGTGTTCAAAGCCTCATACTTACATAGAGAGAAATGGGAATATGTAGACATCATACGGACAAGCTCACAAAGACCAGGAGCATGTGAATCAAACTGCCACCACCATGTTTAACTGTTACATACATTCAAGCTGTACACCTTCTATACACTTCTATATAGAATGGCAGCGTGGGCTCAACTGGGGAGACCTCAAAAGAACCGCAACAAACCAAGTGAAATGGAAACCGTTTGTCAACGGCCTATGCACCCTAAAGGAGCAAAGGGCTTAAGCCAGTCATCTTCTATACCTGCTTCTTCTGTTGTTGCGGGTTGTGGGGTTGCTGGAGTCTATCCCAGCAGACTCGGGGCGTTAGGCTAGAAAGAGGTAATTGGGAATGGGCTGCCCTATTCTGAACACGGATGTTGTTCTTTTCTTGGACTTCTATGCCATTAACAGTTTGTTCATAACGAACACCTTGTTTGAGCACAGGGATTTCCAAAAGTGCACATTGCACCAGGACAACCTAGACCAAAGGATGATGATCGACTATGTTGTTGTATCATCAGACCTCCAACCATGTCTTGGCACATGTCCACATGCAGCTGGGTTTTTTAAATAATGAATACCCCCCCCCCCCGCCACTTAGAAAAAATGAATGAGTGAATGAATAAATTAATTTTATTGTCAATGTACATAAAACACGTTTCCGTGGACGACATGAGGACAATCCTTCCAGGTACATTTGTAACAAAAGAAAAATAACAGCAACAAAAATAGAGACGGGGCGATTAATTAACATATACAAAATATAAACCTTTTTATAAACTTGAATAGAGAAAAAACAGAAGAATAAATATTCGAGTGTCAAACATGGTTTTTTTGGCGGACATTTTCGGGCACTGACGTCACTTGTGTGTCATGTGTGATTGATAGGTGATCTTGAGGGTTCTCAGACTGACTTATCAGATCTGGAAGTGGTGGTAAGGTTTTCATACTGCCGCTTCAACCACATCAGCTGCTGTCTGTACAGAGTCTGCACACGCTGCATGTTCTGCAGGTGAAGCTGCCTCATGTGATCCGACCGGTGATTCGCCTCCTGCAAGCAGATCTTCAGGTTCTGCGGAACAAACAGGAAGTGAGGCTGAGAGTTCAGGTATGTTGTGGGACAGTGGGGCGGTTCAGACTGAGGATTACCTCTATGATGCTGTCCACGTGGTCTATCTGGTTCTGGAGCCTCTGACTGGCCATTGTGGCATCATGACACAGCTTGGCGGTTTGAGTCTGATGGTGAAAGGACCTCCAGCTTTCATTCAGCTTCCACTGGTTCAAAACGGTGTTCCTCTCCTTCTTCTGCAGCTCGTCCTGTTTCAAAAACAAGATTTTTTTTTTTTTAACTTTAGTGTCAGGAGCTCAGATTTGACATAAGGCTGAAGATTCATGACTGATGGGAGCTCATTTTCAGTAAGCATAATGTGTCATGTGTCAGGTCTGAGTATGAATCCATTCACCATCAGAGACGAAGTGATCATCTCTCCCTTCTTGTTATTCTCCTCCGCAGCCCAAGGTGACTTTTCCAAAGTCAACTTTCTCTTCTTAGTTTTCCCTTCAACTTTCTATGCTTTCTTTGGCTTGATAAAATCTTTGACAGTCATTCTATCTGTACCTCTCAACTTCTAACAGAAGATGCTGCCTTTAAACTTCACAGAGGTGCAGCTATGATATCCAGCTTTGATACCATGATCTTTTTTCTTTCATCCAGGACCTTTGACGTTCTTTCCATCCTTTGATCTTTTGATCAGTTATCAATTTGTATTGTAGGAAGGGGACTAAACAACACATTAAAGTCAACCAACAGTCAAAGCAATAAATGAATGAACAATCAAAGCAAGTCAAAAATTGGCCCACCATTTTCAAACCACTTGATCAGATGTACAGGTAGTCCTCAACTTCCCAATATTTGGAGATTTGAACAAACGAGTGCCACCATATCCAACTATTTTCCTGCACATCCGCTTTGCACCTTAGGTGAGTTGATCATTACCGGGTTGCCTGTGGGTGTGTGTGTGTGTGAGGGTGGTTGTTTGTCTTCTACTGTATGTGTTCTCAGGGATCCATGACAATTTAAAACCAGTTAGTACCACGGCATAGTGGTGCAGTGGGTAGTGCTGTGGCTGCACAGCAAGAGGGAGATGTTCTCCCTGTGTCTGACTAGGTTCTCTCCGGCTTCTCCGGCTTCCTCCCACCTCCAAAAACATACAATTTAGTTGAATTGGTTGGTCTCAAATTGTCCGTAGGTGTGAGTGTGTGTTTGTTTATCTGTCTTCATGTGGCTCTGTGGTGTACTGGTGTTGTGCCTGGAGTATACCCTGCCTCATGTCCCCAGTCAGCTGGGATAGGCTCCAGCAACCCCGTGACCCGCGACAGCTGAAGAAGCGGTTATTGAAGATGTATGAATGAATGAATGAATGGATGAATTGGCTGAATGAATGAATGAATGAATAAATGAATGAATGAATGAATGAATGAATCCGGTTTCTGCAACAAAAAAAATCTACTTCATTTGAAACTTTTAGCAAAGTTATTTTAACACTATGACGGTAAAACAATAGCTGCCACAAGAGGGCGCTACTGATGTTCATAAATCCTTGTTTAGTGACGCAACTTTCGGTTAGTATAGACGTCACTTCCGGGACCAAGTCGGGTGACATGCAGACGCTTGGATGCTGAAACGCTTTAAAACCGTGACGATTCTGTTGTGATGGCTTGAAAAAAAAAACCCTTCATTAAGTGGTGAGGAGAATTGAGTAATGTCTTAATGTGTACGTGTTTTGTACGGGTGACATAAGGCCGGTTATTAACACACTAACTAGCTTGTTAGCCGCGTTATAATCTGTCCGTCTCAGTTCACTGACGAGCTGTCAGCTGTGCGAACTTGGGGAAATTGTAGATAACTATTAGATAGCAGGTTAGGCTGTTTTTTATTGAGGCCTGAGCTAAAGTAATATATGAAGCGATAACCGTGGAGCTGTAACGTTAGTGAATTACAAATTACAACATTATTACTAATTGGAGCTAGTAATTATCGTTGATTCATACAAACTAGCATACATAGCTAGCTTTACGTGCTGTGCAGAGGGGAGGTTGTCTACTCGCTGGAGGCTTAGATCCAGTTCTGAATAATAATGCGCCGATGTTGTTTACTGAGCTGTAAATCAAGGCTGGAAATTTAGAGTGAACTCTGAACAGTATCCTATTGTATTAATGTCACAATACATAAGCATTGTATACAGCAGAGCATGACGGGAAAGGTGAAAGCTAAGCTTGTAAAATGAAACAAACTCTATAACCTGTTCAGCCTTTTATGTGTGTTACTATTAATGTTGGGTTATACGCCCCTGATGAAAGATAACAAATTAACAGAATAATCAGTATACAAGAGTAAAATGAAATTTGAATTTCTCCTAACTTTAAAATTTGGTAAAAGGATCTTCAGAAGGAGAAGCAATGGCGTGTGCCCGAGTGCCATTGGACGAGCAACAGGTGACAGAGGAAGACCCACAGGGAAAAGAACGCACACTGCCTGCATTGGTGAGACAAACCATTCAGTTTTACACAAATCACTTTCAAACAGCAGTCAGTGGTACTCCATGGACAACCAGATGTTTCATCAGAAACAAAACCTGGTCTCTTTGTTAACAACAGCACCCAGCCAGGAAGGAGGAACGCTATTTTGTGCCTTACAAGCCCCCACCTGAAGACAGCTCTCCTGCTGATGTGGAGGAGTTCTTAGAACATGCCAAATTCATCACAGAGGACCTGGAGTGGCTGCTTTCGCTGCCACATGACAAGTTCTGGTGCCAGGTGAGGAACTGTTAACATAAAAATACCTCTCTTAAACTCACACCTCTTACTGTATGATTAACCACAAAGATATACACCAGTTAAAATGTAAATACAGTGTAGCGTACTTGATGGCTGCTAGGATTTTTCTGTTTTTTTCACATGAACTTCCTCTCCCTCCACTGCTGGTTTGGTCTGTTTTCTTCATCAGGCGGTTTTTGATGAGTCTCTACACAGATGCCTTGATTCATACCTGCATCATGCTCCCCGCAGCCTCGACCTTGCTGCTCTGCCCTCCTCTCCAGCAGTGACTGATATGCTGCGCTCCATTCACAGAGCAGTTTTCTTTACCTTCGTCAGGATGGCTACACACAAAGAATCCAAGGTAGTAGCAGCACCTTTTTATTAAACCAAGACAGTGAATTTGTGCACTCATCTGTCCAAAATACCTGTTATACTTTTGATAAATTTACTGCATAGAGGAGTGACATCATACAGTAAATGTAACCTGTTGTTTTGTGCTTCTCTTTTGCAGGAGCACTTCATCACCCCGGCTGTGTTTGGAGAAATAATCTATAACAACTTCCTGTTTGACATTCCCAAAATTCTGGATCTTTGTGTGCTTTTTGGAAAAGGAAACAGCCAGCTGCTGCATAAGATGATCGGTAAATTGCATGTTAAGAGTTTGTTGCAAAGTAATTTTTATTTGTGTGTGTGCACGCCCGCGTGTGTGCGTGAGTGTGTGTGTGTGTGTGTGTGACTTGCATAGATGTTTTTTTTTTGTCACTCTTTATCTACAGTATAAATTATATATTTAATAATATTTTTTCAGAGAACATCTTTACACAGCAACCATCATACTACAGTGACCTTATGGAGGCGGTGCCCACTGTGTTAGAGGTAAGACTTAAAAGACAGATGAAGTATATTTATTTTCTGTATGGAAAGTATAAGAAATAATAATAGAGTGGTGGTTTAAAAATAATTCTAATAATAATAGTAGTGGATTTTTGTGTTTAGTAGGGTGTCAAAGTGAGTTCATCACGCAACAAACACAAAATCACACGCTGATTACAGGATATTGTAAAGTTCTCATCTGTGAGAATGCAGATCATTCTTTATCGTCCTCAGGTGTTTGACAACATCCTGAATAAGTGTGGTCTCCACTGTGAAGGAGCCACCGCCGCTGAGCCGATGAAGCTGAGCGCAAACAAACCCACACCCATGACAATGAAGGAACAGGTCAGACAGACATACATCTGCTCATCATAATGTCATTTGAGTGACAATAAAACTATGGTTGATTAAAATTGGACTGTAACATCTGCATATTCAGTGAAGTGATTTTCTAATTGTGTCAAGAATGCTTAGAGGAATGTGTTTTCTTCTATGTTACAGGAGTTTGTAGATCTTATTCTGTATCTCTGTGACTCAACCACCACCATCCATACGTTCTTGGATATCTTCCCTGCTGGCTGCCCCAGCTTTCATGAGCATGGCTTCCTCAGCAGGTAGACAGATGGCCTAGACTGGTATTACCTGTGCTTACATAGAGCCACGTATTCTCAAAAATGTCACGATCATTTTGTTTTTCCTCCTTTCAGACTCGCCTCATTTTATGAAACTGCTGTGCCTGACCTCGAGAAAGCATTGAGGAAAAGAAACTTTGATAATAAAAGGTGAATCATCTATTATTTTCTAAAAAATGCAAACATAAGTGCAAAAGGCAAAAAATGAGAACCGCTTTCTGAAGAAAAAAATCCCTGTTCTTTAGTCTTCAGCAGGACTTGTGGAAGAGGCTGTCACACTCCTGTCGCAAGATGGTGGAGACGGCTCACCTGCTGCTGCATCACAGATGCTTACAGCCAATTCTGGAGGGGTGAGATGTCCTGTATCTCAATATGTGTCAGCAAGATTAACATTGAAATGTTTTAATGCTGTTTGATATTTGTCATCTTGCAGTGGGGAAAACATGCAAACAGATGCAGAGGAGCTCCTTCAACTTTACACATCTTTTTTAACTGAGAAAAGGTAGCTATTTATGGTCGGGGTATTCAAAGCTCTTTGTTACTTTAAATACAATGTGTGTTCCATTTGTTTGTTTAGGTTCTTGTCAGACTTCGATGAGCTGTTCCCTGTTGCAGATGACATCAGCCTCCTGCAACAGGCCCTCCCCATCATGTATCCTTATTAGCTTGAAAGCAAAAAACAGTACAAATGGGCTCTAGAGATAGCATCCTGCTTCGTGTCCAACATAAAAAATTCAATCATAGGAAATCAAGACAATACAATACAAAAATGACACATAGGTTAGAGTGTCTTCTTAAAGATAAGAGGTACACTGTACCCAGTCCACTGCTGGCACCAGTTAACACATTTCCATCTCAATCCTTAATCACCCTAACCTGCTGCATGTCTTTTCCATCTTGATCCTTCCGACTGGCCAACCTTTAGAGATCTCTCTCTCCTTGTAAAGTGTCACCTAATGGTTGATTAATTCATCACAAAATAATAATTAGTTGATAAAACAATACTGTAATTGAGTATCAGAGATATAAGTCATTAGTTTCATCCTTTGACAGCCAGCTGTCATGGAGAGACGTCCAACATGAAGAGACATCTCAAAGCTTCACTGCTGCATTCAGGGGTTTCATTCCTTTACTGCCTGCTTCTCTCAGCGATGAGACCCGAACATCCTACCTGCTCCAGGGGGTGGAAAGTGCCTGGGACAGCGTCGGGCGACGGAGACCACAGAACCAGATTCAGCATCAAGTCCCCTCAGCCTCTAACCATCAGGGCGGAGCAGTCGGCGCTGCTGCTTTCACAGATAGCTTCAAAGTTCAGGACGACCAAGAGACAGAAGGAGGAGACGACCTGAGGGGAGCAGCGGCCATCTTGGATCTCCCCCAAAAAGGACACAATGTGAGTAGTCATATTATTATAAGATAACTGATCGTGACCTGTTAATCACACTGGTTACACAAATAGTTTCAGATGTCATGTGCTTGTTTACTGAAGAATTATCATGATGGATGGATATATTGTCATTTATCTGGTTATAGTTGTCTGTAGCACATGTGAACTTCTACAGATGAACAAAAGTATCAAAAACCAGCGTGTCCAAAATTTGCTCTACTTGCCAATCATGGCTTATGGTTGTATTTCATATGGCCCATGCATTTTGTCTAAACATGTGTTATATTTGGCCTGCTATACAGCACACAAATTGAGCATGCAGTTGCTTTTATCAACTCATGAGGGCAGAGTCGTGTCACATGTCTGTCCACTGCCGTAAACCATCAGAGAAAAAGACTGAATAATGGACCAGTTACAGCCCATGCCTTGTGAAATTTGCTGATCGTTCAACTGTGAGGAATACAGCAAGTAGAAAATGGGATGTTGGCATCAAAGGCCATGATTTCAAGGAAAGGTGGAAATTGCAATATTTTTTCACGGAAAGCAGAAGTGCCTGATTTGCCTTGAGAATGTTCCTTGTTAGTACGAATACAAGAAGATGGATGAATGAATGCATCCATCTTCCTGTATGACCACAAATATCTTGTCTATAGCCACTTATCCACCTTGTGGGTCACGTCTCTGCTGGAACCTATCACAGCTGGCCGTGGGTGAGAGTTGGGGTACAACCCTGATGAGATGCCAGCTCACTGTGGGGCCACACGAAAGACAAATAACTATTCATACACACACTCACACCTACGAACTATTTGGTGTGATCATTTCGTGGGCCTAATAGAAAATGAGCAAAACTGTGAACAGCCTTTGTTATGCTAGCTGTCACAGATCAGAGTACTTCACATCAACTGGTTACAACCGAATGAAATTCAACGCAAAAACGGGCAACTTAAAATGCAAAAGGAGTTTTTTAAAATATCAGGATAGTTATACAAAACCGAACACAGCAATAAAACCGAACACCAAACACACACCTCCGGATCAAATTTAGATATGCCAGGGATTTTATTAAAAAGTTGTGTGATTTTTTTTTTTTTTTTTGGCTGTAGTAGTTTTAGTTGCTGGGACTGAATGTAGCAAAGAAAATGACTGAGTAGGACCACTTTGGGTGCTGGCTCATAGATCAATGAAGTTAGTTTGTGTGGTAACGGATGATAAAATTCATAAAGAAAGAGCAGGCCTGACTTTGATGTTGTTATTTTAGGGTGCGGTGTGCTCAGTGAGCGGGGCTGCGCTGGAATCTCTGCTGTCATGTATCAAGGACCTGCTGCCTGATTTGGGTGAAGGTTTTCTGCTGGCCTGCCTGCAGGAGTACGGCTACAACTCTGAGCTGGTCATCAACAACATCCTCGAGGACCGTTTGGCTCCTAGCCTGAACAAACTAGACCGAGCTATGCCAAGGTAATTCCAAATACAGGACCACTTTTTTCGTATAAAGGCAACATTTTCTACCATGTAGGTTACAATCCTGACATTCTCTGGCACTGTCTGTTGAAAAACGTTTTTGTTTCATGACCTGTAAATATTTCTAAAAGATTTGTGACAATTTGCAGAATCATATGCATGTTTCTCAAAAAGCAATAAACACATTTACATCTTTCAGTTTATATTGATATCCTGCTTAGGATTTGAATATGTTGGATGTTAATAAACCAAAAAGGCTGCAAAAATGCTTATTTATCTTTATAAATAACCACAGATTATTCGTGTTGGAGTCACAATCAAATGTGTTTTAATATAGAACGAAATTTTAATCAAGACATTTCACATCAATATTAAAAAAGGAGAAAATCAGCACATTCTCTTATTTTAAAAGTGGAAATTAGGGCTTTAGAATCTCTGGTAAATAATTGATCAAAAGTATTTTTAACTTGTGGAATCGTATAAATCCTTAATTTATTGCTCATCAGAGCATTTTGAAGCAAATTGAGTTGTGGTTTATGAAGTTAGCATTCAGTTTATGCTGTATGTAATTCTGTTCCTGTTGTGTCCTTTCAGGCCAATGAAAGAGGAGCTTCCAGATGTGATGAACACCAGATCCAATGTGTTTGATGATGACGAGTTTGACGTCTTTCGGAGGGACCAGGTGGACATGTCCCGCATCTGGAAGGGCAGGAGGTGAGAAAGCCGGGATACACTTATTGATCAGATATTTTAAAGTTTAGGACTCTTTTTTCTTAATGGAAGATTTAATAATGGTAATAAAAAAACCTGGTGACAAAACTGAGTCTTTATCTGATTGATATCTGTGTATATTTAAAGCCAGAAAAGGTGCCGACTTGATGACATTATTTATCTGAAAATTTGTTACTTTTGTCCTCGTTCAGGAAAGGTGAGAATGTTCGAGAGATGCTGAATGACAAGCAGCACATCGCAGATCAGAGAGCTCGTTACCAGACCTATGAGACGGTGGTGGATGAGGTTGTGATTGAACCGGGTGAACATGGAGCTACCTACAACCTGGACGACTACGATGATGAGTACGACGACACCTACGACATGAACCAAGTGGGCGCAAATGACCTGGATGGAGACAGTCTGTTGAACAGAAGGTGAATCAGACACTTACAGAAGCAGAACTTGAAAAACAGCTTTTCATATGTCAGTAAACGGTTTTAATTTCATTTGCTGTTTTCCTGCAGACCTTTCACAATCCCACAGGTACTGAAACAATCAAACAGAAGAGAGGATGATGAAAAGGATGACGATGAAGGGGAGGAAGAAACATTACCGGTACTGAAAACTATTCTAACAGCAGGTTTTGACCCTAAGATCGGTGATGGGATTTTAATCCTAAACATGAACTTGACTTTTCTATATTTTAACAGTTTTGCAGTCCATTCTTACAATATCCTATTTATTTAATTTAGATAAAAGCTATTTACATCAGAGAAACAAAGGAGGACAGAAAGTGATACATTTTAATGTGTTATATACATGTTGGCTACTTTCAGTGATTGTCTGAGACCTAATGGGTGAAACTCATTTTGAACTTGTAATTGTTTTAATAATCAGCAATTATTAAACATTTCTTAAAACTTTAAAAGGTTTCTTGATAATCTGTAATCTACAGCCACAAATAAGCACATGCTTCTCCAAAAGTAATACATTACAATGGCATCTTCTGGCCGTTACAAGTGAAGCACTGTTCTTCCAAATAATTTTTAGTGCAGCATTTGTTTGTCAAACAGTTCCTGGTTAATTCCTGAAATGAAACGCCTTCCTTATGACTTTTCAACAATGTACTGACACTTTAATCCATTTGTATTCAGGTCAATGTGAACAGGGACCAGTTTGTGCAGGATCCGGCTCTGCTGAGGGAGAGGGCTGAAGCTAGAAGAGCTGCCATGCAACAAAGGAAAGGGTAAATAATCTATTTCTCACTCTGTACAGCTTCTTTCCTAAAGATTCTTCATAAAGACAAAATACTGTGTTGATTTTCTTTCCTTTTTCTCAGTCCATAAATAACCTTTTCATCTATTCGCAATGTTATATGATTTCCATATATCATGTATTTGTGATTTAGTCTGAGACAATGTAATATACAGTCCAGATAAAAACAAATTTGGATCGGTTTAAGCACGGTTTAAACAGAATGTGTTGTGTATAAACATACATAAATTCTTATCAAAAATGAAATGGTGACAAAGCACAGGTAGAATGTTCACCTGCTGGCTCCTGTTGATGTCCCTTCATCCTTCTTCCAGTTTTCGACCCGAGCATTCCAGCAACGTGGTGGGCAAACCCAAAGGCCAAGGGCAAACCCTGGAAACAATGCTGGACCGACGCAAAAAAGAGGCCAACAAGAGCCGCGTGTCGAACCACAACCGTCGATCGATGGCTGACCGCAAGAGGAACAAAGGCATGATCCCTTCTTGACCCGTAGGGTGGTGCCGTGCTGCCGGAACGCAAAGCGCTGATGGGACTGATAGGAGGGAGGGATGACGGGAAGGCAGCAGGGGTGTGAGTCAGTGAAGAGAAAGAAGGGGCCAGCTGTCTGTCCCGTAACCCGGAATGTCTAACATCATTCTGAATTATGAAGGTTTAAAGAGTTGAGGAGTCCCACAGTTCTGTTTGGCAAGGCCACATGTTGGCCTTTTGTCATCAGACCTTACCAAGCATCTTGTCAAAATGCTGTTCAGAATGAACAGCTGTTTTACTTCATGAGCACAGGAGACGTTCTTCTCTTCACCCAAATGATTTTATTTTGTAGCTCCAAAAAACCAAAGCCAGAGACTGAGGACAAGAATAAGACTTTTATTTTTGCCTAGTAACAAATTGGTGTATAAAGATCCAGAGCTACTGGTCTTTGACATCATCATAATGAGGCAACATAGAAATAAAATAAAGTGACATCCAGAATTTTAGAGAGACTGAGCTTCCCTCTATTGCTGGAAGAACAACTGCTGACATAGTGATCAAGTGTGGACATCAGTGGAAGACTGTCCTTTATCGGAAACTAGTGTGCAGACTGCTTGCATGGTGCATTCATGTGCAGGCATTCAGTGTCATCCACCGCGTTCACACCAGTTTTCCAGTCTTCTTAAAAAACCTTACAAATAGGTTTAGAGGAATAAAACAACTATGACCATCTCATAATAATGCTGCTGTGTCTGGAAGCAAGTGCACAGAGAGGCCTTTTGGTCTTTCAGTATGGCTCCAGGGAGTTCTATTTGTTTTCATGCACATTGTTTTCTTCAAAAGCAAAAGATCTATTAGAGCATTTTGAAACAAAACGCAAAAAATAAATGAGGTTTTAACATCCTTTGAGTTTGAATCATTACTGAAAGCCTAAGTCTGTATGATTTGACTGACTTTTATTTTCATATTATTAAGTGGAGATGGTTGTATGTACGTCTGCACTGCTTGGATTCAAAATTTGAATAAAATTATTTTCATCAGTGTTGAGGAGATAATAATTTTCACCCAATGTTGGGACACATAGATGAGTTTGGCTAGAAAAATACTGACCAAAAGACCCTAGGAGGTTGTCCGTCTACAGGGAGATAACCTGGGACCTACAGTACGCCCTTAAACTACTACCCACCATTTTATTCATTATCGAGTCTTTTTGTTATGTTATTAGGTTTGGACAGTTTGACTAGCTGTCCATTTTCAGTCTTAATACAAAGATGACCTAATTTATCCCTGGCTGGTGGTTTGCATTCTACCACACAAACATGAGAATGGTATCGTTTTCTTGCAACACAAAAAAGATTGTAATCAATTGTTTCGATACAATAAGAGCAGGAAGTAAGTTGGAGTATAAAGGCGTATTTTATCACAGGATATAGGATTATCTGACGTAAAGAAATTCTTGTTTTATATGAAACCAATAAAACTGATTTTGACTTCACGGAACTATAAGGAAGAGCATAAAAAGAATCAAAGGACGATAATTCAACTGCAAGCTCAAGTATAATTTTTTGAGTTTTTCTGTGATATAATTTGTTTCTTTCACTCTTCATTATTACTGTAAGGCCAAGCGTAAACACTCCACAGCTGATAACGACTAATGCAGCTAAATCTGGACCACAAGTACAAAACTTCCACAACTAATAAATAACAGATGTATGACATTTGACACTGAATGAAATTGGTCACATTTGTACTCTGCTAACCCAGTCAGAGAATTACTGACATCATTTGGACCTACATGCTACTAAAAGCACTGACTGTGACTTTCTGCTCACTCAGGAGTGTTTGCCGCCTAAAAAACAAAGGTCTAGTTTCCTAGCTGTTGCCCCCCCACAAAAGCAGGAGTGAAAAGTCACGTTGAGCAGAATTGTCATTGGTCACATCTTCACTGCTGAATATAACATATACTAACAACGACTTCCATAATTGTACAGTAACATGATCCCAGGAAGAAATACTGTTCACACGCAAGACAGTACCATCACTGTACTTGTTAAATCTTACAGCTCCACATCCCGGACAACCATCTAGCTGCTGTGAGAAGTTTATATACGTCCCACAATCCATTGCTGGCAGGTGGAAGCATGAGGTCAGTAAGAACAGCTAATTGTGTCACTGAGGAAGAGATGAAACTTCATTTCCAGACCTGCTGTCCCAGAAAAGGAGGCAACTGTTAACTGTCTTTGTACACATTGCCTGGAAAGAAATGCAAAAAAATGTTTTTATTACACACACACACACACACACCTGTTAAAGTACTGCCAATTTCCATACACTTAGGTCCCAAAGTTTTCTTATTTATGCTGTTCATCTAGAAACAAAGGAACACTCAACATGGCTCAAATGTAGATATGACAGAAAATTTGTGATGCTGTTTTGTGGACCAATGAAATAATATCAAAACTGTTCGGGCCAATGGATCAGCAGCACGTCTGGAGCAGAAAGAATGACATGTATACTGAAAAGAACACAGTGACAGTGGAGCCTGGCTTTGATTTTTTGGGGGTTTGGGGCTGTTTTGATTCCTCGATCATTGGAAATCTGCAGTGAGTATAGGGAAGGATGGATTCCATTAAGTATCGGGAAATCCGAGAAGAAACCATCTGAACATCTGTGTGGGCGCTGAAGCTTGGCTGTGATTGGGCATTCATAAAGGACAATGATCTCATGCAGACTGCAGTGTGTACCAAGGCTTGGTTCCACAGGAAGCCATGGAACATTTCTGAGAGGCTGTCACGGTTATCTAACTTTAGTCCCATAGAAATTTTCAAGTGAGATTTGAAGAATGCAGTTGCTGTACATAAACCCAACAATGTCAAAGAACTGGAGGCCTGTGTGGGTTAAGAATAGGCTAAGATCCCTTTGGGTTGCTGCCAGAGGCTGGTGCAAAGCCACATATCATGAGTAAAAGTTTCCCTTCAGGAGAGGTTAACAAACTTTGAGACTGCAGTTAGTAGTAGTAAAATTTCATGCATGTTATATTTCAAAAACCCAGTCTAATAGCTGTTATATTAAATGTACCTATTTAAATGATTCTCGTTTGATCTGTTTATTGCAAACGGGTTGAATCATTCTGCTTTTAATTGCATTTTAGTTTTTTACTTGAGCTAAAATGGATAAAATTCCATCAGCTCATTGAATGTGATGAAGGAATTACTAATGGTGTTTGTAGCTGCATGGAAATGAAATAAATTAAAGTATAAACTATTAACTACATAAGATGTTACATACACAACTCCTGGTATTAACATCTAACCAAAGATAAACCTCTGCCTGAAAATGGGTAGTGTTACGTAGTGGTAGACAGTGATATCATCCCCTTGCTGTGAAGTAATCTGATTACTGTGATTCAGTCTGGTGTTAATTTATCAATCACGGGTCAAACATCAACAGGCAGGGTTGTGTAACTGTTCCTGATTGTGTGAACTCACTAAGGATGCTGCGTTTGCACAGAGGACAGGTGTGCCGCAGCAGAAGCCAGGGGTCGATGCAGTCTCTGTGATACTCATGTAGACACGGCAACACCCGCAGACACTGAGACACACACAGACAGTCTGGATCAAATCACTGCCTCAGTAACAACTTTAAATACATCACCGGTAAGAGCGCCGGCTGACTTGGTTGTTGTTGAACGGCTCCAAACAGACTGCACAGTTGTCCGTCTCTCCCGACTGGGACGGGTCACACCACAGTTCAGGCTGACGGTATCTTTTTGTCTTCAGAGACGACATTCTCTTCAGAACAGCTTGTTTAGGAAGGAGCTGAGGAATACAACACAGCACAAACATTACATAACATGTCATACACTGTACTTGGTTTCCCACCACGTCTGTGGATGAACATTATAATAGTACAAGACATGATAGGAGGAGTACTGAGACGATTCCCAAGCAGTAATGGAGAAGTACTCATATTCTCCACTTGAGCAAAAGCAGTAACATCATCTTAGGGCAGGGGTCCTCCCTGACTAAGTAAAGTTATTTGTTTCATTTCATCTTAGCATATAATTCGTAAATACCGTAAACTGGGAATTCTTTTAAAATACAAATCTCAAATTGCAAAGTAAGGAGGAGAAATTGTGGTAAAATGTACAATATGAAATAAAGTGAAGCAGAAAATTTAAATACTTTGTGAAAGTACCTACAACTGTATTACAAATTACTCACAAAACCCGAGTGTACTCTACCTCTAAGGCGTCGTTCAGTTGCTGGTCCTGGTACTGCCATCGGGCCTGAACGATGACACCGGTGCTGAGGATCAGAGCCACGAGCAGGACGGTGTCCCACAGCTGCTGCAGGTACTTCTAGACAGAGAGTAAACAACACTGATCATCAGTCTGCATCACACATGAAACACGCTTTCCTTTGTAGAGGAGGAAATGTACATAAGCAGCAAATTAAGCTTCATAATGTACTTTAACTAGATGTAGTTAGATTTCTTTTAAACTTTTTATTTAGTTTCTATTATTGAGTAGGACATAACTTGACACATTACATCTTAAAAAAATGAAATAGATAACACAACAACAACAACACAAACACAGCTAGTGGATAGATAAAGACCACCATGTATCATGTAAACCCCTCTGTAGGAAAATGTCCATTTTCAATTGCAGGCTTGCTCTTATTTTTCCATTGTATAAAATTTTGTTTGATTTTTGCCACTGATAATCATTGATGAATAATCTCTAAATATAATCCAATGAATATTTGGTGTATAATTAATAATAATAATAATAATAATAATAATAATAATAATTAATAATTCCCTTATTCTGAGGGAATGAGATTTTTATGTTCCTCATTTTCCTGTTAGTAGTAGTCTTTATGCAGACTTTATGCAGTGTTTTTCAGAAAAAAAGAATCTTGTTTGTGAACGCACTGTGATGCCTACAAAAAAAAATTAAGTTCACTATCACTTTATTAAAGCTTTAGAGAAACACATGAATCCTGTGTTATCAGGTGTGGGCTTACCTGGACCTGAGAATTTGTCTCCCCCGTGCAGATGACCCCTTGCCATTCTCCGTAGCGACCTCCTCTAGATCGACCACAGCTGGACCACAGTGTGAGTGTGGCTCCCTGCCCGAACACACAGCAGCATGCACTCACTGTCAGCTCAGTCATCTGTTCACTCACCACAGAGTGCTAACAAGTGAGAAACCCACTGTCAGCTGATTGAGCGAGGAGCTCACCAGGTTGTCCTGTAGAATCGTCCTGTATGTGATTTTTGCTGTAGCTTGAAGGCCCCTACAGAGAGAAAGAGTCATTCAGGGCAAATGCACCTTCCATCACCACACTGAGACACACACTACCCTGATACTGTCAGTAACCAGCAGGAGGTAGACATGCCATGAAATACTTAGAATAAACTTTACACGTTTTCTGTTTTTGATGAGACAACAAGCAATATGTTATTAGTGTCACAATATAACATAAATTTGCAAGGATTGATGCATTTTATTTTCAGATTGATTCACTCTATACATATCTCTTTACCACTGAAAAATTCTGGTGCCAATACTACATTAATAAATGTATTGTATGTATAATATATGAATTCAAACAACACTCTTATTTTGCTGTGTGTGTGTTTGTGTGTGTGTTTGTGTGTGTGTGTGTGTGTGTGTGTGTGCGTCTCTCTCTCTCTGTATGTATGATATGAAAGAATGTGTAAACAAGAATAAGGATCTTACTTAAAGCTGACTTTCTGAACTCAAAAGGCTCAGTGTGTTGATCTAGAGGCACAAATAGAATAAAATATTCATAATTATGTTCCCTGTGTTTTAAATAAAACAGACAAACAGGCAATGGACCTTTTGAAATTCAAAAACTGTCAGAGTTCAATATATTTTAAGCTTTTTTCTTGTTATATACTGGTTATACAGACTTTTTTTATTGCATGTTCTCCCTGTATTTGCGTGGGTTGTCTCCAGGTTCTCTGGTTTCCTCCCACCTCCAAAAGCATGTGCTTCAGGTTAATTGGCCGTTCCAAATGACCGTAGGAGTGAGTGTGTGCATGGTTGTCTGTCTTTGTGTGGCTTTGTGGCGCACTGGTGTTGCCTCACGCCCTAGGACAGCTGGGATAAGCTACAGATTCCCGTGACCCGCTACGGTGGACAAAGCCATTCAGAAGATGAATGAATGAATGAAGGTGCAATATTTTTTTGCCAAAGCCTAAAACTGAGGGAACATGTGGAAAGTTACATGAATCTTTTGATGCATAAACTGCATAAATAAAAAGATGCATAAGGCTAGACAAATATCAGTGGGAGTCGTGATGGCTTGGCTAGGCTTGTGCTTCACCACAACTGTTTAATTTAGTCTTTTCTTTCAATACATTGTGTGAAGATACTGATCTCCGTTTGCACAGGGTTTGTGTATTGCCAGGTATGAATAAAATGCTGGAGGTTGATGACACATGAGCTGACTCATCATTCGAAGAGTAAAAAGAAACACAACGCAAAGTACGAATCGCTACACATGAGAAAACATCTCTTCCCATGGTGTCAGTATCTGTAATAAAATGTTCTCTACCTAAGCAGAGCTCCAATTAACTTGGTGACATTTTCAGATGTCTGGATCACAATGATGGGCTTGGACAGCACCTGAGACAGATCGGTCTGTGACAGAAAGTGAAGGATTTTCAGGTTACAAGCATAACAAAAAGAGACAATTTGTTATTTATCAAGGGTCATGTTGGCAATAAGCTTTGTGCAGATTTACCTCACTGACTGTGTTTTGGTTGAGAACCAGAATGATCAGTGCAGATGCTCCGAGGACCAATGCTCGCTTCATCTTCAACAAAAGGGGATGCATGGTTTTAGCCAATGCCAGTATGAACACAATTCTGTATATATTCAGAGACAAGTGAACTTCTTACTTTATTGACCACTCCATCAGCAAAGGACTCTTGGTTTGCGGTTGAGGCTTTGCTGTCATCCATCTCCACAGGCACCACCCCAATCCATAGCCTCTGCTCTTTGGTATCTTCTTTGCCTTTTCCCCTGCTTATCTGCAGTTCCTCATCCTGAACCTGAGGACAGAAACGGATCAAACATCAGACACTGGCTTGGAAAATTGTACAATCAAACTAAATCCTGTTTGAGGTCAATTGTTCCACTGTAGAAGGGTGTTAACATTCGCTGACAGATCGATGAAATCTTCCCTGAAGGGAAAAAGGGCTCTTGAACAGGGACAGTTAATTATCACGAGGCATTTTTGTTCTTCCATCATATTTTTAAAATAGATAAAAACATATTCATTTTCTTGAAGACGAGACGGCCGGAATGGTCTAGTCTACGGCCTCTTGTCCGGCACATGGGTCAGGTCTGCTGGAGGCTATCCCGGCTGGCTTTGGGCAAGAGGTGGGGTACACCTCATGCCCAAAGCCAGATCATCGTAGAGCCACACAAAGACATTAGAGCACTCATGCTCATGTGATTTGGTCACACCAAATCGTCGGTAGGTGCGTGTGAGTGAGCGTGGGTTGTTGTTTGTCTTTTGTGTTGTTCCACAATGAGCTGGCATCTTGTCTGGGGTGTTCCCACCTCTTGTCCGTAGCTAGCTGAGCTAGGCTCCAGCAGACCCGTGACCATAAAGGTGGATAAGAAGCTGTGGATAAGATAATTGCGATCATCTTGTCAACGAGGGATGGATGGATGGATGGATGAAAAAAATGAGTCTAATCAGCATAAAAATTCTGACAGTATTATTTTTAAATGAAACGCCACAATTCATCAATGTTTTTTTTTTATTTCTCAATGTAAATCATGTTTATATACTACCATAGAGGTCTCTAGTGAGTTATATTTTAACAGTTGCTTATGATGACAGGATTGCAAATTTCATTTACTTTCATAGATAGAAAGATTTCTATCATCTTGCTGATAACGCCGATTGGAACACTATTTGTCAGAGAAAATATATTTGCTTGCTTTTTTTTTTGGCAACAGTCGTTGTTGTAATGTAATATTTAAAAATTTCAGTAAGTACTCTATCTAACGCAAAATCTTCCTTAATGAACCAGAACATCAAACATGTCATTTTAATCATAAATGAGCAAAACCCCATCGGAGCTCCTCACCAGCACCAGCTCTCCCTCTAGCTGCTCTCGATCCGCGTCCCGGTGGTCGTGTCTCCTGCTGCCCCGAATGGACTCCACCACCTCCCCCTGGAGCAGAGAGCTGACACCCGACCGCTGCTCCAGGAAAACCTCCACCAGAGCGACCTGCTCAGCCTCGACCGGCAGCAGCCACGGCCACCGCAGCAGCAGGAGGGGCAGCGTTACCCACACAAAGAACCAGCAGCGAGCAGAAGTCATGGCCCGGACAGCACCAGGCTGATGTGCGGTTCAAACGGTTCTAGACACACAAATCCAATCACCATTATTTGGGAAAAGTGCTAGCGTTTCAGCTCTCTCGTCAGCTGGACCTCCCGGAGAATGTAAACAACTGCAGACAACTTCCGGCCCCAACCGGAAGAGGAGAGATTGTTATTATTTCGCACAATTATCGTAGAATAAACTACACACAGTAACACGTTTTTAAGATTCAGTTCAACAGTAAATTCTTTATTATTTCCTTTTTAAATTTTTTACTGCGTAGTTAATACAACCAGAGAATATTAAGATTGTAATTTTAGTACTTCCTCTTTCGCTTAAACCTGCGACACAAACGAATCCCTTTATAATAAATAATGAATACTTTCGGTAGTCGATGTTGAGGAAATGTTGTAGTTTAAATTAGCCTGTAGTTTAAAATGTTTCTGATTTATTTTTATTTTCATGTACCGCCGCTCCCCGTCACGGGGAGCTGGAGCCTATCCCAGCTGACATAGGGCGTGAGGCGGGGGACACTCCGGGCACGGCGACCGCCACATACAAACACGCACACACACTCACTCCTACAGGCAATTTGGGACCAATGAACCTGAAGCACATGCTTTTTTGGAGGTGGGAGGAAGCCGGAGAACCCGGAGGGAACCCACGCGGACACGGGGAGAGCATCCGCACAGAGCGGGACTCGGATCCGTTCGCGCCGTGTTGTGAGGCGACAGCACTCACCACCCGCCCACTCTTTGGTCGAGTGGGCGGGTTCTCTAATGGGCGGGGCGACGTCTCGCGCACACTTTCCCCAGCAGACCATCGTTTCAGCAGCAGGCGCCTGACAGAGAGGCTGAGAGGGCGGCGGGGCTTCGCAGTCACGTCACGGAGCGGCGTCGGAGGCTGAACACCTGCCTGTCGCGGATAGACATCTATCTGTGCTGCATTTCGTGGTGCAGACATGAGCGGGAGAGTCGGAGACCTCAGTCCTAAACAGGCTGAGGCACTGGAGCACGTAAGTTTAGCATCAGAAAGATGATGATACGCTTTCTGTAATGGTCCTGCGCTCTGCACTGGAGCATCCCTGGGATTACAGTGTAATGGCATGGTGTCAGCTATCACGTCAACTAACCCACAATTTAAAAAATGCTGACAATTAATGCCTTAATGCTTTCTGAATAGTTTTGTAATATTTTGCAGATGAGTTTGCGGACCACATATAATTACAATTTTTTGTTTTGCCACTTAATGAAAAATTTAGGGATGCAACTGACCTTCATCTTCAGTCAATAATGAAAGTCTTTATCAGTATATGGCCTTCTCTATAAAATTTCAGAATCAATTGAAAAAGCTTTTTTACAATCAGACTTTCTCTATCCAGCAACCAAAGGAAAAGAATCCAGCTTTTCATACTGTAAATTTGTGCTGGGACCCAGAGGTGATTTTAGACTGTGGGTGTCCACACCTCCACTCTAGTCCTTGTCCATATGACCAAATATATATTTACACAGCAGGTAATAGTACAGTTTATCCACATCTCCTCCCAAAGATGTTGGGTGCCATACAAAATTTCATATATACTTTGTAGGGGTCATAAAGGTGAGCATTTCATAGTTACATTCTGCAAAGCGGTGATGTATTGTAATTGTCAGTGTTTGTGTGTTCGTCCGCCCGTCCGTCCACCAAATATCTTCACAACCTTAGCAGATAGAAAGATGAAAGAAAAAGCACATTATTAAAGCGACAAAAGGGATGAAAATGAGATGATGACCTTGACCTTGAGAAAACTAGTTCAAGGTCAAATTTCAACTTTTGTACATTTTACTGCACATATCTCAGGAACCGGATAAGATAGAAAAACAAAACAAAAGGCCTTATATTCAGGGAGGCAAGGGGATGAAAATTAGTTCACAACCTGGACCTTGAAAAACTAGGTCAAGGTCAAATTTTCACTTTTATACCTTTTTAGGTACACATCTCAGAAACCTGATGAGATATAATCACAAAACATAAAGCATCATTTTCAGGAAGCCAGAGCCACAAAAAAGTGATGGTGTCATGGGATGTTGGAGTCTCTGACTGCCTTGTTGGTTTCTTCAAATTGTTTACTTTTGCATTTCTAGATTTAATTGAATTTATGTGATCAAACTGACGTAAGAATTTACTGTTGCATTAGCTTACTCACTTTCAAGTTTTGAAGTAAAACAGGTTCTTATGCACCCATTACTGAAGGTTTTTATAAGCATTTCATAGTTACATGTCCTGTTACAATAATAGGATTATGAGTGGTGTGCTAAACCCCAAATCCTGGGAACCTGTTCAAAATAATCTGAAAGTGTGGCATGTTTCAAACTTCAAAGTAGAACAGGGTTAATATGGGCAGAAATAGTCTTTATGTCAGATCATAGAAGTAATCTGTTATCTGCTTTGTTGTGAACTAAATAAACAACTGAAACCAGAGGTTTTTGACCTGGAAATCTGAGTTATGTCACCCTTTCATAATTTATTGAATATACTCCTTGTTTAAACCATTTTATGTGTGCAAATTAGTGGTCATGTCACAAGTTTTGATAGGATTAGGGAAAGAAATAAACACATTTGAAATGGATCAGTGAAATTTTAAATCCTTGTAGACAAAGAAATGTATTGTATTTCTAATCACTGTATTGTTTTTAAACCTCCAGGCATGAATTTTAACTGTAAACATCAGTATAACATTTTGTGTCAGCACATTGATGACATCTTTCTTCATTCCATACTCTGTCTATAGTTTCGAGAGAGGATACAAGACATCCTTACGCAACTTCCAGCACAGCACGACCATTTCCTGTTACGATGGCTCAGAGGTGAGCGAAATATCTGACGGCACATGCTAGTCAGTTTTCTTTCAATGCAAACCCTTTCCCATCATCCCTCTATATTATTGTAAGTTATTTGCCTGCGGATGTTTCCATTTGTAGATAAATCTTTACGGTGCAATTGAGGACTCACAGAACCAGCAGATTTTTATATTTAAGGATGTATAACACATCCAAACACGCTGATATGCGAAGTCGTAGAAAGATGCTGACGGGGTTTTCATGCCACAACATGATGCTCATGTCTGAAAAATCAGACCCGCTAGTCAGCAATTTTTTTTTTATTTTCCTTTGATCTTCCTCTAAATATTCACACCTAATCATGTGAACCATAATTCAGGTACTGAATTTTAATAAGTGTGGTTTTGGTCACCAAAAGTCTTAGATCCAGATGGGTGAATAATAGCCTGCTTGGAGCTACAAATTCCGATGCTCAAGAAAAGGGACACAGTGTCTTGTGGATCTCTTGTACTGATTTGTCCTAGAGCATCAGTCTGGCACTCGGTTTATCGGACTAATCCTGTGTAATCGCTTTAAAGGCACACTGCGAGGGACGACGGCCTGTCTGCCAGTAGACACTCTCCAGCTGGGTTTCTGGTCCTTTTCTTCAAGTTATTCAAAAAGTTCTTTCATAACAAGAATTCAAAGCATCTTTATCAAAGTGTTACTCAATAAGCGTTGCAGTCATTATTTCAGCTCCATCTGAACAAATCTGGATCTGGAGAAAGAGTCTGTTAGGTCAGCGTAAGTTCTGAATGGTTCAAGTTAGGTTCCTTTCATCCTGGATGAAAAGATCACTGAGATTCAAGTGCTTGCAATAACTCAATACAGTCTAAAAACTGGAATGGAATCAATTACCCTGAGGTGACACAGAATGAGCAGTTTGGTTTCATAACCAGAACTAGTTGGAGTTTGGTTTAAAATGATGTTGAAGTTAAATTAGATATAAACTAAAACTGAGTTTGATGGATCGATGTAAATGCAGTTGGTTGTGGTCTCCTTGTGAATTGTTCTTCTGTTTATTCGAGAGGTATAAAAATGTTCCATTGAGAGCCAATTACTTGTAGATTATCTTTGAAAAGAGGGCAGTAAATCAGGAATCACAAATACAAAATTATAGTTTAAAACATTATATTGTGTAATAGATCAGATAAAGGATAGTCTCAGATGAGCCATTCGCTGACAGGGTACATACTGTACATTGATTATCTCTGAGGAGCTCCACCTTAAAGACAATGGAGACGGGTCAATGTCTGTGGCAAAGAACTGACATACAGTATCAGATGTACTGAATTATGTGCTGACAGGGTTCAGTGCAACAGGCAGAAACATCCATCCTGAAACATCCTTCAGATTGTATCATAAACACTGCTCTTTTGGCTTGTTTCTTAAAATCATCCTACACTTTCTAATCAGCAATCAAGTATAATCACATTATACCAACAGATATATTTTTATGTTGAGAGGCAGCAGAAGAGCCTTTCTTCTAACTGTTTAACGCTGCTTATTATTTTTCAAACATACTGTATATGAAGCCTACTAAGGTGAGGCAAACTCATCATGAAAATTGACAGTAATCATTGTCTGATCATGTTCCACACTCTGCCTTCTGCTTTCGGAATGTTACATCTGTGCTTGTTCTAGTTGTGTTTCCAGGATGGAGCCTGACATAAAGTGTAATCCACTGGTGGAGTTTAAGTTAAGACTCACTTCACAGTAACAACGCTGTTGAGCCTGTCCACTGGACTGTCATTAGCAGAGCTAATCACCTCAGACTTATAGTATTACAGTGTGTGTGTGTGTGTATGTGTGTGTGTGTGTGTGTGTGTGTGTGTGTGTGTGTGTGTGTGTGTGTGTGTGTGTGTGTGTGTGTGTGTGAACTCTGTTCTAGACTGAATGTGTGGGCTTTGATAAGATCTTTTTGATGCTATACACGTTTATTCCCTCAAGCTAAGGATTATTTTATATTGTTGGTATTTTTAGGTTTCTCTAAATTTATTCATCCTTCTGTTATTTGTGGATTTAAACCATTGTGTAATATTTTTGAAATTAACAATCAGCACTCTAATTCACCCAAAGATGCTCAAACTGCTGGTTGAAACAAAAAGAGCAGATTTTACTGCATTATTCATTTATTGCAGTTGTTTCTTAAAAGCTTTACTAACAACTATTTTACTCACACTTCATCCCTCAAATACCTGCTGTTATTTTTTGCAGTATTGTTGGTGTTTCAGGTATTCCTCCTCCAGTAAACTTTTATAGGGCCGTTATCCAACCTGTAATCTTATCTGTGATAATTTTTATCCTATAAAAACGTCCAAAGAGTTGTTGACACATCAATTATGACGTCTCTGCTGAACCCTGTGTTTACAGAACGTATTTTATCACAACTATGATGGTTTAGGGCTATTTTAATTGTCCTATAACTTTTATTGACAGACAGAGATAGATAATTGTGAATGTAGGGCAGCACAGTGGTGGTGGGTAACCCTGTTGCCTCACAGCAAGAAACTTTTGAGTTTGATTCCTTTCTGTGCAGAGCTGGTGTGTTTTCTCTGTGTCTGTATGGGTTCTTCCTCCCACCACATCAAACATGCAATTTAGGTGAATTGATGACTCTAAATTTTTCGTAGTTGTGATTATCACTGTGAGTGTCTTTGTGTGGTCCTGTGATGAGCTTGAGTCTCATCCAGGGGTCTGCTAGATAGGCTCGAGCAGACTGTGATCAGCAACTGCGGATAATTGTCTGAAGACGAGATGATTCCGGTTGTCTCATCAACAAGAAGATGAATGAATTTTGAAAGTTATGTAATAAACTGTTAAGTTATTTTGTTCCTGATTTTAAAAGCAAGTTTGGATCCTTTATATTGTGTTTACATATTTATGTTATAATAATAATAATAACGATAATAATAACGATAACAACAACAACAACAACAACAACAACAACAATAATAATGATAAAATTCATTTAGTTATTAATTGATTATTAATTGATGGTTAATTTTTCTCCTTTTCTGCCTCTCTGATACACTTAAGTCAAGAAAAATGCCTCATGAAGAAAGTGTGCTTCTTTATAACAGATCTTAATATAATATCTATATATAATATACTGGTAAATGTGATACCACACTCTAATCATCCCTGTGTGCATTCTGGTTAAAATCCGTTTGCATTTAACATTTATGAGCCATGGATGTCTGTATTCATCATTATTCTTTCTAACTTTTCTTTATTTTAATTTCTCAGCCAGAAACTTCAATGTCCAGAAGTCTGAGGCCATGGTGAGAAAGGTAATATGTTCCGCTTCGGGTCCTTTCTGTTGTTCCTATTTGCTGCATATTCTTGTAACCCAGGTTTGAAAGCCAACCACAATGGTTCCTGTTTTTAGGGGGTAATCTGTGGTGTGTGAGAGAGATGTTAGCTCCAGTGCAGACTATTCAGCCCATCAGCTCAGCCTGGATGATGATTAGATAGGAGCTGTGTGCTAACGGTTCATTTAGGGGGCAATGACTTTTCACAACAGCCTGAGGAGATAAGATAGGTTGTCGTTCTGCTGGCCCCGCTCCAGAGGTCCAACTCGACCCATACACTTCATATTATAATGAAAATAAAATATCCACAGGTCTAACATTCTGAATCCAAAGAGTCAGAACTGTACTTTTAGAGTTCCAGGTGCCCTCAGAAATTTGTTACCACTGGACAAAATTAGAAATAAGTTTGGGCGATTGTAGCCTAGGATGCAGTCAAATACAGTAGTTATCAATTCATTGTATTGTGTAGTTTCTCTTCATTATTAAGAATTAAGAAGAAATTCAGAGAGGAAAGGTGGACGGAGGAGTCACTGTTTCCCCTATGAAACACAATGTTAATGGGAACTGTGCTGAGACAGAGATGATGCTGAGTCAGATCATGTGCTGGAGACCGACAACATAAGTGAGTTGGAAAAAAGCTTGGAAAAAAGTTTTTACACACCAATGGTGTGGATCAGTCATGTGATGTAACAAAAGTTACTAAATAAGTGCTATTGCTGCAACTCTTTAAATAGTTCTTCTAATTCCAATTCATTTGAGATATCCCGCTGTTCTACCAATGCCTTTAAATTAATTAGGTGAAAGTAAAAACACATTTATAATGTGTATCAAAGTGTCTTTCGAGGCGGTTATGAGCATTTCCTGTTTGTTGAGGTGCTTGTGTTTTCAATAATATATTTTCACCACATGTGCACACACTAGTAAAGAACTGACCCCCTTCTTGTAGACGGGACAGGCTTTACATCATCATCTGAATCAAAAATCTTAAACCAATTTAATTATCATTACAATGAGTTTAGCCAAACAGTTTGTCACTGATTAATTGTAAAGCTAATCTAGAGCTACTGACAATATATCAATATTTATATGTTAACATGAATCTCTATTTTCTTTCAGCATTTGGAGTTCAGGAAACAGATGAAAGTGGACACGATCGTCTCCGACTGGCGTCCACCGGAGGTAAGAGCCTACGAGAGGTTCAGTTTAAAAATGTCTCTTGATTTCTCTGGTTGACAAATCTACCTAACAAAAGCAATGTGCAGAAGCTTCTCTTTAGTTTGGCTGAGTGTTGTTGTTCCGCTGCTGCATTTCTAGCAAAGGCAGGGGTTTCATTTTTACTTTTTTTTAAAATGATAATAATTGAAATAATTACAGAAAAATAGCTGCTGTGTACTGCTAAAACAAGGGGTTTGACATGTGGAGAACTGCTTTTTTCAGGTGATAGAGAAGTATCTGTCAGGAGGGATGTGTGGTTATGATCGTGAGGGCAGTCCCATCTGGTACGACGTCATCGGACCCGTGGATCCGAAGGGCCTCTTTCTGTCCGCCTCCAAACAAGACTTCATCAAGTCAAAGATCAGAGACTGTGAGGTCCTGCAGCAGGAGTGTGTCCTGCAGTCACAGAGGGTACGGTTGAATGAGCAAACACAAAAATATATATTGTACAAATGTATTTGTTTTTTTAGTGAGGTGGGATATCTGTGTTCTACTGATAAACAAGTCCTAAGAGCTAAAAACCTTCTAATATTAAATGTGACAGATGTCATATGAATCCATCACTTAAAACATTTTGACAAAGTGACTGATATTTGGTGAGCAACTTTGCATTCAGGAACATTCTGGATTTTCCCTTTTTTCATGTATTTTAATTTTAATCAACCGTATTGATCCCCATAGGGAAATGATTAGTCCACTCTCGCACACACTGGTAATTAGTTGCATGCAAGTACACACACACACACACACACACACACACACACACACACACACACACACACACACACACACACACACACACACACACACACACACACACACACACACAAGGTGCTGTAGGCAGCCCCAAGTGATGGGGGGTGGAGCGATGGGCAGCTCCTTCATGGTGCTGCCTTAATGAGCAGCTATAAAGAGGATGGCGCCTTGCTCAAGGGTACCTTGGCAGTGCTCGGGAGATGAACTGGCAGTTCATGACCTGAGGAACCAAGAATGAATCATCAACCCCCCAAAAAATGACCAGCCTGCTCCATAACAGATTATTTATTTTAACAGATTATTTTTCTTTCCATCAGCTGGGGAGAAATGTGGAGTCGATCACCATGATCTACGATGTCGAAGGTCTGGGTCTGAAGCATATATGGAAGCCCGCTATAGAAACATTTGGAGAGGTACGGAGGCTCACATTCTATACAGTCCACACAATGACTTGGACTGATCGGCATCTTGACGCAACGTTCTGTTTGTCACCAGATCCTCCAGATGTTTGAAGACAACTATCCAGAAGCTTTGAAAAGACTGTTTGTCATTAAAGGTGAATTTCATCCTTTATTTACATGTAAATTGACGTTGGTTCAGACAGTTTATTGAGTAATTTTACCTGCTCTCCTATGGTCATCTTTTCTTTTCTGAATGATTGTATCATGCTGTTGAAATATCAGAGTTTTGACTTTCTCCCACAGCTCCCAAACTCTATCCTGTGGCCTACAACCTAGTCAAGCACTTTCTGTGTGAGAATACCAGACAAAAGATCCACATCCTCGGGGGTGAGAGGCCACGCATTAGTTTGTCTTGTTAACAATGTGAAGGAGTTGATTGTTTTCATTGGTGTCTTTTTCTTACCTTCACTCAGGAGGTGGAGTGATTGGTTTGATTTGTTCGTCTCGCCGTTAGCAGGACGACACTACAGTCTTTGTACGTAGTAGATGGGTTGAATGAAGAGTAAATCTTGATGATGGGATAATTTCATCCTTTCTTTTTTTCACACCACGACCTGAATTTAATCACTTTGATTATACACAGGTAGCGCTGAAATTTAGATAAGATTGCTATTTGGTGAAACAGGCCTTTTGGGACTTGTTGAAGGTATGGGTGCTAAAGGGCCCTGCTAGTCTGTCAAAGAGTGCTCATTTTCTCCTTCTGTCCTTCGTTCTCATGAAGTGAGTTGCTGTTTCTGTGGTTTGACAGCTAACTGGCAGGAAGTCTTACTGAAGTACATTGATGCTGAGCAGCTACCGGTGATGTACGGGGGTAAGATGACCGATCCTGATGGAGATCCTCGCTGTCGTACCAGGGTGAGTTAGTTGGCATCCAAACAAAAAACTTGTAGGTGCTGTGATGCCAAAGTAGGCTGATGATGACTTGGGACAGACATTTCTCTGTTGCAGATGACAAATTCACAGCAGTGCTCCCTTGGGTTTATTGTACCATATCGAATTTGTAATGATTAAAGACAGTCCTGGTAGATGAACACGTATTTACCATCAGACATTTATAATATTAAATCTTTCTTTCTAACTTTGAATAATGTCAGACATCATTTTCATAGTTATTTGTGTCTTTGAAAAGCCTCACACACTCCACTTGTTGAGCAGTTGGATCAATTCCATTTCTAGATTATTCTTTTTTAGCTGCTAATTTAGTGTATTATTGCCTGAACTGAGTGTCACAAAGGCATGTTTACCTAACCCGAAATATTATTTCTTTGACTCCCACCACCAAGCAGGTAAAGACACAACTTACAGACACATTCTTTCATTGGCATGGTTGAAATCAGTGTCACAATAATAATTAATCAAGATAATTTTCCACTATTGATAACTGCTATTATTCTAAACATGTTAATGTTTAGAATAATATACTAATTTTTAATAATATACTAACAACATACTAATTTCCCTGTGGGGATTATAATCAGTATATAACATTTAAAAAAATGTATGAAAAATCACATACCATGATAATCCTAATGTTCAGTGCAATTAAAATGTGTTCGAAATTTATTAAGTGGACGAAACTAGTAGCTAGTCCTCTCATAAGAAATCTATATTGTTATTGTAATGATAATTATATAATTATTTTTCACTACACCGGGATTGTTTTGATGAATTTTCCAATTTTGATGAATGAACCAGTCAGACAGAAGTACCAACAGTCCTGCAATGGATAACAGTCTGAGTCCAACAACAGTTGCTTCTGTACGGTTAGACCTGCAGTATGTGTGTGATCTATTCATGCAGTTGTCCTCCACTGCTGCTCCCACAACACTTTTCAGTAGCATTCATTTAGGTTTAGAGCGTAGGGCTTTGCTTTTGCTGGCTAATTTGCACACAGCACACTTATTACATTGAGGGTTTTTTAATTTGAATGTCAAACTATGTGAGTTGACCTGTTTTTCCAGGGAGAAATAATTTATTTTAACCAGAATGATTTAATGCCATATTCTGGTTACAAAAAAACACAATGGATGAAATGAATCTGAAAGACTGGATCAGGAAACATTAAAGCTGTAAGCGTGGCTCACTGAGGATTCTGCTACACATGAATGAGCAGAAGGTCAATGAGAGTTGAAGGACAGCTCTGGACTGGGTGTCTGTCCCAGAATGAATCAATACAGCTCCAATCATCCTGGGTACTGTTTCTCTCTGCATACATATACAGATGTATACAAAATAGTAGCAGTCTCTTATCATTAACAAGATAAATCACAGTTTTTATTAGAATTTCAACTTCAATTAAAATCTCCCCATATGATGGTGCATCATGATATGGGGAGGTTTCTCATACTATGGTGGTACTATTGGCCCTACTTATTGCATACCAGGGATCATGGATCAGTTTGAGTACCTAAATTACTGGAAGCAGTCATGTTACCGTATGCTGAAGAGGAGATGCCCTTGAAATGTGTGTTTCAATAAGACAATGACCCCAAACACACCAGTGAGTGAGCAAAATCATGTTTCCAGACAAACATAATTCAAGTAATGAAGCGACTAACAAATCCCCAGACCTGAATCCTATAGAAAACTTGTGAGCTGACATAAAAAGTGCTGTTCATGAGGCAAAACCAAGGAATGCAGAGGAATTGTGGAAAGTAGTACAGTTGTAAAAGGATGAATAAGTTGGTCAACTCCATGAACCACAGACGTGAGGCAGTTATCAGAAACTGTGGTTATGCAAATAAATATTTGCATAACCGCAGTAATATTGAATAATATTTTTTTCAGTATTGAATAATATTGAATAATATTTATTCAGTATTATGCAAATATTTAATAAATATTTGTGATTCTCAGGAAAAGTTGAATCTTCAAACATTTCTTAGTTTATGCAGCACATTTTTGAGTTTGTAAATGAATATTTCTTGACTTTCTGTAAGATATTATCAAATTCGTTACTTTTTACAGTTTTCTTGAATTGAAATTAAATGTGCAGTGTCCCCAATGCATTTGTGTAGAATTTTTAGGTTTAATCACCTTGTTAAACACACTGCTATTATTATGAACATAATTGTACTCACAAGAATTGATGCTAATTGATACAGCCTGTGTGTTGCAGTCATCAGATGGTTGTGTGTTAAATTGAGGTAAAAAATAACGTGAACACAAAAAAACAAATTGAAGGAAATTAATTCCTTTAAAAAGCTGCCACCTTGTACCCATTGCAAACGCACCACGCTTTGTAGAAATGGCCTCAAAAAGCAGTCAAACCTGAAATGCTTTGGTAGTCGGTGTAGAGTCGAGCAACATAGCTGCTGGAGTAGTTGTAGTGACAGATAAAATTCTAGACTGACCCTGTTTTTGTCATTTTTCTGTAGATAAATAATTGGCCCCGGGACACATGATGAACAGCAAGAGAAATTCAAGTTTCGAGGAATTGAGATTCTTAATCAAAAGAGTGCATTTTTTCTACTTTTTTAAAAAGTACACTTTGTTAGCTAGCTGGCTATGTGTTTTTGACTTTTCTTTAGGTTTGTAGGAACTGAGTTGTCTTATTAAAGAGACAGTGTGACATTTTTATTTTGAGATCTGTATTTTCAAAAATTTATGTACAGTATTTTGAAAAATGTTCAGCATTCACTCACTATTAATTATTTCAAAAGGCAATAAATGATCCTCATATACACAGATCGCCAAAAATGTGTGAAAACACTGTGGTATATACAGTATATTAGGGTGGATGTTGGTGTTCCTAGATTTTAAAATATAAATCTAAAAGTTTTCAACACTGTTTTTCTGTTTGCTGTTTGCTTATGCAAATATAACTGAAATTTTAATAGGTGTGTGCAAAGCTGGGTGTAATCATTTTCCGAGGCGTTTACCCATTTTTTGGCAATTTGGACCTGATTAGATGAAATATTTATTGTATAAATGACTTGGGGCGGCACGGTGGTGCAGTGGGTAGCGCTGTCGCCTCACAACACGGCGGTTCCGGGTTCCAGTCCCGCTCTGTGTGGAGTTTGCATGCTCTCCCCTTGTCTGCGTGGGTTCTCTCCGGGTTCTCCAGCTTCCTTGGCCGATCCCCAATTGCCCGTAGGAGTGAGTGTGTGTGTGCGTGGATGTCTGTCTTTGTGTGTGGCTCCGCGGGTCACTGGTGTCGTGACCGTAGTGTCCCCCGCCTCACGCCTTATGCCAGCCGGGATAGGCTCCTGCTCCCCGTGACCCGCTGCGGCGGATACAGCTGCAGAAATGGATGGATGGGTAAATGACTTGATGGATGAAAGGTTGATAACACAGAACATTACATAAAAAACTAAAGCCAGGAAACAACTAGCTTAGCTTTGCACAAGTGTGGGGTGCAGGGAAAAACAACTAGCTTCAAGAGCTGTCACTTTGCCAGGACAAGGATCTGCCCAGCGATGTCTCACTGTTAATCCATTGTTAGACTTTTGTTTGTTGGCGCATGGATTTTACTTAAAGGTCACCCCAGCTGTTTTTCCCAGTTTCCAGTCTATGACCTAATTTGTATCATGTCAAGAATTCCCAAAATGTCAAATTATAACTTAACGCAACCTTTATAAAGACTTGTATAGGAGTATACAATACATACAATAGTTTGTTTGAATTGTGTGCTCATGAAAGAGTTCGATAAAGTTCAGAGAAACAAAGCTCTGCATCTGCATACGTCCAAATCTTTCTGCCTCAACTTAAAAAATGCATTCATTGTTTCTTCATGCGCTGCATTAGTTGCGGAACCAGCTTCTTCCTCTTTCTTATTCTCCCATTTGAAGGCTTTAAAAACACAAAATCAGTGAAAGCACCTCTCAAGAGCCATTGTTCCATTTGTCCACTCTACTGTAGAAACATGTTGTGGTGCGACATGTTAGAATCTGTGTATGATGGACCCATTCTGTGTGGAGCAGTATGGTCATAGTTTTAGGTTCAGATTATTATACACATCATTATATTGCACACAACATTTAGTATGGTTATAGTCTCTTTCCCCCAAATGCCTCTAATATGTATAACGGCAGAAACAAACAGTTAATAATTCTATGACAACACATTCCAATCAACGAAATCACACAATCTGTAAATAATCAGAGGAGCCATTTTAGCTAAGAGAATCTTACATACAGTAATTCAATCGGAACAACTCTATTCTATTCTATTCTAGTCTAGTCTAGTCTAGTCTAGTCTGATTGTAAGTCTGATTAGAAACATGTGACATTTCATCCTGTTGTTGAGTGTTAATATGCTTTTAATTTGGAAACAAGAAAATAACATTTCATAATTTAAATAGGTTACATCAGAATAAAATGTGGGAACAATGTGTGGATAATGCCTGGCTACAGTGGAGCAGAATGAAGTAGGCTGTATGCACTCCATTAAAATGTCAATCTTGTTTGACTCGACTGACAGGTCTTTTGAAAGTCCTTACAGGTGCAGAATGTAACCAGCTGAACAGCTTCAGCAACTAGAATATCTAACCTTCAAAAGGCTTCCGAGTCAAGAATGTTTTGAACCATTGAAAAGTCACAAAGCTGTAACATGGTGGAATCTGTGAAAGATGACAAACTGCCTGTCTTGATATAAAATGTTCATTCTTAGCTAATGAAATCATTAATCTTCCAGAAAAAAAACATTTTCCCAATTCTTTTTTCAATTTCTGTCCCAACATCATACATGTATATGAGGGTGCGATTTCCATCAGGATCCATCATGTTCAGTGTCTGATTCTTTCCAGGAGTGTGGCTTCAGATGACTTTCACTTTCCTTATAGATATGTTTAAATCTGAGACAAGTTTTTCTGGAACTGACCGGTCCAGTATTTGACCTTGTGATATTTGTTGATGAGCCACTCATCCCACTGTAAACTCTTTTTTTTTTTAGAAGAAATCAGTCCCCTTTGTTTGTTGGTTCATGTACCGGGTGTTATTTTATTTTTAATTTATATGATAAATGAAATGGAATTATGTAAAAGGATGAATATTTATTTGCAAATGATGTAAAATTACAAGGCGTCAGAGTGTCACAGTTAAGTGATTGCTTTCTCTTCTTTTCCTTTCTCCTAACCCCGACTTGAATATTTCATACATTTGTTGTTGATTTTCAGCACAAGTATCCTAATCATGTTCATGCATGATCTTGGCTGCAGATAAACCATGTTGGACCAGTTCCCCCCTCCTACTATGTGCGAGACCATGTTAAGGTGGACTACGAGCGGTGTATGATTGTCAAACGAGGTTCTTCCCAACAGTTTGACTATGAGATTCTATTCCCGGGCTGCGTTCTAAGGTCAGGTTCAAGAGGATTTATATCAGTGTTGGCTAGGCTAACCAAACAATTATAAAATATGACTTTGGAAAGGTAAATTTGAATTAAAATATTAAGTTATAGTAAGAGTATTAACTGATAGAGTAATGCACAGTGAAAATCATAGCAATACTGTTAACAAAATATTTGTAATCCTATGTAGATATATCCCATATATGCTCACAAAGCTTTTTATATGAACACATTTCTGGTACTACAACAAGAAAAAAGACCCTAAAAAATGAATCATTTTTCCAAGTTATTTCTTTTTTTCCATCTTTACAGGTGGCAATTTGCCGCTGAGGGCGCAGACATTGGTTTTGGGGTGTTTTTGAAGGATAGAAAGGGTGAATGGAAGAAGGCAGCTGAAATGCAAGAAGTCGTGCCCAGCCAGCGCTACAATGCTCACCTGGTGCCTGAGGACGGATCTCTGACCTGTGAGCGACCCGGAGTCTGTGAGTAAACCTCAGCCGTATGTTCATAGGGCTTTATGCTGCAGTTATAACAGTAGTCAGAAAATGTTGATAATGTACAACGTGAGATCAGATCCAGCAGCAGAGAAAATATTTTCTTTTCCTTCTTCCCCAGATGTTCTGAGATTTGACAACACTTACAGCATCTTCCAGGCCAAAAGAATCAGCTTTACAGTTGAGGTCCTGCTCCCTGACCACTTACAGTCCCTGCAGACCAATAGGGGGGGTGGAGAACCATGTGGAAGTTGATGTTAACAAACATAAGGAGTCCATGTATCAGGTCAAGCACAGCCTGAGAAACCTGATTTTATCAGGAAGCAAATTCATGCTGCAAAAACTTGAAAATATTTAACTCCTGTGGGAATGTATCAGACATATATGCCTCCAAACACAGACAATCAGCACCCTCAAACGATGTCAGGTATTCATTCTCAGAGTTGTAAAGCTAATCATTTCTGCCAGTGCTCTTAAAGATGACACTGATGACGAGGAGAGATGTGAATGTTGCACCAGTTTGAGTCTTACAGCAGCGTTAAAAATCATCCTGTGACTGTCAGGTGTTCCTGCCGAGGCTGGGATGATCGTACAGGCCTGTGTTGCCTGAATTGTCATGTGACACGGTGAAAACTTTGACTGTAAGGATGATAAATAACTGTGACATAGAGAATGTAGCTGTTTGGAATATGTGATCATTAGTTTTAAGCTTCTTGATGTCCAAAGAATTACAGTATGCAGTTATAGTTTTAAAATGTAATTTAATATACTGAAAGAAATGTTGCACTGGAATTCTGAAATTTGGATTTTATGTTATGGTGGTGGTGGTGGTGGTGGTGGGATGGGGTGACAAACTTTGAAATCATGCGACACAGGCGACAGCTTCATTCACAGTTGTACCATTATACTGTATATTTAAGATACAACAAGTTACAAGTTATTACAAGTTATTTAAAGCAGCAGTCCCCAATCTTTTATGCGCCACGGACCGGTTTCATCTAAGACAGTATTTTCACGGACTGGCATTCATTTGCTTGATAATCAATATTGACGCCAGGACGGCTTTAGTCCAATAATATAAGGTGCGCCTTGAAGGTGTGCCTTATAGCCCTGTGCGTCTAATAGTGCGGAAAATACTGTAAATCATCTGCAGTGGTTTTATGTAAAATGCAGACATGATCATACAATATTGATAATCAATATCTCTGTAAACGAAATAATTGTAAGAAATAAATATGTAAAAACTCAATTCAAGTGACTACACTGATGTTTATTTTGAAATATAGCGACTTACAATCGGTGCATTCAACGTAGGAGAAATACTGATCATTTCCAATAAAAGGGTGAACAAGTAAATAAAATAATAATTACAATAATGAGAATTAGTGGTTGGGGACGGCTGATCGAGGGGTAACGGGAGACGATGACACCTGAAGTGTGTTCCGGACTGCCGGTCTACTCTGCAGTTTGGTTCTCTTCATGGTCACTGCAGAAAATCCCACTTCACAAAGGGTTTTTGATACTCTTTGGGCAATCTCAGGATAATCTGCCTTGACTTTAATCCAGAACACTGGTGCAGTTGTGGGCGCTTAATTTAGGGGTAACAGCGGGTAACCTGTCACGTGACCGAGACCTGTCAAGCAGGACAGACGCACGCATTCGTCTGTGCGTCATTCTGCAAAGACGTCACTTTTCAAAATAAAATATCTTTCAGACTAAATAAATAAAACGGAAGTGCCGTAAATTATTTTTACTTCCTGTGTGGCCTGTTACCAAATGACCCACAGACCGGTACCGGTCCGTGGCCCGGGGTTTGGGGACCACTGACTTAAGGGCCAAAAGATAATCTTTATGTCATTGTCAATATTGTCACATGTGAGGCCCTTCAGAAATCTAGGGGAAAAGTTTGTTTTGGCCCCTGGTAAGCTGTAAATTGCTCTAGCTAAACTTCATATTAGCCTTTTGTATATTGGACTGCCTGCCAGCCTATTGGATTATCTTCATCCAAACCTTTTCTTAGTCAGACTTTTATTATTTTTTTCAAAGTCCTGTTTCTATTGGTTTTGACATAAGGAATACATTTCCCATGTTTTTATGGACCCATTCAGCTACCATCCTAAGAGTGTAAAATCATTATGCTCTCAGATGACATATTTCTTTCCTGAAAACTAGCTCTTCTTATCCCAGGTTGCAGCAGGCTGAAAAGGTGTCCTTCTCCAGTTCATCAGGGGGGATACCTGAGCAGATTAGACATGCAATCCCTCCAGTAATTCTCCATATCTCCCAGGGTCTCCCCATAGTTGGACCTGCCTGGTTTTGAGGCGTCCTGCAAGAACCACATCTCACTCATTTCTGACCACAGCAGTGGCTCTACTCTTAGCTTGCACATAAATTGAAAATCTGTGAACTTGGGAACTAAATTTGAGGGAATTAAGCCTTTTGTTTGCATAAACAACTTAGATCTTATACTCACAACAATAATAGTAAGGCTTTAATATTGTTGAGTATCATCAACTTACTTTGGCAAAAATAAGTTGAACCTTTAGTGAATTCAGGAACGTCTTCACCGTGATGGTTAGTTTTTTGTAGCTGTTAAAAGCACAGATACAAATTAATTACAATGAGGACACAACCCAATGTTTTGATGAATAAATATTTTATATACAAAATATTGTTAGAATTATATTTAACATATGTCACATGAGAATAACTACATACATCTGATCAGTCCTCATATTTCACATACATACATGAAAAAAGTCACAAGTCTAACTATATTTGTGTACAGTAAATACATGCTCTGGTCATAGGCTTTCATTTTTCTTTTTTTTTTTTCTAACAAACTTACATTTATTTTTAAACAGTGAAAGAGTTCAGTCAGCACAGCAGCTGTGGCCATTGTAAAAGACCCACCTTACACACTTATAGCCTGGTGGGAGACAAATGTTTGTTCACTTTAATAGTACAACCAAAGGACAAAACAAATTCGTAGAAAATCTCTACATTTAATCCAGCAGATCCTATTTTTCTTAAGAGCTAAAGTCTATCTGATTTTGGCAGACATGCAGATAAAGCCTGGGCATCTACAATGGCCACATCTCAGCAGATAAACAAAAATAGGTCTGCGCTGCAAAGCCAAAGTGTAATACCTGCAAAAAGCATTTTATACTTTTCTTTCTATTGGTATGAGCATCAGAATATAAATGTAAGCACTAATATGTCTGGAAAATGTGGCAGTAGAACAAGAACACTGACAGACTGGAGATAAGTTACGGCACTTTAGATTGGGGGGGGTAAAAAAGGAATCACAAGAACTGCAGATACTGTACTTTGCCTTTGCAGGGCACAAGTGAAGAGGGCTTGTTGTGTTCCTTGGCACAAAAGTAAACACGCAAGAGTTTGGATCAAACCCAGACTCACTTCAAGCAATTGAGCAACCTGCCAACATGGTTTCTTTCCAATCCAGGTTTCTGGTGCGCCGGCATGTCTGTAAGACATTTGTTCTCCTGTTCCAAACTGTTAAAGTAAATGTTTCTGGTTCCCAGAAAGGTGTTGATACGTTTAACCCCAGGAGACGTTTTGTTGGCTCTTTGTTGTTTCCCCTCAGAGCAGGCAGATATGTAAACATTGTTAACAGTCTTGGTTTGATGGATGATAAAAATAAAAGTGCTGAATTTAAAACTTTGTGTGGAATCGCTGCATTTCGTTCGGCAGATAGGTCAAAGATCAGTCAGACACAGGACTCACACTACAATTCCCAAAACCCTTTGCCTCTGACATAAACAGTCTTTACTGTCATAACATTCATGTTTTGTGTCCCTCTGACTTCGAATACTTGTGGTCAGCTTGCTGAATTTTTAACGATGCTTCACCTTCTTCTTTCAAGGCATTTATGTTAAATCTGTTTAAAATAACACACAAGCAGCGTTTTCACACACTTCCTGGTTCAGTTCATCAAAATATGACCACGTGATGAGGCCAGTGTGTTTTCTGTTAGTCTGTCTCTGTGTTACATGAAACACTGCTCACCCAACAGACTTGCTATTTTGTTCATGCTGGTACATTATTTTTGCTTTGTTTTGTTAGTTTTTGTTTGGTTGCTTTGTGTGTGTGTGGGGGTGGGGGGGTGGGGGGGTTGGTAGCAGTCAAAACCCTCATAGATCATTTCCTTCAAGTGCACCCTTACCATGTGATAAATTATTACGTTAAACAGCAACCTAGTAGCAGTCGGCATTTTTCATTTCATATAAGTTTTTAAAACTTTTTTGCATTCATACATTGATGGCTAGTGTTGTTAATAGCAAACAGATGACATGTATGTTTAATTTTTCCCAGATTCCATTTTCCATAGACAACCAAACTGGGACTTATTAGAATTATAAGCTCAAGTGATTAATTAAACCTTTGTCCACAGAGTCCAGTGAGATGAATAAGTTGCTCGATGCAGGGGCTGTTATAACTAAGTTCTCTTTTTTCATGTTTTTGAAAGTATTTTAGTGTGACTGACAAACAGTCAACTTGCATGTGTCCCCTAAGTATTGGATGTTCTCCATGCAGATTATTGTGATAGTGTGTGTCATCTTGGAATGAAGATGACATTGTTCACAAATAAGCGTCAGACAAAGTAGTGAACAACACAAAGCTTTGACTCCAAATTTTTAAAAAAAGAGATCATTTTGATCTTTTCTAAAAATCTCTAGTCCTGAGTAAACGTCTCTCCTCATCTTCCCTCTTCAACTGGACGAACTTCTGATTTCATCTTGACAAACTCCTTTGCCACCTCATCGGCAGGACGCTGGGACAGAATCCCCATCACCGTCATGCCCGTCTCATCGGTCTGAATGCGAGGCCCAATCGGGCACCAGCACACGCAGGTCTTGCGATCAGTGACATCACGGAGCTGAACCACGGCCATGCCGACCACCCGGTCCGCCCGTCCAAAACAGTAATCCTTCACCGTCACCTGGAGCTCATAGCAGTCGGGAGACTCCTTACCCAGGACACTAGAGGGCAGAAACAGACCCACACTTATCAGCACAACCATAAAGATCAGCAAATTAATCAGTAAAAGGTTCCCTTTTCAGACTCACAACTGGAATGCTTCGTTGAATTTTGCAGACCAACAGTTGTTCTTAGACTTTGTGGTGAACTTGCGCTTCTTGTCAGCCAGGAAGGGGCCAACCATGCAGACCTCAACGAAGGGCCTGAACATCCCTGATGTCTGCCACTTCATGTCGTTCACTGCAATGACTGTATGGAGGGTTGCAAGACGACAAGAGGAGTAGGAGGGACAGAGGATGTGAGACAACGCTCAGCGTCGCTGACTTTGTGTAAAACTCTAGCATGCAATCACAAAACATTATCCATGACCAGTCATTCTCTTAACCCGCTTAATCTGCTTACGCAGGTCGTGGGGGAGCTGGTGCCTATCCCGGCAGTCTCGGGGCGTGAGGCGGGGGACACTCCGGGCACGACGCCAGTGCACCGCGGAGCCACACAGAGACAAACACTCACTCACTCCTACGGTCAATTTGGGACCAGCCAATCAACCTGAAGGGCATGCTTTTGGAGGTGGGAGGAAGCGGGAGAACCCGGAGAGAACCCATGCAGACATGGGGAGAGCATGCGAACTCTGCACAGAGCAGGACTCGAACCCGGGTCTGCCGTGTTGTGAGGCGACAGCGCTAACCACTGCGCCACCGTGCCGCCCAATCCATGACCATTTAAAAAAAATGGTTTATATTATTTATGGTTTATAAAAAATACTTTCAAATCCTTGACACTTCATCACCACATCTACTCACCTTTATCTTAATTTATGATAATACCATTACAAATGGGGAATTCAAACAAAGTAATAGAATAGTTAGAATTGTTAGTTTTATATTTAGGTCAACAGCAAGCTAAATTATGACAAACATCAGTATAAATTAACTTGGAACAAGCGTGATAATATAATGAGTAATGGGTCATTTGTATGTATGAATTAATATTAATGGACGGAAACTTCCAAAATTGCTTGTAGGGTCATTTCAAGGCTTGATTCAAAATCTGGCCTTGGGTTAAATGAAGAAGAGGTAAAATCTGAAACACTGTGCTGCACGTTTAAGTCTGTAGTCTCACCTCTGACGCTGACTTTACGTTCTTTGCCGAGCATCATGTCGATCTGCAAAACAGCCTCTCCAATCGACTTCTCTATCCCTGAACCTGCAGAGCATAAAAATATAACAGATAACACAAAGGACTACTTTAATGCTTTACTTTTTAACCTCAATCTTACTTTTGTTAGAGTAATTAATTTTCCTTACTGTACTGTATTTCTTTAACGATTATTTTCTAATTTACAAAGTCATTTAAAGACTGCTGCAACACAGAATGAGGCATGTGCTCTTATGTTGAATTAAATTTGGTCTAATTTTCCAAACGATGGTGTACAAAGTTCTGAGAACAGAAAACTTTGAACCAGAGAATGCTTCAAGAAATAACTCTATGATTAATAACATCACAATATCATGCCTGTTTTCATCCTCAAACAAATATGACAAATATACTGTGACTCATTTAAAAGAGTCCCTGTGGAAAGAGAAGAAAACCTCTCAGATCAAACTCACCTCGGTCGGGTTGAATCTTTTCATTACCAGTGATTCTGATTCCCATTCCATCGTGCACTAAGAAAAGAGGAAAGCAGTTCAGGAAAACACGAGAAATATATATGTGTGTGTGTGTGTGTGTGTGTGTGTGTGTGTGTGACAGGTCACCTTGGGAGTGCTGTGTGGTAACAAACGTCTTGATGAGCGCGTCGGTGCTCTGGGAGTAGAGGGACAGGGCGTAACGTAACGAAGCCAGTTGAGGACTTTTCTCGACGAATGCCTTCTTCAATCCATTTCCTCCAGCGTGGAAGTATTGCTAAAAGAATTGATGAAGGTGGGAAATAAATCCTTCGACATACTTAAGAGTTGATGCCAGAAAGAGATACTGTATTTCCATGCTATCCATACACAATAACAAGAAACACAATTTAGAGAAACCAAACAAGCAATGAATAAAAACTTCCTTCCTTGTTTACCTCTGATCACAGTCCTGTGTTTTTGTTCATAGGTGGACTCAGTAATTTGTCCTAATGTTATGTTGTCTGGCAGCGTTTGTTCTTCTTTCTTGATTATTAGTGGATGAAACTCATAACAAAGATATAACATGTGTGGTTTGAGATTGTGAGAGAATCTTTATATTTGTTGTGTTGATTGTTTGGAGTCTTTTATACTGTTTAATTTCTTTTTTTGATTTCATTAAAAACATTCATTTCAATAAATCTGGCTATTATTGAGATTCTACTGAGAAAATACAAACATGGGCATTAAAAATTCACACTAATAAATTAGACTTTCTAATTTTGAGCCAAAGTAAAAAGAAAGAAAGAATTAAGTCAGTAAGAGTTTGTCTCGGCTGCCTTCTTATTTAGTCCAGGTTATCACACATCAGTATAGAGAAACATCTAAAACAAATTCTTCAGCCTCCTTCTCCTTTCGGCTTTTGCCTTCAGGGGTCGCCACAGCGAATCAGTTGCCTCCATCAAACCCTGTCTTCTGCATCCTCTTCTCTCACACCAACTACCCTCATGTCCTCTTTCACTACATCCATAAACCTCCTCTTTGGTCTTCCTCTAGGCCTCCTGCCTGGCAGTTCAAAACTCAGCATCCTTCTACCAATATATTCACTATCTCTCCTCTGGACATGTCCAAACCATCTCAGTCTGGCCTCTCTGACTTGATCTCCAAAACCTCTAACATGTGCTGTCCCTCTGATGTACTCATTCAAGAAAAACCTCCACCTCTCTAGCTTCTCCTCCACCTGTTCCCTGCTCTCACTAGAGATCACAATGTCATCTGCAAACATAATAGTCCATGGAGATTCCTGTCTAACCTCGGAATAAAACAAATTTTTCATCCTAAAAGTCTTAAATTAACAATTTAAAATACAAGAATGTTATAAATGAATTGGAAATGACGGGCTACTTCTCGACTGGTAAGACTCAGACGTGACTGTTTATGTCTTCACCTACCTTGATGGACTCCAGCCCTGCATCAATAATTATACACTGTTTGGGCGTCAAGGTTTTGGCTTCACCACCTCCCTACAACAACCACAGTGAAATGATATGAGACACATCCTCCTGAAAAGACCAGCAGTCATAAAGAGTGAATAAACACAAAACAGAGTCTGGGATAATCCTGAATCCTGTCCTGTTTTATGGCTGCAGTCTTCATGTTTGCTAGTTGTTTTTGCTCAAATTAAGTGAATCCTACAATATTATTAATCATTTTAACTGTTACATTCATACTACCCAGGAACTTTATCATTAGCTTCTTTTTATCACAGATTAAAAAGCATTTTGCGGATTGTTATTGGCTGCTTTTGGCAAAGTTTCTAGTTATTTTCTACTGTATGGTGTCAGCTTTCACATAACGTTTGACCACTGCAGAAGAAATAAAATGTATTTTCTAGCATTCAGTCTCTGACCTTCTTTTAGTAAACCAGAATGCAGATTTTTAAAGGAAACAATGTTGTTTGTTACCTTGAGATTAGACAGTCCTTTAGCTGCTGTTAGGAGCTGCGAGCCCTGAGGGGTAGCAGGGAAGGAGATTAACAGAGGTTAGGTTTCTTAATCTGATATTATTATGTTTTGATACTCTCTGAAAACAACACATTAATTTAACTTGATGAAATAAACCACAGGATAAAATAAAACTAGTACAAATCTTGAGAAGATGTCTTCACAATTTTATGGGACAGAAAATGCATTAGCTGATATTCACCACTAGATGGCAGCACAGCATATCTGCTCGTCTGAAACACCCTGAATTGTATTATTTCAGCTGTCATGACCAACTTTATAATTAATGACCAAGTTTATAATTAATCGAAACAATAAATTAGTCACACCTAATGCGGTTATAAATTGTTTTAGTAAATTTAAGAGACTCTGATTGCTGCACAGTCTAACTTCATGATCTTTGCTGCTCCAAGGTTCAATCAGAGACACAAAATACAAAAATAAATGTTCAATATAAATACATATGGATGTGAATTCAGTTGCTTCATTCATCACATCCTCTTGATGTTTGGCAGCCGATGTTAAGATGTTGATCTATCTTTGAATATATCAAATGAAGTTTTTAAGACCTCTGGTAAATCTGATTAGGCAAATCTGATCAATTGCCTCAAGTCGTTTTGGATCAGGGTTGTTTGGGTCTTATGGCTACAGATTTAAAACAATCAGGGGTTGTTGACCACCGTAGCTCCCCACCACTATTATCATGTTAGAATAATATAATGTTAGCGTGATGCTTGGGGCTTTTTCTTTATTTCTCTGACAAACCAGGCTGTCGTGGTTTTGAGGCAGGACGATGGTCTTCTCCAGGCTGCTCAGGACAATTTTCCACAGATCCTTAAGGATCCTCTTCAGGACTGTCTTCTCACAAATGTCGGCAAAGATACTGAGACTGGATCAAACACAAACATCAAAACAGTGAACTTTAGCTCGTGTAAAGTGGAAGTCATTGTAGAGGCCAGATTTAAGCATTTAAAAACATCCAAGAACAAAAAGGGGAAAACAAACAAACAAACAAACAAATAAAAAATGAGTCTGCATTAAGGTTTGATTTGTTCTTTCCAAAGAGGTCCTGTCCTTCCACCAGGTTTTTTTTTTTTAGAAATTTGTTCATTGGATTTCGGGTAATCCTGCTGGTGCGTCACCCAACAAGTAAACAAACAAACATGTCTGAAATCATAACCTCCTTGTCAGAGGAAATAATAATGAAATTTGTAGCCTCTGCAGCCGAGAACCAATAGACACCAGACAAAGTCTGGGATGTGTGTGTCAGAAGGCTCATGATGTCGACCCGTGGGTTTCCTGGTGTATTCATTTGCTTTAATACATCACCGTTCAGCATTCCGAACCTCATCTCTGAAGAAAAATTCTAATAAATGATTCAATATTCCCAAGCTAATGTATTGATCCATCCTGAGCTTACAGTATATACCACCTCTACACAGATCCAATGGGTTATCTTCATGCGAGTTCAGTGTTTCTCTTTAATATGATACTGTTGGCTTAAGTATCTTAACTATTATATAGCTATAGTACAGAACAATAGTTTGAAATCACATCATCTTTATTCTGGGCAAATGTCAAAATAAAACAACACAGGAGTCACTAGCTTACTTTTTATCCAGGAACTCCATGAGGGGTCTTAGCATGTTGTCAGCATCTGCCTCTGCAGTGTTGTGGTTGGGTGGGCCTTTGATCTGGTAGAGGGTCTCAGCCATCTGACGCATGCAGCCGTTAATACGAGTCTGGAAACTGGAGAGAGACGGAGGAAGAGGAAAATTTTGACAAGCAACTTCTGCAAGGCTGGTGGAGGATTGTTCCCAGAACACACTGGATCACTGGCGTTCTCTGTGCATGTGTGTGTGTGTGTGTGTGTGTGTGTGTGTGTGTGTGTGTGTGTGTGTGTTACCTCTTGGCAAACACAGTGCTGAAGTTGTCAAGGATGGTGTTGAGCTTCACCTGCAGCTCATTAAGGATGCTGGCTGCTTCTGTATCCAGCTGAAACACACACATGAACGAACAGGAGGACAAAGGGGACGTCAGGCTACTACCAGCTTTTACCGATAATTATTCAACTACTGCTTACATCCAGAAATGTTGCCTCACTGATGTTTGGTACATTCAGTTTTTCTAGAGCAAGACAGTTTTTTTTTAATTCAAATGTGAATAAAGAGAGATATTTACATAAATGAAAAGACAGAAAATAGCAGAACAAGAGTGTATTTTCTCAACTGTATGTAGGCTGTGAGGAAGATCTGTTAAGACATTCACCTATTTGAGTAGGAAATTATTTATTAAGTCTGGTTTAGGTTGGTTTTACTGAAAATAACATATTTCATTTACTATACACATTTGAGCTAACGATAAGTACATGTGCTGCACTATAGGGGTTCAATTCCACCTGAACACCTGGGACTTGGGAGGTTGATTTCTTCCTGTGTCAATGTTGATTCTTGCCAGAGAAGGCATTCAGTAGAGGCGGCTCTAAATTCACCGTAGGTGTGAATGTGCATATCTTCCTGTGCACAGGGACATGCTTTGCTAAATGAGGCAGGGGCTGTCTGAACGTATCACATCAGAGAACAGAAGGCGATAGTGTCCTGATTCCCACTGGGACATTGTGTGGCTTTTTCTCACTGGAGTGTATGACCCAAATGCTTCCATTGGACTTCAGCAGATAACAGCACCACCAGTGTAGTAAAAGTAATGAGACATTAGGTATGTCTCTATTTATGGACCAGGGCAAATAAATACCTAGACTCAGGGTGATGAAAGTATTGCACACTTTTGATAGTATTTACAGTGAATATAAATAACCAAAGCCAGAGGTGTTGTCTTTTCATGGGATACATTTTTGTACTGTGGATAGAAAACTCTCACATAAAATCTCATTGAAGTAGCTAAATCAATAGCAGCATCTTGTTAGCGTTTCTCAGTGCATTTCAGATGAAGTGGAACGGTGCAGACAGTTCCCAGCAGAATTAATATGTAAGAAGCAAATAAAAAATGGTGCCTGAAAAGGAAAATCTTACTCAGTACTTGAGCACAACTCCCAAGCACGATGATATTTTGACACTTAGACAAAATGAGAGGGTTTGTAACATCAGATTCATCTGTCAGGGTCAATGAATGAGATATCGTGAATACAATGAGTGTGAGTCACAAACATTTGCTTTGTGTGATGACGCTGCAGGATGATGAATGCACAAAGATGAGTGAACAGGATAGAAAAGCAGATTTAGACACAGATTGCAAAGGTTGTAACTACAGAAGATTATATGAAGAGTAAACAGGTGACAAAACCATTCATGCGTCTCCTAAACCGTTCAGCTGTGTTTGAAAAGAGAAGTTCTAACCGCACAATAGCAGATGAAGCTCCACATTTTGGTGACACACCTCACTAGGCTGAAGTCGATGTTTATTCATATTACTTGAAACTAATTTGACAGCCCACAGATTTATCCCTGCACCCATTCTTAATATACATCTGCGAGTAAAAAGTATAATTTTGGGCAATAACCCCCGAAAGGAAGCGGATGTTGAACGTAGATGTCATAGTGAAGTTATGCAAAATGTGAAGATAGCCGTTGCTTACATATGAATCTTTTTAAGGGAATTTATATCTGGAGGCCTGTCAAGATCCTGGTGTTCTGAAATTTAGTTAGAAAACAAAACCAGGAACTTAAATTGTTTTTTTGCTTTTTTTCTCTGGGCAAAGTTGACAGACAAGTCTAAACTAGGCTGAGAGTTCAGGATCAGGTGCAGCAAGGCTCTTGATCTATCAGGCAGTAGAAGTACTTCTCAGTTTTGCTTCAGCATCTGACTACAATGGCTGACGCCCTCAGCCCAAACAAGCAACAGGCTGCCTTTGTGTTATAATTTCAATGGCTTGATTGGGTTTTGAACTGTAGTGTTGTTTGAACTGGGGCCTCTGTTGGTTTTGCACTAAATGAACATTAAAGTTTTTGGTTTTGTGGCTTTGATAGGTCTGAGAATATGTTTTAAGTACAAATTTGTTGGTTGTAAATGTTTCTTATAACAATGTTTCACCAAGTTTCTGATGAATTTAGTTTTACTTCACTTTGAATTGTCTGTATTCAGTGTCACATGACTTAGGGAATCTATGAAGAAATTACATCAACATCTTGACCCCAGTCAACTCGTGCCTTGAATTTTGGAACTAGAAAAAACATTTCAAAATACAGTTTAATGCACCAATCAGGCAGAATGACAACATAACTAATAAGTTGTATTTATGTAATATTTGTGGAATGAGAAGAGCAAGAATTAGTGCTTTGTGGATAATTTGACTGTTTTGGTGGATTTTATGGGATTTAAATGCCAACAATGCTCCTTTTGTCATTAGGAGGAGCTCAGCTATATGCTATAGACATACTCTCATAGACATTGAATCACCCAAGTAAAAAAGCATTAAAGCAACAAAGTGCAGTTTTTAGTTGTGAACTCCACAGGATGAACTGGCCTTGAGCAGCAAGGTAACAGACATCCAATAAATATGAAGCTCATTAGTATGTGGGACCACATGTTACACCAGTCAAGTGGCTAGACAACTGGACAATCAGGGTTTGCAGAAAGTATGCCATTGATAAGTGTGCAACTATGGCATTAAATAGAGGACACTGGGCAAACAGCCACAACATATAATTGTACTAATGGAGGGCTATGACTTTCAAGTGACTGTGTTTTAATATCTTGGAATTTAATTGGGAAATGTTGCAGTGGGTGAAGTGAAAGATTGGATTGGCCACTCCACCCTTTCAGACCACATCTGCTTTTGGTCTGAATCCAAGAATTAAATGTATAGCTCTGTTTATGGGAACTGGAAATGTTGCAGATCTTCATCAATATTTAGAGAGCAATGTTCAAGTGTGTGGTGTGTCCTTGGAAGATAAGTGGAAATCTAGGAGAAAAATCTTCTCTGTAAATTTGACAGGAAGATGAATAAGAGCACTGTGACATGGTTTAATATCTGATATCCAAACCTGCTACTTCTTTTCCTTTCGACTTTTCTGTTAGTGGTCACCACAGCGTGTCACAGCATTCTTTTCCATGTCAGCCTATCTTATTCATCCTCCTCTCTAACACCAACTGCCCTCATATCTTCCTCACTACATCCATCCACCTTCTCTTTGGTCTTCCTCTAGCCCTCTTGCCTAGTAGCTCCATCCTCAACACCTTTTAATCAATATACTCACCACTTTTCACCATATGTCCAAACCACTGAAGTCTCCAAACAGCAACTAAATCAATTTGGAAACATTTCCCTTTTAGGTGATGAAGAAGACAGTTTCAACTCAATCTCCAAACTTGGAGAACGTGACTGCCTAGCTTGGCACGGAAAACTGAATGAGACAGAAATGTTTAGATCAGTGGTTCTTAACCTGGGTTCAATTGAACCCTAGGGGTTCGGTGAGTCGGTCTCAGGGGTTCGGCGGAGATGGAGGTCAAGACAAAACACCCGACACGATGTGTTGGGCGTTTTTGCCGAACATACTGTGTACGTTTGACACATCATGTCAATTCGTGATGACACGCCCCCCCTTAGCCATCACTGGCTGCAGTTGATCACGCTACATCAATTAGCCTACCTGTGCTACAGGGGATTTTGCACACTCAGTAGTCGATTTATGCCTGTCATCTGATTGTTTTCTTAATATTTTAATTCATAGTAACTACATTGAGCAAAAAAAGAAAGTGGCCCGACGAACATGTGCAACGTGAATTTACATGTACTGTATAACGGAACATGATGGGAGTCAGCGTTCTGGAGTGTCCTGGAGGTAAAAAGAGTGTCAGATAGAGTGATGAGTCTGAAGCTAGAAATAGAAGGTGTGATGTTCAATGTTGTTAGTGGGTATGCTCCACAGGTAGGATGTGAGCTGGAGGAGAAGGAGAAATTCTGATTGGACTTTGATGAAGTGATGCAGAGCATACCTAGAAGTATGCAGCATACGTCTAGGTATGCTCTGCATTGTCATTGGTGCAGACTTCAATGGACATGTTGGTGCAGGAAACAGAGGTGATGAGGAGGTGATGGGCAGGTTTGGTATCCAGAAGAGGGATGCAGAAGGACAGATGGTAGTTGACTTTGCAAAAAGGGTGGAAACGGTTATAGTAACTACTTTCTTCCAGAAGAGGCAGGAACATAGGGTGACCTATAAGAGTGAAGGTAGGAGCACACAGGTAGACTACATCTTGTGTAGATGGTGTAATCTGAAGAAGATCAGTGACTGTAAAGTAGTGGCAGGCGAGAGTCAAACAGCATAGGACGGTGGTGTGTAGAATGACTCTGGCGGTGAGGAAGATGAAGAAGGCAAAGGCAGAGCAGAGGACGAAATTGTGGAAGCTGAAAAAGGTAGAGTGTTGCATGACTTTTTGGAAGGAGTTAAGACAGGCTCTGGGTGGTCAGGAGGTGCTTCCAGATGACTGGACAACTATAGCTAATGTAATCAGAGAGACAAGTAAGAGAGTACTTGGTGTGTCATCTGGAAGGAAAGTAGATAAGGAGAAGAAGATAAGATAAGCTAAGAAGAAGTGGGACACTGAGAGGACTGAGATGCAGTATTTGCTTTGAGGATGTTGATAGATATGTACAGAGAAGGCCAGAGGGAGCTGCATTGTGTTTTTCTGGATCTGGAGAAATCTTATGACAGGGTGCCCAGAGAGGAACTGTGGTATTGTACGAGGAAATCTGGAGTGGCAGAGAAGTATGTTAGAGCGGTGCAGGACATGTATGAGGACTGTAAGACAGCGGTGAGGTGTGCTGTAGGTGTGACAGAGGAGTTCAAGGTGGAGGTGGGACTGCATCAGGGATCAGCTCTGAGCCCCTTCCTGTTCGCTATGGTGACAGGCTGATAGACGAGGTTAGACATGAATTTCCATGGACTATTATGTTTGCAGATGACATAGTGATCTCTAGTGAGAGCAGGGAACAGGTGGAGGAGAAGCTAGAGAGGTGGAGTTTTGTCCTGAATGAGTACATCAGAGGGACAGCACATGTTAGAGGTTTTGAAGATAAAGGTAGACATGTCCAGAGGAGAGATTGGGAATAACGTACATTGGAAGAAGAATGCTGAGTTTTGAACTGCCAGGCAAGAGGCCTAGAGGAAGACCAAAGAGGAGGTTCATGGATGTAGTGAAAGAGGACATGAAGATAGTTGGTGTAAGAGAAGAAGATGTAGAACACAGGGTTAGATGGAGGCAACTGATTTGCTGTGGCGATCCCTGAAGGAAAAGCCAAAAGGAAAAGAAGAAGAAGACAACAATTACATGTGTTACGCAAACACAAGTTTGGGGTTTCACTTTTGGGGGTCCCAGTTGGACCCTTGAGAAACTCGGTGAGAATTTACTGTTAAACATTACATCTTGTTGACTAGCGACCTCCTGAATATGAGAAAAGTTTGCCATTACATTTTCTTACCAAGATGGTTCCTTTGACTCTATGCAAAGCTTCAGTTTTAAACCATGACTTAAATATCCACAATAAATATACAACATAATGTTTTGCATTATATTGTGTAATGGCATGACATTTTGTAGTATTGTATATTGTGTTTTTGTCAGCCTCCATAGTTTGGATCCAATAGCTTCATCCTAAACACTAAGATGGTATTAGGCATTACTCAGTCATGTGTACGTGTAGATACTTTATAATATGACCTTCAAAGACAATACAAATTTTTCGGTTCAGTCATTTTTCAAGACTTTGGAGGAGAATGCCAGCAAAGTGTCGAAAAACAAGACAGAAAAGGACACACACTAAAGCCTGCGAGTACACACTCCCCTTACTTGAAAATTACAAGTGCCTTTTAATTAATCAGTTTTTTTCTAACTTTCTCTTCTCTATAGCATTAAACTGTATCTTCTTTGTGGCAGCTACATCTTCAGTCTGACAGAAGAGATGGGCGAGGACACAAAAGAAAAAGAGAAGTCAAACAGTGAAAAATGGAAGGACATGGGGCTGGGTATTATGGTGTACAGCAACTAAAATAATATGATAGTTTATTTTGGGTGGGTTTTTGAGATATTGTCTGATGAGTTGAGGACTAGGTTATCTGGATGAAATCTTTTATTTATCGCCTTTGCTTTATATTGCAGTGGGCCCTCGCGCATTCGTGCATCAATGCTCGCGACTTCACCTCATTGTGAATTTTTGGTAGGCAGTCACGTGATACCGTATGCCCATTCTATTGGCTGACGGCATCCGGAAGTACGCTCCGTTCCGTGAGTCTCGGACTTGAGACATGTGAGACATAAAAGTGCTTTAAACAGTCAATAAGAGTGTGAGAAAAGGTAATACAGATAGAAGGTGGTTTAATATCAGTATGGGAAGGGTTCATAAACATTTAAATGACCATAAATAATAAGGTAAAGATTTTTTCACTCTATCGTGGATATTGTTAATCTCATGTGGTTCTTGGAGCGCATTAACCGCGAGGAATGAGGGCACACTGTATATTAATTTATATGGATTCTATGTGTAAAAAATAAGGAAATCACCTTAATTGATTGACTGTGCTGTCAAATATGACACTGCTGCACACTGACTTGACAAAATCTCAGTTTAATCATTGGACAAATACAGAGAAAACCCTTTTATTTAAGCTTAGCATTATTACTGTTGTTGTTTGTACATAGTATTACCTGCAAATGTAAATGTGCATTAAAATACTTCAGAATGAAGTCAAAATCTAATATCACTGCTCTCAGCACAATTGCTATGTTTTCTAATTTTCCTTTTGTTTGGCATTACCAAAGTCAGTTCACATTAACAAGACAGATTCTACCTACCTAAAACTACTATGTGCATAATATTGAAGTAAACAGAGGTTTATGTACATTATTACAATACACATAATATTATGTATAATATTATGTACTAACCTGAGGGTTATGCTATCATGCTATCAATCTACAATCAGGAGAAGCATTTCAAAAAGGATCAGTGGGAAAATCTCAACAGGGAAAAAGAGAAATGATGATGACTGAACAAACAAACCTTATTTTCGTCCTCCTTTGACTGGAGAGAAAAACAAAATAAAATATAAAATTAGACAGCTGCTCCCTGGTGAGACTTTTGTACTTTAGTTTTTTCTTTCTCAACTCAATGTGCCAAGGAAAGGGATAAGCTAGTAATTTAATTTGAGAAGATTTTAAATCAAATGTAACAAATGTAACAAAAAATGAACAAATCTGTGAGAAAAAAGTTTTACAGTAGAGAAAAATACCACATTAACTTGAATTTAGGGGTAACATTTCTGTTTTAAGCATTTTGGTAAAAGGGAATTATTCCAAATTAGCTTCTGGGAAAATTGTGAGTCAACAGCAGCAGCAGACAGAGAGGAGAAGCTAAACGGAGGTTAATGTGCCACTGAATACAAGCACCGCATGTTTTTCTTCTCAATTTTTGTCACCAGAATTTTTCTAAACATTTTTTGGCATTTATTTAACTCAATTTTGTCATACTGACTGCAATTCCCATCATGTTTTTTTTTAACAAGCGATTAGTAACCCCAAATATGTTTGATGTAGCTGACAGGGTAAAATGATAAAGAAGAGACTGTAAAATCACATGTGTCCCACTCAAGGCCCATGGGCCAAATGTGGCCCGCCACATCATTTTATGTGGTCTGCAAGAGCATAAAAGTGTCTAAAAATAAATAGGTTAAAATTGTGTTTTGACCAAACAAAGCAGTAATTAAACCCATTTTAACTCGGACAAAAAACGTTTTGAAAAAAGTTTATGTCCAAATTTAGTTTGATGTTGTTTTTCTTTATTCACTTGGATAGTTTGATCCTTGATTGATGGAGTTCTGTGGGGTTTTTTCATTGCCCAACAAGTTAAAAGGATTTCTTTTAAAACAGAGAAACAAGTCTACATATTTTTCTGTGCTACTGCAATGTTTGTAACTGGAATAAGTATTAAATTCAGTTATTTACCATTAAGGAGTAGTTACATTTATTGTACATTACATTGAGTTGTATTTAGTTACATTTATAAGTTACATCTGGCCCTTTGAGGACAGCCATTATGCTGATGTGGCCCTTGGTGAAAATCAGTTTGACACCCGTGCTCTAAACGCTTTTAAAAGCTACAGTATATACAATCTGATTATTATACATGAATCACTGCTTCCTGGATTATTGATGTTATTTCTAAACTTCCTTTTGCTCTTTTGCTAGAATTTCAACAATTACTTGATGCATACACACCAACAGTGTGCGGCACATAAAACATTATTATTTAGAGGATGAAGTTGAAAAAAGATAAATAGAAGGGTTTTAATTAAGGCTGCCACTGAAGTTTTGTAGAGGTTTACCAACCTCTATTTGCAATCATCTACATTGATCATAAGCTTTTCAAAGTGACAATGATTCTGTATCCACCTGTTTGCTCTGATTGTCCTCCTTGGGACAAAGGAACACAAGAAAAATTTCAATAGAAAGGCAACCCCATTAATGTTAACAATCTCTAACAATCCTTTCCTTTTAATACAACTTTAAAAAAGCACTAACTGAATTGTAATTATGGAGTGTATAGTGAAGGTAGTGAAAAGAGATGTTTATCAGTAAAAATGAAGAGAAATAACAGAAACTGACAAGCAGAAAATAGCAAGACGGATGTGAGAGACAATAAACCAACCTGTTTCTCTTTATCTTTCTTTTCAGCCTGCAAGAACACACACACACATGCACGCACGCACGCACGCACGCACACACACACACACACACACACACACACACACACACATACACACCACACACGTGAGTGCTACGAGCTATGTGAGAATATGAGAAGCATGAGGACAAACACAACTTCACAATTGTCACTATTTGTAACAGCTGTACTATTCATGGCACACTTATTAGGTTCACCATCTGTCAGGCTTTAGTTGCTCTTAACAGTTTCTAATATAATATAAAAGGATATTTGTGCATTCAAATGAGAGCCCTGTAGGTCCAGTTTTGATTTTACTCAGCTTTTATTTCTGGGTTGGAGGTTCACATTGTCCTCTGAGGAGACGTAAAACTTAGCTAAAATAAAACCTTGACATTAACAGGGTGGAAATATCTCTGTGTAAAGCAGACAGTGTCCAGATGCGCATTAGGCTAAGATGTGTTTAATTTCAGCTACTACTCAGTGTATTTGGAAGCACACTCCCAGCACCCCTGGGATATTAACGAGATATATTTTGGGGCTACAGTCTGTACGTCTACTCACCAGTCCGTTCACAGTTGGCAAACAGACTGGTTTTTACCAAAGATGGTTAAAACATCTTTGGTGTTTTTACCATAAGGTAATGTAAAGACAGCTAACAGGACTTCCTGCAATATGCCTATTCCTCTGAGACAAACATCTGACTGAGAACTCCTTTGGGAAAAAGAAAACTTTTTAAAGGGAGGCCTCCTTTTATTTAGATTAAATACGTAATATCTATCCATTTTTCACTGTAGCTCTATGCTTCTCTGACTTCTGATGATTTTTGGAGCAGTAGTTTCCCTTCCTCGTCCATTTTTGAACAGCATTACTTCTCACAGTTGGGTCTTTTTTATTACAGACTCTAACAGCCACCCCGAGGAGGGAGCAGACAAGCTGCTGCTTTCTCCAACAACTCTAATGTGACTGCAAATTTCAGATCACATCCTGCACAAAAAGTCAGCCTTATTTTTAGTCAAGTTAAGTTTTCTTCAAATAGCACTTATTTAATAGTTTTGACAAACTTGATCACAATGAATTTCTAATTTCCATGTCTGGTTTTGAATGCTCTGTTGTGTTTAGCAGCTAGTCTCTAATTGTGTCTGTCTGTCATTTGCTTCTCAGCAGGGAGTGCACAGTAAGCTCTTGGACCTTTTTTTGGTTAGAGAAAAATACCTGCTGCTGAAAACAAGATCGTAAAAACAGCAAAGCTGAAGCTCAGACACCAAATAATGAGTTGAAATTATAAGTTAAGGTGAGACTTCTCTAAGTTCATCACTACCTTGTTTGAAAATGATCACTTTATACCTTCATCCATCAACACAGAATGTTTAAAAGTAAAACTAGTGTGAACACACACACACACACACAGACGCACGCACACACACAAACAGCTTGGACACAAACACACCTTCTCACTCTTGGCCTGAAGTATGGTGATTGGGAAACAGAAATGAAGAAAAGACAAATCAAATCACTGATAATAAATAAAGTAAATGCAAATTAATTTCTTAAGTTCAAAAGAATTACAAGTTGACTGAGGGCCTACCTTTTCCTGATCAAACTTTTGGATAATGAAAGGTTTTAAGACATAAAACACAAAAAGAAATTAAAAGAAGGTGGGAAAACAAATAGTGAACGTGGTAACATTTCAAGATTTCAGTCAGTCCAGAGACGACAGCCAGCAGTAGAGGAGAGGTTAGGTTTAGGAATGAACCACAATGTAATTCTCCTCTTGCTTCTCCTGACTGTCATTGTGGTATGAAGACTTCAGGACTACAAACACTAAAAAGCTGGAACAAAGCTTGAAACAAAATAAAACATCTACTTTCTACGTATTACTTGTAGCAACATTTACATTTCCAGAGATATTACTACTGCTTCAAATAATATTTTTTCAATTTTTCAATTGTATGTTTGAGCCACCTTTGTTTCCTCTGAATACCCGGTATACCAGTGTGTCTGTTAGTCTAACATTTCTTATCTTCCCAGAGTAACAGCAGGAGCAATGTGGCACCTAGAACCTCCCTGAAATATCTTTTTAATGATGCCAGCTAACAGACTGAGTGACAGACCCCTGGGATGAAAGCAGTGTGAGGCCGATGCGATAAATCAACTACATATCCCGCACAACCAGTAACTAAAGCTTCAACAGGCAATATTTCTAGAGAAAACAGTGCATGTAAAAATAAAAGAAAGAAATATGGGAATACATCAGAACAATTCAGTTTGGTTCTGACTGGTGATCAAACTAACTTGACTCATTATGATGTCAGTTTCATTAAACTGTTTCCTTTGATCACAATGTGTGATCACAATGAGCAGCAATGTGCAGCCTTTATCACAATTCAATGGAACATAAACACTATCTTAACTTAAATTCAACACCAAGTCTGTGAAGTGTGCAGTTTAATATTCTTCTAGGACTCACCTTCTTTCTATGACACAGAGCAGTTCAGAAATACAGCCTAATATACCAAACACAAAGTCCTGATTGCGTGAAAAGGCCTGACGTCTAGAACAAAACAAACTGTCACTAATGGAACAACTGACCTTTATTTCCTTGTCTTTGTTGTCAACCTAAGAACAAACCAGGTAGTTTAGGACAGGAGAAGAGAGGACGGGAAAGACAGGGAGCATTAGCTGCGGCTTTGTGCAAAAATAATTGTGTCCATACAACTTTTCAGGGAATATTATTTGAAACAGACCTCCAAAGTCCCCCACTGATAATTTACATTTATCCACAAGCTAATAAAAACTATCAATTAAGGAGCACGACTGATCTTAGATTTCTAATTGTTGTGTTTGCTTACACTGCCCCACATTTAGGAAAAGTTCTTAAAGGGAGGAAATAGTTTTTGGACAAAATTAATTGTCTGCTTCCACATTTCTGCCATAGCTGTAATAAAACACACACAAAATGTTCTATAAACACACACCCTCAGACAGGAAGTATCTTCTAATGCAAAGGAGCAGCCCCTTCAGCTAGCTCCTAATAGTATGTGAATTCTCTGTATAACATCCCATTTAGCATCTGTTAAGGTGAATCATAACTGTCCATAAACACAACGCTCGAAACTCTGCAACGCTTTTTTGATTTGCTCCAAATCTGACTGTACCACATGTTCTCTGACCCCCAACAGTCAGCTGGCAAACTGAGCCATAAGAAGACGTCTCTTAATGACAGCTAAATGCAACATCTTTCTGCATCATCGGATTCAATTATCTGGGAACCCACTGTCAAGTCTATTAAGCACTCACTGGAGGCTGTGGAAGCACACAGCTGTAAAAGTGTTAGGAAGGTTGCTGGCATGTGGTACCAGAGCCTTCATAGACATTTTGGCATGTTGTGATTAAGCATCTGTGTTTGGGGATGTGCCGATAGAAATTTCAAAGTAGTATAGGTGGATCATTTATTTATGTTTTTATTATACTAAAGAAAAAAAAATTAACTCATTCCAATTTAGGGAGTAAAACTGAGAACTTATTAACTAATTGTTGAAGTCCATTCCAAATCTGAATTTACATACAGTGCTTACAATCAAGGTTAGTGCAAAAGTGCACATAAGCGAAACCTGTCCTGTAGCCTATGACCATACAAACATACAAAGATTGCCAGTTGGCGAACTGATTATGAGAAAGTTGAGAAATGTTCTTTAACTTCATACCAAATATTAAGATTAATAGTTCAAAGTAACAGTACAGCTGATAATAATAGATGTCATGGATTTAAAGAATTTTTGCCTAAATTGTTCATCCTTTCCTAATTTTGTCTTACCTCGCATCCATCTGAGTCTGAACAACCAGACTGGTGACGGAATGGACAAAAAAGACAAGAAAATGTTTAGAAAAAAGAAATCATGGATTGAAATGTTGGAGGAAATGAACTCTAGAAGTCCTCTCACCTTTGTCTCCTCTGACTGCAGCCATTAAAATCACCACAAAACCCCGAATAAACAATAGTTATTTTAAAATATAAAAACAAGGTTATTTAACAGTTGTGAATAAGTTCATCATGTTTCTGCTGACGCACTCTACCCACCATGCCATCTTCTCCTTCATTGTCACTGATTGCCTGATGGAGACGATAAGAAAATGAAAACTAATCATAAAAACTATAATCAAAAGAAAAATCTGAATAAAAAACAGATGATGATTTGATTCCTACTAATACTACTACTGTAGCAGAACATGTTCTGGATTAACAGGGGATAAAAATTGGCTTTGGATGAGTAAAAACAAAAGCCCAAGTACGACATGCAAAGGCCTTGTTTTTAGCCAAGCAAGTTAATAAAAATGCATTTTGCTATGTTGTAATGCATATGAATACTGATAAAAAAATATCTCTGTACTCTACCACAAACGCTTACATCTTATCAATATTAATGACAGTTCACAGCCCATCACACTCTTGTGACACTGACATTTGGCAACAATTCATCTCACTGAACATCATAGAAAAACATTACAACAGGTACTCCATAATACTGTTGAAATTCTCTTTTCAAAATACACAGTATTCCTAGTGGAACCAAGATTTCAAAATGAAGGCGTTCTTGACGTCTCTCAGCCGCACAGGAGGAAGGACTCGGTAGCAGTTCTGTCATAATGTCAGATTGTGAGATTTGTTACGATTTACAAGCAGACTCAGAACACAAAAAGCCTGATATCCAACTAATTCCTGATTAGAACAAATGTTTGTATTGGACTGCAGGAAAAGCTCAGGTAGCAGGTATAATGAAACATAAAACAGAAAGCCATGTGCTTCCTGTGTGAATAAAACGACTGAAGTCATTGTATTCAAGCCAATCAATGAGGTTAGAGGTTGCTGACCCACCTCTTCATCAAACTCCTCAGGCTCCTCTTCATTCTCAAGCTTTTGATGAGAAGCAGCACAATAGCAGAAAGCACAGTGTTTTTTTTCCTTAAACATCACACATTCAATGGAAACATGGGAGTGAAAAATGGGAGTCTAGGGAAGAGGTGAAGCAGTTAATCTGTGAGTAGATTGGGATCAACATGAAACTAGACATGCTACTGGAGGGAAAAGCCTTTACAGTTGACAGGAGGGAAGAGCGGGTTTGATGAACATGTTTACTGTCAATGTTTGTGTTCTAGGGGGCAACAGGGGAAAGGGGAATTGGGGGAAACCTCCACATACCCTCTCCTCTTCAGCAGCAAGCTGTCGAGAGGAAGACACCCACTTATTCTGATTGCTCAAGCAAAATAAATATAAAATACACCTGCGTCTTTTCAACCCTAGTTCTCTGACTTCAACACGAACCCCTAAAAAGTATGTATGTAATGATTCCATGGAGAATGGTGGGTTGGACCAAACAAGTTATATGTTTAGACAACAACAACAGCAACACTACTACTAATAATAACGCCCGCAATGTGCTGGCGACACAGTCAGGGTGTACTCCGACTCTCACCCGTAGTATGCTGGGATAGGTACCCGTGACCGCAAAGCGGATAAGTGGCTGAAGACGAGACGATTACTGTTGTCTCATCTTCAAGAAAATGGATATAGGGATAACAATAATAATAGTAAAGAATAAAAACTCAAACATATTTTTATTTCACCGTTTTGACTTTGAGTCACCGAGAAAGACCTCAGCAGTGAGATGTGTACCAGCATGCTGGCAGGGAAAACACTCACTTCTGAGTGTATTAAAGCCATGAGTCCAGGGTTAGGGTTAGTCCAGTATGTGTGCACATGTTGTTACCCACCTGTTTAGCTCCCATGGACTCAAACATCTTCTCCAACAGGACCCTCATCTGCTGGATGTTGTTCATCAGCACGCAAGGCTGCAGGAAGGTGGATGAGAGAGACCACAGGTAGACACAAGTCAAGGAAAGGGCAGAAAAATAAAGTTATTTCAAGAAGAGAAAGTCAGGTAAGTCAAATAAAATGAAAATACAAGAGCAAGAGTGAAAGAAAGAGGTCAAGAAAATGGTCAAGGCAAAAAAAGCAGATAACAGGAAGATGAAAGAAGCAAAGAGAAAACAATAGAGATAGACGTTAAAGAGACAAAGAACAGGACAGCAGCAAATAAAATATTAATCTGCTGTGCACAGATTGCACTACATTTCAAAGCCTCTCTAAATCAAAGATGAGCTCAGAGTGAAGTGGCAGCAGAGGAGCAAAGCAGCAGGACTCACTATCTTTTCCTTATCACAGTAGGAGGGGAAGCTCTTGGCCAACAGGCCACAGTACTGCAGCAACACTTTGGTGATCGTCTGTTGAAACAAAACAACACACAAGTGGGACATATTTACACTGGAAACTTATGAATAAATGTAAACAATGGTGTTTACTCCTATAGCCTGAAATACTTAATTTGCGACAATACACATGCCCATATTTCTGCTGAAGGAGCTGCAGGTCGTCGGAACTGAAGATGGTGAACTAATTATGTCACTTAGATTACAGTAATGTAAAATTAACAGAAACAAGTTAAGACACAATAGAAGACCAGTAACAGTCATAACTGAACATGTCATCTTAGTCCAGAGTCGAGTCAAGAATCAGAATGTTCCTGCCGCTGCATTTCCTTGAGTCTGTCTCAAGTAATTTTTTAAGAATTCATAAGAAAATTACAACTAACTTAAAAAAAGCCTGGCAATTATCTATTCTTTTTCTTATTGTTTTTTTTTTTTTTACTCTGACGACTTCAATGTTTGTTTTTAAGAGTCACTTTATTTGAATTGAAAGTTGAGTTTTTGTACCAAGTTTATCAACAGAAATACTAACTTTAAACTGTTCATAGCCTGGTATACATCATGTGGCTCATGTGCGTGGAATGAATCAGGAGGGTCTACATTCAAAATGATTTTGCGTTGTTACTGCGTAAAGCACTGGGTAAGGTAAAGGTTTTTACATATTATAGAACACAGTGTAACACTCCGGGTAACGCTCTGAATCTGGTGAATGAGGCTGGAGGTGTGGTTCAGAAGGTGTTTCGTGTTGGAATGACATCGTTCACCTTTGTCTGCAGTAGTTGGACCAAAGGAAGTTGTGGCCGTCTGTGTGACTGCAGACCGAAAAGACTCGAAGCTGAAAAGCTTTAGCTGAAGTTCACATTCATGTGTCAAACTCAAGGCCCTGGGGCCAAATGTGGCACAAATCATTTTGTGCGGCCCGCGAGAGCATAAAAAGTCATTATCCAAAAATAAATAGGTCAAAAGCATGCTTTGACCTGAAATTACATTTCCCACAATGCAGTAATTAAGCCCAGTTTAACTATGACAAAAACATTTTGAACAATGTTAATGTCCTAACGTGTTTAAAGATATTTGTCTTTATTCACTTGGATAGTTTGATCCTTGATTGATGGAGTTCTGTTGGTTTAATAACCTGACAAATTGAAAAGATTTATGTTATAACATGCAAACATATTTTTTCCACACAACTGTACTGTTGTATGTAACTTGAATAAGTAATAAGTTCACGATGCACTGGCGGTTGCAGAGTTCACTGTTTTATATATGGCCTAAAAAGAAAACTATATCTATAGAATGAAAGTGATATGAAGGCCGATCAGCTTCACCGACAGCTGGTTGCTAAGGGTTGCTGCGCAGGGAAGTGCTATCCCGAAAAAAGAAGGAGGAAGAAAAAAAAAGTGTTTCTAAATATTCCAAAATATATATATACAGTACTGCATATTTGTCGGTTGAGTTAGAATTTAGTCAGGGAGGGTAGAGAGCCTTTTAATGGAAACTTGAATCTGTGTTTGTTTACAATAAAACCTCTGCAGGGCATCTTAAATAATTCAACAAGTTCATTCATCAGCCTAAACAAAACTGTCTATTACCTCACAGGGTCTGAGTCTCACTGTGACAGATTTCCTTAGTTTTGGCTGAGTCAGCCAGACGGCCTTGTTATACTCATGCATTAAACACGTAGCCTCACAGCAGCTTCCTTCACTCAGTAGGTTTTCCTCTTTTTGTGTGACTCAGTGTCTCCCTTTACCCTTATTAGCCGATGTGTCTGTCTTTCCCGTCATCTCACACTGAACTGCTAAATGAGCTGTGACTATGCTGGCCTGAAGGGCTTGAAGAGACAAGGAGGAAAAAGGTAAATGACAAAACAAAAAAGGACATGGAGGGTGGAAAAAGGAGGCAATGACGTTGGAAAAACAGGTAATATATTGAGAGAAAACAGAGAAGTGATGTCGATGGAGGGATATCTGGGGACTCAGAAAACTAAGGACGAAGAAGGCAGTAATTAAGTAGACAGCAGGACAGTAGAAGAGTAGATGAAAAACAAACAAGACCAAAGACAGGGAGATGACAAGGTAAAGCAAGAGATTAAGTGGTGGAAAATGAAAAGAGAGTCAAGGGGACAGAGGAATAGATGGCATGGAGTGATGGCGTACATTAACCATTCTTTATTTCATGGGTCCAGTATTGATTGAGGCATAACATCAAACACACACACACACACACACGCAAACACAAACACACTACACAGAACGGTTAATTAGACTTTGCCTAAAAGTCAAATGAGTTTCATTAACTTAAAAGAAAAAAATGTAAACCTCAAGGTTCGCTAAATACACTGTTTATACTTTGATACCAAATACCTGAAGCACATCAATCCAAATCTCAGAGGAACACAAAATTCAAAAGAGCTGCATTATGAACGTCTTAATGACTCATTTAAAGCCTCGCAGGGAAGGAGTTTTGATTCAACTCATCTATACATCAGTTATGAAAAACTGAATATATAACCTATTTGTCTGGCTGTTTTATTAGCTACCTGCATGCAGATTCACTGTAGACGGCAACATCTGTTTAATGTAAGAAGTGATGAACTGCAAGATGTTTGTAACACACACAAACAATCCCTGGACTCCTTGAAAACCTGTCCTCTAATGATCTTAGAACTATTTGAAAAGCTGAACCTGCGGTGGGAATTGGGAACCTGCGGACAAACAACCTCACTGGAAATTGTTTATCAAACAAAGACCAAAGTAAGAAAGTATCTCAAGTGTACTTGTGAAGTGCAAAGCAAAGTATCTGGTCATGCCGACTATATAATTACATACAGAAAAGACTGGAGTAGATACTTGAAGAAGCAGCTAATTAAAGAAAACTTATGCATAGTTAGAGAATAACTTTCTTAAATTGTGTGTGTGTGTGCGTGTGCATGTGTGTGTGCGTCTCACCTTGGCAAAGCGCCGGTTGTACTGACCCACCACGGTCGGGTCGGGGCAGTCCAACTTCCTGATGATCTCAAAGCTCTGGTTGAGCTGAGTGAAGATGTCCACCACTGAACTGGAGAACAGAGCGTGTTCAGATGTCTGCTGGAACTGCAGGCGGAAGAATTAAAGAGCAAATTCCAAAATGTTAGACTGCATGACTCTCTTTTACGATCAAAAGAGACATTCAATCATCATCTTTACTCTGCCATTCTCAATAAGTGCTCCTCTGCATTGACTCATACTTCCTCTCCTGCTCTACATTATTGTAGCTCTTCTGTAATTACTCTGCAGATTTCAAGGGACTCTGCCCATTCCAGTTATTATCATTCGCTTGAAATGTTGGTCATGTTGTGGGAAAGGACGGGTTATTGAACTTCATCAGCTACATGGCTAAAATGGAAATGGTACCCAGAGGGATGGTGTGGTGACTTGTGGTATTAACATATTTCCTCAGTGAACACTGCTGTTATATCACATGGGCTTTCCTTCCTACTGCTAACCTATGGATCATAACAGGCTCTTTAAGAGACAAAGGGGATCACATTAAATGCTCCTAGTGAAATCCATCCCTAATAGATTAAAACGAAGGTTCCATCAAGCTGCTTGTAAGAGAAAAGAGAAGGAGAGAATATGAATGCTGACTGAAATTATATCTTAACATTATCTGATTGACAATATGCAGGATGTTTCTGTAGTTTAATCTGGTGTAGGTAGTCTGTTGGTGCACTGCAACACTTTTGCTCTATATATTTATCTATATATAAGATAAAAATAAAGACCAAGTGTCACTCCTATATATATGAGGGAAATACATAACATAGATTGGCAGGTCTAAAAGCATCCTTGATAATATGCATATGTATGTGGCCATTCTAGGGTAAAAGCAAGTCATCTATAATGACCAGGAAAAAGTACATGTCTGCTATTATCAGCAACAGCCATAAGCTACAAGCCTCCAAAGAAACCTCCCACAGCAACAAAACCTTTTCCTGCACATGAGGCGCAGCATTGGGACCACTGAGTTCCCTAAACTCAAACACGCACTGATTACCCCCCCCCCCCCCGCGCCTAACACACACTCACATACATGCGCGCGCGCGCACGCGCACACACACACACACACACACACACACACACACACACACACACACACACACACACACACACACACACACACACACACACTCACAGACTGTGAAATTTCTTATCGGGGACATGCGTAACGATTGTATATATGTACTTGTATTTGTATTTTATTCTTACTTATTCTTTTTCTACTGTTAAATTGTTGCACTGCGAGGAGTTGGCCAAAATCTCATTATACTATGTATAATGACAATAAAGGCTTTGTATTTCTATTTCCATTTCTATCAGCAGGTAGAGAGATAAAACCTGCCCTTCATCCTGATGATCTGACACTGAGATGACCAAAAAGAGAACTGGATGAGTTGGAGCATCCAAAAAAAAAGTAAAGAAAAGTTTAAAATGGGGAAACTGTCTTTCATTTTGTTTCAACGATATCATCGCCATCTCAATTTCTAGACCTTAAAAGAAAATGTCAGGAAGTGGCTGCTATCTTGAGCTTAGATGTTCTTTGTAGTAAAATAGATTTTACATAAAAATAAATCACTTGTATTGGAAGTTTAAAAGACATTTAGATTTAATGTTCAGCAGTGTTAATTACTAGCACTGACATTGTTTTCCTGTGATTTACAGGTCATAGTAGCTTCGAACACAGACAAAGCATAATTTTTACTAATTAAAAGTCTGGTAAGTGAATTCTTTTGCTCAATAGGAAATATGACATTTCATGAACATAAATATGCTAAATTCACTTCCAACCAGAGGAGTGGTTGGAGGCGAAAATATCCACAGTCCACACAACAGTCTGTAACACTTCTTGAACACTGATGATCAATACTCCAGACAGAGCCAGAGACCAGGAAACAAAATCTCTGTATTGAACTTTGCAAACAAAAAAATAGTAAAGATTCACTTCTTACAGTGTGAATACTCACCGTCTCTCTAATTGGATGATGAATCAATGTAAGATTGGTTATCTTCAAGCCTGACAGACGTGTTAGTCATTAGTCCAAACCCTACGGGTTTTTCAAGGAATTTACCTCATTTAATTTATATTTTGATGCGTCCACTCAAAGTTTTCATCTGTTAAGTGTGTAGTATCAGTTAACTAAGGATCAGATCTACAAGAGAACTAAGAAACATATTCCAGCAACCATGATATTATGTAATAACATAGCATAACTGCTGAGAATCAAATTCTACCTCACTGACTCATGTAGTGTCACTCAGATAAATGGTAGGTGTGGACATGAAATATGGGGCTGAGAATTGTCTAGCTGCAAAGTGTAAAAACAATGTAAGTTCACAGATTGTAAAAAAACTGTGGTCTGGAAGTTGAAGGACTCCCATAGACTCATTAGGAATCAAGAAGTCTATGTAATCACAATAAAAATGAAATGATAACAAACAACTGGGACTGTTGTATGGATAAACTTTGTCTGATCAATTAATATTTCAGCAGATTTTGGCCCAGAACTTCATTAGTATTTTTTTTTATAATTTAGTTGTTCTTTTATTACTGAACTTTAACCACTGTTATTATTCAGTGCAGTTTGTTAGCACACCATAAAACATTGACTGTGATGTGTTGCTAAGTAACCACAAGATGCTGAACATTGCCACAAGATGAAAAAGCATCTCACTCTGTTGTATTCTTTCAATGAATATTAAAAAAAAGAATCAAATCCTGTGTTTTTTATGAAAATTCCAGACAGTTTATGAGTCATGAAGCTGAGAAGAGTGTCACAGAATAACGACAAAGCCCCGCTCGTTACTGTTTATCAGACTCACTCCTTCTCTCTTGTCTCTCTCCAGGGCACCGTGCATGAACTCCATCGACACCTCCTCGTTCTCAGCCAGCCAGGCCAGGACAAACTGGAGGAACCACCTGGAACCAAAACAAGATGCAGACACACGTTTGAATCTTCCCTCAAATAACTCTCCAATTATTTTGATTTATCTGAAGTACATTATTTGTGTTTTCTCATAGTTGAAGCTTATGGCTTTTTAATTTAATTGTCTCATTTTCACCTTGTTCTGAAAGGCTCTTTATCATTAAATGTGTTCTGATTATTAATGCTATTACCATTATTATCATCTTTAGGTCCAAAGCTATTTAACGATGCTGAGTTTAAAGGTAATCTATTTAATTACGCATGTAACTACAAGTAGATAATCAACTGATGAGCAGAAATAACGGATAAAACAAGTGTGTAGGAGAGAAGGTGAGACATGCAGACATAGCAATGGGTTCATGTTTGTCTTACGCTGGGTACTCAGGCACAGTGTCTGTGAAGGCAGGCAGGTCCTTAACATACTCGTTGTAAAGCCACTTGACCTTGAAGTGTAGGTTCATGTAGTCAGCAGTTTTACACAGCTTATGCGTCTCATGTTCTATAAAAACGACAACCAGACACACACAAAAAAAAACATGAACACACACCACCACCATGTATCTCTTGAGGTGTCTTGAAGCCGCTGCTGTTAATAATCACTTCCCTTTACCAGGAAACATTTTTTTTGTTATCATAGGTAGTGGGTTGATTATCACAAAGAGCAATGCATTATTATTATATAATTATTATATTAATATTAACATTACGTTATATTATTATTGATAATAATGCCATCATTACATTACAAATATAATAAAATATAGTAAGACAAGTTGAATTTTCCAAATAATGCAGTCCATCAGTAACATAAGAGCAAAAATGGACAAGATGTAATTAAAAATAAATCCAAATTATTATAGAATGGGAAGATTTTTCACTTTCACAGAGGGCACAAGCCAGATAAATACAGAGGGTTGTGTCAGGAAGGGCATATGACGTAAAACTTTTGCCAAATCAAATATGTGATCAAATCTATGACTTCCATACCGGATCGGGATGCCGGTGGAAATTGGACCACTGTTGATCGAAGAAGGAGGGGAGGAAAGTGTGTTCGTAGGAAGAGAGAGAAGACGGAAGCCAAGAGTATAGGACTGAGAGTAGAGACGTTGAATGTTGGAACTATGACAGGAAATGGTAGAGAGTTGGTTGACGTGATGCAGAGGAGGAAGGTAGACATACTGTGTGTCCAGGAGACTAGGTGGAAAGATAGCAAGGTTAGAAGTCTAGGAGCAGGGTTCAAGTTGTTCTATCATGGTGTAGATAGGAAGAGAAATGGAGTAGGAGTTATCTTGAAGGAGGAGTTAGGAATGTCCTTGAGGTAAAAAGAGTGTCAGATAGAGTGATGAGTCTGAAGCTAGAAATCGAAGGTGTGATGTTCAATATTGTTAGTGGGTATGCTCCACAGGTAGGATGTGAGCTGGAGGAGAAGGAGAAATTCTAGTTGGACTTTGATGAAGTGATGCAGAGCATACCTAGAAGTGAGAGAGTTGTCATTGGTGCAAACTTCAATGGATATGGTGGTGCAGGAAACAGAGGTAATGAGGAGATGATGGGCAGGTTTGGTATCCAGGAGAGGAATGCAGAAGGACAGATGGTAGTTGACTTTGCAAAAAGGGTGGAAACAGCTATAGTGAATACTTTCTTCCAAAGGATGAAGGAACATAGGGTGACCTATAAGAGTGGTGGTAGGAGCACACAGGTCGACTACATCTTGTGTAGACGGTGTAATCTGTAGGAGATCAGTGACTGCAAAGTAGTGGTAGGTGAGAGTGTAGCCAAACAGCATAGGATGGTCGTGTGTAGGATGACTCTGGTGGTGAGGAAGATGAAGAGGGCAAAGGCAAAGCAAAGGACGAAATGGTGGAAGCTGAAAAAGGAAGAGTGTTGCATGACTTTTAGGAAGGAATTAAGACAGGCTTTGGGTGGTCAGGAGGTGCTTCCAGATGACTGGACAACTACAGCTAATGTGATCAGGGAGACAGGTAGGAGAGTATTTGGTGTGTCATCTGGAAGGAAAGTAGATAAGGTGACTTGGTGGTGGAATGAGGAGGTACAGGAGTGTATAGTGAGAAAGAGGTCAACTAAGAAGAAGTGGGACACTGAGAGTACTGAGGAGAGTAGACAGGAGTACAGGGAGATGCAGCCTGAGGTAAAAGTAGAAGTAGCAAAGGGCAAACAAAGGGCTTATGATGACTTGTATGCTAGGTTGGACAGTAAGGAGGGACAGACTGATCTACACAGGTTGGCAAGACAGAGAGACAGAGATGGGAAGGACGTGCAGCAGGTTAGGGTGATTAAGGATAGGCATGGAAGTGTATTGACCGGTGCCAGTAGTGTGATGGGAAGATGGAAAGATTACTTTGAAGAATTGATGAACGAGGAAAATGAGAGTTAACAAAGACTAGAAGGGGTGGCTGTTGTGGACCAGGAAGTAGCAAAGATTAGTCAGGATGAAGTGAGGAGGGCATTGAAGAGGATGAAGAGTGGAAAGGCAGTCGGTCCTGATGATATACCTGTGAAGTTTTGGAAGTGTCTAGGAGAGGTGGCAGTGGAGTTTTTCACTGGGTTGTTCAACAGGATCTCAGATAATGAGAAGATGCCCGAGGAATGGAGGAGAAGTGTGCTGGTGCCCATTTTTAAGAACAAGGGAGATGTGCAGAGTTGTGGCAACTACAGAGGAATAAAGCTGGTGAGCCATACAATGAAGTTATGGGAAAGAGTAGTTGAAGCTAGACTAAGGACAGAAGTGAGCATTTGTGAGCAGCAGTATGGTTTCATGCCAAAAAAGAGTACGACAGATGCAGTATTGGCTTTGAAGTGTTGATAGAGACATACAGAGAAGGCCAGAGGGAGCTGCACTGTGTTTTTGTAGATCTGGAGAAAGCTTATGACAGGGTGCCCAGAGAGGAACTGTGGTATTGTATGAGGAAGTCTGGAGTGGCAGAGAAGTATGTTAGAGTGGTGCAGGACATGTATGAGGACTGTAAGACAGTGGTGAGGTGTGCTGTAGGTGTGACAGAGGAGTTCAAGGTGGAGGTGGGACTGCATCAGGGATCAGCTCTGAGCCCCTTCTTGTTTGCTATGGTGATAGACAGACTGACAGACGAGGTTAGACAGGAATCTCCATGGACTATGATGTTTGCAGATGACATTATGATCAGCAGTGAGAGCAGGGAAGAGATGGAGGAGAAGCTAGAGAGGTGGAGGTTTGTCCTGGAAAGGAGAGGAATGAAGGTTAGCCGCAGTAAGACAGAGTACATGTGTGTGAATGAGAGGGACCCAAGTGGAAGAGTGAGGTTACAGGGAGAAGAGATCAAGAAAGTGGAGGATTTGAAGTACTTAGTGTCAACAGTCCAGAGCAATGGAAAAGTGTGGATAATAGGTGAAGAAGCGTGTACAGGCAGGATGGAACAGGTGGAGAAAAGTGTCAGGTGTGATGTGCGATAGAAGAGTTTCAGCTAAAATGAAAGGAAAGGTGTACAAAACTGTGGTGAGACCAGAGATGTTGTTTGGTCAGAGACAGTGTCACTGAGGAAAAGACAGGAGACAGAGCTGGAGGTAGCAGAGATGAAGATGCTGAGGTTCTCTCTGGGAGTGACCAGGAAGGATAGGATCAGGAATGAGTACATCAGAGGGACAGCACATGTTTGGGTTTTGGAGATCAAGTCAGAGAGGCCAGACTGAGATGGTTTGGACATGTCCAGAGGAGAGATAGTGAATATATTGGTAGAAGGATGCAGAGTTTTGAACTGCGAGGCTGGAGGCCTAGAGGAAGACTAAGAGGAGGTTTATGGATGTAGTGAAAGAGGACATGAGGGTAGTTGGTGTGAGAGAAGAGGATGCAGAAGACAGGGTTAGATGGAGGCAACTAATTCGCTGTGGTGACCCCTGAAGGCAAAAGCCGAAAGGAGAAGAAGGAGGCTGAAGAATTTGTTTTAGATGTTTCTCTATACTGATGTGTGATAACCTGCACAAAAGAAGAATGCAGCTGAGACAAACTCTTACGGACTTAATTCTTTTTTTGTTTTTTTACTTTGGCTCAAAATTAGAAAGTCTAATTTATTAGTGTGAATTTTTAATGCCCATGTTTGTCGTTTCTCAGAAGAATCTCAATAATAACTGGATTTATTGAAATAACAATTTTTAGTTAAATAAAAAAAATAATTAAACAATATAAATGACTCCAAACAATCAACACAACAAATATAAAGATTCTCTCACAATCCCAAACCACACATATTATATCTTTGTTATGAGTGTCATCCACTAACAATCAAGAAGGGAAAAGTCGAAAGGAGAAGAAGATCTCAAACTTATGTGTTTATTTTTTAATTACCACGATCAAAAAATCAAATAAATTTCCGATGAGGGTCAAGAATAAAGAACAGTGTGAAGATGGGTGGAATCAGTGGCAAAACGCTCTAAAATAAAAAAACTGTCAGCACCAAAGTTCTAAGATGAGCGAGTGTCCTGAAAGGATACTGAGCTGTATGATCCATTGTTAATAACGTATCGGCTGTGAGATCATTAACGTTGATGAGGGTGTATTTCAAAATCCAAAAACAAACAAGGTGACTGAGGTCTTCTCATTAAAAAGCTAAGCAAACTCATTTTTCTTTCAGATCTTGAGGTTACAAACCCCTGAATCATCCATCATTTTAGGCACACACACACACACACACAAATGCGCGAGCTCAAACTCAGACACATACTCACACACACTGTCTTACCAGCATAGAAATCAACTTTGCGGATGCGAAATGTGGAGGGAGCTGAGATGGTGACAGAAATACAAAAAAAACAATGAGAGTTTTGAGAACACTGAGACAAAGAAGTCTGATAAAGCAAAAATCAAAAAGTGAACAATTTTAGAGAAAGAAAGGAAATGCTGGAGACAGAAAACACAGGTGAAGAAAAGACTGACAGACTGATGACTTAGCTGCACAATACAACATCACAACACACATTTACACAGACATTTTCACTTCAATCTCACAGTATATAGGATTGTAGAACTTGTTGCTGGGTGCTATAGTTTCTACAAGTCTTATATAAGACAAAGTCTCAGTATCACTGTTACCACAATGACTGCAGGGACAGCACAAAACCTTACTACTTTAATGGCTTTTACTTTATTTCTGCCACATACTTTTAATAAAGAATTTACTTATATTGAAGCACATATAAGATTAATGCACTTTTTCACTACTGTCTGTATCTGCTTTTTGTTTGTCCAGGACCTCACCGTTGTTCCTGCGATATTGCTCAATTCTATGCAAAACTAGAAGAGATGTTGGCAAAAAGAAGAGAGTTGATGACAAAACAGACAGGATTTGCAAGACTCTTAACGTTAATCTTTCTCTCCCACATACTGTATACAGAGACATACAATCTTACCCTCCAGGGCGTATTTCATGTCTTGAGCAAACAGCACCCACATGACCTCAGCGCTGACTTTACCCACATTGAGTTCCTGAGGAAACCTGAACAAGTAAAAGAAGTCAGGGCTCAGGACAAGACTGACAGCAAATCACTGGTGACTACACCGCTGTTTAAGTATGTGAATAAACTGCTTTTTTAAAAATTTGCATCACATATTGATACACATATGATAATGTATACTCTATTGTTGTCTCAGTGAAAACTAAACTTCACAAAATGCATTTTATCTTTTTTGAACAATTCAGATTTTGTACTGGAAATTTGCATTCCCATATTTCAGTCATTTTATGTAAAAATACATATACCGGCAGTACATGAAAATCAATGAATCTATTGTCATTCAAATACAACAAAAGCGTGAGATGACAGCAAAAAAGCTAAATGGATTTCAGATTCGATTTGTAAACTTCCAGGAATGAGGATGTGATACAGGATGTTTTAAGTCTTTTAAGTATTTTAAAACACATTTAATGGCTTTGTGTCATTACAAGTAGTTTCTGGTAAAAAATGACAAGGAATTATTAAAAAAAACTACATGTGAAATAAAAGTTAACAGACATGCCAATCCACAAATCACTACTGACTGGTTGATGGTAGGAGTGTAGCAGTTCTTGTCCTCCTCGATAATCGACACGATGAGCGTTATGAGTTTAGGCCAGAAGTCCAGATTCTGAATACTAGGACCCTGCTCTTCCTGCTGGCTCTCCTCTTTCTTTTCCTCCTCTTCCTCTTCCTTCTCATCTTCTTCTTCATCGTCCTCCTCCTCTTCTCCTTCCACTTTTTCCTTCTTCTTTTTCTTCTCAGGCTCAGGCTGCAAAAAGAACAAGGAGGGAAGAAGAAAAGATGTGAGGATCTTTTTGGTGGACATGATACTGTATTTTACCCATTTGTGTAATCAGACGTTCAGAAAGTTCAAAATTCAAATCTGTTAGTAAATAAATTGCAAAACAACAACGATTTCAAAAGACAATGTGCACTTAATAATTGAAAAATCACAAAATTATTCTTCCACTGTAATAAGAGGATTTTTTTTAAGTGTTCTGGCTCTATGTTTATGTGAAAAGGTTCTGCATGCCCTATAAAGCCAGAATTATTATGTAAACCATTGCAAACCATTAATACCAATCACAGTCCATATTAATGGTTTAGACACATTAAGTCATGAATATTTGTGGATGCAGGTAAAAAAAGTTCTGCAGACAGTTACTTCCCTGATGGATTGGTTCACCAATTAAGGCAAAATATAAAAATGAAGTAGGAAGTAGGATTTACAGTACAGTATATACTTGGAACAGGGATTTATCAAAGAACCACACAAGGTCTCTAAAAGTGATTTGTATCATGAAGCACCTTGCAATAACTTACAGCACCAAAGCTCGCAGTTGAGAATATGAAACTGTGGAACACACCTAGAGTCAAAAACCTGCATCTTAAATTTTGTGGGTGTTGGGGTGCTGACGATGGTTTAACCCTTCAGCCTGCTTCTTGTCTTCTTTAAACATTGATTAAGAATCTGCTTGAAATCAAAAAACAGACTTTTTTTTTTTGATATATACATATATATAATTATGAATAAATTCAGACAGTAAGGAGTTACGTGTGCCTTATACAGAGTTAATTTTACCTCAAGAAAGTAGTGCATCCCTGGGATGCGCTTCAAGAAAATTCGTGCGACCCAACATGACGTTTATATATACTGTAGAATTGAGTTCAATAGTACAATATAAAAGCTTAAAAAACTGTTAATTTTAATGTTTTTATTAATAACATAACGGTTTAAGTAAAAAGAAAAAAAAAATTATCAAAATGTTAAACCCTGGAAGTCATTTAAAAAACAGTTTCAGAAATAAAGATGTAATACAGTTTTATTTTTTCAATTTTCCTTTTCACTCAATAGTTTTCTTTGCTTTTAATTTATACGTACCTCTGTGGACACTGCGCCAAAAACTGACTGAACCTTCTCCACACACACTTTTCAATGATATCCGTCAGTAATATCTGTCTTTTTCTTCATGAACTTTTAATCATTTTTTAATGCAAGCACTCGCTGTCACTTGCTTTTTCTCCCACTTTTGCATGTTTTTCGGAGGCACGCCAGATCAAAACATAATGGCGATTTCCGGGTTCAAAATTTAAATGCAGAAATGGAAAAATTGTGTATTTTTGTTGAATGGAAGTGCATTTAAAGCTTGCATCCCAGGGATGCATGCTGTCTGACGATCGTGCGTCAAAAAATGTGCGTAAAAGACACAAGGATACAAGCAAACGAGAACACTGCTCATATAAGGAAGGTTGGATCCTCGTAGGGCAAAAACGAGTGTTGAAAATCTTGGGATGAAAATGCAAACATACTACTTATCCATCCATAAAAAATCACTAAGTGAATAAAATCTCACTGCCAGTTGAGGGTAGTTTTGGTGCTATACTGCCTCACCTCAATCTGTGCTTCCTAATCAAAGGACACACTGCTTCACACCGTAGAAAAGCTGGCAAAAAGTTCTGAACAACTTTCATAATTTTCTGCAGGGATGTCTGATGTAAAGTAACCTGCTAACATTAACAAAATGCTAATGTTAACTAACATATCCTGCAATAAGATTATTTTCTTTGAGTCATGTCTACAGCGCTTCTAATGTCAAACCTAAAACATGTCAATGATTCTCAACTCACCGGCTGGACAGCAGGCTGGAATTGATGGTTAAAGAGCTCCAGACAGTTGTTGAAGATGTATTCATAAGTCGAATTCAGACAAGCTTTGACACAGTCCCGCACCACGTTAGCAGCCCTGGGAGGACTCTGCAGTTCCAAGACCTGCAACAGTTTTCAAACAGAAACATCAGGTGTGATTTCCCTGAAAACACACAAACATCCATGTGTTCTTAAGTGATACTGGAAGCAAATATGTTATTTTGTTGGTCAGGTACTCTACATCATCAGAGAAATAAGATGTCAAAAGAGAAAACTGGGAAGCATATCCTTGAAATTGAAGTCATACAGCTTTCATGCAATATTCAATATATGTAAATAATCACAAGGTCTAAGTAGGTCATCATAAATGCACCAAGAAAGGTGACATAAACAGAAATACTTGGACAGATTTAGGCCAAAAGTTAAGATTGAAAGCTCTTTCACCCTTCTTTCCAAACTGAAATAGAAAATATATACACATTAATATATGAAAACATAAACACACACGAACACACAGGAACCCACACAGATCCACGACCTTTCATCTGTCCTCCACTGTGGAATCGATCTCCTCATAAACAGACCTGAACTCAGTGGCACAAGCTGACTCTGAGAAACATTAGTCAGAGGCTGCAATCAATCCTACAGAACTGCAGTTTAACTGTGTGTGTGGCAACAATGTTATTTATCCAGCTGGATAAGCACTAGTTCACCCATGAAGTCTCCATTTGCCCTCTTGATGACTTCATTTCACAGAATGGTGAGAAGCTGCAACTGTATGTCCAAACTTAATGTAGTCTGAGCTATAAAAAAAGAAGTAATTTTTACTTTATCCTACATTCGTAGGATAAAGTAAAATTCTGACACAAATTCTGATTTGTTCATTAGACCAATGACAGGCTCTGACCTGACGGAGAGACCCCCGCCCACCTTTAGAAGTAGACTCTCCCTTAATCTATAGGAAATATAAAGTAACTGGGTATAAAGTTTGACTGGACAACATGAGCCTAAAAACAACTGTTTCATTATATGGTGATTATTAAACTGATTTTTATTTCAAACCTTCATCCTGAAGAAAGTGATGCTCGTCAGGAGATCCACTGTCGACTTGAGATCATGGAGGCGAGCCTTGCTGCTGGCCGGAAAGTTGTTCTTAAGGCAAAGACAATGATGATGAGTGTTTTTATATTAATATTGGGTTTCTTACAGATGACAGTATTTTTACTGGCTGCATTTTAGTGAGCATATTGAGCTCAGTTTTTACTCATTCCAAACAGTCATTGTGAATTTTGAAGGAAAGACACATACAAGTGTAAGAGAAACGGACTGTGAAGCCAGATATAAGTTTAGAAAAGAAAAAGTTAAAACATTTGAGTAGCTAATAATACAGTATTTTCAACATCAAGAACATTATGGAAGAAACAAAGAACAACAGCAAAAGATGATGAAATCGTTGTTGAAGAAAAAAGTCTGGTGATACGACGGGGCGTCACTTGACACTGGAAACCTTTTGGTGAGTAAGTGGGAAGACACTTTCACGTCTGTGTGATTGACAGAAGCCATGGATCTTACACATATATAAAGCATTAACTGCAAGGAGCGAGGGTACACTGTATATACCCATATATACATACTAATACACACACACACACACACACACACACACACACACACACACACACACACACACACACACACACACACACACACACACACACACACACACACACACACACATAACGTCTGTTGAATCTGCTCTGGAGTAACAGCGGCTGAGAGCAGACACTCACCCGGTACATTGAGAGGTCGATACGCAGGGAGTTGTGCAGCTGATCCAGAAGCTTTACAAAGCGATCTCTCTGTTGGAAACAGAAAAGCGAGAGCAAATAGTTTTTTAAAAAATTTTATTTTTATGTTTTTTTTTTAAAACTCATGTCCTTTTTTAGACAACGGGGAAGACACAAACAGGAAGACACAGCAATCTGCAGTCTGTGCAGGTCAAATTGTATTGGAGTGTCTCGAAATAGATGTGTATGTGACACTATGAAAGCATATTCTATTGTCATTCAAATAAATTTCCATTTGACGTATGACTCTTTACATCATAATCATAACATAAATCACTTCTTGACACAGAATGACTTTGAGATGTACTCAGTAAGTCAAGGATTCCTGTGAGGATAAACACTCCACCTCCGCATTCATCTGGATTTGGGAGTAAGGCATTGAGTTTGCATTGTGTTTGCGCATGAATAGAGTCCATGGCAGATTAATTAATCATAAGAATAGTGTGAGCTGCGTGAAACACTCATGATGCAATGGAACTGAGGAACACAAGTTTAGTTTCAGAAGAAAATACTACATAAATACACGATGGTGAGTTTTTCTGCTTTGAAATGTAAAGGCTCAGTCAGCCCAACCTAATGTCAAAATCATGGCGTCCTCCATTATAACTGGTGAAGGTAAGATAACAAAAGTGATTGTTTGATTTCATCAACCCTTAAATAATTTATCCTTACAATATAAATTAAGGTAACAGTAATTAGCCTCTACAGCACATATGTCAAAGTCAAGGCCCACGGGCCAGATCTGGCCCGTGGCGAATGTATTTATTGCCCGCCGGATGATTTTTAATTACTATTAGAACAGGCCTGCAGGCCACATCGGCCCGCTGGTGTTTTGCACACACCAAAACTACATTCCCGACAATGCAACAGTAGGGGAAGTCACTGCAGCGCAGCAAGCGGGCTTTGGGTTTCAGAGTTTATCAGCAGTGTGTCTGTTTGCATTGGCGTCGCGCCCGGAGTTTCCCAGGCTGGGATAGGCTCCATCTCCCCGTGACCTGAGCAAGCGGATGAAGCGGGTTACGAAAATGAATGAACGAATGCTCAAGTTTCAATGTTGGCCAAACATCAGGTTATCAACATTGTTTCTTGTGTTGATCAGATTTCCCTTCTAATCTAAATACAGCAACAACCAGCAAGGACAAAATGGAACTTTTCAGAATTCTGTATGTTACAGTCATACAACACTGGCCTTCCAGCACCAACTCATTTGAAGTTTCTGCTCATTAGCAGTTTATCGCTTGCTTTAGGACGTGGAGACGTACAGATACGAGATGCCAGAACTGAACCAGATTATGATTTACAGCCAGCAGTGGTATCCCCATTGCATATTTTTGAAAATTATACACTACACTCCTTGATATATTTTGGCAACAAAATCGATGTTCATATCATGCCAAGAAAGTACAAAGGGGAGAGGCAGGAAAGAAAGAAAGTATCCTCTGGCATGGCAACGATCGGGACATGGCTGACAAACTAATAAACATAAAAAGTGTTTGTCTCTGACAGATGAGATGAGGGGGAGGAATAAAGAGAAGCAGGGTTTCTAATCTCACTGAACACTGGCAAATGTCACTTACTTGAAAAAAAAAAAACCCTGGCAAGTACAGAGATGAAAGTGAAATGGTGCAAACTTGTATAACAGTTAAAAAAACATTTTTGGGGAAAAAGTGGACAATCAGGGTTACATAACACTAAGTCTGCTATTATTGGAAAAGGGTTTCCCTTTATTTTCATCTTTGAATGAAAACACGAACAAAGCCGATTTTAACTGGAGGGAAGACCAATAGAAAACTGCCAAATTCTAATTAACTCTTGGAGGACTCTTTTTCAAGTCTTGTTTTTTGTGGGTGTTTATCTGGGTATCCCACGGTGGCAGAAACATTAAAAACATAAACTGAGAAAGAGAAAGCAGAAATACAGAGTTCCAGCTATTTGAGTCATGAGAGTTAAACGATGTGCCAAAGTCGTGTCTAGCAGTAACAGATAAGGCTGGTAATATTTAGTTTCATAATATACACAATACAGTAATCATGTTTGTTGGGCCTCATTATGTTCTAAGTCTAATTACATCATATTAATGAACTTCATTCTTGCTCTACGCTCTTTACTCTATCCTGCTGCTAATGTCATCTCCTATCAAAGAAGTCTGTGATATTGATTATTAGGTCACATCAATATATCTGCAGTTACCTTACACTAATCAGGTATCACAATCTACAAATAACAATAAATTAGATTTTTTTCCTCCAAAGGAATAAAATCAGATTGGTCAATATACAAGCCGCTGAATAAAGTCATTTCTGTTCTAATAATCAATCCAATGGATCAGATACACTAATAAGTGAATAGACTAGAGACAGACAAGATAGAAAAAGGCACCATGGTTCTGTTTTGAAGGAGTTTGATAGCTTAAAAAAACACCTAAACTTAATGTTAAAACTGAGTCCCGGCATAAACCTACACGCATTGCTTTGACGAAGTGTGAACCAAAATGTCCTCACTTTTCCAAACTCATCCTCATATACTCAACAGGAGGATAACAGATCAGCATTGACCTTTCAAAAGAAACACATTATCCTTCCCTAAAGCCTGCCATTATTCTCCTTTATGGCAGCATAACATAGGAAACAGGGCTAGAATCCACCATCATAGGGGACTGAACTTAATGTCACAGCACTGACAACTAATGCAACTGCGCTGGTTTCATTACTAAAACTAACTACAGGGCTCCTTGTGAAGAAAGATTTGTCAACAAGTTGCTGAAGGGATCAAGGGATTATGGGTGCTGTTGTATTGACTGTTAAACAACCACCACTGCTGCCAAAAATCAATTGTGATGTGATGTGAAACACTCACAGACAAGGTTAAACACATGACTTTTTAATGTTGAAAAATTTACATGTTAATTCAAGCATTTGTAATGAATTAGTTTTCAATACAAAAATCTGTAACACTAGAATATTGTACAAAAACTTCACTGGACAATTTAGACGTTCATTGAAAGTAAAAAGGGTATTATTGTATTGAAGTAAACCTGTTGTATTCAGAAGATCAATGGAAGTCAACCAGAATGTCATCACTATACAGTAAGAAACAGTAACGGACGATCTTCTTCAGGATTCGTCTGAAGGACGTCACATATCACACTTTCCTTTCAGGAGATAATGATCCTATGCTGTCATGCTACGACATCGCTGCTCACTTGTATTTCCTATTCTTCTTTGAAGCCCCGTTATATTATATACAATCCAAAAAAGCATATTTCCTCCCACAAACAGATTCATATTCAGTGGTTTATATTTCTGAATGTAGACATTAATGACACCTGTTATTTCACTAACATAAGTTGTCTAAATGAATCTAAATTCAACACAAACTGCTCCACTGTAGACTCTTTTAATAATGATAAACCATTACTTATGAAGTGAATCTGTTGATTCAGTTCATAAGTAATGGTTAGTAACTGAGATTATTGAGATTTATTTTGAGAAAAGTTAAACAGCTCTAATTTCTCAGTCGCTTCAGCAGGGATGAGGGACAACAGACACTACAGAACAGTATATTCTCTGAGAAACGATTCCCTGAGTAAGTAATTTATGGCTAAAAACAACTCAGAAGTGAACGATACTGCTTTACCTACTGGCTGTTCTCAGATACAGTCTGAAGGCGTACACAAACACACACGCACACGCACGCACGCACACACACACACACACACACACACACACACACACACACACACACACACACACACACACACACACACACACACACCACACACACCAACACACACCAGACAGTGTCATTCAAACTGTCTGCTGACGTCATGATTCTGATAAGTACTAAAAGCAGCAGCAGGAAGAACGGACTAAATTTATATGACAGCATCTTTTACAGGACGAGGCAAAGGACAGGGAGTCAGACGACAGACTAAGGACGGAGGAGAGATGAGGAGAGACTGAAGGGAAGTCTTACAAATTGGAAAATCACCTTATTGCCATGGCAACAGGTGTAAGTGATGCTGTGGCACCAAAGAATCACAGACAGATAAGGACAGAAATAATGGATTCAATTTATGACTGTTCTGTGCAAAAAACAAGAAGCCAAACACAATAAAAACAACAAACCAAAAGCAAAACGATGTACCAATAAATAAAAAGAAACAGAAGGAGATCACTCAACTGTGGCCAGCAGAGAGTAAAAATAACCTTGCTGTAGCCTGCTCTTTCTTTGTCCAGAAAATAACAAACATATTCCATTAGAAATTCTATGGCAGTTTTTCCATTGCATATTTTGGATATAACTTAATTATCATTGCAACTATATTAATACTGTTGGTGAATCAATCCAACAGAACAACACTTTTCATTACAATTATTATTAATAATTACAGCAGTCAATATATTTTGTTGAATTTGAGATTAACGCCAACCAAAAACATGATTGACTGTGTTCAGTACAGAGACAAACTAGATGCAATAAAATTCAATTCAGCTGAGATTTATGACTGATTCAGGTCATATAATACAATTGCTTTTTATGTGACAGAAGATGGAGGAAGCAAGAGTTTCATTAATTGTTTTGTTTATACAGACATCTGTATTTCCTCAACTATTTGATGCAGACTGATTTATGTCAAGATTTATGTCAACGCCAACATAAAACAGAGTTTTTTGGTCTTTTGGAAAAAAAAATTTGCTGAAATGCTACAAAGGAGAACATGATTACATTTCAGGTTTAAATGACTTAACTTTGTATTTCCTTCAATGCTACAAGTTACAGCCCCTGTTGGAAGAAGTTCAGAGCAAATTCCCTTTAAAATTAATGTTATATATGATAACTATATCTAACGAATCCTCAGATACCCATATAGAAGTTACGAGCAGGTCTGTGAGAGCAGGTCTGTCTCAACCATTAAACCAAATCCTGCTGCCAGCAGTCGTTCATTTATCACCAGAGTCTGAGAGGAGCCACAAAGAGAATTGAGCTCAGCAAGACTGGCAGAGATCCCAGGAGTTATTAAGATCGGCCTCTAGCTGTCATTGTCCCCATGTCCTGTGGGGGCCGATGTGATGAATATGAGTTAATTTTTAAGGTTCAGAGCCATGGCAGAGACCCATGATGTGAGACATTACCTTTTAATGGGGAAGCTTATTAGCAAATATAAAGGAACACCACCTACAGACTATGTACAGGTCACTCTTCAAAAAGCATCTGAGACGTCTGCAGTGGGAGGAAGCTTCTCAGGTCAAACGGTATCTTTATAATTAATTCAGACAGTTTTAGCTGGAAAAATTCTTAGACTTTCTAAATATGACAGCCATGTTTCACAATGATTTTTTATGTTGGTTTTTCCATAATAATCTGATTAACCAGTTTTAGATGGAGAATCCTTCTGGGTTTACAGAATAGTCACTAAAGTAGCAGCAAAACAGCATCACTACAGGGAGCCAAAGTAACATGTTCTCTATATCTTTACATCGTTTAAAGCAGGGAAACAATCATCTACAACTGCTCTTGTTTTGACCTGTAAGAATATGTCAGGGGAATTGTTACGAACTATTGTTCGCTAATGTGAATATATTACTACCCAGGATTATCAGAAGTTATCAGTCGTTCTTTATTCAAGCTTATCTTGTTGTAGAAACTGAGAAAACTTTAAACACTAAGAAATAAACTGAGATTTTCATTTCAATCAACATTTGGGAGCTTAAACAACTGGGTGAAATACTTCTTTCAGTGCAGCCAGATACCCGAGAACACTATTTTAAATATGAATACTATGTTCAAAATGTTTTGGAATAATACATAAATGTTCATTTACAGAGCACATGAAGCTCAAGTATGTTTCTTTTCATTCACATAAGGAAAATGTTGCTAAATACAAGGTGATGCAACTGTTGAAACCTGTTTTAAAAGTACCCAATACATTCAGAATTTAAATAAGAGATTTTATAGAAATGGTTAATGTTTATTTTAATCAGTCTGATGGACACTTACACCAAAGTTAGATGCTGCAAATCTAGCTGGAGCAGACACGTTGGTGGAGGCGATGGGGTGGGCGTAGAAGGCATTGATGTTGGCCAGCAGGGTGCTCATCACCGCTGGCACCCCCGACAGCATGTATTTAGAGGACAGGCAGGAGAAATGGCTGTGGAGGTTAGGAAAGGAGGGGAGACAGAAAGCAAAGTAGGGATTAAGGGTGAATAGCAAGGTGGGTCAAATTGAAGGTTTGAATGGATAAGTAAAAAACCCCCCCAAAAAAAACAAGCACGAGGGATGAAGAGGAAGAAAAGCAGGAAAGGACAGGTGAATGTGGAAGCAAGGAGATATTGAGAAGAAGATATGAAGGGGCCAGAGAAAGATCAGAGGGAGGGTCGCAGCAGAAGAAAGATGGAGTTTCAGATGGATGAGCGAGAGCATTTTACAAGAAAAAGAGAGAAGAAAGGCAGAGAAGTTGGAAGAAAGTCAGCAAAATAATGGAGATGAACTTAAAGACAAATTAAAACTGAGACAAGTCTGATGTGGACGATTATGCACAGTGACAGGCTTCATAAAGCTGCTATTCTAGTAAGGAGCCAAAATCCAGCTTTCAGTAAGGCTCTCCTGTAATGGCTGTAGAGCATCACTATATTTCAATCACCATTTTCATTTGGCTCCATTATGGATTGGCTCATATTTCCATGTCCACTGGAAAAAGTCTTGAAAACTTCTTACTTCAACTTACTTCAGTGCCAGTTTGATGGTGCTTCTTAATACCATCATTCAAAAAGAGACCTTCTCAGTCCCTATAAGGTCAAATTATGTTATCAATATAATTAAAACAAAGGGTGTCAAGAGACTGTGCGTTCGTGTGTGTGTGTGTGTGTGTGTGTGTGTGTGTGTGTGTGTGTGTGTGTGTGTGTGTGTGTGTGTGTGTGTGTGTACGTGTGTACGTGTGTGTGTGTGTGTGGGGTGGGGCTTCTCCTGCATGTGGTGATCCAATCAAACAGCCTGGAAATCTGTAGCGATAGGTCATCTTTTCTCATTACAAGAGATAAACTAATTTGCATACTATTTATAGATTACAATTACGAAGAACCCGCCCACCGCTCATCACATCAACACACACGGCTGTAAAAACTGTCCTCAAACACACTAAGTTTAATTATTTCCTGATTTGATTTACCACCACATGCACAAAGATGGCCGAACCCACTGCCTGTTAGATGAATTAAAATGGTGACTGCCGAGAAAATATATGAACAATTGTTTTAACAGTGTGCTTACGTCATGGCCTGGTATATGGACTCAATGCCATAACGCATGGCAAACTCGTCCACAATTTCCTGCTGCACCTCATCAAAATACACTTTCCACGCATCGTCGCCCTGAGCTGCTGGGATCTTCACCGCTCCACCTCCCACTACATCGGTCGAGAAGTGAAAGATGTTCTACAAAAAATACAAAAAAAAATCGAACAAACAACCATCAGCTATGCTGAAAGAAGCAAATAACCAGAAGTAACATCACGGAATAATGAACAGATGTTCTGCCTCATTAGATGTTGACAAATAATCAAGGTTAAAGAGAATTCTAAGATTTGAGAACATGCTTAGTACCAGCATTTTATTTTGTTGACAATTAAGAAATTGTCTAAATCTACTAACGTTTACACAGTTTCTTTCTTGCACTAAAAACAATGACAAAATCCAATATGAAAAATCTGATCCTACAGAACTGTCAGCATTTCTCAAAAAAAACTGAACAAAACACGTGTTATTGACTGAGTAGGAGGTGTCTGCCTTGTCAGTATTCCTTGTAAATCCCGCATGTTTCCCTGTTTAACCTTTCCCCAGACTCCCAGGTCTCTGTATTTGCCTTCCTTTTGGTTTGTCTTCCTATGTGTTGTGTGATTGTGGTCCCTCAAGCTCTGCACATGGACTGTTAATGCACACACATGTTTGCAGCCACCTTAGTCCTCCCAGTATGAATCCAGTCACTACTAGATATCTTATACATTAGGTGTCTTTTCCCTTAGCAGGTACATGTCTGTGTGTGTGTGTGTGTGTGTGTGTGTGTGTGTGTGTGTGTGTGTGTGTGTGTGTGTGTGTGTGTGTGTTACCTCGTGAAGGCACGTGTACTGTATGTGGTAGGGTGCCACCTTTTCTTCTCCCTCAATCTCAACACTGATCTGAAGACGAATGGCACCAGAAACTGCCGACTTGTCTGTCCTCTTTTCTGTACAAGAGACAATATATGTAAATGGACACACACTTACACACCATTTCTCACTCATTAACTTGTTCATTTAATTAAGCATTATTCTGTAAAGGCTCATGAAGGGGGCTGGTGTCAAGCCCAGTAGAACCTTGAACCCAGAACCTTCCTGCTGTAAATCAACGCCATTATTCTGAAGTGATAAACCAATCAGATTAACTGAAACACTAATCTGGTTCACACACTCACTGCACTCTACCTAATATACACCACATCTCCCAAGTGCTCACATACCCAGGTTGTACCAGACGTCCATCTCCCCGCTCAGAGTTCGGACCTCGATGATGCTCTGACCCAAGAAGTCATCTGACTCCCTCTTCAGACGCTGCTTCACTCGGGACTTGATATCATCGTCTTCATCCCAAACCCGCAGCTTGATGCGGTCGGATGAGTTGTGGCACTCACTGTGAGGCAGGGGGCAGAAGGGCGGTGCATTGTTTGAACCATTGTGGAAGTTAAAGTAAAGGATATACAGACCTGAACAATTTAACATATGATGAAAAATATTTAAAAATGTTATTCATTCTTTTGCTTATTATTTTTTCGTAGTGACACCTTGTAAGACGTGAATATTGATTTGACCCATCCCATATACACATTGGTCCAGCGTATATGTTCCTTATTCTTCACAAGTAGTTTATTTTTATAGACATTTCCTGCAGTACATTTAAAACTATATAATTGCATTTAAAATTTGAAATATAAATATTATTTAACTAATCTATACATGTATAGAGATTAAGTTTGGCCTCAACTTGACTACTACAAATGTTTGTGTTAATAAAAGTCTTATAACGTAATTTTATATGAATTGAAAAAAAAAATTAGACAATTTGCTGAAACTGGAAATGCAAACACAATACTGTCTATAAATAATATAGTATTCCCAAAGACTCTAATCAACATAATTACATTATATTTTGGTAATTCTATTGATGGATTAGAATACAGGACTTTTTATTGCATGGAGTGATTTCACTGGATACTTTTTTTTTTTTCTTTCACTTGTTGTCCTTTTGAGTACACGCACTAATAAACGTTAATATAATAAGCTAACAGGAGGGTATGAGAGACATCTGTACACACAGCACACACAGAACTAACCCAATAAAAACAAATTGAAACCAGCCTGCATTTGTTCACCATGTGTCTTCCTGTGGTGCGAAGTGATTGTGACGGTGACTGGGCTTTACAAGCAACATGACACAAACATCCGGCTGAACTTACAAACTGAACTTCTCCTCCCAGATTGGATTCAGGTTGCCGTAGATGGTCTTTGTCCTCTTCTTGGTCTTCCCAACTTGGATTGTGACATAGGGGTCACTGGAACCGGTCCGGTCTTTGGCCTGGAGGCCCTGCGCACTGACGACTGATGACACACACACAAAGCAGAGGGAATATGAAAATTACATAAGAACAACAAACACCTACTCTTTTCGCTCATCTTTATGTGTCATTCAGATACACACACATCAGAACAAAACCCACACAGTTATACAAAACCTCAGGACACTATAACTCACAGGCAGATCACCAAACAGCTGATAGCATCCAATCTCTGATTCCGAGGTCACAGAGGTCAACGCAGATTGAAAGTTAAGTTTGTATGGATGTCAACATTCATATTGGTTGCATTGTATTGTTTTATATATATTGAATTTACTATTAACTGAATTATTTTGTTTTTTACTCCATTCTCCATGCAACAATTTTAAAAAGTTCATAGGACTCTTGAGTTCAAACAGTGCTACCACCTTAAATGTGTTTGTTTAAGTTATAGGAAACTGTTTAAATTACTGGGGATTAAAGGTTTACAAACAGTGGGATGATATTCCGGTAAAATGAAAGGTCAATAAATCCGTAGGAGATTGGGAGAAGGTTGACGAGTGTTTAAAAGTGGGTGTCCGGCACCAGAATGTGTTGCCCTTCAAATGAACATAAGGTGGTGGTTTATACCAAGACAAGCAGAAGGGAACTTCCTCATCTGTCAGAACACAAGCACCAGTCTACATCCACTGATTTTTCCTCTATGATCTTTTTTTCAATCTCTGTGTTGCTTTGCTTAAAGGAATGGCTAGTATTTTTGTAAAATACACTTATTCATCTTTTAGCAGTTGTACTATAAGCTATTGTATATGTATATGAAGGCTTGGCTTTGCACAAGCATTAAAAACACAAAAACAGCTTGACTGGCTGTGTCCAATGGTGACAACATTTCCCTCCCAGAACATGTGAGTGATTCATTTGATCTGTGCTGAAATGATATCTGAATTTTAATTAGATGAAATGTTCCCCAATGAAATCAATATAGCCTTCAAAGGACTCTCTATAGACATCTCTCCTGTCAGTTCGCTATTGAGTTCAATCACAGCTTGGTTTACATGCAAAACTGGGCTTGAGTGTTTCATGTGCATGAAATCAAAATTTAATGAGAAAGTAATGTGAGAATGCAATGGTCTATCTATATGTTTAAAAGAGTAGTCTCTTCTCTTCAGTGTTTAAGAGGAAGGCAATAACCTCAGCTACCAACAAATATCAAAGAAAAATCTGACCATCAAGGCTTCTGTCTCATTATTTACTGAGTAAATTACTGAGTAAGTTACGATTAACAACCTAAGCTTGTTCTGTTAAATATAAAAATGTTTGCTGCTTCATCCACAAAGCTTATTCTTATCTAAGCAGACACATTTGAGAAAAGCTTCAACACGTTGAAAATCACCAGGATAGTCTTGCTAAATAACACCTGCATTTTGTCTCACCCAAGTGCTCTCCATGTTGGTGTAACTTTAGACAGCACTTTAAGATAGGTTAGCTGGGTTATAAAGACAAAAGTCTTCTAGTTGAGGATCTTGGCAGTCGTTAAATTCTGTGTAGATTCCTCAGATTTTGAGTGGATAATTCATGCTTTTATTACATCTCAGCTAGACTTCTGTAATTCCCTTTACCTTGACATTAATAAATGTTGAGTCGCCTACAGCTGGTGAAAGAGCTGCAGCACATCTTCTTACAGGTACAAAGAAGAGAGAATATATCACTCCTGTTCTAACCTCGTTCCATTCGTTTCCTGTGTCTTTTAGAATTGATTTTAATATTTTAATTTTTGTTTTTAAGTCTCTACATACATAGGCCGACGTCTCAAAATTTAACAAATTTGCTTCATATCCATACACCTGTGCAAATACATCAGCCAATCAGATGATGCTCTGTGTCCCAGAGACCAGGTTACAAACTGCAGGTGACAGAGATTTTGTGGTTCCCTCGGCAGGTGAGAGGTGAGGTATGCCCCAGACAATCACTCATACAAACACACACACACACACACACACACACACACACACACACACACACACACACACACACACACACACACACCACCTACAGTCAATTTGGAACCAATCAGTTCACCTAAGCTTCGTGTTTTTGGAGGAGGGAGGAAGCCAGAGAACCTGGAGACAACCTACACAGACATGGCAGAAAAACAAAAACTCCACACAAAAAGGAATTGAACCTGGAACCTTTTCGTTGCGAGGTCACAGCATTACCTACTAAACCACTTTCCTTTAATGTGCTTTATAAATAACGATTTGATTTGAGTTGATAGTGGTGATTCTGTTTTCTATATTTAAAAGACACAGATGGAGGAGCGTCTCTCTCTTCCACATGAGCAGCAGAGGTTATGAGATCATTTAAGTTTTTCTGCTTTTCCAAAAGACATGGATTTTGATTAAGTAAAAAATAAGGGGGCATCTTGGTATAAGAATGAGAGGAATGGGGCAGATCAGAATAAAACTATTTATATCATGGTGACATCATCACACTGTGTGCAACTTTTGGTGCTATATTATGAGGATATCAGTGATACAAAATTTAAAGCACATATTCTGCAGACTCACCAGCAAGTCCAGATGCATGTGTTGATTCTGAATGTATTATTACACAAATATAACTTTATAACTGTATGATCTATTTTAAATCATTGCTGTTATAGCACTGATAGACAATTAATCCCACTTGACTGGATGCTGTTTTTTGATAGCTGTTTCTTATTTGCCACGGTGAAGGGATGCTCGCTGCAATCCAGTCATCTTTTAGCTTCACATTACTTTGAGGATAGAGGTCAGGCTGCTTTGTTTACTGATTTACTGTTTGTTATAGAAGTATGAAACCATATTCAGGAACATGTCTGTTTGGTGCCTTTCAAAACATGCCAACATGGTATTTCTGGAGTAGTTTAGGGACAGCCCAGCAGATGGAACAGTCACTGACAAATAACGACTGCTGACTGAATAAGAAGATTGAATCGGATGTGATGCTAACTACTTGCATGTGAAGGCGTCTCCTTCGTCAGACAGATGGAGCAGTCTTCATGTTGCCTTCCCCATGTTGTGCTTTCATTCCCTAAACAATCGTTGCTACATTTTACCCCTGAAATGCTCAAACTGGTAAAATACAAACTTCTATGTTCCCGTTCACACACAGTCAAGCCTGATGAAGATTAATACCCAACTATGAATGAATTTAACAAAGCAGCATGTGAATGGCCATAGCTTTAATGGAGCTCATCACTGGTGATTGGAAAGACAAGGTGTGATGGCTGCCATGGCAACGATGCTGCCACTATATGGTGTGATGTGTGCAGTTGCCTTGATACCGGTGGCAGTCCGTATGATGTTTGGCAAAGAGAGAAGAAGAGGAGGTGTGGTTACATGTCTTTTCAAATTAGTGACGGCTGGAGATAAACATTCAGTTTATCTGAGTCGTTCTTCCGCAGCTCAACAAGACTTTGAGGAGAGAGAAGAGACTCATGAATGCACGATGGATTCTTTTAACAGGTATACATCAGGGAAAGCTTCACACGTTTGAGTTTAGTGACTGTTTCATATTCATATTGCTGCAGTATTTAAGGCACAGAGATTTAGGAATTTCACCATCTAGCTTTCAGGCACCTTTTTGGGTTTAAATATTTAACAAAAATAGCTTTTTCCTGTTCTATGGCTGTCACTTCATCTTTAAATGTGCATCTATTTTAATGCTTGTTTCACCACTAAGAATTTATGAAAAGTTTTTAAGCATTTGACAAGAATTTGAATAGTGAAACTTGCTGCATAAAATATTTTAAAGTAAAAATTGATCATCAGGCTGAGACATGAGACAGTAGTCAGAAATTAAATTGATTAAGTGTAAGACGCACTGTAAAAATATGGACACGCATATAGTCTGTATCCTAATGATGTTAAGATCAAGTAGGTGCTTGAGTAAGGGATGAGTGACCAGAGAAGAGAGTGTGATGTAATTGAGGTAAATGCAAAGACAGGCCGTATAATGAGATTGTCTGTCACTGTATGGCATTTCTTCCTGTCAGTGTTCATATCACACCTTGGCCTTCATTTGTCATGTAATGTGAGGCTTTATTCTCTTCTGTTTTGTGTGTCTTTCAATACCCAGCGGAAGAAAAAAGCAAATTAAATGGTAAAAAAAGAGATCAAAAGCAACTACATACACTCCTGAGCTACTGTGATTCAAACCTCTCATCATCTATACATCTATCATCTGGCAGCTACAAAACTAATGCAATGGAAGATCAACAGGTAAAAGTTTCTTGTTCAGTATCAGATTCAACATTTACTAAATGTACCATTGATGGTGATCTTAGCCGACCACTTGGAGGTGCCATCCAGGACACTTTGCTTGGTGCTCTTCATGTGCTGGACATGGATCATCTTTGTGATGTTGAAGAGCTTACGGATTTCCTCAAAGATCTCTGGCTTGTTCCTCTCACGAATCTTCATCCTGTCCTTCATAGCCATGATGATATGCTGCGTCCTGTCCTCCGCTCCCGTCTTAGAACTCTTCTCAGCCGCTCCTGAAGGGGAAGAGTGGAAAAATTACAACCTCAACCTAATTACTGATACCAAGTAAATTTCTGTTTTTTTTTTATTTTAAGAGATTTTATTGTCTGCATTTTAGGACTAGGACATACTGATCATGATTTAATATTCCATAGTAAAAATAATATTTGCTTTGTTAAAACTCTGAAAGATTGTGGAACATGTATTATTGAATGTGGTCATGCGTTCTTCCTCTTTTAAAAATAGACCATGTTTTGCTCTCCCTGCATTGGCTTACATGACAACATGATGTGAACAGTGTGCTGTGGCTATGCTTCTGCCAGTCTTGCTATTGGAGGGTGGGTAAACCAAAGGTGCACACATGACTAACTGTAGTGATTGCCTACTGTGACAACACTGCAGGTTATCGACCCCATTTATCAGCTAACTTAGAGAGTAATGTCTGATTTACCCACTGTTCCCTTACACATGTCTACATTTTACTGGTCACTTCTTCATCAAAGCTCAACTGAGTTCCCAGAAGCTCTCCCACGAGGCAGAGAGGTTGAGATGTGGTTAAAAAAAAGCATTGCATTACTGGAGCATTTAGCGACCCATGTCTTCTCAAAAGTACTGGTTCTAGTCTGTTTTCAAACTTTTACAACTAAGACTCACTTTGAAGGCAGTCAGCATTCAGCAGTTCTTGGCATTTCTCATGGACTTTGACCCCACACTCTGCACAGCGCATACCCTGCCGGGCAATGCCCCACAGCAGACCCTCGCACTCATAGCAGTAGGTAGGAGTGGTAGCCGTCCACACCTCGAAATTGTGTGGTGTGGTACAGGAGATTGGGTATATCAGAGCCTGCAGCGTCTTCTTGTAAACATGGTTTTTCTGTTGTAAGAAGGAGAGAGAATGATGGACAGAATAAGGGTAAAAACGAGGAAAAGGGTATAAGAAAATAAGAATAATACAAAAAAATGCACAAGATATTTATACAGAGAAACCAGAAGCTTAGGATTAAATGTGAATGAGACAAGACAAAGGTCAACAATCACACAAATCTCTCGTATTCAAAGATGCAGCCCCCCACAACAACACCACAGACCACGAGTACATGAAGACCGTCACTGCATACATGAGGAAATGCATGGATGATGTCACGATCACCAGAACCATCTCCATTTGAGCCAACCAGAAGCCATGGCTGACAGGGGAAGTCCACAGGCTCCTGAGGGCACAGAACGCGGCCTTCAGAGCTGAGGACATGGTGGGTCTAAGGACAGCTAGGGCCAACCTATCATGAGACAGTACTCTAGGAGGATCGCCACCCACTTCAGTGACAGCAGAGACACCATGAACCTGTGGCGGGGCATGTCCTCAGAAAGACCAACACACAGAAAGCCCCAGGTCCTGACAACAGTCCTGGTTGTATCCTGAGAGACAATGCTGACGAGCTCAACGATGTCTTCACACACATCTTCAACATCTCCCTGAGCCAGGCTGTTGTCCCCACCTGCCTCAAAGCCACCACCATCATCCCAGTCCCAAAGAAGTCGCCCCCATCCTGCTTCAACGACTACAGCCCGGTTGCACTGACTCCCATCTTCATGAAGTGCTTCCAGCGGCTAGTCATGCACCACATCAAATCTGCCCTCCCTTCAGCCCTGGACCCTTTTCAGTTTGCTTACCGGTCCAAGTTCCGCTTGACCAGCAAGCAAATCTCCACTGCCCTACACTCGACACTCACCCACCTGGAGATCGAAGACTCATATGCCAGAATGCTGTTCATCGACTTCAGCTCAGCATACAACACAATCATCCCCAGCAGCTCATCCATAAACTGGACCAGCTTGGTCTCAACACCTCCACATGCAACTGGCTGCTAGACTTCCTGACAGGGAGACCACAGGCAGTGGCACCATCATACTGAACACGGGGCCCCCCCAAGGATGTGTACTGAGCCCTCTCCTCTTCACTCTGCTGACCCACGACTGCACACCAACTTCCAGCTCCAACCTCTTCATAAAGTTTGCAGACGACACGACTGTGCTGGGTCTCATCAACAACAATGATGAGACAGCCTACAGAAAAGAGGTGAGCCTCCTGGCTATGTGGTGCATGGACAACAATCTCTGGACAAGACAAAGAAGATTGTTGTGGACTTCAGGAGACCATGTACCCAGCACGCTCCACTAACCATCGACAGTGCTACAGTGGAAAGGGTCAGAAGCACCAAGTTCCTGGGTGTGTACATCTCCAAGGACCTGTCCTGGGGCCGCAACACCGCATCACTGGCCAAAAAAGCCCAACAGCGCCTCTACTTCCTCCGCAAACTGAGGAAAGAGCCCCACCCCCCCATCATGCTCATTTTCTACAGAGCACCATCGAGAGCATCCTGACCAGCTGAATCACCGTGTGGTGCACCGTGTCCTGCCGCAAGACCCTGCAGCGCATTGTGAGAGCAGCTGAAAAGATCACTGGGTCTCTCCCCCTCCCCTCACAGACATTTATAACACCCGCCTCACCTGCAAGCCATCATCATTGCAGGTGATCTCACCCACCCCTCTCACAGACTTTTCAGCTTGCTGCCATAGAGAGGAGACTGCAGAGTCTTCGGGCCAAAACCAGCCGGCTCAGGAACAGTTTCTTTCACCAGGTGGTCAGGAGGCTCAACTCCCTCCCTGCCCTGCCCCCCTCCCCAGCTCCTGACTACCTCTCTCTCTCTCTCTCTTTCCCCGTCAGCTCAGGCACTGCACACATGTCACTTCCCCTCTGGGATTGGAGAGTGTATACAGATGTTTGGGGCGGCAGTGGCTTAGCGGTAGAGCAGATGTCTCGTAGACGGATCGCCCCAACCATCGGCGGATTGAGTCCCGCTCCCGCCATGATGTCACCAGGAGTATGAGCTGACAGTGGGAGGTGTCAGCTCACCTCCCAGCCACTGCCGAGGCGCCCTCGAGCAAGGCGCCGTCCCCCCTACAAGCTACTAAAATTGGGGCGCGTTCTGAAGCCGCTGCCCGTCACTCTGCCTCGCTGATGTGTGTAGTTTGAAGTGATTGTACTAACTGCATGCTTACAGCCCCCCTTGAGTGCTGTGTTCAGGGGGCCTGTATACTTGTCAACTAACCGAGTGACTTTGTAATTTCCCCTTGCAGGATCAATAAAGTATACTTCTTCTTAACCGTCCCTTTATGTTTCGTCTGATAGATAGATAGATAGATAGATAGATAGATAGATAGATAGATAGATACTTTATTAATCCCGGTGGAAATTGCACATATCCACTACTCGGGCACACAAAATGAATAAATATATAGATAAACACCATCCGGTGGACAAACATCAGAATGTACTTATATTATATACATATATATATTATTATATATGAATATATTATATGTTATATATTATTATACTTTGTGCTATACTGTCTGTTGTACTGCCTGTGTTGTACTGCCTGTTGACCGTGGGTGTAAGAGGACTGTAATTTCGTCTGTGCTATATGTCCTGCATATATGGTACATTTGAAAGAGTACAGAGAAAGAGTTTGCAGAAGGAAAAGTGACAAAAGATCAATCCAACAAAATGCAAAAAAGGAGTGAGGAAACAACAATAGTTTTCGTTTTGATGATGCAGATTTTATGGAACATTCAGTTTGTGGAAAAGGGTTCTTACCAGTTATCTAGACGTGTGGTTGTGTATGACAACACTAATTTGTGTTTCTATTATTCTTGGCTTCTTTGCTGATTAACTAAATTCTGCTGTCCAGTGTGGGAAGAGAGTGGGAGGAGGTGAATACATCTCCACAGGATGAGAGGATACCTTGACCAGAAGCCCAGCTCCATTTGGTAAACAAAATTTGTACAGAGTGGTATGTGAGTCATTATTATCATACTTGCAATTATTCTTTTTATTAATGTAGTCAAAATTGACATGTGGTTACTTAATAGAAACAGCTGTAATCCATCATGAGTGAAATAAATCTTTTGTACTTTCCCTTTTTTTTTACTTTCTGTCACATCTCCCTCTACATTCACTCAATCTTGTCCTAACTTTTTAGCATTATTGATTGTTCCAATGATATTTCAATCACTTGTGCCTTTTAACTCTCTGTCCTATACTTTCACCTGATTTTATTACCTCTGACTTACTTCCATGTCACTGCAAACCATCTTCATGACTCAAGATATCTTTAATTTATACTGTAATAGGTTTCCCTTGTGGGTTCTGCCAGGTTTATCGTCAGTATTATTATGACTAAAACGAGGGGCGAGTGGTGAAATAAAATAAGTTTTGCTTTACTCTTATAACTTTCACAATTTTTTTGTTCTCATCTGTAAATATAATCTAAAAATGGATTGCACCTTCCATCTTCACCTCTTAATGAATTGAAGTTTTAGTGTTCTGACACAAACATATTTTTATATATTTGGCACCGCGTGGCCATCTACTTGATATTTAATGCCACATTCAACTTTATCTCACTTTTTCCACTGAATTAATCCACTTCCTTTTCACTGGAATAATATACCACTGAGTGAAGTACATTACTGGTATAATATACCCTAAGTGAAGTACATAACATTAAAGCAGATGAAAGCAAATGATGAAATGAACAACAATGAAACTTGTCTCATTTGTTTCACATTGTAGTTCTCACTGTATACAGGCTTGTGTGTGTGTGTGTGTGTGTGTGTGTGCGTGTGTGTGTGTGTGTGTGTGTGTGTGTGTGTGTGTGTGTGTGTGTGTGTGTGTGTGTGTGTAGGTGTGTGTGTGTGTGTGTGTATGTGTGTGTGTGTGTGTGGTGTAGCATATGTATTGGCTACTCACAAGTTCCTCGTCTTTCAGGGAGGTCCGTGTGGCCAGTGTGTGGGCGAGTCCAGCTTTCCTGGACTGTATCATAGACTGAAACAGACAAATACCAGCATCACTCATGAACAGCCACAGAGAAACAAAACGAACAGAAGACAAAAGGAAATCAGTTCTCCACATGATGAGATGCTCTCATTATCTCATCAACTTTGGAGGACACGGCTCTTCAAACACACTTCTCTTTTACTCACGCTTTGAGAAAAAAACTTTCAAATATTTGATTTACTACATTTGAGCGGGTTTATAGAGTGAAGGTTTCTTACTGGTACATTTGTGAGGTTAATACATTGAAATCATGGATATTTAAATTTTCTTCTTTTTTTTTCTGGTCCTTGGTCCCCAACACCTGCACCATGGACCAGTACCGATCCGTGGGTCAATTGGTACCTGACCAAACAGAAAGAATAAATATCTGACATTATGTCTGTTTTATTTATTATCTGATTTTGTACGATGTTTTGTTTGGGAAAATTACCGGATTCTCTCCTTCACATCTGTCTATGAGTCACTCTTGATGCTTGCCTTGGTCACATGGCTACTACTGCCGAACTAAAACTCCCGAGCTAGTAAAACAAACAAAAACAAACATTGTCTCGATGTCCCAATGACGCTGCTAATTAAGTTGAATACACATTGGATTCAGGTTTATTATTATATTTAGATAAAAACTGTTTTTATGCTGGTCGCATCTTTTTATTTTGTTGTATTTATCTGCTACACTTCAAGGGCCGGTCCGTGAAAAAATTGTCTGACAAAAAACCGGGCCGTGGTGCAAAAAAGGTTGGGGACCACAGATCTACACAGTATCAAGAATGTTTTTATATTCAAGAAAGACTAAAGCCTAACAAATGATACAAAGATCTCATATGCAGTTTGTAAGTACATTTAGAAAAAGAGGCAGTAGGCAATGATTATCTTACTGCAGCATACAGACTAAACAAGGTGGGAACAGCTAACCTGACTGTTTTCAAGTGTTAACATCGTTGCGTAATCTTTTTTTTCCTGTGGAAACCATACAACTGCGCTGATTTAAAAACAAACAATAATTTACAAGCAATTGCATTACACAATGATAAGCTTTTATTGTGTAAAATGTTTCTTGATTGGGCCCATTATCTTCCCAATGGCCTAACAATTGCTCAGACATCATACACAATCCATGAGCTTTTTGCCACTCCTGAGTTTTTGTCATTTATAGATGGAGCAATGAAAACTGTATGTATACATTTATTCTCATGTTCGGTTCCTGTGTGTGATTAGCTAAGCTAATCATTTACTTGTTATGACCATGTTTCAAATGTATTAATGTGAGAGTGATGTCCACTTACACGCCAAACTCTCTGTCATGTACTGAATAACATATTTCCCATAAATATTCTTTTTTTGTGTTTTGTGCTTGGGCAGGATGGACAGCCTTATTTTAATGTTCTCCATAAACAACCAAGAATACATGCTGAGAATCAAAAACAGTTTTTGTCCTACAGCAGTGCTTTAAACCTGTGATACATGTGAGACATGCCTTTGAAATAGAAATACAACTTTTTTGTTTTTACTAAGTGGATGTGCTCACAACATCTCGCTGTTGGCTGTCATCAAGGAAATTAAGTGCTGCTATTTATTATTATTTATTTATCACAGCAGTCTGGAATTCATTGGCTTATTACTCATTCAGTGTAAGAGGCAGTACTCTAATAATGTTCAAGAGGCTGTCATTTGAAGTTGTATTTTCTTCGGCTAACTTCATTTGAATTTAGATATTATAGGAAAGGTGGGGCTTCGAATCATGCACAACTTTGAAAATGACAATTATAACAACACAGCACTTGATTATTGAGCAATGATTATCACAGCAAAAGTAAACCTATTATTTTGAAACTTGTGCCTTAAAAAACAATTTAAGAAAAGGCTTTTCTCTAAGACACATATGTCAAAGTCAAGGCCCGCGGGCCAGGTGTGGCCCGTGGCGAATTATTTATGGCCCACCAGATGATTTTTAATTACAATTAGAACCGGCCCGCAGGCCAAATCGGCCTGCTGATGTTTTTCATGCACCAAAATTACATTCCCCACAATGCAACTCTAGCGGAAGTCACAGCAGCGCAGCAGGCAGGCTTTGGGTTTCATTGTCTATCAGCAGTGTGTCTGTGTGTAGCTCCGCGGTGCAGTGGCTTCGTGCCCGAAGTTTCCCCACCTCAAACCCTAAGACAAGCTGTGATAGGCTCCAGCTCCCCGTGAGCTGTGCAAGCGGATGAAGTGGGTTAAGAAATGAATGAATGAATGAATGTTTATCAGTAGGGCGGCACGGTGGCACAGTGGGTAGCGCTGTCGTTGCACAACAAGGTCCTGCTCCATGCGGAGTTTGCATGTTCTCCCCGTGTCAGCGTGGGTTCTCTCCGGGTTCTCCGGCTTCCTCCCACCTCCAAAAACATGCGCTTCAGGTTAATTGACCAGTCCCAAATATACCGTAGTTATTAGTGTGTGCGTGGTTGTCTGTTTTATCTGTGTGGCTCCGTGGTGCACTGGCCCAGAGTCCCCCCCACCCTCACGTCCCAAGCCAGCTGGGATAGGTTCCAGCTTCCCGTGACCCGCAACAGCGGATGATGCGGTCATGACAATGGATGGATGTTTATCAGCAGTCAGAGCGGAGGTTGTAATAAGCTACTCCCCTTCTAAAAAATGGCTAAAAGGAAGGTGGACGCTGAGAGCGGGTTTCAAGCCACGTGGGAGTCAGAGTAAATGTTCAAAGAGGTAAAAGGTAAGCCTGTGTGTTTTCTGCTAAGATTGCACGATTCATCCCTGACACAATGCCCCAGCTGCTCATCCAAGCTGCTCGGACTCTCTAAATTTTGTAGCACAGACCTGTGTGAACAATTGTTCTCTTTGATGAGGCTGAACAAAACATCACACAGGAGCCGTCTGACTGATAAACACCTTCACTCCATCCTGAGGGTTTCCTCAGCTCAGAGCCTGATCCCTGAATGAACAATGACCCCAAACATTGATGAACTTGTACGAAAGATGAGACACCATCAAATATCAGGGTCAGCCACATACAAGTGAGGATCACACAGCAGTAATGTATTTTAAGTTTTATATTCAGTTAATTTTTACATTTCTACAGGACATAATGTCTCTTTGAACGAAGTATTGTTTTGTCTGTCTGCCGTAGATTTTTGTATTTTATTTTATTTATTTTATTGGAAAGGACTAGAACAAAATTGCAGATAAGAGCTATGAGAAAGGATACAATTGTTTTTTGTTTTTTTTTAGTATTTGAAAGCAGTGATTCATAGGATTGTAGAGCAGCACAATAATAAATGCAATTTTATTTATGCATTTATCTTGATATTAAGGAACATATTTTGTTTTTGAAAGACATTTACTTTTTTGCTGTTTGCCTATTGAAAAGGTTTCCCCTTGAAGTTACTGACAGAAACAACATAACAAAATGTGTCATAACAAAATATTGCTTTATTTATTTAATCATTAAATAATAAACACTGTGTTAGCGCTTGGTTCAATAGGCTATGTTAATTTCAGTATGTTTTAATAAACATTGAACCAGTCCCGCCCTCGGCTTATAGCAAAGTTGTTTTTTTGGCCCTCCATGTATTTGACTTTGACACCCCTTCTCTACGAGCATCAAGCAGCTGAGACACAAAACAATTCAAACCAGGAATAGATTTTTCTTGTTTGCCAGAAGGTTTTGAATTTCAGCTGAACAACGACTGATTTGAGTCAGGATGTATTGGGGTATTCATAAACCACTGTTCTTCAAATGTATGCGAGAGAATTTCAAACAGAGCAATGATTTGCAACAATAAGGTATAAAGAAGCCCATCAAATACAAAAACACAACAGCTTAAAATAAACACTTCACAACTTACCATTGCCTGAGGGCCAATAAAGGAAGGGAGAAAACATGAACAATGGAGAAAAAGAAAGAGGGCATAGGTTAGAGACAACCAATCAGGTGCTGTCTGAGGTCAACAGCTTTCACTTTGAATTCAGCAATTAGATGCTTGCAACATATTATTATGCAACCACTGCAACCATGCTTCTTCATGCTGCACATCACTGTAGCATTTAACACTCTGATGTCACTCAACAAGCGCATTAACATGAAATGTCTCTGCAGCACAAAAGGTAGTTGTAAATATAACTGTATAAATTTAACAAGTCTTTATGGCCTGTTACATAAAAAATCATTTCAAAAATCAAAGATGGCAAAGTTACAAAGAGAGTAGTTGACTGAGTCCATGAATGGTCCAAAGAAATCCAGTTACTTTTGATTTTTAACTTTTGCTGTTCCCCTGACCTGCTGAAAAGGTCAGGGGAATGGGTCAGGTCACTGTATGTCGAGACTTATCAGAACAAACGTAGCCCCATTCATAGGTGTATATCACAGATCATAAAAACAGCGTGCAATGCACAACATTTTTGAAAGAGTACATCGAGGAGAAAAATCAATAGAGGTAGTGGTTCTTGGCTTATTGATCATTGTTTTTAGGGTGAGCCAAAGCAAAGATGCAGCCCTTCTCAAAGTTTGCATGTTTGTAAGATTGTAGTCCAAATATTGTCTTATTTTTATTAAGACAGAGGTTACGTATTCATACATTGGTTGGTTTGTCAACAGAATAAGGCAAAAAATACCCCACTGAATTTATGCTGAGCATAAAAACAAAAGCAAAACATGGATCTTGACAAACAAAATAATACAAAACCCAGAAAATGTGGACATTATCATTTACAGGTAAGTCAGCTGTTAAATGGAAGAAAAAATTTTTTTGTCCATGCTTTCATCACATCACTTTATCAGGTCAATTATAATCACAGTAAATCATATTCTCTAAAAAAAATTTCATTTAAAATACAGATGTGTTTTGTGAAGAATGCAAACTGTAATGCCTCTGCTCTGAGCACATGAGCAGAGCTTCAGATTATGCTTCAGGTGCAGAACATTGCATCCTGTCTTTTCTTACAAACACATGGAAGAATGGAATGAGCTCCCTGACAATCTGAAATAAAGATTTGTTTGTGTGTGCGTGTGTGTGTGTGTGTGTGTGTGTGTGTGTTCGTGTGTGTGTGTATGTGTTTGTGTGTGCATGTCTGCATGCGTGCGTACACAACGAGTTGCTTGATTTGGGATTGATGGATAGTTAGTCCATTTGAATGGAGGTAATAGGTTTTGCTCTTTAATTTTTAGGTCTGTCTCATCTGCCAAGGGCTGACAGATAAAAATTATCTGTTAGCTGAACCTGATGCAAATCATCACCCAATACACTCTTTGGAATAATTTGTTTGTGCACAGTCGCTGATATATTAAATAGTGCAATGAGCCAATTTTCAACTTCAAATTCTGTATAACTACAAAAAAACAAAGAGAAAACAAATATCAAACCAGTCCGCGAAGCACCAGTTTTACTATCTCTACCATGGTTATTTTTATATTTGACAGTTTTACTATTTTAACGTTAAATCAGTACTTCTAATGCATGATTGGGTTGGCCCTGTAGAGCCTGACTGAAACCAGTGATCCTACACCTGAGGTCTATTAATAATTTTTAGCCTTTGGAATCAAGACGTCACTCCACAACATCATGTGTCCATATGCCTAACGCAGAAGATCGAGGATGTATTGGTGCATGTGTTTGCACATGTTTTCAGACAACTTGTGAATAAAATGAAATGGTGTATTACCACCAGAAATGGTTGGGAGCCGTGAAGCTATAACTCAAGACACAATGAAGTGAAAAAAAGTCAAGTCACAAAGTGTAAAAAATAACAACCTTGCTTGTACTCATTTATCTCTTACCCTCATTCAATTGATAGAAAAGTCTTTTTTTAAATTATGATGTGAAAACGTCAAGGTTCTGTGGAGGGTAAAATCCAAATGTCAGGAAGCAGAATGATGAATGAATTGAATAATGGGTACTTACCAGCTCACTAACAAGTGGAATGGGCCTCCTCTTCCGGAGGTCGGGCATACTGTCAATGCCGAACGGTGTGTTTCCCCTGTACAAATAATAATCAATGAAAGTGCACTGATCATTGAACAATGCACAGTAAAAATTATCGGACTTCACAAGCACATATACACCAGAGTGTTTACTAACCCTGACTGGGCCCACGGGTGTTTGTTAGGGTCGCTATCCTGATCTCGGTTCTGAAACAGATTGTCAGATGTTACAGATTTAACCATTCAATGGCTGACAGGCTTTATCGATTTCATTACATGAGACCATGCACATGCAATAGGCCAACAAAAACAAGAAAGGAGAAGACAGAACAGGACAGAGTCATAAGACTGAACTGGATTGGTTGAGTTTCAATATCATGTGCCAAAGAGAATGTTTCAATAAATCATAGTCCCCTTGTGTATATGAGCGTAATAAATCTGGTCTCACCATGTAAAATGACAAACTGCACACACACCGAGTTAATAGACCCTGAATACTGTTGTGGATCCCAAAGAGGGTGTTTGTAGTGAGATAGCTGGTCAAGAAAATACCTGAATTGCATCCAAAAATGGTGACCTGACAGTCCCAACATCAACATCAATATTTTGTTCTAATTAATTGGTACAAACATTTTCCTGGCCTAACAACTACGACAGATCAGAAATGTTCTCTATAGGGCATAAATGCACAGAATCTGAAATAATAAAGCTTAATGCTAGTCATTATCATGTTCTATAACATCATACAAGCATAACTAAAAACACCTCATGCCATGTTAACAGTGTCAATTATAGTGAAACCACAAAAAAGTTAACCTGATCTCCATCTTGACTTCCATCTGAAAAACATTATAAGAAGGAAAATAACAGACAAGAAATACAGTTACTGATGATTAAAACATAATTTTTGAAATACCAACACAGACACATTCTGGCTTAATAATGTTGTTACAAATATTAGGTGAATGCTAAGAATACTGTCACAACACAGTCTGCAGGTTTAAGAAATTTTGTCGCCATAAATTTTTCTTTATCACATATAAGTCACTGCAAAAATGACTCCTTTCCTTTCACTTTCAAGTCAGATATGCTTTCCAAGCTTAAAATGAATGATTTCTAATTCAGCAAATGGCTACTGCTGGATCCTAGGAGAAGAATAAAGAACTCATGAATGGCAGGCAATGCACTTCTCTCAAAGTAAGACATTATATTATCAACAGAGATTGCTTTCTATAGTAAATACCCAAAGGATGATTTGAAACTTCTGTATAGGCAAACTCAAAGAGTAGACTGGCAGTTACTGTAACCTTTTATCTATATGCACAATGCTATGACAACTACAACACACCAAATAACTTTGTCAACCATTAATTTGAAGGACAAAATGTGTGATGAAAAAAAGAAACAAATTTTATTTATTGATCTACAAAAGCTAAATAAACATAAACAAATAATTAATATAATAAATATAATAATAATAATAATAATAATAATAATAATAATAATAATAATCTAGATAAATAATAAACAAATGCCATCTACCACTTTCAAAATACAAATCATAAGTTACAAATAACTTAAATATTTTTAAAAAGATGACACCTTCATAATGATGGTCATTTGAAGCATGAGACATGGAAACACCTCAAAGGACAAACAAGAATTACCTGTAATTCAGAATAACTGAATGAGTTGCTTACAGAAATAAAGCAAGATAAAATGCACATGACAAAAGAAAGGTGACCCTGTTTTTCCTGATTAAAAGTCTAACAGTGACTACCTGGTTCAAAGTCATCCTGAGAGAGGGTGGACATGGTCGCACTGGCGAGGCTGCGCCTGGTCTCTCTCTTCTCTCGCAAAATCTGCTGGAAGGACCTGAGGCACTTCAGCCTGCGTTCATCCATCTGGTTGATCTCTACTGAGGAATCCTCCACATCTCCTTCTGCTTTGCCTGCTGGGGCCACAATGTCTGCAGTGGGTTGTTTCGGCACCTCATTTTCTTCCTGTTCCTCCAGTACTGGAGGTTCATCAACCAAGACGAAGCCAGATATACTTTCTGATGTAATGCCTTGAGAAATCTGGTTTCTAATGGAAAGATCTCTTTGACCATCTGCAGGACCTTCTGCTGAGTCTTTTGTAGATTCTTCCTTAAGGCCATCATGTAGAGACAGTTTTGTAATGCTACTGGAAACTGGGCCCTGGTATACAGAAACAGGTTGTGGGCATGTGGGGATGTCATCCAAACAAGAAGGATGCTGGGAGATGTCTGTAGACTCCAATGGCAGGTTGTGGTTAACCTTTTCATGCATGGGTTTCACAGAGAAAAGATCTAACTGGTCGAGTGTTTTGTTTTTTCTTAATTCACCCAAAGAAAAGTCCTGATCAGCCACACTCCTTAGGTTGTCCTCAGACCTGTGTTCAAACTGTGCCTCATAGCATAAAGGTTTTGAAGGCCTCTCAGCTGTAGATATGTCAGAGGACATTGATATTTCAAAGTCTGTTTCTTCTCCTGGATTTTGGGCTCCAGGTACCTCAAGTTTGCGTAATGCTCCACGCAAGGCCGAGCTAAAATCAAGTACAGCTCGGCCAATGCGCTTCACATTGAAGGAACCGGCTGGGATGTCTTCACTGCCAGAGTGAGGGAATTGGCTTTCTAGACCTTGGTTTCTTATTTCTGTATCTTGCATGAATGACCTATGATCATCAGCTATTGAGGTACATAAGTTTGAAGACTCTTCATAGCTAAGGTAATGTTCTTGATAGCTGTCAGCTTGACAGTTTTCTGTGTAGCTTAAGTCATTTGACTGCTCAATACTAAATACCTCTCTTCCTCCATCATGACCATCAACTGAATGATAAATAGAACTATGATGATAAGAAAAATCTGCAGGAAACTCATATTCTACAGTGTTTTCAAGGTTGCTATCAGTTAGAACATGAATCCCAGATTGAGACTTAGGCCTTTTCCTCCGTGAACCCCACTCCTTCCGACTTGAAGTGCTGGCAGGAGAGTTGTAATGCTTTGCAGAGAAGATAGAGTGATGATCTGAGCTTCCTGTGGTGCACTGCCCCAATGTAGAATACCCCTCCGCACCTCTGTAAGGATTCCAGCCACCACCTCCTTTGCAACAAAGAAAGTTCCCTTCTTGATGCTTCACCGGACTACCCCTGAGGTATGCAGTTTCCCTATAACACAGAGACTTGTCACTGGCACTGTGTGGTGGTCCAGTGCTAGGCCAGTCTTCATCCTCGTCAATGGCTCTTTGATGTTTTCTTCCGAGACTACAAGATGGTCTCTCCTGGTCTGACTCAGACTTTGAACTATGACCAGAAGACAAGGAGCTAGTGCTTGGACAGTCTTGGTTTTCAAGATAGCCAAAGCTGAGCTTTGTTTCTATGGCATTGACTGGTATATCAGAGCTGTGGTCAGAGGTATCCTCATGTTCCTCTTGTTCAGGTTGATCTTCCGATTCAGCAACAGGGGACACAGTAGACTCCTTTAACCTTGGTAACAGCAATTCTCCATGGATGCTATGGCGCTCATTGACAACTTGAGGGATAAGATTTGAATGAGACTTTGGAAGTGTACTTCCTAATCTAGCATAAGCACTAGAAGGCCTTCTGTGGGTGGACTGCCCATCTTTGAACCCTACGCCAGACCATGTACCTGCATGTACCCCTGACCCAGCCTTGCTCCCAGAACGAATGCCCTCAATCTCCATCAATACAGCATCTACACAGGATGATACTTCCTCAACTGAGCCCCGAACTGAGGTCAGGTAATCCCTGAGGTCAGATATTTCCTCCTGAATCTTGTTGATCCCCCTTAGCTCCTTAAGAATATGCTCAATGACAGCACTTGATTCCTCCTCTTTATCCTCATCATCATCCTGCAGCATCCCTGAAGGAGTACTGTTGAAATTGTAGTCCACGCAATCACCAGTTGAATATGGTCTCTTTGGCCTAAAACAGGGAGAAGGTAAATCCCTTCCAGCTGCCCCTGCAAAGTTAGCACCATTCACATCTGGGCCTTTTGGACTGTAGTGCGGTGGTGGTTGCATCTCATCAGGAGTTGCCCTAATGTCACTCTCAAAGGAGATTCTTTTCATATTTGCTGGGGAACGGCGACTTTTACGCTGCAAAGTGCAGGGTATTCTGATGCACCCTTCTCTGTTCAGCTCCACCTCTCCAACACATGGTGGGCCAGCTGGTACTTCATGTCCTTTGCCATTTGACACTGAAGGGGAAGCTTCTGTCCTGGCACTAACCTTTGGGTATACACTTTGGTGCTCCTGTGTTTTCTGCTCCATTTCTTCAAAACCTGTATGATAGAGGTCGGGTTCTTGGACATGGTGATCTGCTGAACCTTGCAGGAGGCGATGTATTTTACCTCGGATGACTAGTGCTACCTTTGGATTTGGAGCCCTTTTTTTGGGGGAATGGACTTTGGCTTTTGTGCCTCCTTTAGAGGCAGCACCCGCACCGTGTTGTCCATTGAAGCGATTCCTGGAGAACATATTCTCAATGGAGCCGTCTGTCCTCATCTAAGTTCCCACATGGTGGAAGTTGTGATCAAAATGTGACCAGCCTCACTGATCCTTACTGAAGCCTGTGAAAAGTGTATTTCATCCCAATCACTTAATTTCAGTGGTCCATAACTAAAATGGGAAGAAGAGGATGGAAAACTTGTAAACATTCCAGCAATATAACATCAGAGGGACTTAAAAAGCTGGACAAGAGAAGAAGACATTTGAGGAGCTAATATCAAGTCATTCCTTCTTACTCCCTCGTTTTGCACTGCAATTGACATAGTTTTAGGTTTAAATCAACCTTATAATAACAGACTTCAGTATATATTGACCTGATCAACTGTATCTGGAGAGCTCATCCCCTCACTTAATAAAGTGAATTCTGAATTGTTTTATGTGTTGCATAAATGCCAAATTGAAGGATGAAAGGTTCAACAGGAATTGGATGACATGTCAGTGTGACCCATTGCCCAGATCACTGGAAGGCAGTGATCTGGACTACAGTGAGATGATATGGTAACTGGTCTCCTCTAAATCACAACTGTCCAAGCAGAGCACAAACACACACACACACACACACAAACACACACACACACACACACACACACACACACACACACACACACACACACACACACACACACACACACACACACACACACACAAGCACACACAAACACACACACACACACACACACACACACACACACAGAAATTGAGAAAATAATTGACAGAAGGGGATGGAACAATAAATTGGGTTATTAAGACACCGATTTTGACCCCTTCACCTCATAGTTGAGACGTAATCACATTATTTCACAGACCCATTGACTAGTTTTAACACTATCCTGCAACTGTGTGCCTTTTAATGCTATTAAATGCTATTGACCTTTTCTGTGAAATTTTTTTAGATGCACCTGTATATGCAAACTGATCCCTTTTATTGTATTAACTATGATTTATGAGTGAAAGAAATACACATGTTTTCGTTGGTTGTTTCTGTGTGTTGATTTGAAGGATGCAGAGACTAAATGGAAGCATGTTGTCCATTGGTTAATAGCTGATATAAAGGTCACTCTAAGAGATGGTTTTATAAGTTTAGGGAGCATTAATGACCTCATTGTAGTAAAATATGTGAAGAAAGAGAGAGGCAGTTTCATCTCAAAGACTCAGAAAAGAACATATCCACTGCAGTTTCAGTGTCATCTAGAAAAGCCAACTGACAGCAATTCTTAGTTTTGTCTGTGTTAGGTTTACAGACAGCTTGTCAAAATGGGCATCACACTCTCAAAGCTTTCAGGCCAGCAGCATGGCATTGCATAGAAAGCTTTAGAATTAATTAGTGGATTCATGATTTGAAATTTATGCTTTAACATGGATTAAGTGACATTTAAAATACCAAGTTTAATCAGCAGCAGACACGAACTTACTAAGATGCAACAAAAAGGCATTTTCACAATAAATTAATCTGATAATTAATTTTTACTTATCAACCAATATTTTAGTTAGAAAGTAGAAAAAAAGGCCAAACCTTAAACGCATTCACTAAAATTGTCACATTAGAACGAAAAACTATATTATTTTACCTGGAATGCTACGTTACAGGCTGCAAAAAGTTGTAATTAGATGTGAGTAGATCTTGATAAACACAGAAGGGAGAGATGAATTTTTGTCCACATTTATCCCATTCTGGAGTGAATTTCTCAGAAGGAGATTGAATAACTTTGAAATGCTATTGTAGATTCTCAGTGTTGTGAAGGCTACAAAAGAGGTAGCTGTGAATGGGGATAGGAGACGGGAAATATAATACAGTTATATCTCTATAACTTTAATCAATCTTGTGTTGAAGTCAGTCAAGCCACAACATCAAGGTAGATATGTTCTGACTCAGGTTACGGAAGTTGCTCCATTTTGGAAACTTTTACAAAAAAGTTCAGAAGCTGCACAAAAGCCCACAGAAGGCTATCACTTAAATTACTGAACATATCAATAAATTAAAGACCCTGAAATATTTTTCCTCAGTCTACTTCTTACAAAGTGATACGAGTGTGCTATTGTCAACCAAAGTAAAAAGCAAAGATTGTTTCATATGTGAAAAAACCAATGCACCTATCAGATAAGTAAAAAGTATTTAAATCTGACAAGAATTCAGTTGTGGTGGCTTTATTTCGGTAGCTTTGCTTAAGTATGTAAAAGTTGTTTTTTTCCACAGACAAAGATATTGACTGCACATTGGATCACTTCCAAGGTGTGAATTGGCATGAAACTCTACTGCTTGAAACATAAGAAAAGAGATTTGCCATTCTATCAAAAAAAAACCAGCCACTGGTACAAGACAGAGGACACAGAATAAGGAAAGCCATCTACAGCTGATTATAAATGTTTTTAGGAAGACAATCTAAATGGGTGCAAGAAAAATGTTTCTACATAAGTGGTTTCTTATACCATGCTAATAAAGTTTTCACTGGAGTCATCACTTTATGTGAAGGTAGGAACACTGATGTGACCATTTAATATGTTTGCATGAATTTTACTGTCAACAAGAGGAATGTTCTTCAAGCTTTTCTGACACACTAAGGATTTTGTCTACAAGCAGCATCGCCGCCGTGACTAATTCATACTGGGTGTCGTTTCTTTTTTCCCATGAGCCTGGTGGAGAGCAGATGGCTGATGGGAGGTTGGGAAACCACATCATCCCCTTCCAGCCCTGCTGATTATGGAGCAGATAATAGGAAGCTCTGAGCAGGTGCAAGAGTCTCTTAACCACATCAGGACCTCCATAGATATTTGCATATTTTTTTGCAGCACCTCCGTACTCAAAGCTGTCATAATCAAAACTTAAAATGCTAATATCACACTAGATAGCTCCTGTGTATTATTTAGTTCATTCATCCTACTTGTTAGTCTCCTATACATTCTTCTAACTATGATGCCTTCTTGTTGGCAAAGCCTCCTTGCTTTCTTTTTCTGTCATTTCATGTTGGGTAAGAGCCAAGTGAGAATTTGAAACTCTGGCCAAAATGTGAGATTTTTCTGAGTGTCTTCTTAAGTGCCCACAAATGACAAGGACTACTAAGGAGATTTACTTCCTCTACTGTTTCTCTGATTAATAATGCTGCAGCATGAGTAGGCATTTGCGTCACACCTTTGAAATTACTTTGTGAAAAAAAAAATCACATATACACACACCCAAAACAACAGTAGTTCAGTGAATTTGTCCTTGTTGTTATGAGACAATTTTGACTTAATGGATTATGCTTTTTTAAAATATACAGATATTGAAGGTAAATTGAAACAGTTTGAGTCATTCCTTTGTTTCTTGAATTCAGCCACCAGTCATTAGACGTTTAAATATTGACCTAAAATTGACTTGGGTGCATAGTCAGAAATCCAGATCAACATGTAACTCATTCAGAACATCAAATTCCAGCCTTCAGACCTGAAACAATATAATTACCTTGTAGTGACTTCCAGTTGATTCATAGTTTATGATTTGGAGCTTGCTGCATTAACTGGAGGTAACATAAAAACAAAAAGAGGAGAAAACCTTGGAACAAGTTGTGCCATGATATAAATAAATGTTCCAGCTCTCTCATTTGTTTTTTCCATCCTCTTTGTTGGCCTCTAAATTTGTGACCATTTGATTAAGTTCTGCGTTCAGTTTGCACTATAACCAATTCTAATCAAACTGATATACTGGTACATGTTTATTGAACAAGATTTTAATGTTCTGTGATTCTGTGATGAAGTCAAATATAAACCTAATTAAACCTAATAGCGTTTCAAGTCTCCATACAGTTCCTTAAATATTACTCATGCTAGAATTTAATTTACAGCCAAGTGTTTGGTTAAAGTCCAGTGAACATACTTCATTTGAAACATTCATATTTATATTGGCTTTTGCATATATTACCTTTCCTGAGGATCAATGGAAACTTTACTCATAAATTGCAGAGATAGGCAAGATTTTTCTGCTGTCAGCAGTCTACTTTTGGCGTTTTTTTAAATTTCAGACTTGCCTTAACAGGGATCCAACAGAACTACGGGTATTAGTAGTATTTACCAGAGTTGAGACAAGTTAGTGATCTATGTTGACACGCCAGATCACCATACTGGAATAAATCTTTTGGACTGATTCCTTTTTACTCTGCGTTTGGCTGAATCTCTTTATTTGTACAGATTCAAACCCCATATTGACCTTGACTGTGAAAATCTTATGAAGGAGTAATAGAAGTCAATGATGTCACGTTGTGTGAAGATGAATGCTTCTGGTCATGTTATTTATTACCAATAAAACTACTGCCAATGCCTTTTACCTCAACATGTCAAGCGTCCTGCTGTTTCTGTGTGTCTAGACTGTACTGAAATGACACATGCATTTTGGGTTACGAGCCAGATGAGTGTTGAATGGTTTATATACGTTATATTCTGAATGATAGGCACATCTATTGTTCTGCCAGGAATCTGACTGAGCTCATCACTTTTGTCAAAAACCCTCTTAGTAAGTGGCTTTCTTCTTGATTGGTCCAGAGCCTTGTAAAAGCGCCTCAGCGTGTTTCCTTTTCAAATGCTGTAAACTCATTGATCAACGTCTTAAGTGCTCTCCTGAAACCATTCAAACAGCCCTGCCCTCCTGTCAATATCATGTCCAGACTATCAATCAAAAAGCAGCATTAGCAGCTTCCATGTGTCTATAATATCTTCACAAGTTACATAAAATAACCGAAGTCCACATACACACGGAGGGACTGCTAGTTTGCAGTTGGTTTTACCTCAAATAACATCTTTATGAAGTAATACAGGACTGCTACAGAGAGAAGAGTTTACAATGGAAACCCCACATCACCAATTAAGAAGGTTCCCTGTCCGTCAATAAACATAAGCAACGTATCCACTAACAAAACAGCAGTGAAAGGGCCATGTAGTTAATAAAAACAGCATCTACCTAAACACAAATCAACAATAGGAAGAAACTCTGATCATAACAAAATGAAAGCTTACCCATTTCTGCTACTTGTGATTTTCCACCTCAAAAACCCACGGAAGACTGGAAGTAGAAATCTACTTGATTCTTCATTTCTTTTTAAATTTAATTCAACTCTTATTGATCTTTTGGCATATGGGATTGAATTTTAATAATCAACACTTGACCTTGAATATAGGGGTTTGACAAATCTCATCCTCTGAGATGCTGACTTGAAAATAACAGGCCCAACGTTACTAATATAAAACAAAAAGCACAAACTGTTAATGCGCCACATTAATTAAGATGGAATGTTGCAAAACAGGAAAGGTTTCATTTCCAACTACATTTCCGTCCACATTGTAGATTTAATTATGATGAATAGATTATGATGTTAGAGAACAAAATATCTAGCAAACAATAACTAAACATCTGATTATGTTGATGTAAAACAGAACTAAGTTACAAAGATTTTTATCAGGTGATTGAACATAATCTCCAAGATTGGTCTTTTGAGTATAGTTTGACACCCTCACTGTCATTTTAGGTTTATCAGGCACCAAACTATAAGACTTATTTAATTTCACCTATACATATAGTGCACACACACACGCACACGTGCACGCACACACACACACACACACACACACACACACACACACACACACACACACACACACACACACACACACACACACACACACACACACATATAAGGGGTTCACTCGATCTAAAGACAACTGTGCTCTGCTGTGCCACAAAAGGGAGCAATCGAACGTTTCTGAGTTGAACCTCAGAAACGCATTGGCCACTGAGATCTCGATGGAACCATCACAGCCAACAGAACTGAGAATTCAGTCCCCAAGTCCAAGGCACCATTAGTCAGTCACAAGGAGCTGGATGCATAGTGCACGTTTATTTATGGTTCAAGGCTTTTAGCCAGTTAGCTTCATGCGTTTTATTTGCATTTTAATGTATTTAATTCTTTATTTTTGTAGTGCTTAATGCAATATAGAATGAATCAACGTGGAGTCACTGCATGGGAAAGAGGACCTCCACTTAAAGTAGAAGTTTCATCATGTTTCTCCTCAAAGAATTGTTCCGTTGATGTTTTTGTAAATGCTCAAAAATGTTGATTCTAAAAACAAGCTTTATTACTATGAAAGTTGGATACAAAAACAAACTTTTTATGCCAGGAAAAGTGGCAAATCAGAAGTGGTTTGCCACTTTTTAATCCTCTCATTATTCTGAAAAGGCCACAGACAGTTATAAGAATCCATCCACTTCTCCACAAGCTGAGAAAACAAATACTCAGCAGATCCCGAAAGGTACATAACTGCTGCTGATTGGTACCAATTCCAATAAGGAGAATATATGTGTGTCTCTATGCAAGAGGCAAAATGCTCACAAGCATTTTGAAAATGTGTGAACATGTGTAATGAGTACACTATTCTGTCTAGGACAAAGGGTGCCTGACAGAAAATAAATACCACAATTAGGAGGGGGCATGAATCCTGAAGAAAAGAATGACAGCTAGAAGAATAGCAGGCAGCTGGCTGAGAGATGGTTTGAAAGAGAAAGAGCCAAGAAGAAAAGCATGATAACAGCTGTTTGAAGGAGCGATAAAAGAAATAGCAATGGCAGGAGTAATTTTAGAATGTAAATAGATGTTGTAGACTGAAGGGATGGAAAACGATCTCAAGATACTGAGTGTTACAAGTGAAAAATTAAGTCCTGACCAGAGAAACTTGTGATGCTCGTGACCACTAATTATTTTAGACGTTTATTGGTGAATTCACATTTAGTCTTTGATCCATCAGCCGAATTATGGGAAATTTTATAGAATTTATTTCTATTCCATCACAGGTTTATAAAGCAGTGTTTCCCTTTATATGAGATAATGTGTTTAAATCTGATAACAAAGAAACAATGAAAAGACAACAGAAGTCATTCATACTAAGTGAGGTCTTCCTCATAGCTCTTTCTGTTCTACATAAAGACATCTCCCTAGTTATGAAAGGAAGGGTGGTACAGTATATGATTACCTGTACTTTCATGGTTCTACCACATCATGTCCTGACCCATGGGCTGCAGTCCATTAATCACCCCCTCAGAAGATAATAATAATGGATTGGATTTATATAGCGCTTTTCTAGACACTCAAAGTTGCTCATACAGTGGATCAATTATTCATTCACTCCTCATTCATACGTGGTGATGGTAAACTACATGTGTAGTCACAGTGAATGATGTACATGTTTGGGTAGATTAAGCCCCCCCCCCCCCAAGTACTTGTTTACTTTAATACTGTTTGGGTTAAAGTGATTACTTGGTTAATGCTGTGGAGTCCTGACACAACCATATACTGTCACTGGACCTAATGCCTAACAGCTACAAATAAACGACAACAAATATTTGGTTCTGAGACAAAAGGTCATGAATTCAGATACTGGTCAGATAACAGCAAAGGAAGTTCAACAAGTTTGATTTAATGAGAAATCATCTTCTTTAGAGTGGTTGTATGCAATTTTACTGTTAAACCAAAGAGGATTTGAGTTGAGTTTTATTCCTCATCATAACCAGAACGCTGATAAAACAGACAAACTGTACCACTACAATAGCACTGGATCCAGTAGAAACCAGCGTGTGTGCCCACACCCAGCCGCCCAAAGCACTGAGTCATAGCTGAGTGGGACACTGGCTCTGCTGTCACCTTCATTAAACTAATTCTCCTACGCACTCTAATTGATTTATCATCATCCTTCCAATCCATCTGTCATTTTTCAAACACACCCCACAGATTATACCCATGTGCTCCCACACACCCACACACGCATCAAGTATATCATGTGAAGACAGAAGGGCCCTTCTTTTTCATTAATCTTGAGAACAGCATATGCCTGAACCGCTCTGTTAGTGGCAGTACTAGGAAATCTAGTTTGCGGTATGAATAGATTGCCATACAAGCTAAAGTGACTGCACCCCGACAGGATCTGAAGCAAAGTTGTAAAAGCAACCATAAGGAAGGACTTGGCAAGGTGTGTCACTGTCACTTAGCAGCCAACAAACCGAGAGGAAGGGAGGGTTTTTGGGAAGCGGAAGGTGTAATCACTTTCCTGAGCAAATCCAATAAGCTGTGCCTGCTCCCGCTTGATCCTTTCCTCCCTGTTTCCTTGAGTGAACGTTTGCTCCAAGAGCTGTTGCTGGGCCCCCGCCACCGGTAACCCCATGTGAATGACAATGTGCAGCCTCCTGAGGCTAATTGATTTAGCGTTCTCCAAAACCCCTTCAGAGATGCCAAGCATCGATAGCACTTGCTGTCCTTGCCATTCAGATGAAAACATTTGTTCTGAACTAAAGCTTCTTCCTGTCAGATGGCTTTGATAAATTGATGGTTTTGGATAACGCTGCCTAGAGCTTCAATGGGCACTGTCAATGAATAAAACCTGCCTCGCAGAATGTTTCTTTGACTTCTATTGTTTGATTAGACTTTTTTTCTTGTTTGAAGCCAACCAGAGTTCTATAAGAGCAGGTTTACCCCAAGTCTTGGTTTTCCTCTGTTTGCTTGTTGGTGTCTGCTTCAACTGCAGGTGCTGATGGGAGCACTGATCTCTGGATGAGTTGTACCTGAGCCCAGGGCTCTTCCCCATCCTCTTTTATCTCTCATTTCCTGGGAGGGCATACGATGACAGCTACATACTTTATTTGAGCTGATTTGATATTTTTCAGATTTATCTTTATAGATAAATCACTTCAGCCAGCATCTTATGTGTCTTATCCTTGTTGCAACTGTTGAACCACATTGCAACAGATTGTAAACCTGAAGTCAGATCAGTCCAACATTGTCTACATTTGGTAAAAACACAATTGTTGTTTCTATTGATATTGGATCCAGTTTGTTTAGCCTGATACATATGGTGAAAACACAAACTAATAAATTATATTTACCTCCTGATTAAAAACCCTATGACACACACACACACACACACACAAACACACACACACACACACACACACACACACACACACACACACACACACACACACACACACACATACAAACACAAAATATGCTGTCGATTCCGTATGGTTGTGGTTGGTTGTACCACAGAGGAACAGGTGTTGCTGGTAATTGCTCAAGAAGCAACAAATAGAAACATGAAGAAGGGAAGAAGATGATTGCCAGCTGACGTCATCGTATCTATAGTATAGAGAACACAGGTTCTCATTGCCTCTGTGGTTACAGCCGTCCCTAAAGCCCTCAACTCATTTAATCTTAGCAAATCACTGTTTACATTCACCATTACAGCTATTCCCTGGTTGGATGTGCTTCAAGGCATCCGACTCATTCATCACTCATCAGGTATGTCTGTCACAATCACACACACACACACACACACACACGCACACGCACAAACACACACACACACACAATGTCACAGTGTCATCGCTACAAATAGCTACAACTATTTATGCATCATGTTCCATGTTGTGATTTCAGTACTTGCCAGTGTTTCCCACATTCAGTCGGGACTTGACAACCACACATACCCTCATCAAGCTCCAGCACCTCGGCTCCATTACAGTAAGCTCATAGCTAAGATCTCCACCAGATTGTCCATCATGTTTACTGTTTTGCTGTTCTCCCATGTCTACCTGTTACAGCTGACAGCTCATTGATTTTCTTCTTTTGTGTACAGTATTGTTAATTTTCTTGCTCATTTGTTCTGAAGTTCATCTTTGGTTTATGAAATACGGCTTAATGACTTCACTGTGTTTTCATGGGTGAGGATAAAAATGAAAATGTAACAGCAGTTTTTTGGTTAACTCAAGACTAGACAGGGAGAGGGGAGATGTGGTTTGGGGAAACGGGGCCAGAGAGAAAGCCAACAATGACAGATTTTGTGTAAAATACCACAAGTGTGTCTTCATACCTAAATGTTAAATGGTTCTCAAGTGTTTTGATATGTATGATTGAAAAAGGCAGGCAGGGACTGCAATAAAGAATATTTGTGATTGTGCCTAGAGCATAGTCATTTGCACATATAAATGTCAAGGTGATCGCTCTGTGAATGGCGAGGCCAGGTAACCCGGTAACAAGAACCCTTAGCCTGCCTACAGTTCATGCACACCCTGCTTGACTGACAGCAGTTCTTTCACCACTTGGGCAGCGCATCATGTGTGCCCAAACAATTAGAAGGTCAGCATAGCTGTGCAAATTGGTGATAATTTTTATCTTATATCAGTTGGGAGAAAAATGACAATGTAAAGAATGGATTTTGTCAAACCAGACAGAAATGTCAAATGTCAAGTGAAATCTGTATGTAATTCATGAATCTGCATTCAGATCTGTAAATGGACGATGTCATGGGCTTTAAATAATAAAGCCTGACATTTACATTTACAGTGATAGTCCCACCATTGTAGATTGACACAACAAAATGGTGACTAAAACAATGTCAGAAATATGAAAATGAGTCACAGAACAAAACAGACACAATCTCCAGAAATTTCAACCAACATCAAATGAAAATAAATATATCACAAGTCTATCCACTAAGTTTGATTGGCAGGAGAAGATGAAGAATTTAAGTTGATTCAAATATATTGATGTAGGAATACAGATCTAGGTATAAGTTAGAAATTTTGACAATCCTGCACAATTTGTCCATCAGAAAGTCTTCATTTGTGTCTGTGAACTGGACAAGACCCAGGAAAGAACAAATGTTTGGTGCAAATCTGGATAAAGGGTCGGATCCACTCTTTCTTTCAGGGCATTTTTTTCAGTCCTTGTTAGATTGTTTTACTAACTGTATGAAAACTACTGAAATGACTTGCTTGAAACTGCTTTTTGCTCCATGAGTTGGACAAGACACCCTACACCACACATTAACTATACGTTGAACACAGCTTTATGGTGGACACCTAATATACGTCACTGACTGAATATACAACACAATGTGATATATGGTCACACTCTACCAAATCAGAGTACACTCACATGGAGACAAGCATATCTTCAAGCACCATGGCAAAATATGTGGGTGTACATCAACTTCTTAATAGTGAATCTGTAGCTTCAGGCAACTGCATCATCTTGGTTTGATGCCAGACTTGAAACTTCAGCACCGGGTTACAGCTCTATCTCCTAACCTCTCAGATGTAAATGGATATATACTTTACCTTGTGTGATTATATACTTAACAGTAAAAACACTGTTAAGTACATGGTCCCTCTTGAAAAAGGGATTCTTAATCTCACTGAGGCTAACCTGGATAAATAAAGGTTAAATAAAAATAAATAAAATAAAAACTGTATGGGTTTAACAGTTAGTTGCTCACTGTAAGCAACAGAATAAATGTCCTTGTTCTTGTCATGCCTTCTAATTGCTGTCATTTTCAAAGCATTTATATCCCTGCTTACTCACATCCGTCTGGCCACATCTGGAATCTCAGATTAATGATCAGCCTTTCAGAAACAAGTTCAGTTATTTACAATTAAAAGTAATGCTTTACTGCGTTTTACCAGTATTCAAATAAATTATAGGAAGCCCTTTGAGGCGCAGTGGGATCCCCATTTGTGGACTTAAATACAGTATATAGATAATCCTATTTTTTGTCCAATGTATGGTACTTTCACTTGATGAAAGATCCCCCTAAGGCTACTTTTGCATCTCATGAAAAGAGGGATCAACGTTTAAATTAATCTTCTAATGATTAATTTTGATAACATTCAGCTATCTCACGACCAGATGAAATCCCTGATGTTCAGATTGAGTGGTAGTAAATCAATGATGCTGCTGGATAATTCAATATTGTTTGGTTTTACAGCCTGGAGCGTCTGGAGCTGTATGGAAGCTCCAGAAACGTGACACAATCCAGTGTGTCCCACTCTGGTGGAAGGTGTGTACTACTCTGTGCAAACTGGGTGTTTATTTCTATTTAAATATTATCTGGGAAGCTTGTTGCCAAGGCAGGGTGGCAGGGATAAGGAGCACAAGACAAAGATATTGTATGTAGGCAAAGATTGCCCAGTCAGCACATTTATTAAAATTGTTCCTCAGAGAGAAGAGAGAGAGGAAACTGCTCTGATATTGTTTCAGTAGCTTCCTAAAAATAGATTTTCTGACAGTGCAATATCAATTCTTGAGATCACACAGACACACACACATACACACACACATCTTAGTCACATTCAGCTTCATATTCATGCAGACATAAAAGGTTCATTCAGGGGTCCTCTAGATCCCATGAGGCCAATAAGCCCATTAGAGCACCTTACGTGATGAAAATCCCCTGATTTATTAAATAATTGATGTCTTCATCAATGCCAACCCTCACATATTTCTCAAATGTCTTCATCTCATACAGCTTACTTAAAGTGAAATAATTGCTTTCATTCTTCAAATATTTTTCAAATGATGTGACTGCTTTCAAATCAAGCAAAATACCTACCTTGGAGAGAAAAGATCAGCCAATGTGTTAAAAAAAAAAAAAAGAGCCAAGTTTGACAGCACAATCCAACAGACAAACACGTATGGTCCCCAAGGACTCAGAGCCTGACGGCACTTGTTCAAGTCACTTTTAAATATATGCACGACTAATAGCTTTGAGGAGACGAGTCAGGAAAACTAATCAGCTCCAGAATAAACCAGAAGAATATTAGTGGATCAAACATGAAACATGTCATGCTTCAGGTTCTCCTTTGCTTGTTTCTTGACTGACACTCCGATCAAATCGATCACTTTCCCCTGATGTTCTGTATTCCTTTGTGTTGATCACAGCACTCACTGAGTTGCGCTCTTTTCACTTCCCCACTCCAGCCTGTACATACAGTCTCCTCCTCCTCCTCTCACTCTCTCTCCTTCGCTTTCATTTAATCTCTTTTTTCTTCCTTCTGTCTCTTTGTCACATATCCTGATTGATCCTTATTCCTTCCAGGGTTTTCCTTCAGCGCTCCTCAGCCCAGTAGCTCTACTGATCGCAGCTTGTTGCACAGCCCACAGGCGCTCCACTTTCTGTGAGCTCAGTGGCTCCATCTCTCTCTCTCTTCCTTTCTCACCCACTGCTGCTGCTTTCTCACTTAATTTCACTTTTCACACACTCTCAAACTGTGACAGGTACACATATGCTACTCAGTTAGCAGCACAGCAAGCACATGTCCTCAATACATATGTTATATCAGGGACTATCATATGCAGCTTTTTACTGTAATGTATGTTATATATACTGTGTATACATATAATTATTTATTTATCATTATTATTATTAATAATAATATTTTGTTGTTACTATTATTATTTCTGCCATTTAAAACTATCTTTGCTCTTTAAAATACATAAAGAACATTAAATAAATGATCTGTATTTGAAATGTGTATCAATATGTAAATTGCATAAAGCTGTATATTAGCTCTATCGTAATTACAGTAGCACTCACATACAAAGCCTCTGAGTGCTGATCCGTACAATAAGCTGACTAACAATGTAATTAACGGCTAAATTATGATATGATACAGGCACAAAATGCTTTCTAGCAATTGGATGGAAATTGACTTATGGCTCATTAAAAAGCTATTTGTGCAATCGAGTATCAAAGCTAAAGCCGGCGACTATGTCGTCTTTTGCCAATGGCAAAACATTCAACCTTGGAGATGAAGCTTATTGACCTAACACCCAAAATAAAAGTCATTGTTACTGGAAACTGTTCAAAAAGCCGAGGTTGATGCTTCAACATTTATAATGTAGTATAATAATATTCTCTACCAATGGAAAATGTGATGTTAAATGTGCTTTCATACTACAAAGTAATCAAAGAGGAATCTTCCCATGCTAAATCCTATATGATTAACATCGCCTCCTATGTGACATAAAAAATAACTATTTCCCAACAAAGGTGGGTGTTCAAATTGTTCTGAAGATTTTGGAAAAGATTAATAATGAAGGCAATTAGATTAGAGCCTTTTTGTTGTATGATTAGTCTACTCCGACTTCCACATATTATGTATCATCTGCAAAAATATTCACTGGAGTATGTGTGCCTCTTCTCACCTTTTATAAAATATGAGTACAATCTGCTTTTCTGTCCCTGAATTATAGTTTCGAACGTTGGCCAAAAAATGTGTTGTAGAACATTATGTCACAATGAAGTTGGCTGTTAACCCATTGGACATCAATATATTACTTAATTCTGTTTCGCATTGGTGTGAAATTCTGGCTGATTGTGTGGATTCAAAGGTCACAGTGACATTTGCCAACCAAACTGTCGTCACTTCATCCCTTGAGCCAAACTGGAAGAAAATACCAACATTGTTCTGGTTGGGACAAGTCTGTCCGTCCGTCCGTCCGTCCATCCATCGATCATTCATTCATTCATTCATTCATTCATTCATTCATTCATTCATCCATCCATCCATCATCCATCCATCCATCCATCCATCCATCCATCCATCCATCCATCCATCCATCATTCATTCATTCATTCATTCATTCATCCATCCATCCATCCATCCATCCATCCATCCATCCATTCATTCATTCATTCATTCATTCATCCATCCATCCATCCATCCATCCATCCATCCATCCATCCATCCATCCATCCATCCATCCATTTTCTTGTAGATGAGATAATCACAATCATCTTGTCTATAGTTTCTTATCTAGTCTGCTGGAGCCCATAGAAGCTTGTTAGGGCCAAAAGACCTTGTACACCTTGTACAAGGTGTCAGCTCATCGCAGCACCAAATGATACAATATTAAAGTTAAGTTCTTCTGTACTTCATCTACAAATGCAAGACTCGAAAATGAAAAAACAAATAAATATCAATAACCTCCAGAGGCACTGTTGACTTCTCTGATCCTGAGCTTGTCTGTGATGCAACTGATGTACATCTGAAAAGTGTGCTTCAGGCTAACAAGTCAAACACCTGAGCTGAAGAGCAAAAAGAATAATCCAGACTGCTGTGAACAAAGAGTTAAAAAGTCAATCTCTGTGGTGTTATAGATGTGAGTCAGGGCCCACAGTACCACCCAGGCAGAAAGGTACATACATGTTGTGCAGCGACTTATGCTGCCATTTAGAAAATGTCTTGTAGGGACGTTTTGTTTTTTTTTCCTGCAAAACAACAAGCCACATTCTGCATGTTCTCTAACAACAGCAGACATGTGCTACAGTGCCCTGTAGGGGTCTTATTCAGAGAAAATTGTGTAGCACAGAAGTTTAACTTTAAAGAGGTTTACACCACTTTACACACAGAAGCAGAGTCTGATTAAAAATAAAAAAAATCCGAGGAGAGAATCTTTGTCCTGTAAATCTCTGACTCATGCATCCGGACATTTTGGCCATGGGAAAATGGTGAAGTAGATGGTGATGTAGTGAATTGAACTTCGATTGTTTAATGATCCCTATCGCTCATTTGGTTTGACATGTTGATTAGAAAAAACAGATTATAATAATGATTCACATCAGCAGCAACATTCATTCATGCATTTTTGGAGTAATAACTATGTATCTCGCTCTGTGTGAAAAGATAGGAGCCAACACGAGTCTGCTCAGTATTTCATCGGAGTCGTCCTTCGCTTCCCTCCTCTGGAATTGTGTTGTAACTACATGGAATAATCATCAGCTAAAGATGATATGAAGTTGCAATAAATAGAGCAGAACAGAAATAATATTGTCCATTTTTCACTATGTTGGATTTTCACATGATTTATGTAAAACCTCTGCAGTGGAGATGACTGCGCTGTCAGATGCATCTGATACACTGTCAATCAATCAATCAACTTTTATTTATATAGAGCTTAATCACATCTGAAGACATTTCAAAGCGCCTTACCGATAGAAACTTCACATCGCACTGGAGTGCAATGTGAAGGGTGCCACACTCTGCCTCCTCCAATCACCTCAGCTGCCACATCATCATCATCATCTTCATCAACAGAACATATGGAATGTGTAAAGTCCAGAAACATTGACGGCGACAGTTTTAACAGTACATTTCTTGTCTTCATTATGAGTCCTAATCACAGAGTGAAGGAGTCAGTCTCAATTCTGTAAAAAATGATTAATATGTTGGCAGTTTTGATGCTGAATAATGGATACATGCAGTCCTCTCACTGATGAGAGAACAAATAAATGTGCCTTCCTGCCTCCATTTTTTAATTTCTGTCAGAATGATTTTTCTGCATATTACTGACAGTTGTTGTTGCTGTGACTTTCTGTAAGATACCGTTGATCAGAAAGTAATTTATATGCATAACCCTCATTCAATGCAGCGACCATTAATGGTCTGTAGAGGAAGTGATAGTGCTCTTATTCTCATTCACACATGTACAGGTGTTTTGTGATCTGCATGTGTGTGTTTACGTGTACAGTTTTAAATATATGATTAGTTTTTGAGCAGGAGTGCATTTTACCCCCAACCCCTCAATCCCCAGACCTGTCTCCTATTGACAGTCTGGTGCATTGTGGAAGACAAAATACACCAACATAGTCTGCACATTGTTTTCTAGCTGAATTCACACATTAATAAGCAAGAATAGTAAATAATTTTACTTTCAAAACAATTAATGGCATCATTACTGAGTTTGTTAAGGAGGTGTAATGAGGTGGTGCAACAAGTCTCCCCTAAATATTTTTATAATGTGCTGCAAGCAACAAATTCAGAACGATTGTATGTTTAGAAAAAAATAGTAATGTTTACCAATAATAATAATAATAAAAAACTTCCTTTACTGCATTCAATTGAAAATATGTGTAACAGGAGTACGTGCGGTGAGACATTTTAAATAACATCCTCCCAAGTTGTTTGGTATTAGAGTTGTCTAAAGGCAGCATATCTGAGAGTGTGACGATGTGAGTGTTATCCCCATGTATCTGAATGTTCTGTCTCTGTTAGCACAGAGCTAACAGTCAGCATAGGGATGTCAAACATCTTATTTAACACTGGCACCCTGGAGGATCTAAATGAGGATCCAGCATTCCTTGTACCACACACACACACACACACACACACACACACACACACACACACACACACACACACACACACACACACACACACACACACACACACACACACACACACACACACACACACACAAACACACAGACATGATTTCCATGGTGACTGTCAGCCATTGACACATAGCAGAGTTAATGTGTACATCAGTCTATGGAAGGGTAACACCGTCATGAAAACTAAACAGCCATTCTGTGGTTTGAACTAATTTATTCATTTTATTTCTGTAATCTTTTGATACTGCTTTTGAGGTTGTAATTGAAAATCAACTAACAGTAATGATAATAATAATAATAATAATAATAATAATAATAATAATATATTAATAATAATATAAAAATTAACTTTAAATAATATCTGTAGTCATTAATCAAGAAACAAAACCAATAAATGCAATTAATTGTTATCAATATGTGGTTCTTTAGTGTTGATGATTACATTAATCTCTATTTAAAGAAATAAATGCGTTTTTAGGTACAGTAATAGGTTGGAGTAATAGTGAAATCAGCTTCATAGGAAAATATATAATATTCTACTCACAAATTTCACAAAGAAGATGCATGATTTCATGATTTAATCCAACTAACTCACTATATTTTTAACCATACCCCCCCCCACACACACACACACACACACACACACACACACACACACACACATGCACACATATACACACATACAAAAACAAATTATGAATATCCAAAATTCCAGATCTGAGTGGATGAGAAAAAAACTTACTCTATTCATGGATTCTTTCACAATCACAATTTTCATGACCTTTTTTCATAAAACAGCTGTATAATAACCTGATGTTGCAATTTAAATAGTAGGTTATTGATGTTTGTCATTTGTAAAACGGACTATACCAACTACAGTATTCTCTTTCTGTTTCTGTTTTTAATTTTCTTCATTGAGCTTTCTTGATGTGTCACCCCTACAATGTGATCTGAAGCCCTGGACAGGCGGTTTGGAGGCAGTCTGCTTCCTCTGTATCTAATTACCTCTGCATGTCCCTTCTATCCATAATGAGCTAACATTCTGCCCCACCCTGTTCCTCCAACTCTCCCATCATTTATATTTATTTGTGCTGCCTTCTCTGTGTTTCCCCTTGATCTCACTTGATTTCATATCTTTCTATGTTCTTTAATTCCTACAGAATGTGACGCTTTATCAAAGCAGTAATGTGAAGCTGAAAGAAACTCAGAGCTGTTTCATCTAAACATCTACTACGTAAGCACCAAGAATTGTTAAAGCAGGAAGAAGACAATAAAGAAATCCACATGTATGTCTCAGAGGCTGTTGCCAGGCGAGGCCTGTCATGTTGGTCTGTCAGTTTTAGTTAAAAATTGAGGTCACTAATCAAAAAAAACAAAAAGATAATACTCTATATTCTACCAAAATATATTGTTTAATTATTTGTTTCATATTCTCCTGAAGGGTAACTCAAGCTGCTGGATATACAGTACTATGACTACTATCCCTTAATATTCGTTTACAGAAGATGAAGACATGCTTTAGTAAATAAGAAAAATAATTATAAAACGTATAAAATGGTCTTTAAGAAGCTCACAGGATTGATTAGAGTTTGAGGGTTAAGGATTACATTTCTGTGTGTGTGTGTGTGTGTGTGTGTGTGTGTGTGTGTGTGTGTGTGTGTGTGTGTGTGTGTGTGTGTGTAAGGCTGATGTGGCTAAAAACTTATCTTTGTATGTACCTCGCATTGGATTGTGTGAACTCGACAGGATCTTAGGTTGTTTACTGAAACTAGGTCTATATTGTAACTTTAATGACCCCTGACGAGTTCTGGATTGCTGTGAGCCACACTACCTCCACCTGCTGTTTATTCTCTCCCCCTGCCCTCCTTTCAACTGCCACTCTTCTCATGTTCCTTCCCACAATCCTCTCTGACTGCCCCACTGATACTCGTTTTGATGTCAGTCTCGTCAAAGCAGTGGTGCAACGGATATGTGTGCGTGTGCGTACGTGGGTGCATGCGCCTGTGTGTGTGTGTGTGTGTGTGTGTGTGCATGTAGTTGAGGTGAAACCAAACTCTTTCATGCAAACATGGAGCAATTATCCACATAGTGACAGTCTTATAAATCGTCTTACTTCTACAACAACTGCACAACTGTAAGTTCACAGAAAGAGCATCATTGTATTTCTTATGGATCAACACAATGTGGTTAAAAGTTTCTACATCGACTCTGGAGGCTACATTAATATCTTCAAAGCTATTTTCTCCAACAAGGACTGCATACTTTACACTGTAGTTGATTCCTGGAACCAAAGGATTAAATACAGAGAAAAAATGCTTTTCTGCATTTTTATATACATGATACAGCATATCCATATTTCAGTCAGCTGTACCCCAGGTTAGATTTACTATCAAATTATGTTTTATTTATTGTGTGTAATGTCATAAAACGCCTCCAAAGGGTTGTCATCACTGGAGATTGAGTTGGTTGAATCTTTTTTCCTACTAGAGTAGGCTCAAATAGTTTTTTGACTGCAGGGTATTCCTTTGGCAACAAAAAGTCTAATACAGTATTTTAACACTTTGCTCATTAGACACACAAGAATCTTTAGAAGATGTGAAATACTTTTTTTAACCCCATACAAAATTTTGCTCCATTTATTACAATGTTGAGAAAAACTTATTAAATAATGTAATAGGAAAGTTTACCCGGGGAATGTCTCACACATGAATAATTTCCTTACAGTGGCAAATATTGTTGGGAAAATATAGATTTAGACTCAAAATCTTTTACATAAGGACACAAAATTCAGGGAGAAAATCAGCGACAAAGGCTCAAACGGCATATTCTTATTTTATAGCGGATCCTGCTGAATTATTATGAAGTACAGTCTTACTCTTTTCCGTTTAGCTTGTCCAGTTAGGGGTCACCACAGCAGGTCATCCTTTTCCATGTCAGCCTATCATCTGCGTCCTCCTCTCGAACACCAACTGCCCTCATGTCTTCTCTCACTACATCCATCCACCTTCTCTCTGGTCTTCTTTTTGCCCGGTAGCCCGATCCTCAACACCCTTTTCAATATACTCACCATCTCTCCTCTGGATGTGTCCAAACCATCAAATCAAAGTCTCTCTCTAACTTTGTCTCTAAACATCTAATCTTGGCTGTTCCTCTGATGAACTCATTATTGATCCTATTGTTGCAATAAATAAACAGACTAATAAACAGACTTCCAGGCGTGCCTGAGTTTTTTAGGTTTCTTTACTTCATAATACTGCAAAATACAGACACACACATCAGCCTCTTGTGTGCGCCGCAGGCTGTCCATATACTCAATATATAATACTCGTTAATCACCCCGCAAAATACTCAAAACATTCCCCCTATTCTGTACATTCACAATATGGGGAATATTACAAAAACAATACAGGGTGATAGGGGGTGCTCATTGTTTCCTAACATGTGTCCCACACTATCCAACCTGGTCACTCCTAGGGAAAACCTCAACATCTTCATTTCCTCCACCTCCAGCTTGACGTCTTGTCTTCTTTTCAGCAATAAACTTTTCCCTTCATTCTAGCAGTGACTTCTCTGTCCCATCAGACACCTGAGACTTTTCCTCCACCTGTTCCAGCCTGCTTGGATCTGTGTCTTCACACTCATTGTTGCTTTAGAGTTTAGACTGTTGACCCCAAGTAATTAAAGTCCTCCACCTTCACTGTTTCTTCTCCCTGTAGCTTCAATCTTCCATCTCCACTCCTCTCATTTAAGCACAAATGATTATGAAGTACAACAACTATCATTAACTTTTAATTCTTTCAACCTTATTCCTTTGATATATAATTCATGGTGATATTTTTACAAAACCTTTTATCTGGAATCCATAAAGGCAGTATTTCAAGCTACACAATATCAAAGGAAGGTTATGCAGTGCAAAGCAAAGTAGAGGGTTCCTTTCTTGAAATTTAAATCAGTCATGTCTCATGGCTGCAGCAGCATTTGTTGAGATATTTCTCTGATCACTCTGAGAGACTCAAAGTAAGGCTAATCTTTTCTCACTGTTTCGCCAAGGACACCTAATGGCCAGATAAATGCCTAGAAACGTTCTCTGAATGGTGGAAAAAAGAAAACATTGCACTTGAAAAAGTGAAATCTACACAGTGGGGAGAGTTTTTCTGTATCAGACAGCATCTTTTTTCACGCACCACATTAACGGATGCAGCTGTTCATTATTTTGTCAGGTAATTAAGTTGAGTAGCATTTTCATAATTCAATAAGATTATTTTTCCTTTCATTTGAGCCCTTCTGGACACATTTATAAAAAATAATTTGACATTTTTAGGAAATATGTTTATTCACTTTCTTGTAGAAAATTAATGATACCATTCTCATCTGCAGTCTGCAGTTTAATTATGTAGCTGACAAGTAATGAAGTTTGAAGACTGGACAGGTAGCTCATCTCTCACCGAAGATCTCTCACTGCTCTCTAAAACACACAATAACACATTTCTGTCCGTTTTGCTGAGACTGGAACATGTGGGGAGAAATGTTGTGGTGTTACTGATGTGCTGCATCCTTACTTGGGAGTGATCATTTTTGAATGATCATCTCTACAAAGCCCCCAGGAGAGATACAGGAGAGAAACTAAACGTAACGATCTGTATGAACAGTAAGCTGAAGGTTTACTTATAGAGCTGAATCTGCAGCAAAAAAGTTGAGTTATTTTCCTTCTTCCTTGCTGTCTTTCTACAATTCTTATCAATTACAAATTGATAAGACATTCATACTGATTAAACAACACAAATTACACACTCTGTGCAGACTGACTGATTCAAGAGCAGAATTACTTTTGAAGCACCATTAAAACTGAAAGATGCAGCTGTAACTGAACAGAAAAGAGGACAAAGAAACAGCAGAAGATAATAGTCTGTCTTGGACTGTCTTAGAGTATATTATCTTCATGTAAATGACTTTTTTAGACAGATAAGATGAAATACTGACGTGCTTTTTTTGGTGATTTATAAAATAATTTATTATTTTATAGTTCTTGTTTACATTGCTCAGGTTCTGTCAGGCATGTCCAAAAAGAACTTTTTTTCAGACAAATGTGCACATTGGTAAGGGAATGAATTTGCAATTCAAATGAAAATGACACATTCGCATTTATATCCCCGGTTCTTTAGCAGTTTTCTGGAGTTTCACTTTAATGAAAGGTTCGCACTACAGCAGGCATTTTTCATTTTTATAGCAGTGAATGGATTATTGCAGACACACATAATCTCGTGCTTCTGTCAACAAGAACTGATGCTGAACATGTGGAAAAATTACAAATTGAATATTGAGCGACTGTATAAGGTATAACCGTTTAAACCATAAGTAGATCCTAGGGTATGGCCAAAATACACCGGCTCAAGCTGAATTCTAATTGGCCACTGAAGGCCTCCATCCCTTTTTGGTTTTTTGATGGTGGCTTAAACACATCTTGTGACTATAGTGATGCTGCAATAGAGCTGAAGTCAGAAGTATCAGATGCCTGTTGCAGCCCCTTGGTCACTAATTGCCTATGTATGCTTGTGTCTTAAAACACAAATGAAATAGGCCAATCACGACCCACCTCGAAGTGGGTGTGGTTTTGGCTTGGCAATTCTTTGCTGTAGTGTGTGTGTGTGTGTGTGTGTGTGTGATGAGGTGTGATGTCGACTATGATAGCTGGCTTTCAATCTGAATGATGCCTCATAGGAACTATTTTCTGATAGGTGGACAGAGCTAAAGAAGGAGAGGAGAGAGGGAAGCTGAAGCCAGGGAGAGGGACCTTTGTTGGAAAAACATGAAAAAATGCATGCTGCATATTATGGGACCTAAATAAAAAGCTAATCTCTGTGTTGGGTGAGATGCCAAGGCATGTGACAGAATATTCCTCTTGACGTCCTGGGTATAAAACCCAGCTGGAGTGTCAAGAACTAATGTTTAGGATAAATGTTGTTAACTTTCTGATGTTGCTGTTCAGGACTGTCGTGTAATAATATTTTCCAGGGATTTAGTAGCAGCTGCATTCTATATCAATCCATTGCACTCCACTATAATTAGATTGCAGCTTAATTAGCCTCAAGCTGTATGCTAGAAGTCTGGAAATTTCTAACTAGAGCTATTTACAGAGGTGAACATGAAAGCAAAACTGTTTTGCAGCATATCAGCCTGTACTGCTTGTTTTTGACCCACCAACCCTCAAGTTGGGTTTTTACTTTAATAAAAAACGTACCTTTTTTCCTGTTTTACTTTGAATCAGCCATTGTGTGTTATGTAAGCAAAAGAAAAGAGTCCTTCAGTACTTTTCATTTACAAGAATACATTAGTGACCAATTGATTCCCAAATAATCAACACATTGTGCAAACAGACGATCCTTTCTTTCTAAGTACAAAACCAAAATCCATTCAAACAAGTTTGTGTTATGTTGCTTGCAAACAGTTTATGCAGTGCACTGGCGCCATGCCCGGAGTGTCTCCTGCCTCACGCCCCCGGTTGGCTGGGATAGGCTCCAGCACCCACGACCCATGAAGCGGTATGGTGAATGAAAGATGAATGCTTACAGACAGACATGCATAAAGTATAACTTTACCAAAACGTAGGTCACTGTGTTTCAGAGTGGTTTGTACTAAATATGATGGTGTTTCCATAGAAATATGATGTGGTTTACATCCAAATGTGCACAGCGACAGGGTGTTTATCCTCTAATGCAGATAACTCCTGATCGGTGGAAAACCTGCCTTCCTGATTTAAATATTGGGCGCTCATATATTTATGTTTTTGAGAAATTAAGTAATTCTTTAAATTTTACCAAAAACAAAACAAACATATACAGCACATAATTTACTGTAGAACAACATATGTTCTGCATGATTTAAGTCATTATTTCAGAGAATCTCTTTAAGGAAATCACTTTTCAGCAGAATAATCACATGAAGCAGGACAAGTGACTTTTGAAGTATGAATGGATGGGATTGAGGCCTGACCTGGAGCCACAATAAAAGTCTTGTGGGTGGAATGTAGTGACATCTACTGTATATTACATCCAGTTGAATACCCTTCACCTACAGTTAGCCTCCTCAGGAAGATCAATGCTGTGAGTTTGAATCTCAGCAGTAGTGCAGACAAACAAGTTACATCCATTTCTGGCAGCCGCCTACCCCTCCATGTTTTACACGTTACCTTCTGCCAGCACAAAGGAATCCAATGACCGGTTCATTAAGTTCTGCAGAAGTGTCATTAGAGGCCAAGCAGTTTTACACTGAAGTAAGAAATTCAATGATTACTGTTTGAGTGATTCTGCTGACAAACCATCACGTATGTCATGAAACTACCTGCAACACTAGCCATACTGAACTTTAGCATGGCTCTGGCTGCACTGTGATGGTGAATAACAAAATGGTGAATGATGCTGAATAAACATTCTTCTTCCTTAAAATGCCTGGTCACTGGTGCACAGCAGCTATAATTTTATACTCTAAATTACATATATCATTGCCTCCACAGTACTTCAAAGACCATAATTTAAAATACATTCAGGATGTATATTTAGGATGTGCCTCACAATAATATACAGTTATTTACTGACTGTTGAAGCAACAGATAAATCTATTGTTCCATTCTTGTCCTCTCTGACACATCACTCTATTTTCCATAGCAACAGAACTTTGGCTTGGATTAACTTCACCTCAACAAATTGGATAAAGATAGCTGACAACACACACACATGCACACGTGCACAGACACATGCACAAATACACACACACACGCACGCATGCACGCACGCACGCACGCACTCACACACACACACACACACACACACACACACACACACACACAGGTAATGAGGGTTGAGTTGTCAGCCTCCCACTTGGGGTCTTGAACATGATCAGGGGTGGAATTTGAAGAAATAACCTTTTGTTGGTAATCAACTCAGGACTGCATGAACTAATTATCCTATTGGATCTGTGCTGAACTGGACCGCAGAGGAGGAATTCTCACCTTTATGGAGGTGTTCATCTCTTTCGCTGTGTTCAAACGCAGCAAAATATGTATAATTCATGCATTTGTTTATCCCACTAAGCTCACATCACTCTGTGTTCATCAACTGTCTGCATGGATGGGAAAACAAGTTGTGATGAATTACAGCAATGTCCAGTGGGAGACAGGAGGTTGCAAACAAAGTAGATTTAAGGAAGGGTGTTACACTGTAAACATGTAATGTCTCATTGATACTAATGTCAAAACAGTAACCAGTGTCATATTCTGTTGTTCAGCAGCATGCCTGTTATCAGTGTGATGAAAAATAATTGACATTCAACCATTGTGAACGTAGCCTTAGTTCATTGGCATGAAACCACATTGAAGCAGCAATGATACAAGTTTAATTCATTCCATGACTGAGCTCGTAGGTCAAACAAATTTCCCTCATTTATGGATTACATGCAAACTATTCTTGCACATTATTAATTATATATAAATTATGTACACAATGATAAAGTATGAAAAGAAATGCAAAAGTCATGAGCACACACAAGCTACATCTTTACTCTGTAAAAGAGAACTGGATGTGGCCTCAGCTGATGTTGTATCCATCTGCTAACTGGTGGGGGTTTCCTGAAGCACAACTCATAACTTTTGATTTTTGCTCATATGTCGAACAAAATTATGGACGGAACAACGACTCGAATCTGAAACAAGAACCAAGCAGTCAAAGACTGCAACACCCCTGAATTCAAAATTGTACCATGACATACTTGCATACGTCAAAGATCAAAACTAGTGCTCTGACCTATTGTCATTGACCAAAGCAGAAATACCGATGCTATGATTTTCAACTACTGTACTTTGAATGATGTGTTGCTAAAGAAGACATGATGATGGGCTTCTTTAGAGATGTTTTTTGTCATCCAGAAAGTGTTACAGAATGTCATGTCTGCTCTTGAACTTTGAAAATAATTGTTGAGAAAATAATGTTTTGAATTTCATCTGTGTGCTGTTTCTTCTTCCTCAATGAATACCATATATGTAATTAATAGGAGTACATGAGCAAAATGTCAAGAGGACTGCAAGACCAAAGATAAATGATGTTGAAATGGATCCAACAAAGCTGAAATTCTCCTGAAGGTGAATCCCAATCTTTTCTTTAGAGTTGTAGCCTCAAATCTCTAACTACACTTCTCCTGCTGTTTGTTTGGGCTTCCAAATTCTATCATGCACACCTAACATAGTACTGCACAAAAACACATCTAAATTTAACTAAATACAGCACATTGCAGCTATTCTGCCATGTGTAAAAACAACAATATAAAGCCTTCAAATCAGAGAAACTAATTCTTGGTACACAGACCCCTGGTGTACTTTCAACAGTTTGCTCACCTGCACTCCTGCTGGCAAGACAACAAATGCGGTAGTCGTGGGCCTGATGCAATTGAACAACAGGGATTTGTGTCTTGTTCAATGGCTCTTCAGTGAGAGAAATGCTTTTCAACAGAATTGTGAACCCAATTATCACTCTAACAACTGGTAGTCCGACTGAAATGAACTTGAGACATTTGCCAAACCATGCTTAAGTCATCCATCTCACCACTGCCAGCGACTCCTGCATTCCTCTCAATGCATCCCATTTTCCAAAATCTTTGAGACACAAAAAATATGCTCCAAAGTCCATCAACAGATTCTAATTTTAATCAAATGTGGGTGTGGATTTTCAAGTGTGAATAAACTGGCCTGGGAATCCAAGGAAAATAAAGAGACACAAGACTGCACTCCAAGGTTATTAGAGATAAGGACCACTCACAACAAGATGAGCCAAGGAGGGATAAGGATGTCGTTTGTTGTTTGAACAGTGAGTGATCAGCACCTTGCCAATAATGGTGTGTGATAAAATGTGTGTATACTACTTACATTTTGATGAGTTCTCTTCCATCTGTGGTCAAGAAGCTGGTCAGAACACTTTTTTTCATTTTAAAGTTAAAAATTCAGGTATGAATGGCTGGCATGTTGTGCATCTGCATAGGTTCAATGTGTCTTCAAGGGATGAATTTAAGTCAAAATGATGTCCTCAATATGTGAAAAGACGCATTCCTGCAAAGTTTAAGCTCCTGGTTTCTGTCTAAACCCTTGAGATATAATTCACTTACTTCATACTTACACATACCCCCAAAACCACAGTCAACTGCAAAAACAAGCCAAGCTTAGATACTATAATATGACCAAACCTTTTGAATCATACCACCATAGGTTGAACCTAAGAACTTTTTGCTCATAGTTTGAGGAAACTGAGGAGGCTACGCTGGAAAGGGGTTTCAGATACAAATTGAAACATTTATGAAGCACAAAACTGGTGCAAATTGCATTGGTTTGACTTGAAACTCAACAAACCCAAAGGGAAAAAGATGTAGAGAAAATATTATCACAGAAAAGAGAGGAGAAAGACAGAAAAAAGAACAACGCTGATTTGTATGTATTTGGGATTCTACTAATTTGATTTGATTACTGTTTTGCAATGAAGGATTTGACTTCCTTTAAGCTAGGGGCGGCAGTGGCTCAGCGGCAGAGCAGCTACCTTGCAGACAGATCACCCCAGCCATCAGTGGATCGAATCCCGCTCCCGCCATGATATCACCAGAGTGTGAGCTGATGGTGGGAGGCGCCAGCTCACCCCCCAGCCACTGCCAAGGCACCCCCGAGCATGGCGCTGTCCCCCCCACAAGCCACCCAACTTGGGGCACGTTTCAGAAGCCGCTGCCCATCACTCTGCCTCCCAATGTGTGTAGTTTGTTGTGTGTATTAACTGCATGCTTACAGGCCCCCTTGTGTGCTGAGTTCAGGGGGCCTGTATATACTGTTAAAAACTAACACAGAATCTATATACTATACCTGAGTGACAATGTAATTTCCCCTTGTGGGATTAATAAAGTGCACTTCTTCTTCTTAAGCATAAATATTTAAGCTATGTAAGTCTGTGTGTGAGAGACAGGCTGACAGACAGTAGCCACAATGGGTAGGGAGTCATTTTACCTTGAGCAGCTGTACTCTGACTCTGTTGTATGCTTTCAACCAGCGAACTTTGGATGGAGAGCAAGGTGGAGGGCCATCTTTAAAGAAGCTGAGAAAAGGGATAAAAATCATCAGGGATAAAGGCGCATGTTTCAAAAAGACAACATACAGTCAAAAGATTCCTGAGAAAAAGGACTCAACTTCAACTTTGCTTTAGAATGTAGAATACGTTTTTTGGCAGATGCTCTTCATAAGGCAAAGTTTTAATTTACAACAGGGACGTAAAAACATTTATTTGTCAAAGAGGAAAATCAATATATAATATGTGATTGATTTCCTTCAACATCAACCGAAACCACAGCTATGCAACAATTATCCATCTGAAACTTGGAACTTTCATTTTATTTTTTAGGGTTCTTTCCCTCACCTCTAACAATCCTGTGTGTTATATTGCCTTTCAAATTACGTTGCAAGTGGGATTTCTTTATTGTGTGCTATATTGATTATTTACATTTAAGTTATATTTACAATAAGGCTGTGTTCAGTGACTTTAAATGTTTGCACAATTCCTTTAGAGTATTCTCAGCACATACTGTGGAATATAATGTAGCCAAATTAACAATGTTAATAGGACACGATGAAAGACAATTTAAAAACAATTTAGCTGATAAAACCTGAGCTCCCAAACGTCATCACTGTATCAAAGTGGATTGTGTAGAGAAAAAGAGTATTGACTGATCTTGTCTGCTTACTGTGAGATGAAAATAATTAAAAGAATTATGTTGCTGGGTCTTGTGCTTAAATGAACAAACATCTGTTGTAGTAAGGTTAAACAATTATTACATTTGTTACTGTTGGACATGCAATTACTGTTTATCTAATGAATTCCTATTTTATTCAATTCACCCACTATAAACAAAATGTTTTTTGTGGTCCAGCCCTAAGTCCAAAACTGATTTGAGGTGCAATCGGTCCCACTGTATCTGGCACAAACAAACAAGAGTATTACTCCCACAGTAAAAAATGGAGGTTGCAATGTGATGTTGTTGGGATGCTTTGTTGCTACATGTCTTAATTTACTTGACATAATTGAGGGAAACATGAATTCTAATCTCTATCACAATATTCTGAAGGACAATATCAGATAGAAGATCAAGACAAAGTGGGTCAGAGAGCAAGTCAGTGATACAAAGCAAAAGAATCCAAGTCTGATAGGCTGAATGAAATGAGATGTTTGAAGTGGATCTAGACAGAGTCCAAACCTGAGTCCCCATCAAAAAAGCCACAGCAGGATCTGCAAACCAGATCATTCTCACAAAAACTCCAATGTAGCTGCACTGAGGCAGTTCTGCAAAGACATACCACTGAGAGGGTCATCAAAACTGCTGGGCTGCAGTGATCACTGTCAAAAGTGAGACAACCAACCATTCTGTTCTGGAGGAGGAATATTTTTGATTTATGCACCAAATAAATTTTTAAATTTTTTTTAAATAAGCTGACCACCTAAAACATGCATTTTATGTTTAAGTTACCATTGCTGTACATTAAATTACAGTATATTCAAAGCACTGATATACTTGGCTTTGTGGTGCACAAGCAATAGAAGATCCAAAACATTTTCACAACACTGGAAAATGACCAGCCGTAACATTTATAGCCATTGATAGGTAAACAAATAACATTGCTGATACTCCTAGAATGGCACTTGTCCTTTGGTTGGATATTTCTGTGGCGACATTTTGATGGAAGCAGGAAGAAAATTGGTCTACATAAAGTTCCGAGGGGCATGACATCATTATCAGTTAATTGTTTTGCCTCTGTTGACCCTCCCCCCCACAAGATGCCCATACATTAAAGAGGATTTTTTAATGCAAAAGACTTTCCACCAGCTTGAGTTTGTACTCATTAGAAAACAAATCTAAGATGACAAATCATTCTCAAAATATTTCTCAATAAACCTCTGTTTTACATACCTGATTTTACTTTGTGTATTCTCATTACAATTGTCTGTCATAGGTTTGGGCAGAGTGACCAAAGAATCATCGAAAGCATCATTGGATCCAGGCTCTTGTAATGGATGCAGCTCCTTCTCAACCTCCTCCTCCTGCTCCTTTTGGTTTTCCCAGGTGGATGGCTGACTTTTGAGATGGGGACGAGGACTGGTGGGACCTTGGCTCTCCTCCAGCTCAGAGCTGAGCTGGGAGCTGGCCGGGCTGAGGTTGCCTGATGAATCAAAGCGACTGCTGTCTGGTGGACTGCGGGAGGATTAAATTGTTGTTTAGAATATAGTAAATATTTAGAAAAGCAACATGCAACTAAAAGAAGAATTTTAAGTTTTAGGTCCTAAAACTCAATATTCAGGAAATTTCAACTGAATTAACATAATCTGTAAGATTATTGTAATTACTACTCATAATATTAAGATTTATTACTGTATATCATAACATAAAATAAATTTCTATATTGTACATTCTTAAAAGTGAATTATTTCAGCTTCAGATACATGGTTTTATTTTTATTTAGAATATTTATGTTGTATTTTCTTACATAAAACTAATTAATCTGAGAAAATGAGCACTCGGAGTAACAGAATAAAAGACACTCATTATATCAAGGGAGGGGGTTAGGTAAAACAAGGAAAACTAACAGGGTTTAATGGGGTCAGCTGAATGAATAAGGTGGATTGTAACACATCGTCAATAGAGGACTGCTGTCTTTTCGAAGTTTGATGCTCATAATCCATGATAGTAATGGAGCAACAAAATGGTGATGGCGCTACAGCAGTTTTTCATCGTCATAAACATTGTGCCTAAAAGCCTGTATATGGATGCAGTAAATGACCTTTTTAATTTAATTACTATTACAGGGAATTTACCTGCTCACATATTGTATGTACCACTTAATGAGAAAGGCTGGCAATTATTTCATTGAATGTGTTGATATGTCAATAACATTGAAATTAATTCTGTAGGACCAATGGAGATGTAGTTAAATGTTCTAATAAAAAAGTTTAAGTGGCTAATACAACAGAGGAGTATTATGCGGCTGCTAGATTGAGAGTGCTAAAAAGTAAACGGCTTTCAGAAGCATGATTTACTTTGTTTTGGGCAAAGGCCAAACTGATTTTCACTATTTCTTGTACTCAATTGTGTAGCCCACCTCTATGGTGTGCACTGCTACACCATCATAAATCTATCCGAGGTCGATTCATACAAGCTAAGTGGGTCAGACTTGAAGAATAATTAAGAAAACTGCAGGGAACAAAGAAAGGTGAGGCTAACTATCTAGAGATAATGAATACATACCACATTTTTTCACATATTACACTTCCATTGCACTCAGGAAAGCTTTTACTGAGGCAATGTCAACACAGAATACCACCATTACTTTTACACATTATGGTGAGCACCTTTCAAACAAGCTATCATTTACATTCCTTGACTTTGATGATGAAACCTACACTTAATAATCATTATTATGTAGCCTGTATGACTATTAAGTGGATGTACAATAAGTGATAAGAAATAAATATATCTTGTTGAACAAATATAAAAATTGAAAAAATGATTAGGAAACTATGTTATATTTTGGGAAGGATCCAGGAAAAAGGTTTATAAAAAGGAAATGAAGAATTGTGGTCCAAAAGAAAACTAAACAGGCAACAAACAACAGGGAAGGGATTAAATTTTTACTCTACATGAGTGTGATAAATGAACATCATTTATCATACAAATTTTACTAGCCTTTTTACAGCTTCCTTTGTCAACAAGTCCTTTGGCTGCTCTGTGTCCAAACCAGCATGCATGATGTCAGGTGTGCCAGCTACACTGCTATCTACCTCACATGGGGTGATCTCTAATTGGTGTTTATCCATTACTTCTGATGGGGCAACTGGGGGAGAGGGAAGATCAGACTGTGATAGCTCTGGGAGAGTGTCACAGCTTCCAGTTTTTGAAGTTGGTCCATCGTCAGTACCACTGGCATCCGCACTTTCAGTTTCCCCAGAACCTGAGCGATGTTTTTCAAATTTTGGCTCAAAATTTTCATCCACAGGTTGTTGAATTTGGTTCTGAGATTGGGCTGTGACCACAGGAGTATTGGATTCAGCATTGGTAAAGTTAGGGTTTTCAAACATTGAGTTGAGTTTGGTACCAAACACAGATGAAGTAAGAGATGGTTTGTCAGTTGCAATTGGCGTTTCATCCTGCAAAATACCACCTGAAAGTTTTTTAAACCCAGAAAAGAAACCCTCATCTGTCTTTTGTGGTTGTGGTGTCTTGTCACCAGTTGCAGAAGATGAATTAGTAGAGAAAAGTGATACAATAGAAGATTTACCTTCTGCAGACATGAAGCCAAATTTGGGAGCAGACAGTGTTGGTAGTTCAAAGATACCTTTTGTTTCAGGAACTGAGGTTGGTGGACCTTTCTCAGGCACTTCTGAACACAGTCCCTCTATATTCTCAGCACATTCATCATCCCCTGCATCTGCTTTAGGGAAAATAGTATTCATGGTGGATTCAGTCACAGAATTTTCATCTACTTCTGTTTTGATTGACTGTTCAACCTCCTCGACCAATCCTTTGTCACAAACCCCACAGACTTCACTGTCTTTAAAATTTCCATCTCCACATAGAGATGTCTCTTCTGTCTTTGAAGAAGGTTCCCCTCGTGCAGAATCTGTGCGAGACTTTGGAGGTTCCTGAGATGTGGTTGTTTCAGTACCTTTGAATATACCAAACAGATCACTGCTAAGGGATTCTGTACCAATGCTACCTGCAAGTCCAAAAAATGAGCTTCTCTGTTGTTGTTTCTGCTGGTGTTGCTGTTGCTGACATGGAGCAGGTGATGACCCAAAAAGTGAAACAGATGGACTTGAAAAGAATCCACCAACATTTGCTGATTTATTTGGAGTATTTGGGGTAGAAAACATAGACATAAAGCCAGAAAATGGAACTGAAGGAGGGGGCTTCTGTGGTATTGACTGCATTGGTCCAGTCATTCTAGTACCTGATAACCTTTGACTCCCCATCTGTGGGTGGACTACCCTTGGTCCCGTGATTTGACCTGGTGGCAAAGGAAACCGGTCTGTTCTTAATGGAGGCTGTTGTGTTGGAGGACCAGAGGGCATTGACGACTGAACATTCAAAGATGCCTCAGCTGGAGAAGAGTTTATGATGCTTGGTAAGTTTTCAACAGCAGTATTGTCTTCGTTTGATGAGGAGACCACTGAGCCACAACTATTGTTTTGAGAATGTTTCTGAAAATCATCAGCAAGTACTTCAAGCTCTGATTTAGTGTCAGGGGGCACCTTTGCAATGTCCTCAGAAATAGATTTGAATTCTTCCTCAGATGTTGCTAAACTGGGCATTTCAACTGCCACTGGACCTACCAAGGATTCTGCACTTGTTTTCACTGTGCCTGCTATAACTGAATCAGTCACATTTCTATCTTTGGATTTTTCCACATCTATACCAGTTACTTGTTCATCATCTACAACTTTCAATGGTTCCTGTGGTAATGTATCCACATTTGCAACAATTGTTGAAACTGTTGTTTGTTTTTCACCAGCAACTTTCATTGGGTCTTGAGTGGACTTCTTTGTAACATTGACTTCAGTTTGGTTATTATTGGAATTATCCTCATTTCGTTTATCTGGTTCAGTAATTTTAAGTCCTTCGAAAACAACTTCCACATTTCCTACGTTGATTATATCTGAATTTTCTTCTGATTGGCTGTTGATGACCTCTTTATCAGTTTCATCATTTGTGCATATAATTCTTTCGAACTTCATGTCTGATTCAGTGACATCCTCAGCATCCACTGTATCATGCTTTTCATTGAATTCCTTTTGGATGGTTGCCTCTTTTTCTGAAAGGTTACTGTTCACTTTAACTGTCTCTGTGAAAGAGGTTTCAGCAACAGCAGAAATATTGTCATTGCATTGTACTATGTCTGTTTTGGCAACTGCCAGCAGATGTGTTTGTGGATTGTAATTTTCAGTTACATTTTTATTGATTTGCAAGTTTGTATCTTGACCATCTTGATATATCTGCTCCGTCTGGAGTTCCAACTTGCCTGGTGATGTTGAGAGAGGTGAAGTGGACATATTGTCGATTACCTTGACAAGATGACATGATTGATCTTCTGAAAAATCTTCTCTATCTGAGGGTTTTACTTTTTCCAAGCATTCATCTTCCTTCGGAGGAGCAGCTGTTTCTGGCTTTGCCTGAGTGTCCTCATGGGATGATATTCCAAATAAACCAAACCCAGTCTTAGTTTTGTTGTCATCTGTATTCCCACTGAGTGAAAACACAGAGGAAACTTTGAAAAAGCCATCTGATTCAGGTGGCTTGGGTGTAAGACTTGTTCCTGATGTTTGCTGATTTTGTCCACCAAAGATGGAGAACAGTCCTTTGCCAGAGGGCTCAGAAGCTCTGGGTGGTAGTGGTGTGACTGTTGGTTCAGATGAAGCAATTCCAGACCCAGATTGGGGCTTGGCACCAAAACTTCCAAACTTGGAAAACAAACCTGTACTGGTGGCTTCTTTCTGTGTAGCAGTACTGGAGAGGGTTCCACTAAATAGTGAAGATCCAGTGGAATGTCCTCTGGATGTTGCACTGTCTCCACAATGCTCTCTAGGTTTTGGTGGTTGCTGAGGTGCAGTTGCACCAAACATGGAAAACAAGCCCTTTCCTGGAAGCTCTTTGGTTGGGGGACCTCTAGGTTGCGCACCCACACCAGTTTGACCTCTTGGGGCAGGTGTTGGCTGATTACTAGATCCACCAAACATGGAGAATAAGCCTTTTCCCTCTTGTTGGGCTGGCAGTGATGGTGTTAGGGCTGGATCTTTGGATCCCAGTGGAGATGGAGCATTTGATGCCCCAAACATTGAGAGAAACCCTGTACCAGCAGTACTCTTGTTGGATGAACCAGGAAGAAAGCCACCAAACTGTTGGGATACTGTTGAGCCACTAAGCAAAGAAAAAAAGCCTTCCTCCGGTTGCACATCAGGACATTCAGTCTCAGACTGACTAGCCTTGACAACTAAACTACTAGTATCATAAACACTGATTCCATCTGTGGGAAGTTTCAAAGGTCTGGTTTTAGTGTCAGATAAACTAATATCACAATCATGAAGTGGAATAATTTTTCCAGATATGTTTGTTACTTCTTGTTGTGGTACTGCATCAAGGTTTTTAACATCGTCAGGCAATTCAAAATCTGAAGTTGTGCTATTATCCTCCTGAGTTAACTCAGTGACCGTTTCAACAACTTCTTTTGGTGCTGGCTCTAAACCTTTGTTTTCAACCTGGCAGACAAGGCCACTTGAAACTCTAACTGTTTCAAGTGCTGATATGTCAGAGGCTGTTGAATTCAGCTCAAAAGCTGACTCATATGCCACAGTAGTATCTGCCTCAGCTTCTGAGTGGGCAGTTTCTGTGGTTGAGCTTATATTGTCCAGGGTGGGTTGTGATTCATATGTATTGGCATAAGTGTAGTCAGATGTAGACTTGGACTGCTCTGTTTCAATGACAGCTTCTCTGCTACTTATTCCTGAGCCCCTAGCATCCTCTGATAAAACAGAGACTGCAGCAATATCAGAAGGCAAAGAATCCTTGAAGTCTGTAAGTGTTTCTTCATCAGGAGCAATGCCTTCAGAGGCAATGTCTTCTAGGAGTACAGACTTGGTATCTTCTTCTGGTGAACTTGCTGCTGAGACAAAAATATGGGGCAGTCTAATGTAAGGTTTTGGCTCACCTGGCTCAAAATTCTTGTCAACAGGAGCCACATCTGAACAATTAATGCCAATGTATATTGACCTTGGGTGGTTGATCTTCTCTTCTGATAAGTTATGCATTAATTGCTCATCAGAGGAAGAGGCTTTAAGTGATATTATTGAGGATGTTTGATGAAATGAATCACACCCAACTGTGCCTTTTTCTGTTTGTGATTCAGTATGTATTGATGGTGTTGGAGACAACTCTGTCTGTATGGCTGCAGATTGATCTTTGGATAATTCCAATGGTGGGGAAGATGCCAGCTCACCTACATTTGTCAGTGAGTTAGATTCAGTAAGATTCAAACTCTCCTTGTTAAACACAATGTCTTCATCCAGTAATTTTATATCAGAGTCCTCTTGATCACATACAAATGTTGGATCACATGGTGGGGAACTTGACATTTGTCGGCTTAAATGCATTTTCTCTGATCTTTTAACAACCGGGGTTGTTTTTACAATTGTCTCATCAGCATCACAAAGTACAAGAGACTGGCTAAATGTGGATGCCTCAGGTGTAATTATAACATCTTTGGAAACAATTGTCTGTGTTGAACTAATTTGAGGCCTGCAATCTACTAGTACCATCTCAGCCTGAGAATGGTGGGGAATGACAGAAATTGGTTTTGTACTTCCTGAGGATTGTGAACTTAAATTACTAAATAATGAAACCAAACCCTTAATAGAGGTGGATCCTGCTGGGGTTGCAGATAAAGGTGGACCTTGCATTTCAGGTCCCTGGTTTACTGAAAGATTATATTTTGTGGTGGGTTTTGAACACCGATATGTATTAACAGTGCTTGAGGGTACAGTTGGTGAGCGATTTTGTTGGAGAATGACAGAGTATTGATCGTGTTGTTTTGAAAGTTGTTCTTTTGCATAATCAGTATTTCCACTGATGTGCGTAAGTTGTGATGTAAAAGAGGGATCAGTTGTATGTCTACCATGTGGTTGCTGAATAACCACAGCAGGTGATTTGGCATTCACAGTCGGTGGTGTAGAAACTGTATGGGATCTGGCACACATAGGCTGAATAGAAAAAGCAGGTAAGATCTGTTCAGTGCGTGACATTTCCTCACTATCTGAAGGGGTTTCCCCAATGCTCCCATAGCTACCCAATGTTGGCTGCTTAGTAAGACGTTTGGATTTAACAGTCATGTCAGGCTGAACAATTGTATCTTGTCTTTTGAACTTTGGTTGTGATCTAGCACTGTATGAAATATTTTTTTCAGAAGAATGTAGATTGCTTTGAATAGTCTCCATGAAAGAAACTGAAGTATTGATTTGGCCAGAATTTAATTCTGTTTTTGATTGCATTTTGTGATGCATTTTGGACTGAGTCATGGACTGTTTCTCAGTGGAATATTGGTGATGTTGTAATCCCTTAATGTGAGAATATTCAGCTTCTTTGACCTCCTTAGAAGTGGATCGAGATTTGTGTTGCCGCTGATGATAAAGACTAATCTGAGAATAGATATTTGGAGAGGACATATCTGTTACATCTTGAAGACTGGTAACTGAAGTTCTATTTTGAGGACCCAAACTTAAGTCAACAGTACCCAGTGTTTTCTTTAATAAATGTCTTCCACTTTGCATCCTTTCAAAGTTTTCTCTTCTTCCTATGTTATTAGTGAAATTCATGGGTTGATTGTGGTCTGGTTCACTATGATTACTTGATATCTTAGTTGTATTTTTGCAGTCTTTGGCAGAGAAATCAACTGGCTTACTTTTTTGGCAAGTATTTTGGTAGGTGGTCCTTGGAAATGAAATGAGTTGAGCACCAAAGGAACTATTCCTTCTTACAGCTATTGTGTTTCTCATGTGAGGAAGTGATTCTGAGTGTTTCTGTTGTGATTTGAAAGACATATCAAGGGAGTTTCTGAAGGAGTTGGCAGGTGCTGTTGCCCCATGATCCACTCGTGATCCATTGCCCACTAACCCTTGCTGCAACGGCCCTTGAGATCCCAATAGCGGCTGTTGAATTTCAGGTTTGTCCTGGGAGCAAAATGTTTCCACAATAAGAGAAACACTGTCAGAATCTACGTGACAGTTTGCTAAGCTTGATTTTCTTGTCCTTACCAGTGACACTGGATCTGAATAGTTTAACATAGTGTCTGATTTACAAACCTTTGTTGACATATCTAATGAGCCTTTAATAGAGTTTGCTGGAGCCGTAGAGAGTTGCTTGATAGAGAACTGTGACATATCATTGGTCTCACTTTGACTGGAGCCTTGCCATGTCATACAGGTAAGAGGCAGTTGTTGAACAGGAAGAATGTTTCCATCAGGATTTTGCTGTTCATGCATAGGCTGTGGTCCCTGACATTGGTTCTGGATTGTGGTCACACATGGTGCTGGTTCAACTTCCAGAGAAATTCCAATGTAATCTTTTCTGTCAACTGCTCTTTTATTTGGTTTATTAAGAAGTGAAAGTGCTTTGGTATGACAAGGTTCTTCCAATGCTTTCTGACATGTCTGAGGTGGTTTTGGTGACATATCCAGTGCTGTAGCTGAGATGGATGTCTGATGCGTTTGAACAGAAGTTGATGTCCATAAAGGTGAATGGTTTGACAGAGCAAGCTGCACATTTGATGTAGAACTGACAATATTTTCAAGTGAATCTTGAGAAGGAACATCTACTATTAGGGGTACTCCAACAAATTCTTTCTGTGCAAGTCCACGGATACTTGGTTTGCCTGTCACGAGGGATAGAGCTTCATTAAGAGGGCCATCTGTCTTTACTTCCAGACCTGCCTGCTTCAATTTGACGGAACATTTAGAAGTCATATCCAGTGCAGCCTTCACTGTGTTGGCTGGTGCTGTATCTTTCTGTTGGGCTTTACAAATTTCAAGGAATTCCCCAGGCTGACTCAACAAGGACAAGGATTGTTGTCTCTGCTGTATCAGATTAGCTTTGATGGTGTGGCAATTATATTCTTTAATTAGTATTGAATCAATGTGTTCTGTTGCAGGCTCTGCTGATTCTCCTCTACATGACAAGTCAATGGATTTATTATGGATAGATTTTGTGTCCATTGCCTCCAAAGAGAATGATTTTTTCTTTGACAATGATAGTGCCTCACAGACAGTATCTTTTGCTGGTATAGAAATTTGATGAATGTGCTGAGTTGTCTTGGCAGACATGTCTATTGTTGCTTTAATTAAATTTGCTGGTGCAGAGTTGTCTTGGCGTTGGCAAGCCATTCCACTAGGCTGTGACCGAGGAATCTGCTGCGTGAAACCAGATTTAACCACTGGTGAGATTTGAACCATCTTATGCAAATTGAATGATGGATGTGGTTGATATCCTTGAGCATTAACTTGCTCATTCATAACAGGGCTCATTGGTGATGAGGAGTGTATAGAAGGTAGCAGTCCAGTTTTTGATTGCTGTCTCTGACCTTCACCAAGACAAGACTCTTTACCGGGATTATATGTCATTGAAGAGCTTCTTGTTGTAATGTTAGTATTAGTGTTGGATGAAATTCCTGTTTTACCCTTGTCAGAGGCTGTAACAACAGTTTTGGTTGTTTCACTTAAAGAAGTATTACCCAAGCCCGATGGTCTTGGAATTTGCCTTGTAATTGAGACTTGATCAACTTGAGTGGGCAATATGTGCTCTGATTTGATGTGCTGACGTAAAGACACATAGTTGGTCTGAGGTGTTCTCAGAATTGAATCCCTTGGACTTTGTTGTGATGTGCTGTCAGTGGAATATTCTGAATTTGGCCATACAATTTCTACTTCCTCTTTCTGTTTGGTAAGATCTACAGCACTAGTGGTGTTGACAGGTAAGTTCACATTTGCTTCAGCATCTATCAGCTTTCTCTCTTTAGATCTCTTCATTTTATGCTTTGTAAAATTGACAACTGTATCCTTTTGCATAGATTCCATTTTGGCATCTGTTGTATCATTTTGTTGGATATCTTCGCTTCTATTAACTGTGGCAGAAAGGTCTAGAACTTTATTGCCTTTTTGAGTCTCTAGAGGTGTGCAATTTTGTTTGTAAAGATGGGCTTCATTACATACCACTGAGCTGTCATTCAGTATATTTAACTGAGGCGTACATTTCTTAGTTGAATGTTGTGGCTGCTTATGATTCGCTGGTGAAATGATGCTGACATTGCTATTTTCAGATACACATGAAACTGTCGATTTGTGTGATTGTGATAATAATTTGGGATTGTCTGCCTGTGATGGCTGCCTACAAAACTTGGGTTTCTGCGTTAAAAGAGAAGGTGCACCCACTGTTGTAGATGTTGTAGTAGGTAGAGTCCCAGCAAACGTCACTTGTGTTGAACTAACTGAAGTGGTTTTAGAAGCATTTGGTGAAGCAGGCAATTTCCTTCCCAACTGCAAAAATCTGGGAATGTTTGAGGATGATTGGGCCTGTGGAATTTTTGTGGATTTTTCTGCAGTCTCTGAAATCTTGTTCGACACCAATGGTGATACAGGATGTGTTGATGATGGCTGTTTATCATTACTCGTTTGTGGCTTAGAAGACGTTCCAGTGATTCCACCAATACCGGAAAATATGGAGCTTGATTTTTGTTTTGAGTTGTCAGCAAGTCTATCATCTACATGAGCAATCGTTATTTCAGGTATTGGGTAATGTTTATTCAGAGAAATTTTTGTAGCTGGATTCCTTAATGAAGGTGAACATGAGACTGTAAAAACGTCTTGGTTGGTTTGATTCTTCCAATATGGTCCTCCATGTCCCCCTTTAAGTGATTTTAAAGTAAGATCAGCTGCCTCCATTGGTTCCTCTAGAACGCTGCAACTGCTTTTGACAGAGTCCACCTTGATCTTTTTAAGTTTGTACACAGTAAAGTCTATGGGCTGTTCCACTGAAGAAGATATAGATTCCTGAAACATTTGAGAGAAGCTTTCCAAATTCATGTTCATTATTTTTTCACCTTTTCTAAGAGCAAAAGTTAGGTCCATGGGTGGATCTGGACACACAAATGTATTCTGTTGCTCAGCTGGAATCCAGAAACCTTTATCTTCATTGCAGAGAGGGATTTTAAAGCCACAAAGTGTCACTTTGTCCTTTTGTGCTTGCTTCAAAATGCTAGCAATATTTTCTGTAACATTTCCTAGAGCTTGTACATCCTCCGGTGCAGCACAGGCATAGAGATGTCTACCAGCTCTGTCAGTTAAAAGGGAGTAAATGTATTCATCGTCTGTATAAACATAATATCCACAGTCCCCAATGTCAGCTGGCCACCACATCCCTTGCTCCAAAAGTGAAAGCCATTGTTGATACCACTCAGAATCAGTAAAGAGCATTTCATCCTCCTCATCTCCCGAAGCCCTTGCAGATGTGCTCAAATCCATAGCACCATGTGTTAAATCCAGTGGACCCATTTTTGTGGCAAGTTGCTTTAGAAATTTGGTTGCTGATTTCAAACCAAAGTCTTTATATTTTACATCACGACAAACAACACCTTTTTCCATGACTTTGCTGAATTCATGAACACTACATTCTGTAACTGACTGACATCTACTTAACCGTGTCTTTGGTTTATCCATGGACAGATTTATTGTGCTTCCTTCAACAATCCAAGGTTTTATTTTCTTATCAAGGTTATTCAAATGGTCACAGCTACTCCAGGATTTCAAGCCTCTACAAGTCATGTCAAACACAACAATATCTTCATCTGGCTCCAAGAAATGATTTCTGCTCTTAACATGTTGAACAGCAGGATTCTTCCAAGGATGTGAGGGTACATTGAAATCACTAATGTCTACTTGCACAGGATTTAACCATATAGGATTCTCCAAATGAGGTACTGTAACTGCTGGCGGTATATTCCCTTGGAATGTTTTGGAGCATTCATGAACTTGAGCAGCAAGGGCTTCAGCAAGGGCATAATCATTGAGTTGCTGCCATAGAAGAGCTTCGATGAGACATTGATGCTCATACAGCTCTGGTGGAATAACACCATGCTCTGTAAAGTTGTATAAAAGGTCCTTGTACCCATATTCATGTGCTGTCCCATACAAAAGACGTTGAATTTCCTCAAGGTAATGCTGGGTTTGGGAAATTGCGGGATCATGCAAAACCTGAGATTGCACAGGTTCTCTGTGAGGATCAATATATGTACTAGCTGTAACAGCACAAGTTGTTTGTGTACTTGAAGGAACAATATCTTTAGTCTTTGTTCGTAAATTATTAAGAAGGCCTTTGTTGGTTTCTTTCCTAGTAACAGAAATGATACTGTCACTATTGCCTGTTTTGAAGATACTGGATAACAAACCAGGAGATGTGCTACTCATGCTGGTTTTTGCTTCTTCTTTCTCAAATTGAGGGGTTGAAGACTGCTGTGTCATTGAGGATGACTCCTCTGTGGCATTAAAAAGACCAGACAGGAAACCTTTTTGAGCCGGCCCCTTTAAATCCTTATCCATGCCTACATTTTGTGTGGAATGCGAATTTACGGTTTTGATTCTCTGAATCTGTGGTCGTCCTTGTCCTGCACATGACTGATGTTGTTGCTGTACTTTATGAATTTTCACCTGTTCAGAAAGTGATGGTGACTGCTTAGTGGTACCTGAAATTTTGTTCTTCAGACCAGAGAATAATTCCCCAGATTCAGAATGGCCCGGATTTTGCCCAGATTCAACAGACGATTGGCGTGGTTTACCTTCGGGTTCAGAAGACTGGTTTTCCAGCTGTTCACTTTCACCAGATCCAAGCTTCAGTATACTGGAAAGCAACCCTCCACTTTTATTAGGCTGTTGGGTTACTAAATGTTGTGGATTTTCCATTTTACCTGACTTTTGTTGGTGGTCAGGTGTCGTCTGACCAAAAAGACCAGACAAGAAACCACCTTGGTGATTGGATTGAGGTAATTTGTGATCAGGTCCAGCTTTCAATTTGTTGGCCTGCTGAGAGCTAGACTGTGAGGTGGGCTCTTGTCCATCTGTAGATGCCAATTTATTAAAAAGTCCTGATAATAGACCACCTTGCTGGGGCTCTGGTGCAGGGGCTGCAGGCTGTGGTGGTATTTGATTTTGCCTTCGCAGGGGCTGCCTGTTACTTTGTTGTGACTGGTGCTGATTTGGACAACTAACAGGTGGCTGCGGTTGTGCAGAAGGGGTAGAACCTGCTGAAAATAGACCTGAGAAGAAGCCTCCTTGTTGGTGAGATGGTGGGTCGGTTGTCTTAATGCCAGCTTTTTGTGCCTGTTGTTGCTCTGGTTCAGTTTCCACTGCAGATTGTGAAGTACCTGCATCTGCAATTTTGCTCAATAATCCAGATAACATTCCTCCTGGAGACTGTTGTGAAGGAACTTGGTGTTTCTGCTGTAGGTTTTGTATGTTGCTCTGTTCCTGACTAGACTGTTGCAAAGAAGGGTCACTTTTTTGTTGTTTTTGCAAGGTCTTTGCTGTGTTCACAGGATGAACAGAGTCTTGGCCTCCAGCTACAAAAAGACCAGATAAGAATACTCCTTGCTGTACAGGGGATTGCTGTGTTGATTTTTGGTTAATCTGTTGGCCAGGAGAATCTGACTGCAGCTGTACTGATGTAGGATTGGGTTCCACAATCTTGTTTAAAAGTCCTGAAAATATGTTACCTGATTTCTGGTTGGGTTGTGCAGAGTGAACAGGTCCTGCTGGTGATTGAGAAGTGGTTTCTGTGAATTTCAACAAACCCCCAAACAATCCACTAGACTGCGACATTGTTGTTTCCATCTGATGTAGTTTTTCATTTGTTGTTGTGTCAGAATGTTTTTGTTGTTTGAGTGAGGGAACAGGTTTTCTTAATTGTTGGTCAGGTTGCTCTGTGTTAATAGGGGGTGCTTCTGACAAAATGTCTGCTGACTGGCTAGGAGGAGTGGATAACTTATTCGAGGTTTCATCAGGTTCTTTAGTTTTTGCTAAATTTTCAGTTGCATTCGGTTCTGAGTCTTGACTGCATTGGGTTGGCTGAGACCCTATCATGCTGTCTGTAGCTCTTTTTAAGAGTCCAGATAGAAGTCCTGTAGAAAGTGGTTGTGTGGCCTGATCAAGCTTTGGAGTTGAAATATGACTAGATTGACCTACTGGCAATGTCGAGTGTGATTGATCAGTTCCAAATTTCAAAAGTCCAGACAAAACACCTGACTGTTGTGGGGCAGAACTAGGTCTTGTTGTGGGGGAAGGCTGGGATGGTGAAAACAGGGCAGAAAATAGCCCACCTTGTTGAGGCTGACTGTCCTCACCCTCGGATTTCTTGTCGGATATCACATCTTCTGCTGAGCCTCCTTTCAGTAACCCAGAGAAAATTCCCTGAGCCTGTGATACTTGTGGTTGCAATTGGCTTTGTTTATCCAGCTTAGAAGAAGTTTGATCTTTAAATGTGACATTTTCTTCAGGCTGGACATCTGTCTTGTTGTGGGGATCTTTTTGAGACAATCCCTGCTCTTTGGTCGATTCTGTTCCACAGACAGTACTCCCTGTGTTGTCAAGGACCATTTGTTCTGAATGTGTCTCACTTTGATCACTTGGTTTGGTTAGTATTACAGTGGGAGTTATGTTTGGTTTAGCAGATTCACTTTGGGCTACTTTAAACAGGTTTGAAAACCAGCCAGTTTCTGTGTTACCTTTAGGTACACTTTCAAGTAGTGCAGCACGACTTGGAGAGGGAGTTCTTGCAGGGCTGTGGGATGGACTTTTGTGTGGAGATCTATTATCTTCACCTGATGCAAACTTAAGAATCCCTGACAGCACACCTTCTGATTTTGCTGGGTTGGTTGTGGAAATATTTTCTGAGGATAAAAATGGTAGATTGAGCTTGTTGTCTAAAAATGATTCTTTTGCAGGTTTGGTGTCAGTTTGCAATGAAATTTCAGAAGGAACTGTCTGCATTAAGGTTGACAGAGACTTCTTAAATGGACTGAAGAATCCTGTTTCCTCTGAAGTGCCTTCAGGTTTTGATTCAGAATGTGCAGGTGTGGTTCTTTGCTGAATGTCAGGTAGCTCACCAGATGACTCTGTCTCTGGGAGAAGCTCTACAGAACCACTTTCCATTTCCTGCATAGCTGATCCATTTGCAGAATCTGGTCTTGCTTCAGATGTTAGCTGATGTTCTGTTTGTGAGTCCTCTCTGCTAGGACTTGTGGCTACTGATGACTCTTGGGATACAACATTTGTAGCAGATGCACTGTGTTGCTCTGATGGCTGAGGTGATGTCTCTCTAGATGGAGGTGAACTGGAAAAAAGTCTCATTGGACTAAGCCTTCCTAACATGGATTCAAACCCAGATTGTAAAGGAGTTGATGCACTACCTTCTACTCCTGTCACAACATGTGCTTGCGCTCCATCAGTATCAGCTTGCCGAATAGGTTCAAAATTCTGAAAAGGCAAAAGAGACTGAAGAGAAAACTTTTTCTCTGAGTTGGGCTCTTGGACAGCCGGTGGGACAATTGCTACTCGAGAGGAACTACCTCCACTTTTGGGAATAAATGAAAGCAGCTTTGAAATACCAGATTCAGGTTCAAGTGAAGTTTGGGGAGCAGGTGGATCCTTTGTAGTGTTAGCAGGGGTTTCTTTGGCTTCATTGTTTGATTTAGGAATTAAAGAGAGCAGTTTTGAAATACCAGAGTCAGTCTGTGGTGGTTGGGGTGAAGGACTGGAGCCAGAAGCTTCTGTCTCTGCTGTAGACTTTGATCCTGTGATTGTACTGAATAATGAGCTCATGGCATTCTTTACACCAGCCACACTTTGTTCAACTACGCCATCCTCTTTTATTTCAGGTTTGACATCATCACTATTACTGTCCACAGGCTGCAGAACTTTAGCATCATTTGGCAGTGCTGGGAGTTTTCTTCTTGTTGATTTTGGCATTGACTCATAATAATTGATTTCCTCCTCTTTTACAGCCAGGTATTCAGACACTGAACTAACTAAATTTTTAAGTTCATCCATTGCATCTACATATTCATCACTTGGCTGCTCTATAGAAGACACTGAAGGATCTTGTCCATGTCCTGTGTTCCCTTTTCTTGAATGACATTGTATCCCAAAAGTTGACGTATGATTGTCAAAATAATAACTTTCATATTCATAACTTGTATCGTCTTCAGTGAACGTCAAGTCATCTAGCTCCTCCTCAGATCCAAAGGAAAACTGCATCTCATCGGATGCGACTGAGCCGTATTCGCTCCTCCCCCTGATCCATGCCGCCTCTTCCCGAGCAGCCTCCTCCTCACAGAAAGCTGCATAGCTCTCAAGAGTGTCCACCAAGGCAGTTTTGGCCCAGAGTCTGGTCTTGTAAAGAAGACCTTCTCTGTCAGTCTGTTGACGTTGCTGTTTGACAGAGGGTATTATATCAATTTCAGGAGGGGATGATTCTTCCTCGAAGCTGCCAGCTTCCTTATAAACTAAACGTACCTCTCCACTACTAAGGCCATGCCTGTGACTGCATGGCCTGCCATTTGATTCAGGGGACAGTGGCTCATATTCTACTGTCTGATAGAATCTGCTCCCTTTGGACTCACATTGGTTGTCACTAATCCTATAGATGATGCTTTTATCTTCTTCCTCCCACATTTTCTGTTCAGCATCCAAGTAAGCATCCAAGACACCGGAGTCAGGCACTTTATATTTACTCTCCCAATCCTCCACACCCATACCTGAGTCAACAGGAATTATTCGTACTGCACCTTTACTGTTTGATCGCCTGGATTAAAAAAGGGAGAGTGCCATGCAGGAAACAGTGTGACATCATGCAAAAAAGTAGAGAGAAACAAAGACAAAAGAGAATCATGAATGAGTAAGAAACAGCAAATCATGCAAAGATTGTGTTCATGCAAGTAAGAAGTAAAATAATGATGAAAAGAAGAGCATACATGTGAAAGGTATTTTGTCTAGTAGTAGGAAAATGTTATTAATTTTTCTCCCCAATGCAAACTGTTGCTTAAACAAATCATTTATGTCATTTATGAAATCTTGTACATTATTACAAGCAACAGATAAACAGCTTCATATATAGTCCACATCAAGCATGAGATCAATAACAAATATAAACCTGCTTAGTAGGACTGCAGCCATTCTATCTATATATCAGCAGTTATCTAACGCTGTACAACTTAATTTTTCCATTTATCCTTTATCAAAACTTTTCTTCCCAAACATCATGAATGCTCAAAGCAAATGGCACATAGGCATAACAACAAATAATATTATAAGCATGACATCAAATAATTCTAAAGCGATACAATAAAGATGAGGACAGACATTTGGCTCTTTGCTTATGTGTGTCAGTGAGTTGGTGTGCGTTTACCTGGGCCCTCTCATTTCTCTATAATCTAGCTCATAGCTTTGTATGGAGTCAGACTCCCTCAACAGAGATTGATGTTGGACTCGCCGTCCAATGGGATACTGATGCACTGACGAATTCGTTTGTGAAGTGTTGTGAAACCGTGGTGGTCTGTTGCCAGTTTCACTGCGGTAGTCACTGTCACGGTCATCCATTGCACTATCATGGTCATCAAAAGCTGAGCAAAGATAACACAAACAATTCAGCAAAACAATGATTATTTCTGAACAAAATCAAGTAATGGTTTTCAAAATATACATTAAATAATAAACTGTAATAGTTCCATAAGACAATACAAAATCCCTCTCTGCTCACCCCTCATGCAAACACTCAATTCACAATTAAGAAAAGTAAGATTTACACTTAAGATTCAGACAAGAAATGAAATAATTTAACATGTTTATTAATTCCTTCAGAATATTATTGCTTAATCTCAGGTTTGATCTGAGAGGCAGACTGCTGACATCGGTCTGATATGAAACTTGTTTTAATCAAATACTCCCTCTTGTGGTAGAAGCTGTGTAACACTGAAAAAACAAGGAACTGGGTACAACTAAAAAATTTGAAATGTTTAAATACCACGTAAAACAAGTCAATAACTGACAAGCATGTTTGTTTGAATTTTCAACAGGACAATACAAGAAAATTAAATTCTAAATTAAATGAATATAAACCAAGGGGAAACAAACGTGCAGTGTTCCTTATTCAAAACAAGAGGAACAGAGCAGTCCTGTATCATGCAGAAGTTGAATAACTGACAAATCAGACGAGAGTCACAGGAGGAAAAAACCACTATACGTACTCTGTTGGTCACTCCATCCAAAATAACTCCAACTGCCTGATGGCATGGAGGCAAATGTTAAAAGAAGTCAGGAAGAAAACTTTATTTCACTGCCAATTAATCAAACCATTAACTGTAACTGATGAGATGACAATTGAGTGTGTGACAAGTGATGTGAGTGAAAGGAAATCCTATCTGTGATGCTTGATGGAAATGAGGAATTATTGGATGAATACAAGAGTGTGATAAATAAAATGTAAAATATCTCTACATCTCCTCATATTAACAATTACTGGTTGATGCAAACATTGTCATTATTGTGAAAATGGTAGATACCACGTCAATTATTATACTGGTAAGCTGGTATGTTTCAGTAAAAAGCCGTTGCTTGCTCATAAAACACACTGTTGAATGCATCTTTTCATCATAATCAAAAGCACCAGGATAAAACCACAAACCACATTCATATATGCATACATGGGTTGCACCACATTTATTCATTTTTTTGAACCCCCGTGACCCATGAAGCAAAAAAAGCAGTAGAAAATGAACGACTGAATGAATGAATGAATGAATGAATGAATGAATGAATGAATGAATGAATGAATGAATGAATGGATGAATGAGTGACGTGAGGCCAGGGGAGGTAGGTGAGGCACAGCCTCACCTGCCACCAAGAGAAAAAAAGTGAAAAATGGAAGAAATAAATTAAATAGTTATATTTATCCAGTGATGCGCACTATAAAAAGTTATTTTCTATTTAACATCACCAATTTTAGATAACTTTAACTCCAAATTGCTGAATTTTCACATTTACCGCTGAAATACGGAGCAGAGACCTGCGGTGAGGCATTAGCCAGCCGAGCCTCACCATGGATTATGCAATGGCTCGACTAGCTGTGCTGCTATGCTACACAGTGAGACCATAATGCTATCTCTCTATATGTCGCTATTAAAATGTTAAAATGTTTGCTCTATGAAGTAAATTTCCATAATTTAGATAGTGTATATAATGTGCAGTGGGGTTTTTTGTCAACAATTGCATGTCTGTAACGTATTTCTTCGGTTGAGCGGTCCTGAAACATCTGATAAGAGGCACGCAGTGAGGCCCACATTTCTCCAGCCTCATGGTAGGGGGCACTGGTGATCCCAGGGATTCGGCCGAGGATTCATCTTCCTCGGCCGTAGAAGAAGTGACAGCAAACTACAGCCATTCATTTGTTTTCCGCTCTCCTTGCCTTACTATAAAAATAGAGGATTACATAGCTCGACTCAAAATTTTTTTGCTGCTTTTGTTCAGAAAGAGCGGCGCATGGATTTCATTTATAAGTAAACGTAACATAAATAAACATGTAGGTAACAACATAACGTTTTTTTTTTAAATCAAATGTGCTTTTTACAATTTGTACGTGTAAAAAATTCTGCTCTGACACTTTAAAAATAATCCACTCACTGTTGATAATTAAATTGTGAATAAGCTACACTGCAGGTTCATATGTTTGTAAATCTAATTATGATGAAATCAGTGCCTCACCAGCCATGAACCTCACCGCAAGTCACTGGAATGAATGAATAAAAAGACTTTCCATTTTATTTCACTTACAGCACTGAGAAGGCACAGATGCCATCCGTCCTCTCTGAACTTCCTCCTGTGGTGGATACTGATTGAAACAAAGGATAAAGAGTCATTATAGACATTCTCTGGGATGTAGTAACTGTTATATTTCAATAGATGTCAGCAGAGAGCTAATGCAACACATGATATTGTTGAGTTGTGGGAAGGTTAGTTCATTTTACAGTATGTAGCAACGGAGGAGAAAACTCATGTCTGTGTATAAAAAGCCAAATACAGTTTTGCAAATTGCACATTTGAAAAGTAAACTATCTTGTAAGCAAACAAAACTTTCCATATACCCAAATTCTAAGTTCTTCACCATCTACAGGCACTGACAGTGTTAATTAGGTTATAATTATAGTATAGGAAGTTCACTTTGTCCTGCATGATCTCTGAGCGTTCACATGTCATTATCAGACTACGAATCAGCTCGAGAATTGAGGCAAACCAATTTCACTTTTACTTAATTTAAAATAGTTTTCTGTAATCTAGTTGAATACAAGAATGTTTACAAACACGATTTTAAAGTTTATCCTGCATCTCTCATATAAATGCAATTGAGTTGACAAGACTAGTTCTTATTATCACCCCAAAACCAAGCAAGCAACCTACTTTCCTGATAAAGAAAATGGAACAATCTGTCATTTATGGAACCCCCTGTAATTATTACAGCATAAGCCGCTATTTGAGACTACCTAATACTCTACACGTTTTTAACATTTGTAATAGATTAATAAATAAGAAGTTATTAGCAGTAAAGCTACTTTTCCACAAACTTACTTCATCATGTATCTGCATGGTGTTGATCCTGGCTAGTTTACTGGTCCAGTACTGAGCCTCATCTTCTGGGATATCTATTAAATTCAGAAAAAATATTGGATAGAAGAAACCAGTGGATCACAAGTGAGAAAAATGAAAAGAGGAGCAGGAAGTGTGTGGAGGAGAGTGCAAAAGGGTGGCAAAAGAGATAAAGAGCAGGAAATCACAAGATGTGATGGTGTAATAGGTGGAGGGATTAAGGAAATTAAAAGAAGGTATATAATGGGAGGAGAAAGAGAGTGCAAAGCAAAGAATGTGAGACAGAGGTCAAAAATAGATGAAAAGCGACAGGCTCCACCTATCCCTCGGCCGCCCTTCCATTCTCCCTTGCTTGATATGTTCCCATCATATATTTATGTGTGTTTAATAACCGATGAGGATGTTTCTGTTTGGGGGGAGCATAAAAAGATTTAACAACCACCCTAGGATGTCACAGGTCCTCCATAAAACTAAACAGAATAAGTGTCTGACTAGAAGAAGAGGATGAATTTAAAAGGCTGCTATTATTTCCATGAAAAACAGTTACTACAATTTCTGTTGATAAACTACCAAATGTTACTTTAAGATTAATTCATGCAGTTGTTTATATATATACACAGTCTGTATATATATATATATATATATGTATATATGTATATATGTGTGTGTATATATATATATATATATATATATACACACACACACACGCATTGTATATACTGTATATATGTATATGTATACTGTATATGTATACTGTATATATATACAGTACATATACAGTACATGTGTGTGTGTGTGTGTGTGTGTGTGTATGTGTGTATATATATATATATATATATATATATATATATATATATATATATATATATATATATATATATATATATATATACTGTTTGTGATCTACTCAATAGTTCCCCATGTTATTTAATTACAATTCAGTCAATATGCTGGGGGGTCTGATGTGACACAGAATTAACCTAAAAGGATGTAGCTCTAAGGCCATGGGCTACAAGGACTCCCAATCTTATTTTAGTACTGGATTTGCTTGCAATAAAAACAACTATAAAAGATTTATTCATAATAATTCTGTTATAGCAACTGAATGTATGTAATGCAACCAAAGATATACGAACAACAATCAGTAATTTACTTTTATACAAAGGAAACTGGAACTTGAGATAAATTTTAGGCAGGTCCGACATTATAGAGTATCTTCTTTTGGCTATTCCAAATCAATCCAGTATTTAATGAAGTTTATTTCATTGGACAGATCATATAAAGTGTGAGTTAAATTGAATTTAAAAAGAAAAACCCTGGACTATGTTGTAAACTGTTTACAACCTTTTGTGTTTTACTGTGACTCCTTGTGATTTCCTGATGAGTAGATGGATACACCTCGCTCCTGATGAGTTTCTGTGTTGTAAACTTGTCATGTCATCCAGGTTCTTTAAAGTATTAGCCAAATTAAATCAGGCAATCTGTTATCTTATCTCCATCTTCAGACCATGACTTTGTACCGAGATGAGCAGACAGCAGCATACACCAGAGCCTACACGCCGACAGGCAAGTGTTGATAAATCAGGAGAGTGGCAGGAAATGCAGGCGTCTCAAGAGGAGACACTTCAGACAGGTACCTGAGATCGACGTCTTACCGAGGAAACCAAATGATCCAGAGAAATGTCGATTTTTAGGTTACACATAATAAATTAATAATTTGTGTATAGTACTTAATGGCTCTGTAGCTGGATGTATACAGTATGTGTGAATGTTTTTAGGAGTGATTGTAGTTTTAGTGAACTTATACCAAAGGGCAGCTCAAAGCGTGTATCTAGCAGCACTTGGTGTGGAGTTGGGTTGGTGGTACCACAGATTTCATCCTCCATCATTAACACCTCAGAGTCAAGCGATGTCCACTTTCCTGGACCCTCCTGGACATGAGAAACAGAAAAAAATTGGAAAGAGATGAAGAAAACGAGAAAGAGGGATTGGACGAAGACAAAACAAGACAAAGTGGAGATGGAGGACACTGAGGAGAAATCACGAGAAGAAGCTATGAGGTCCAGAGATGAGACACGCCGGCCCACAGGACTAAACATTGTATTCACAAATATTCAATTTCAAAACAAGACTTTGTTCACAAACGACCCTCTAATGTCTGAAATGGAATCATTTCTATTGTTGTGGTGGGAGTCACCTCATCAGCCTGTCGAACGGTGTCCAGGGGGATCAGCGCTGTGCCAATCATAGTGTCCCAGATCAAACCTTTGTTCCACAGCTCCACCACCAGACCCGACTCCAGATGACTGATCTCACTGTAGAAACAGAGAGACACACATGTGCTCTATGACACACACACTACTGTATGTACTGATACACACACAACAGAAGTTTACTGTGGCTAATAACAACAATGTGCTGGGGTAACAGTTCAGGTTAGGTTTAGGGTTGTCTTTCTTTGTACTACTGTATATTGTATAGATGATGTGACAATACTTTTGATTACTACAGTGTAAAAACAGAACAGGCTGAGTGCCAAAAAATATGACAGACATTTTCAATTATCATGATACAGTAACTTTAGATTTTATGAATATTGTGTCGTATTGGCAGTAATTTCTATATTTTTAAGACTTTCAACAAGTTGTTTAATAACTTGACTCAGTACATTACTTTCTATTCTCTGTGCCAAATTTTGTCTTGTCTCACCATCTTGTTTCCTATCACTGCTTTGACATCATAAATATAATTAATCCTTGTAATTCACCTGCTATCAACAGTACTCAACAACTTGTTTAGCCGTCCTCCGGCTCTTCATCTTAGTCGGACACAATACATCAACTTTCCAATAATGGCAATCAGTGGGCCAGTCTAATTGGAAATTAGTGAGGGTAAAGATGACAGCCATCACTTTGTGACAGATCCATCTTTAACAGAAGACAGCAGGCAAACTGTCTCTAAATATACATATTCATAGTGCCATTCATATTCATACACGCATCGATTTGGCTGTCAGTCATCTCTGATGACACTTCACAGCTGGGATGATGGAGTGAGGAAGGTGGGTGGGAGAAGCCGGGCGGAATGTGCCTCAGTGTGTGTGTGTGTGTGTGTGTGCGCGCGTGTTTGTGTGTGTGTTCATGTCATGGTTGCGACACACTGAAGTCTTCTGCCAGCTGAGCACTGACTGAAATCCAAATGATAATCTTCCCACATGTTTAGTGCCATTATCATTGAAAGTCTCTTTTCATGTTCATTGCAAGCGTGGATATGTGATTTTAGTCACACGTGAGATCATATTTTGCAGGTCAAGATTTTTTATATGATAACAATGAGATGGAAAAAGAGGCTAGAACTTTGTTTAGGCATCAGTGACATTCTTGTTTTATCAAAAACTCCTTCTGCTGTAAAACCACGGACACATAACACAACCAATAAAGAATCTAAAAACAAAACATGGTGCCTTATTCATCCGAATGATAGCCCAACTCTCAATTCAACTGGCAGAATTTTCCCCTGCCATTAGTTAAAAGAATATTATTAAGAATTCTATATAATTATTCAAATGAGGACAGGTGGCTTTTAAAAATTTAAATCACGCTGTTAGAAAGAAAGAAATAGTCGTCGCTGCGTTACAACAGAAATAGCTCCTTTGTAATGGATTTCTCTGCTGAAAATATCCCCCTCTGGCATAACATGACTTGCATCACCACCAAGATCACTACATAACCACTGGCTATCATTGCCAAGTACTGGTCATTCAAAACCATTCACTATATTATACAACTAAATTTGCTGCCAACTATCAAACTGATCATAAAGTGATTGTTGTAATGATTTTTTAAAAAGTTACATTTTTCTGACATGAATCTGCATCAAACTCATTACCTATACAAAGAGACACACAACGCACATATTACAAAATGGAAAGACAAATTATTTTTTAAAAAATTCTATCTTATGATACATTATACATACATTATACAGCTGCATTTTTCAACCGGCCAAAACATTCATCGTCTCTCTGTATCTGAAACTGAAACAACAGTTTGACCAGGTCCATGTCCCTTGGAGTTCTTATGCACTGGAAAGCTGAAAGTTAACCACTGCCACAAGAGCAACTTCATCTCTGTGTGTGTGTGTGTGTGTGTGTGTGTGTGTGTGTGTGTGTGTGTGTGTGTGTGTGTGTGTGTGTGTGTGTGTGTGTGTGTGTGCGCACGCGTGAGCATGTGCGAGTACTTTCCAAAAGACTCTAGCATATGCCCTCTATCAAATCCCATCCATTATTGAATTGTGTCGTACAGGGAATGAAATTTTCATCACTCAGAAATCACACACAGACAAATGCGCACATGCACACCTACACAAAAACATCTCCTTTTTAAGAGCAAAGAAAGAAAGAAAGAAAGAAACTTTAAAAAAGAAAAGGGCAGTGAGGCAATGAAAATTAAGGTGTTTTGGTGAACACAAGGCCTGTTGGAAAATATAGGCTGGGGATTTGGTCACTTTTTTTATGTTTCTGTCAGGAGATTTTACACACTTTCCACTTTTGTCTCATTGATCGATATATATCAAATTATTTTATTCTATTCTTTATTCTAAAAAATTTGATTTCACCTGAACCTTAGGTCTGATTTATTTATCTGTACAATTGTAATATTCATGTGTTTACAGTCCTTTTAAATAATGCACACAAAAGCTGATATTATCATATCAGAGACAGTGTAATTCTGACATTTATACATGTCACAAAGCTACACACACACACACACACACACACACACACACACACACACACACACACACACACACACATACACACACACACACAAACACACACACACACACACACACACACACACACACACACACACACACACACACACACACAAACACACACTCACACACACTTTGCAAATATCTACATTATGTTTCTTAAATGCCAGATGTTGAGGAACAGAGTCCCTCTGATCACATGACTGAGGCTGCTGACAAAGGCTGAGGAGAACGCCACACAGCTGACAGTGTACATCAGAGAGATGGAAGAGGCTATGATCAGACAGCAGTGAATCATTTCTGTCACTGTAACTAGATTAAGTCAACGGCCGAGGACTACCACAGGTTGATGGGGAGGGAAGAAACAAAGGTTACCATTTTTTTCAACTTACATAGAACTTAATTGACAGCGAACTGGAAGTAAACAACAGACTTAGAGCCAAACACACAGGCAGCCAGTCAGACAGAAAAGCAACACCTAAAAAGTGTGAAGTCTCAAAAGAACATAGCACCTTTTTGGTCCGACCCCTTAAAGGTTTTCCAACACGTACCCCATTCATTCGTAGAGGATACCCTGCAATGCACAATAAACATTCATGCAACCATAACAATAAAGCCTTGTGGAGTAAATTGGGATTCGGTATCTTGACCAAGGACACCTAGAGATGTCAGCCAGGGAATAAACCAACAATCCAGTACTACCTCTTCTGTGCCACAGATCCCCGTCATTAATACAACGTTGACTCAAATACTGTACTTCGAAAAGACAGAAAACAGTACATTTTACCTTTGCAAGCTTTTATTCCCAGATTAGGACGGTCAAGTCATTCAGATTATAAATGGCTTTTGATGGGAAGCTGATGACTCTGTGACACAATACTGGGAATCAGGTGAAAAGATTAAAACCTCAGCAGCATGCAAAGGCAGTACTGAGCTACACGTTGAGATAGCATAACTCTCATGAGTAGAGACAAAAAGACAAGCAGTCGGTTAGCAAGTCAAGCTAACCGATTGCATGATAGAAATGAAATAGAGAGAGAAACTGAGTCATGACACACTGACAAAGGCAGATCAGACGAGCACGTGAGGCCCAGTGACCCTGTCAAGGGATCAACATTCAACTGCTTATCCCTTTATCCCAGCAGCTAACGGACCCCCCCCCCCACACACACACACACACACACACACACTGACACACAAACTGCTGTCCATCATCCACAGATGAAATAAACAATCACGTTTGAAATAGCCTCCTTTACATGAAAATGAGGAGACAGAAGGTGAGTGGATGGGAACTATGGATTAAACAAAATGTGTCACAACTGGATTTACAAGAAGATTCTACATAAAAGTAAAGAAGTATCAAGAAATTAATAGACTGCCAACAATTTTCAGAAACATACTTCCTGCAAGAGGTGACGATTGACACTGACAAAAAAAACCATTACAAATATTTCAGTCCTGGTGTAACCTCCTTGAAAAGGAAGCTATTCACTACTTGGCAATTTGTGCCTGTCAGTCTTTGAACAGCAATGTTTAATTCAGGGACAGTTTCAACTGAGTTATTCTCATTGGTCTGTAATGTCAACATTTGCAATTTACAACATATATCAGAATTTCATCCTGTCATATTTCCTCCGTTACTGTCAAACATAGGCATAAACTCTGAAGCAAAGACGAGTGCCCCAGAGTGCCCGGTGTTCATTATAGCTCATACATGAATGAAAACAATGCTGACAGTTGTGCAACTGATTCACTGACAGAAAGACAAAAAAAAAAACTTCCAAAAGGACACAAGTGATTCAGTGTGAAAATAGCAACAAAAATAACAAAAATAACAGCACCTTTTAAAGGCAACTGCCCCAACATGTTTCTCTGTGCTAGTCATTTATTCTATGAGCTTGAACATCTGTTGTTTAACCACAGATATTCAAGCTCATAGAATATAAGTTTAAGCTTCTGCGTTTTGACTTTCACATCTCAGAGGAAATATGTTGGTTAAAGAACAGAAAAAGAAATAAACGCAAAAGAGACTTTTAACTTTAATTTTAAAGGCATTTCATCTCCAGAAAACAGGTTTCTCAACATGTTAGTGATGTACAGTATAAACTGGTATCCCAATTCATGTTTTCAAGCTATGTTAGCGATAACCTGTTCCAGCTGATGTAAAGTGCGCCCTCGCACAATCGCGTATCAACACTCGCGACTTCACTTCATCTCGGATTTTTGGAAGGCAGTCACACAATAACGAACGCGCATTCTATTGGCTGACGGCATCTAGAAGTGCACTTGTTCTGTGAGTCTCGGACTTACATGAGACACAAAAATGCTTTAACAGTCGATAACAGTGTGGGAAAAGGTAATACAGATAGAAGGTGGTTTAATATCAGTATGAGGAGGGTTCAGAAACGTTTAACTTACCTTAAATAATGAGATAAATAGTTCTTCTCTCTATCATGGCATTCCTTAATTGCATGTGGTTCCTGGAACACATTAACCGTGAGGAACGAGGGTGCACTGTATATCTAATATAGATAAAGATATTGCTATAAAAAGATACCATATCAACAGAGACCACTTGTTTATATCATTTGTTTCCTCTCCATATCATACTGCTAACCTTTCGTTGCACAAATGTCTCTTTTACATAAACTGTGAACCTATCATTCCGCCAAGCTTAGAATGCTAGTGATAATTTTAGTTTGTTGTTCAAATTCTGAATCCTTTCACTCTGGGAATCATTCTCAGAAGCAACTCCTGCTTGAAATCTCCAACAGCGCCTCATTGCAGCATGCCACTGTGCCCCACCAGAGACCAACTCCTGCTAATGAGACCCAGGAGATAATTAGCCATTCAGCATTGGAGGCTATGGGGTTTCCTTAACATATGATCATCAACATCTGTGTTAGTCATTATGGTCAAATGTGATAATACTGTATTTTACTTGATTACTCAATAAGTGATAAGCTTTTCACAGTAAACCATATAAATCACACATCTTTTAAAAGTGTGTATAAAAAAAGACAAAATATTGTCTGTTATCAAATATTGAACTTCCACCTGCAAGGACACAAACACACACACATCATCAGCATAGACAGATACAATAGAAGGGATGCTCAAAACCAGAGGAACTAGGTATGAAAATGCCACTGAGCGCCCCTCGCTATTTGTACAGTAAGGTTCTATGGCAAGGTTGTAAGTTTGTCCTGAGAAAAGACAGCCCTGTCCCCATCTTCAACAAACACTGTACATCATTATAAAGTAAACTAACCCAAGACACAAATCCAGAATCCCATTGCATGACACCATATCTCCCCTGGATCAGTAGACAATATACCTCCTGTAAGGTGCAGGCAGGTCATTTGTTTCCTCAGTACCACTGATTTCTACAGATTAAAAAGGAAGGAGCTTGGAGCATTGATATCCTTCAACTGGAGGAAACGAGACCAGACAAGTGCTCCCTTCACTCTTACTTGCCTCTTCTACTGCAGCGGGCGACCCGTGTTTGGTTCTGAGCCCCGTAGTAAGCCTTCTTCCGAAAACCTAATGTTGGCTTCCAGCTGTTATACTATTGTCTTAACTTTTACAGTTGATAAAGCTGTGCACTGCTGGAAGAAGACCCGAACATGCGATATCAGCCTTCAGACTGACATTAAATTAATCTTTCCAAGCAAACTCAATTTGTCAGAAATATTGAAAGATACAACTACTTATCATGGATGGTTCACCTGTGGCAATTATGGCACAAATGCTATATCCTACCATTTTTATTTCAGGTGAATAAAAAATCTAAACTAATACACACAAAATGTATTTCTCTAATCCATGGCTGATCATGACCAGTAAAACTACTAACAGGAAACATGACCAGTAAAACTACTAACAGGAAACATGCATTCATCAGCTGATTAAGGGAAAGGTGTGACAACCTCTAATATAGAGGAGTACAATTCATCTTGTAAGACAGCAGTTAGTTCTTATTCATCAAGAATCTATCACTTCAGCATGAACTGATCTGAGGATTAGCATGTAAAAAAGATGTGAGTGGTTAAGTTGAAAATGTATGAAATAAAGAAATTGCAACATCATTTAAAATCATGAATGCGCAGAACTTATTTTATGGCTTTTTGGTCTCATTTAATTGGTCTGAAACACATTAAAGTCCAGACATGTCCACCTCCCTGTTTGTTAAGCACCTCGTGCTCTGGGTGTGAAGTAAGCCTGAGGAAGGTGTTTGTTTAGGCTCTCATTCATAGGTTTTGGCATAAAACAAAGGAAACCAATCTCTATGCTTCTTCTTATTCTGTTGATGACTCTTTCCCAAAAAGAGCCTTTGTGAATGTGGATAAAAAAAGAAGCACTTCCACAGGCACAAAATTGTAAGCAGGATTTCTCCATCAGCTACATCTGTACTGCTTGTTCCCTGTGGAATCACACTAGGCTGAACAATTCATTAGATTTATCACTGACTTATTCACTTATCTGAGTTCAGCATGTAATTTCACTTTCCATCCATCCTGCCCACTCAAAGCACAATTTCCCATTTAGTGGCTTGTGCCAGCTGGCCAGACCTGAGTCCCACAGGCAGCAAATGCTGTCTTTCAATTTCAGCAGAGACTATTAAAGCCAGCAAGCTACTCAGCTGACAGTGGTTACCTGGTGTCCATATAAGAACTGACACATGGTTCGAAGTTTCAATTCTCTTCTGCATTTGTCTTAACATATCCCAGAAGGTTGGTTAACAAAAAAGGAATACTGAGATACGTAATAAAGTTGTAAGAAGTGGAAGAAAATCGAAATCAATCGTCAAGGCTGGTCAGAACTGATACAAACCGGGTGTAAATTAAATGCAAATTACTGTGTTTCATTTTATTACATTCAATTATAAGAAAAGGAGCTGAAAAGAAACTGATTCATATCCTATATATTATGATGTTTTCAAGAACTCTTTAGAGTATTTCTTTTATACAGACAGGGCCAAAGGATGGCAGTGAGCCTAGGTAGCAATTCTGAAATATTTAATTTGATTTACTTGTGTAACAACGAAACAAGAAGATGGAGTTATCAAAAACAAAGCAACACATGAAAAATCATAATGCAAGTAATTGCATTAAGAACAGCAGAAGATACTCACAACATAAAGTCTTGCTCCCAACATGGCTGGTTTCCACGTACTGTGATGGTGGTACTCTTCACATTCTGTACCTTTAAAGTCACGTAGGCGTTGAACTTGTCTGGGGAACAAAATGAAACAGCTGGGTTAATACCGTTTAAATTGTTCAAAAAGCTCTTTGATTTTATTCTCATATAGTCCGAGTCAGACATTATCTGTCAACTTAATCCAGACAGTGATTGAGACACTTATATCCATGACACTTTGTGGCTGAAAATCTGTCACTCATTTGCTCTCTCTCTCTATATATACAGTATATACAGTGATATTTTACATATATATATACATACACACATACATATATAGTATATACACTATATACATACAATATGTGAGTGTGTGTGTACTATAAATATATATATACAGTATATATATATACAGTACATATATATATATATATATAGGAGGAGGATGAGACAACATGGAGGAGACAACATGGAGGGACAAGCCCCTACACGGCATGTACCACCGTCAGATAGAGGAAGTGGCTGATATCAAGAAGACCTACCAATGGCTGAATAAAGCTGGACTGACAGACAGCACTGAGGCACTGATCATGGCAGCACAAGAACAGGCCCTAAGTACAAGAGCAATAGAGGCCAATATCTACCATAGTAGATCTGACTCAAGGTGCAGGCTATGTAAAGAAGCCCCAGAGACAGTCCAGCATGTGGTAGCAGGGTGTAAGATGCTCGCCAGCTCAGCATACATGGAAAAGCACAACCAATTAGCTGTGATAGTGTACAGGAACATCTGTACCCAGTATGGACTAGAAGTACCCAAATCCCAATGGGACATACCACCAAAGGTGGTTGAGAATGACAAGGCTAAGATCCTGTGGGACTCCAGCTTCCAGACTGACAAACAGCTGCTGGCTAACAAACCAGACATAGTGGTGGTGGACAAAGAGCAGAAGAGAGCAGTGGTGATAGATGTGGCGATTCCAGCTGATGCCAACATCAGGAAGAAGGAACACGAAAAGATTGAGAAGTATCAAGGGTTAAAAGAACAGCTGGAACATATGTGGAAGATCAAAGCTAATGTGGTCCCCATGGTAGTAGGAGCACTTGGGGCAGTGACCCCCAAACTGGAAGAGTGGCTCCTGCAGATTCCTGGAACAACATCTGAAGCCTCAGTCCAGAAGAGCACAGTCCTAGGAACAGCTTAGATACTGCGCAGAACCCTCAGACTCCCAGGCCTCTGGTAGAGGACCCGAGCTTGAGGATGATACACAGATACCACCCCGCAAGGGTGAGAGGGACATCTTTTATATATATATATATCTTCTTCTTCTTCTTCTTTTCCTTTCGGCTTTTCCCTTCAGGGGTCGCCACAGCGAATCAATTGCCTCCATCTAACCCTGTCCTTTGCATCCTCTTCTCTCACACCAGCTACCTTCATGTCCTCTTTCACTACATCCATAAACCTCCTCTTTGGTCTTCCTCTAGGCCTCCTGCCTGGCAGTTCTAAACTCAGCATCCTTCTACCAATATATTCACTATCTCTCCTCTGGACATGTCCAAACCATCTCAGTCTGGCCTCTCTGACTTTATCTCCAAAACCAAAACATGTGCTGTCCCTCTGATGTACTATATCCCAGACTGATGGAGTGCAGCGGCAGTTGGAGTGTGCTCTGACCGAAGAGGCCCACTTCTGAGAGGCATCTTGGCAGCCCAAGCTAATTTAAGCCTGTCCAGTAAAAAGGTGTTTCTTTAGAATTACCAACAAAAGGCTTTGGACTCCTGTGCAGCAAATTTAAACAAATATGTCAACTGGGCAATATTACGACAAGTATTTTTAGAAAACATTCAGAATTAATTTATAATAAATCTTAGTCTTGGAAACCAGTAATTATTGTGACACTTTGTTCATGTAAAATAACCAAAAGGCATATGAATCAAATTTACTCAAACAAACAGCATCCAGAGATTTTCAAGCAACAGTCCTGTACTGTTGACTATTTCTACAGAATAGTCCAGTTTACAGCCGTTATGATGACTTATGATTTCTGCTCATGCCATAGCAAAAATAAAAGAGAGACCAAAATAAATTTGAGGCAATAATTTCTTGGAATTGTGCATAAAGAGCTTCTTATTTTAAATCCACTACAGTTTTATCAGAAACACAATAGCTGCATTAAACAGAAACACATGATAATCACGTCACATCTCACTTTTGAAGTACGTGTAGGACTTTCTACATTAATGAAGCCAGAGAATGATCCTCGTCAACCCACAGGGAATTATGTGAATCCCATGTGATGTTGCCATGATTGACATGATCATGAAGCGCTGTTACATATATTTGACACAGCATGTTCACCTTAATAAATACATACCATACATACACATGTTCATCTCTCATTACATTAAGTAAACATTGATCTGTTTGGTATTATGTTTCCATTCTATGTGCTGTTACAAATCCTGTCTTTATGTATATGAACTGATTTCCTACCATTCTGAATAACTGAAAAACAAATATTACTAAAATAATCTAAGGGAAATCCTATGGCAATAAAACAAGCATGTTCTATAAGAAAAGAACAGACGAAAGAAAAAAAGGAGACATGGAACTGTACTGTTTACATGGGGGAAATCAATTTACAGTTCACCTTCTAGGCTTTGAAACTGCAATGTCCTTTGTTCGTATATTTTTAGTCTCAATTCCTCACAACATTTTCACCCTGTCATAAATCAATCTTTGTATGACAAAATATCTTTGCAATTATTGGTCGGAGGCAATAATATCTGAATTTTTGTAACCCTTAATGACGCCTTAATGAATATTCAAATGAATGTACAGTATATCCCTCGTTTCAATGGAAAAAAGCCTTCTTTAAAACCTGATTCAACTACAAAGCTAAACATTCAATATGCTGTGAATTTTCTGATTTTACTTTGAATGTTAAGGGTTCAGGTTTTTGATTCTTTTGATCCAGCCACAGCCCATGACACAGCCATTCACATTGCATATCTTCGTAAGTGGTGTCTGTGATCATGGCTGCAGCCCAGAGCAGCAGTTTCTTAAAAAGCTGCTGAGACTCACATAATTCTTCTTTTCATCAAAGGAAAAAGGGAGGTCTCTGGTTCTATTGAACTGCTGGTTACTAAACCTTATCAAAAAGCTCCATCACAAACAATTTGCTCCAGGCATCAACATTTCAGATTCTGCCACAGTTGCTTTGTCTGGTGGGGAACCAGTTTAAGCTTTATGTTGGTTCTTGTAATGAGTTTCCTTCATTCTTGTTCGACAGAAGCCAAATCCTCATTAAATGATTTTGATTTAGATAACACCTAAATTGACTCATACTGTAGAGAATTATCTAAAATATCTAAAATGGTGAATTGTAGATATCTGTTTCAAGTGTTCATAGGAAAAAAGCAGTGAAACGGCCAAATTGCAAACTTGAATCATTCAAAGATGTGGATGTTTTTTTTGAGAAGAGCTGCAAAGACGGCATAATAACAGACCCAGAATACACTCAAGTTTATCTTGGCCCTGTATACCTGAAATCTCACAAACCCATTCTGACATTTTTTGAAATGACTGCCCTGTGGGCTGATCCTGAATTAGAGACAGTCGTGTGCAGTAATGTGATTGAGTTAGTGAAAGGCAGAGAGACCTGATGGGTGGACATGTATCAGGAAAAGACTTGTGCACTCAATTTTCCCTGCAAGATGGATACGTCGCATTCATGAGACCTTTAGTTTTTACAAACACAAATTTGTATGGTTGACAAATTTCTATCCCAAAATCTCACACAGATTGCAAAGTCCTCATCATTCTTTAAGGAAGCACTAAACATCAGGCAAGAGAAGAGACACTCAGCGTGATGGAGTACAGGACATGTTGTACACTTCTTAAGTTAAAAAAAACACTTGACCTGCTTCATGTTCATACACTTCCCAGTGCATATGATTTGGTGGCCTCCAGCTTCACTGGATGACAGACACTGAAGAGCATTTCAGGTTTTACTGAAATGCTCTTCAGGTGGTTCTGTTTCATATCTGTCCAATATGAATGAAGTGTGCTGCCTTCAAAAGGCAATCAAAGTAAGTTTAGTGAATGGTTTTATTACAGAGTTTCTTACACTCCATTGTACAGGAATAGCAAAACATTCTGGGAAATATGCTCTTATGTTGTGTTGGGTTGGCGCTGTTGCCTAACAGCAAGTAGGTTCTGGATTTGATTTCTTTCTGTGCAGAGTTTGCATGTTCTCATGTCTGCGTGGGTTCTCTTCAGGTTCTCTCGTCCTTCCACCTCCAAAAACATGAAGCATAAGTGAATTTGTTGCACGTAAATTGCCTGTAAGTGTGAGAATAAGTGTGTTTGTTTTTCTTTCATCTGACCCCTGAAATGACTTGGCATCTTGCCCAAGGTGTACCCTGCCTTTCACCTGTAGCCAGCTGGGATAGGCTCCAGCTGACCCATGACCTCCAAGGCGGATAATTGATTGCAATGGTCTGGCCTCAATGAAGATGGATGCATGTTGTGTTACATGTAATATGATGACCAGTGGTTAGCATAGCTTAGTTTAAAGGCAGGAAGCAATAGTTAATTAGTTACTAAATTCAATGAAATTAAATATTAACTTTGTATGAATTACATTTGTTATATGTCATGTTTGTTTGATTGGTGCAAAAATATAAAAAGAAAAACTTTATGTTTCAGTTTGATGGTGTTGCTCAACAGTTCTGATACAGTACTGCAGTAAAATACATGGAAGTAATTGTTAAGCTTGTTTCCAAGACACCTAAAGCGATTGTGTTTTCACTGTTACTCAAGCATGTCAGGCTACTGTCCTTTTCTCCTTCATCTTTTTTTTTTTTACAATATTGCTGTAAGGAAGTCTAGGAATGTCATCCTGAAAATGAGACTCGTTAAATGTGAAAAATATATGAAATCTGATTCTGAGACAGGGGGTGAAAGGGTTAATGTGGAATAATCCATCATTCACTTAAAGGGGTTGCCAGGTCTGTGATTAAGGGTACGAGGGGACTGGCTGGTGCAGACAGCCACGTTTATTGACTGAGACAACAGTGGTAAGAAGAAAAAAAAATGAGGAAAACACAACAAACACAAGAGGGAAAAAACTGCACAGAAATATACACGATGGAAAACATGGACAATTAAATCTTCTTCAACATATGACATAAATGCTTGCATAACCCCACCCCCCCACCACACACACACACACACACACACACACACACACACACACACACACACATGCACACACAGTAAACAGTAACTAGCTAAGGTGATTGGACATATCCCAGCATGCAGCAGGACCCTCTTGGGGAGCAGTCTTTGGTGTCATTCATAATTAAGAGGCAAAGTCTCATGAAAATAAATAAGTTATATTCAGTTACACATGGACATGCGCGGTATGGTCAGAGAGGATGACATTTACAAGGCTGCCTACCTTAATGAAACCTCTGGGAGGGGATTGAGGAAGATGAGCAGAGGAGAGATTTTTGTGCATGATGGGCACTGTAGGAGAAACTGAGACCAAATTCTTTTTGCCTCACAAATTAACTTGTGTGTCTCTAAACAGCTTAGCTGAGATATAATTCTCTTTCTCTGTGACACTTTCAGATGTGGATAAAGTAAGTAGTCTTGAGGTAGGAAACAATAAAATCATCCTCCACAATGATTCCTGAGAAAGTCAATAAGAGTTGCTGTAGCCTGAAATAAGCAACAGACAGAGCACAAGTCAGACAGTACAGACAGAAGTGGGCCAGGGACGTCGGACGCCTCATTACATTGACACCAAAGCTTGTTATACTCAAGGATTCCTCTGCATTCATTAGACAGCAGAGGACCGGGTGGGCCATGTGTCACGTTTGAATAACAACAAGAAGAGCCTGATGCTCAAGGATAATGTGTTATTCCAATAAGTATGGGGCACATTTCAGTCTGAACTTTAATGAATAAAGAAACTGAAGTTCTACTGAAATCCACTGAAAATATTTGATTCTGGTTGTTGGTTAGACGCTCTCTGTAACGCTATGCAAATATTTATTTGTCTCCAGCTTTTTCTCCACAGCATGAGATACCAATTGGTTTTTGTTTCATTAAAAATCTTCATAATTTTTGGATGCATTTTCACTGATCTGATGTGATGGTACTAGTAAAAAAAAAGGCCTTCTAATCAGATCTTACCATAAATTTCCAAATGATCAGATCTGTACACCAGCTATTTGTAAGTACGTCATGTAGCAGCAACTGTCTGTCTGTCTGTCAGTCTGGTCATCCATCTGTCCGTCATTGAGCAAAAGAAATTCAATGGCAGCGTGTTTTCACCAGGATGAAGGTAAAGTTGTCATCCTGCTAAATGTCATCTCTCATGAATGAACACAAGCGTCCACTTTGGGAATCGTTCACTGATTGTTTGGACTAGTTGCCACGTCGCACATGCTTTACCTACCCAGGCAAATCTCAGGTCAAATCATTAGCATGATGACAAGTTTCATTTGTCTCTGCATTGTTCTCCTGCTCTGTGAAGATCCACCTCAGGCCTGTGCCTATGAAAGCCCAAGGTAACAGTTTCTGGTCGATGGCCCAGTAGTTGTTGCCTAGCCTGTGCTCCAGCAAAGAGGAGCCTAAAGCAGGTAATGCTGTGATTAGCTCTTTAGACAGTCATGTAGACAGCGAGGGCTGGTCTCTCTACATCCTCAAAAAATTACCCTGAGTTACACACAATCAATGGCATGAAACAGCAGGAAAACAACCATGAAACAAGAGGAAAACAAGATGTGTTCTGATCTGTAAACCATCATGCAGAACAAGAAAACAGAACATCGGACAAGGTTTGGTGGAAACCTACGTATAATATTGTACTCAATAAAACTTACTGTCTAACCTTATTTGTGTCTCAATCCTTCAACTCAGGTGTGGTTCTTAGTGAAGGTGATGACATCTATACTGTACATGAAATCACAAATTTCAAATAACTTGTCTGGAGCTGACTTTCTTGTAGTGCTAAATGAAAAACGTAACAAGAATTATGGAAACATCACAAGGGTTATTATGGTGACCCATCCGATAGTTGTAGGTTATTTCTCAACTTCTATTCTTCAGACAGAAAGACATACCTGAAATGATTTACTCAGAGTTTCAGCGATGGCATAGCAAAGAACAGGATAATGTGGCTTAAACCACCCAAACTAATCAAGTGACACATTTAGCACGTGTCTCAGGGGTTATTCATCATTGGGATTTCATTGGAGCCTTAGGACAGCAAATAGCTAGTCCAGTCAAACGATCTATTGCTTCACAATATTAAGCTAAATCAGATCATGTCTCCTAAACTAGGGTATGAGAGCAGGACAAATCATTAGTTGTGTCAGACCTTAGGCTAATGGGTACATAACAGGACAGAAATATATCTCTGGTATACTCACCTAACACCTATTTACTGGGTGTTATTGCTTTAGGTCTCTTTGATTTGGGTTAAGTTTTAGTTTAAGAATACTGTACATCCTTTATGGTTGGTACTCATTCTGTATAAATGAAGGAAAATGTATTTATCAACTAAAACAAAAACATAACAGCCCTGTCCTTACAGTTCACAAATGTTCATGAACAGGTTTTATCAATCATATATTCTCTGTACATGTGTCCATAGTAAGTAATACACCTGGTGATGGATTATTTTCTGAATGAAATCCTCAGGAAGTTATTTTACTGTATATGTGATTTATATAAGTCAAGTATGCAGTGTTTAAACAAATGTAATCATGGCAATAAGTATACACATCAATGTGAGTATTGTCCCTGAATAGTACTGTCATACAAAGGTAAAGTCCAAAATTTACTGTTAAGTCTGTTGTAATTAAAAGTTCATAAAGAACAAAATAAGAGTTGTTACTTCTTTAAGCATAGCAACAAAGCAACTTCTCAAGCAAACATATATGATAAGCAAGGTTTTTTTTTTTTTAAATCCCTTGTGCATAAGAAAAGTCTATCTGTATATGACAAAAAAAACTGCTTACAGTTGTAATGCTACAGAACTAGGGAATTAAGTTATTAAATGGTATAGAATAAATTAATTAAAAGCATATCTGGAATAGTAATGCCATCACTCATGTCCTGATATACGAACCCTGGGGGAAGCCAATCAAATCTCATCCTTCCGCTCTGAAAATCTGACCTGCAATCTAAGGCCAAAGGCAACCAATCACAGCTCATCCAAATATCTAGAGTGTGTCTCTCCTAAAGTCACTGACAGATTTGTCTCCATCTTCTCCTTTATGCCAGAACGACAAGTTGTCATTTCAGGCTAGCAGGTGGCCCTTTGTCTGTGATGATCTATTGATTTTCTTCCTCCCTCCACTGGCTGGAATTGTCATTCTCCCACTCATTGCTGTTGTTTTCCATCATCACCAGGAGAGAAGATGGTACGGTGAACAGCTGCAACCAGTAAAGGGTATGAAAAGGCACCAATAAAGAAAGGTGGATGGGAAAACTGGTCCCCTTTGACTGGCTGCTGAACTACTTGTGCTACATCCCCTATCTGAAAATTAATTTTTCTTTTTTCTAATTTTCAACTGAGGATAACCAAGACAAAACTAAGATACTATAATAAGCTTTATGTACTTGGTAAAGAGACTTAAAAAGATCCTTCATACGCTCATCTATCCACCCTGTCCAACTTTTGTAACACTGACATCCATGTTGAGTGACACAAGCACACAGTAAGCATTACCGAAACACATGCAGTTTTTGCCTTACGGACAATGTCATGTTCTCATAGATCAGAGCAGGTGAATAATCTGAACTTTGAGTATTGTATCCTAAAATGTAGATATAAAAACTCACTGACCTATATCTAATCAGAATTTAGCATTGTTTACCTGCCTGAGCCAATATGTCTTGACTATGTGAATGATTTGTTTTATGATCCATTGTGTGCTGTTTTATCAGTGACTAGTCAAAACTTATATGTAATTTATATAAACATTTATATAAAGTGTTTATGTGAAAGTAAAAATTGCAAAATTCTTTTATAATGTCAACAAATTGGGTATTACCAATATCTTTGTTTATTCTTAAAGCTTCCTCCTCTTGACGGTCAGTAAAATCTCACCTCGAGCTAGAACCCAAGTGAGAACACAAATGTCTACAACAAACATGTCATTCATTTTGTCTTATTATAACATCTCGCTAAGCAGTGATGTATTATAATTGTCAGTGTTTGTGTGTCCGTCCGTCTGTCCATCCACCAAATATCTTCACAACCCTTGCAAATAGAAAGATGAAAGAAAAAGCACATTACTCGGGCGGCAAAGGGGATGAAAATGAGATGATGACCTTGACCTTGAAAAAAACTAGGTCAAGGTCAAATTTAAACATTTGTACATTTTTTCGGACATATATCAGGAACCGGAAAGATAGAAAGACGAAACAAAAGGCATGTATTCAGGAAGGCAAGGGGATGAAAATTAGATCACAACTTTGACCTTGAAAAACTAGATGAAGGTCAAATTTTTCACATTTATACCTTTTTAGGTACACATAGGTCAGGGTAAAATCAAATTTGTTGACATTATTAAAGAATTTTGCAATTGATATAAATACTTATATAAAGTTTTGACTAGTTTTTATATCAACATTTTAGGATACAATACTCAAAGTACAGATTAGACACCTCTCTCTGATCTGTGACTGCCTTGATACAATTACGTATTATGTCCATACATTTCAGTCCTCAAACATTAAAAGATAGACTTTGATACATCAGCTCTTACCTGGAGGCCCATGAAGTTTGGCTTTCTTCACTGGAAGAGAGTAAAAAAAAAGAAAAAAGAAGAAGTCAATTAGTAAGATTCTAAATTTCATTTTTAAATAGGTGGTTAAAATAGGTATTGACAGTTGGTACAAACCAATATTAGTTTTTCAATGAATACATTGTTGCACCATCCACTTTTATTACAGACTCAGTTGTGGTTAAGCAAATTATTAAAATGCTTGAGTCACAATGTCATGGACACAAGCTGCTAAGCATAAGAATACTCCACCTACAACCTAGGCATCCTGAAAGACAAATAGCTACAGGAAATGTATCCCATATTACCATATAGAGCTGCTATTTCATGGTCAATCTGTCGTCCAACAATCCTAGCGAAAGACCTCGTAAGTAAGTGGGGACATAATTAAGGTAGGCCATTATATTATATATTAAACACCAGGAGAGACTTTTGCTGGAAAATTTTTTACATGTCCTTTGAATATTGAAAAAAATGCACGGTACATGAATGATATAAATATGACATTCCTGTTGGTATTCAAAATACAGTTCACTATGGTGAGGGTGCTCTAACAATTGATTTAAAGTGAGTATTGCATTTCCAGATGTCTCAGAAAAAGTTCAATAAAACAGGGTGCATACACAAAGGTACTGCACTTCAATTGCGTGCCAGACTTCCAGCTTAAAAGCGAGTCACTATCATCGAGCAGTGAAATTCAGACCCTAAGCAGACGTTTTATGGTATTTTGTTGTGCAGCAAAATAAGAGTCTATTGAATTCATAAGTTAATTCAAGTATTTCAGTTAGGTTTAGCGGCACGGTGGCGCAGTGGGTAGCGCTGTTGCCTCACAACACGGCGGACCCGAGTTCGAGTCCCGTTCTGTGTAGAGTTCGCATGCTCTCCCCGTGTCTGCGTGGGTTCTCTCCGGGTTCTCCGGCTTCCTCCCACCTCCAAAAGCATGCGCTTTAGGTTGATTGGCCGGTACCAAATGGACTGTAGGAGTGAGTGTGTGTGTGTGAGTGGTTGTTTGTCTCTGTGTGGCTCCGCGATACACTGGCGTCGTGCCCGGAGTGTCCCCCGCCTCACGCCCTGAGACTGCCGGGATAGGCACCGGCTCCCCCGCGACCCGCGTCAGCGGATTAAGCGGGTTAGGAAAATGACTGACCGACTGACAGTTAGGTTTAAATGCATAGTCCCACTCTGGGTAATCAATGTTTACACATCCAGTCCTAGATGTGATCAGAGAGACAGAAACAGAGAGGTCAGACAGAAATCATTATCAGGCCATTTGTCTTAGGCTGTCAGCACGGCTCGCCTTTTGTGTCACTTGTGCCAGCTTGGCTGCAGCTCACAGGAAACCCGCTGGCCTCATTGGTCAAGAGCCAAGTAGGCTCTTAAAATACCTGCCTGATTGGGATGAACGCTGTACAACTTACAAATACAATACAGACAGGGAAGAGCAGTAAGTGTTATTGAAGCAAAGTGGATTCAAGTTAAAATCTATTTATAGCAAGTTAAAAAATGACAAACAGATGACCCTAACACAAACCCTAACCCTAGTGATGAAAATGCTGAAATAGCAAGTAACAGATGCCAAGAATACATTATAGAATTCAAATAAAAATTAGAAAATAAAGAGATAGTGAATATAATGGTAGAAGGACGCTGAGTTTTGAACTGCCAGGCGGGAGGCCTAGAGGAAGACCAAAGAGGAGGTTTATGAATGTAGTGAAAGAGGACATGAAGGTAGTTGGTGTGAGAGAAGAGGATGCAGAAGACAGGGTTTGATGGAGGCAACTGATTCGCTGTGGCGACCCCTGAAGGGAAAAGCTGAAAGGAAAAGAAAAAAAAAGCAATAGAAAAAAGAAAGGCAGATCAATAAGAGATCAAATTGAGATGTTAAAGCTCAATATGGATTAAAATTGAATTGAAAATTGTTCCAGAAACTGAGAGCTCTCATCACAAAGACCTTCATTTTTAAGGTTAGATCAAGAAGGTGAAACAAAACTGATTTTTAAGAAGCAGCCATCAAGTTTAAAACTTTGAAAACGTGTTAAAAAATATATAATCAATCCTGAAACGTGCAGGATACCAGATTCCCTTTTGGGTTTTTTGTTTTTTTGTTTGTTTGTTTTTTAAATGCAGCAGTAAGACTTCATATATTGTCTGTCAATTATAGAGGTGTATTCCTGACATCACTTTGAGCTCCCTATACTAGTAGTAGAACAGAAATAGTTCCTTAATGAACCTCTCCACTCGTGGAACGCCATCTACTTCCATTATATTTAACCAAGGCACACATCCCTAGAGCCAGTCGAGATGGATAAGTGAAAGTACAGGTAAAATGAAAATGGTTCTTTCATTTTGGTGGGTGTTACATTTCCAGACACACTGACAATCTAGTTTAGAGAAAGAATGGTGCTGGGCACCACTGCGGCCTCACATTTTCCTGTGTCCAAATCCATCTGAGGACATGGGATTTGTTTTCTGTTCTGCATGAAGCCCCTCTGGACAATTTGGTTTCCTCACAGTGTAAAATATGCAAAGTGGGTAGGTGCTTGTCGAAATGTACATGAGTGTATGAGGAGTGTATGTGGGGACCACGATCATGACCCTATGAATGAAAATGTACACCAAGATATTATAAATTAATGATTTTTAAGAAACATGTTGGAAACATGGAAACTTGTCATTGACCAATTATTGATTTAACTTGTGCACCGTTTGACAGGAAGCTGATTTTTTACGTATGTTTTTTATTATTATTATTATATGTGAGCTGACAAACAAATCACCAGCAATAATGGTTTACAATGTATAAAAACGATCTGGTAGCCCACTTAATGCATTTTTGTTTTTATTCCTGTCTGTGGTAATGCAGCCCATTGTATATTAGGTTCATTAACTAATCATAATATTAATTATAGTTAATATTTAATTATTATAATCATTATTATTTGCAAAAATCAAAAAATAGTTCAAAAGCACAATGCAACTGATTTAGTTTTTTCACGTTCATCCCAAAATTTATTTTTATATATGGAACACACTTGTACAGATCTGATGTTAAATCACTGTGCCAACTTTCACAGTTACAGTACTTGAGCACCAGTGTCCCGAAACATTTTCTGTTAACATCTATATTAATATAAGGGCTCCATGCTAAGTCTGCAAGATGTTCAGCACTGCTGACTCAAAGGCACAAGAAAACCTGCCTCCAGTAGTTCAAGACCAACTAAATAGGTTCTGGGAGGCTGTGCTTTGGAGTGAAACAAAAATATTTCTAGAACTCTTAGGTTTATGCATTAAGTTGTTTTGTACCTGTGGAATATGCAATGACAATAAAGTTGAATCTAATCTAATCTAATCTAATTAGCAGTATGTCTGGAGGAGGAAGAATGAAGCTGATGTTGAAAAGAAAGCATCTCAACATCATGAAGAAATTGAAGCTTGGGTGCAATTTGACATTCAAAAAAGGACAATCATTTCCACTCGATCTCAAAGTATTGAGTCTTAGTTTCAGAAGAAGTCCTGGATCATTCTAGGGGGGTAGTCATTGTTATCTGAAAAGAATCTCATTGAAATCCCAATGGAATTTGAATATATTGATTGCATTTGTGTTGTATTTAAGAAGAAACAGCTTAATGTTGTGATCTACTTAAACTGTTCCTCTGGGCATTCATTACCGCAAAAAAGCTCATGAATAATATTTCTTGCCACAAACAAAAAACATACGCTGGGTGTCACTAACAATGGGGATTGAATAACTTTGCTTAGACGTGTCAGAGGCCCATAGTAGTGGTGTATTCATACCTAATTGCAGAACTTGGTAAAACAAATGATCAAATCATGTATATCTCACCACTATAACTTACAAGCCCAGGAGAACATGGTCACACACATAACTACACTCAATAACCCATGGAAACAACTTGCAGTTATTCTATTAATTAAATTAATCCACATGTCAGTGTCTCCTTTTAGTCGTAGCAGAGGTCATCATCCTCTGTGGGCCAGACGGAGGGCAAATTTGGAGTCGTAAAGCAGGTCAAATATAAGCCACGTGTGCACCGTAGTGATTGTAGGGAGGATGTGTGCTGCTGGTGACAGAGTGTTTGGCTGGCGGGATAATCCTGCTGGGCTAATACTCTGAGCAGGACTGAAATCTACCAGAAACCAGCTGTTTTATATTATGAATTGAAAACATTTTGAAAACATTTAAGGCATGACAGAAAGGTGATACACTGCAGATTAGTAAAAATAGAAAGCAGCGACCTTTGACACTGTGAAGCATCCAAAGCACTTTTCAGATCCTGAGAAAAGTTAGAGTGGGTGTGAAAGTAAAAAAAAAAGTTCATGTTCAGGTTCATATGAGGGCTCATAAATTACATTCAACCTTCTGCTGACAATCATTAACATACTAACACACCATATTATTATACAACACCTGTTCTTTAAGACTAGGACCTTGAATATTGTTTCTGAATTTCTACCCACATACAGTATGAACCTTAGTGTAGTTTCAGGTTCTCAGTCAGTTGTCTTCCATCTGTTCCTGCATCCAGTATGAAAACAAAAGGGGACAGGTATTTCAAGCCCCTGAAGTACTGGAGTGGCCGTCCGGGGGAGAGACTGTCTGAGTCACTGCCTCCTTTAAAGTTGATGTCTATGTTGATTTACTTCTTACATCAGGACTGTAGATTAGAATGCATATCCTGATTTTACCTGAGCTCCTCTTTACTGTCTCAATATCTTTATAATTTTTTTAATTTCATGTTTCGGTTGTGTGAGTTTCTGTGAAGCAAAACTTTCTTTCATTATCAATGTTAGGGTTAGGGTTATAATACTGATTTTTATTAGTAGTATTAGTGGTTTGATTTGATGTTTCAAAAACCTACTTTTATCTGTTCTTTGGGGCAGCAGTGGTTCAGCGGTAGAGCAGAAGTCTCAAGACCAGACGTCACCCAGACATCGGCAGTTCGAATCCCACTCCCGCCAGACTTTCTCGGAGTGTGAGCTGACAGTGGGAGGTGCCAGCTCACCTCCAGGCCACTGCCGAGGCGCCCTTGAGCAAGGCGCAGTCCCCCCCACAAGCTGTTCATTTGGGGCGCACCCCGAGGTCGCAACCCTTCACTCCACCTACAATTTGTTGTACTAACCGCATGCCTACAGGCTCCTTGTGTTGTGTTTGTTCAGGGGCCTGTACACAACTTTGTATGCATGGTTTGACATATATACGCATGCAAAAAGAGTGTAAAGATAATTTCCTCGTAGGGGATCAATAAAGTTGACTTCCTTTCTTTCTTTCTTTCATTGCACTAGATTTCATCACACAAATCAGATCAGTGAAGCGTTTCAGCGTCAACTAAAGTGGTCAAGTAACCGATCCAATGACTTTCAACTCACTTGCATAGACCTATGCCACTATCTTGGAAAAACACAATAACATGCATTATTATAAAAACATATATAAAAATATTAGAGACTTCTTTGTCACAGTAGTAAGCTGGCACGCTGTTAAAACTGTTTCTCGAGTAAGTCACTGACTCCTTTTTTGCTAATGTGGCCCGTTAACCTTTTTATCCTCACATACAGTAGGGATGCAAGTGAAAAGTTAATTTCCCTGCAGGTCTTAATAAAGTAAATTACTGCTTAAAAATCAGTGCTTTGATCTTGTGCTCTTTGCTTATATTCATTCCTCTCAAGTCTAGTAAAAGCTAAAAAAAAATCTGATGAATGGGATCAGCCGATCCGACATGCTCAGCAGGCAGACAGACGTGGATGGGAGCACTGCCATTACAAGAGGCCAGAATGTGAATCTATTTTTAGCTCCAGGGTTTTGCCTCACAGTGGCTTGAGGGTGTTGAGGTGGCAACTTGGTAACCATGTCATTAACGCAATCTCACTTCCATTAAAGAGCAGCGCTGCAGTCATCGCCAAGCCACCCTAATGTGTGTGCATGTGCGTGTGCGTGCGTGTGTGTGCGCACTGGTTATTAGGATGTGACTGGGGGTGTGATTGAGCATCTTACACATGCAACTACAATAAAATTCCTGCTTTGACCGTTTGGTGAGGGACAACTTAGAAAGTCTTAAATATTTGGAGTTAACAGTCCAGGGCAATGGTGAGTGTGGTAAGGAGATGAAGAAAGGATCCAAGCAGGATGGAGCAGGTGGAGGAAAGTGTCAGGTGTCTGATGGGACAGAGAGGGGTCTCTGCTAGAATGAAGAGCAAAGTTTAGAAGACAATGGTAGCCACGATCTATTGATTAGAGACTGTACCACTGAAGAGAAGATAGGAAGTCAAGCTTGAGGTGGCAGAAATGAAGATGTTGAGGTTCTCTCTAGGAGTGGCCAGGTTGGGTAGGATCAGAGGAACAGCCAAGGTGAGATGTTTTGGAGACAAAGAGAGAGTAGACTTTGATGGTTTAGAAATGTTCAGAGGAAAGGTGGTGATTATATTGGTAAAAAGGTTTTGAGGATGGAGCTACCAGGTAAGAGGGCAAGAGGAAGACCAAAGAGAAGGTGTTCGTCAATCACACGTATACATATTAGTGTGTACAAGCCCCTGTAATACACACAATAATCATTTGGGCGCCCCTTTGTGGAGCGCCCAAATTAGCAGCTTGTGAGGGGGACAGCGCCTTGCTCAAGGGCGCCTTGGTAGTGCTTCGGAGGTGTGCTGACACCTCCCACTGTCAGCTCACACTCCGGGTGTTTTTGGGCGGGAACCCAAAAGTACGGCTTGTATCTGGGATTTTAACTCATGTGTCGAACAAAAATATAGACAGAGCAATGGCTCGTATCTCAAAAAACTCCGACATCACGCAGCTCATGTCTCAAGGTAGTAGTGTAATTTTAAAAAAATCAGAACTAATTCTGATGGATTGTCTGCGTGGGTTCTCTCCGGGTTCTCCGGCTTCCTCCCACCTCCAAAAGCATGCGCTTCAGGTTGATTGGCCAGTCCAAAATTGGCCGTAGGAGTGAGTGTGTGTGTGAGTGATTGTCTGTTTCTATGTGGCTCCGCGGTACACTGGCATCGTGCCCGGAGTGCCCCCGCCTCACGCCCTGAGACTGCCGGGATAGGCACCGGCTCCCCGCGACCTGCGTAAGCGGATTAAGCGGGTTAAGAAAATGACTGACTGACTGACATTTGAGACATTTTAACCAAACCAAGAGTGATGTAATGGGAGGGTGTCTGTGGATGGGGCTTCACGGATGTTGCCATGACCACAGGCATACCCATACTAACACATGTGCACACACACACACACACACACACACACACACACGCACGCACACACACACAGAGGCGTAAGTCCAGTCCTGAATCACATTTGTTATGTCTTCTAATGCTGAAACAACAGTGCTTACATTACAACCAAAATCAAATATATAACAAAAAGAGAGGGCGGGTTACAGTAACTGTGACCACGTAACCCTAACAAATCGGTGTGTTAATGAGCTCACAGGAGGTCAAATACCTGGAAAGTCCCTCCAGGTTCTTCAACACTCACCATTCGCCCTCATCTTATTGTCATCGTGTCTCAATGCTTTCTAACGTTCTCATAGTTGTCCAGTCTTTCAAGCTGTGATAAAAAGAGACTCAATCCCAAATTGCAAGAGATGCTAGCAAATGGGAATTCTTTTGTAGACATTCTGTGTACCACCAACAACGTCGAAAAATACAAAGTCAGACGATTGCATAGTCATGTATTGCAGACTGTCTGTTCATGCCATTGTATACATATATATAATGTTTATAGACAATACAGTAGTGGTGAAAATAATACATTGCCTTTGTCAACAAAGGGAAGCTTTACAATATAAAATGGTCTGCATGGAGGCAGCAGACTGTTGAAAATATAGGTTCATACCTGCCATTCAACTTAAAGTGGCAACAGGTGACAGAGATCTAAAACATTTTTGCACCAAGCATGTTCACACATTTCTTAAGTGTTATTGCAGAAAAAACAAAAAAAATACTATTTTTTTGTAAGTGAAAAACTTGAAGTCTCCATTTTGACCTGTGTCATTTAAATGTTAAGATTTAAAAACCAGGCATCAATTTTACAAGTTAGCATATTAATATTTTGCATGCCTCACTAAAACATTAAGACTTTGAGTATTTCTGAAGATAAAGTCTGTTAAGTGGGAGACAGCTGAGCTTCAGCATAAGGGAACAATAAAGGAAGCAAGCTAACCTGATACCAGGAAGTAGCCTTATCCTGAAAGGAAGAACAGGAAGTAAATTCCCTGTACCACGTGAATCATGGCCACACGCAAGCATGAACACACAGAGGGCAGCAAGAGCAGCAGATGGTGAGGGGATTATTCACCTTCTATCCCCACCTCCCCCCTCAGACTGGCCACTGAAGCTTTATTTCTATCTATGCTGTTCCATCAGTGATGGTATGTTTGCTAAGCTGCTGTTTTCTCAACTGCTCTCCTTATCAATTGCATCTGGTGCCCTGCAAAAAACTGACAGTAATTACCTTTATGGAACTTGTATCGCAGAATAAATTGACACAACTTCGAATCTGTACTTCTATTTGTGGCAGTGTAATATATTCTACTGCAATGTCTTCACAGCAATATGACACTTGTAAGTAATTCAGTAACGTATTCTACATATTGAATTTACTCCAATGCTAATTGCAATCTAGAAATAGCACAGTTGGGATATTGACTAAACTGTCGAAGACTGTCAAGACCATGGTTTTTCATTTGGTAGAAAATCACTGTTGTAACTGTTGGCCATCATACAGGATCGGACGAATTTGAACACCACGAGGAACAAGGAAAGAGAAAAATATTGTCTGAAAAGTGCTTTCAAGAAACAAGGATGCCACTCATCTGGTTTGTCTGCATTTTTCTCTAAGAAAAGAACAGTATGGGTGCCTTTTAGGGTGATCTGTTGTGACAGGTCTGGAAACAAACTCTGGCCAAACTGGTCTGCAATTGATCAAGACATTGAAGGTTTGTTAACAGGCAGATTAGCAGGAAAAACACGAACAAGACTGGCGTGTGATGAAGGTAGTGGTAGTAGTAAATATGACAGAAGCCGAGGGGGCAGACAAAGAAAAGGACATCATTCTTCTGATCGGGATGAAAAATCATACAATGAACTCCAGCTTCTACTAAGACAGTTGTCATGGTTTGGGTTATAATTACAACTAAATATTCATTGTATAAGAAGGAGACAGGATGTAGGCTTTGGTGAAAAAGTCAGATGCTTTGGAAACCCCTCACCATTTTCCTTTGAAACAGTGACCCTCACTGAGGAGCAATGAGGAGCTGTCACTTCCACCTCAGTAATCAGATTGCAGTTGGCTGATTTCTTTAGAGTCATGAAAATGAGAATCCTGGTTATGTAATCTGGATATGGATTTAAGCATAATTCTCCTGGGGAAACAGATTTATTATCCACAGATGCAGGTAACCCATTTTCTAAGTGATGTTCTGTCCATGACAGAAATGGCAGACTGGGAAACGTCACAACAGAGTATCTTCTTCTTCTTCTTCTTTTCCTTTCGGCTTTTCCCTTCAGGGGTCGCCACAGCGAATCAATTGCCTCCATCTAACCCTGTCCTTTGCATCCTCTTCTCTCACACCAACTACCTTCATGTCCTCTTTCACTACATCCATAAACCTCCTCTTTGGTCTTCCTCTAGGCCTCCTGCCTAGCAGTTCAAAACTCAGCATCCTTCTACCAATATATTCACTATCTCTCCTCTGGACATGTCCAAACCATCTCAGTCTGGCCTCTCTGACTTTATCTCCAAAACCTCTAACATGTGCTGTCCCTCTGATGTACTCATTCCTGATCCTATCCTTCCTGGTCACTCCCAAAGAGAACCTCAGCATCTTCATCTCTGCTACCTCCAGCTCTGTCTCCTGTCTTTTCCTCAGTGACACTGTCTCTAGACCGAACAACATCGCTGGTCTCACCACAGTTTTGTACACCTTTCCTTTCATTTTAGCTGAAACTCTTCTATCACACATCACACCTGACACTTTTCTCCACCCATTCCATCCTGCCTGTACACGTTTCTTCACCTCTTTTCCCCACTCTCCATTGCTCTGGACTGTTGACCCTAAGTACTTAAAATCCTCCACCTTCTTGATCTCTTCTCCCTGTAACCTCACTCTTCCACTTGGGTCCCTCTCATTCACACACATGTACTCTGTCTTACTGCGGCTAACCTTCATCCCTCTCCTTTCCAGGACAAACCTCCACCTCTCTAGCTTCTCCTCCACCTCGTCCCTACTCTCACTGCAGATCACAATGTCATCTGCAAACATCATAGTCCATGGCGATTCCTGTCTAACCTCGTCTGTCAGCCTGTCCATCACCATAGCGAACAAGAAGGGGCTCAGAGCTGATCCCTGATGCAGTCCCACCTCCACCTTGAACTCCTCTGTCACACCTACAGCACACCGCACCACTGTCTTACAGTCCTCATACATGTCCTGCACCGCTCTAACATACTTCTCTGCCACTCCAGACTTCCTCATACAATACCACAGTTCCTCTCTGGGCACCCTGTCATAAGCTTTCTCCAGATCTACAAAAACACAATGCAGCTCCGTCTGGCCTTCTCTGTACTTCTCTATCATCTCTGTACTTCTCTATCATCTCTGTACTTCTCTATCAATCTCTGTATCTCAAATTTAAATCAGGTGTCTCTGAAAACTGAAACCTACATGAAGCAAACTGTAGAAATCTGAATGTGTTGATTTTCAGCTCTGATCATTGGACTGCAAATTATTTGTTGCTGGTCAATTAAAGGCAATTAAACACACCACTGGTGAAAAGCTGGACGCCAATGCCCTATAGATAAATACTGAGCAATCCTGAAAGAGAATGGTTTACAGCAACTCTGCACAATTTCATCTTTATAATAGTGAAAAAAGGCAGTGCAGAACAATATATAGAACACAGAGGAGAATTAATTTTGCAAATTCCATGAGACACTTATTTTGCTGTTCTAAACTTTGTAACCTGGAGTTTCAGTATTGATGTAAACACAATATGGGCACATAAATGACTTTAATACTGAACATAAATCTGTTGAGCAGCCAACTCCACCAACTGGGGCTACATAGTCTTTCTTTTTTGTTACTGATAGGGCAATGACATATTGTAGGCTGTTTTAAGCTATTTTCAGCCATTCCGTATTGGATGTGTGGAAAATTAAACACTTAAATATTACTGGACATTCCTGGTAAGCACAGCTTTATCAAGTCTACCAATATCAAAACTGATCAGGACAGTTCTCAGCCGAGTGTATATATCTGCCAGGGCCCCAAAGTCTCCTTTAATTCAATTAAGCCTCATCCAAAATCAAGCTCATTGCTCTGTAACACTATTAAATATTACATCATTTGCAATAGCAAACCTTTTAATATACATTTTCATGAGAGGAAGTCAGCTGACATAACAAGGCTTCAGATGGGTTTCTGTGATTCTGATGTAACTCTGATAGCTTATCAGTATAGACAAAAGAATGTTGCATATTTACAGTGGATCCAGATCTGTTTAAACTGATTATTACTATTCCTGATTGTTTTTTTGACTGGTATGAATCCAGTAACCTTAAAGTACTGATACAAGGCTATGATTTATTCAAAGCAAGCACAAGGAACCAGCAGCAACTGTCACAGTCACACAAGATGAACACATAAATGTGTATTGCTTAACATTTTAGGTCACATCATTTAGTTTAGCCTCTACATCTGAATCAGATCAATGCAGTTATATGTAAAAAAAAATTAGAGGTTTTGCCCCACCATCTTTTTGCAGGCTATGAAACAACAACCCATTAACAAATGACCCGTATCGCCACTTTATAGCCACTGAAGTCATTGGTGACCATCCAACCTCATGCTGCATCGTATAAAAGATGACAAATGGTCAAAAACGATGAGTGAGAAACAAGATGCTGGAGGCTGAAAGACGGCGATAGGAAGACAATAGTTTGTGGTGTGAAAATCAATCAGCAGGTCTGAAAGACCAGCAATTTGTAATCTGGAAATTGTCCAAAACCTAACTGTTATAGTAGTTGCAGCTTGCATCCAGCTTTTTCCTCATCCACATAATGAAATGATCTTTATCTGTCACAGTACACATGTTATAGTAACAACTTATTTCTCCTTTCACACCCCGGCTCAATACAACCAGTCTACAGCACTAGTGAACATCTCACAAAGCAAGAGACTTGCTAAAGGGTACTTCAGCAGCCCTTTTTACAAGAGAAAGAGATATATTAGTCAGGTTGAACCCAATTCCACTTAGGATACAATATCCCTTCACCATAGCAAAAGCAAATGCATCACTCTCACTGACCTTTGTGTATCAGGAATAATTTGAGAAATTTTTCAGGACTATTTTTTTACAAGCTGTGAAAAAAAATAAAGCACTTTCATTTTCAATGAACCACAGTGTTCTCAAAGAAGGAAAGCTGAAGAAGACGGCATAAAAACAAATTCATTAAAGATTATCAGCTTCTTAAAGGTTTGGCAAGATCTTTTTTCAACGATGGACTTTCTCCCACTTTGATCATTAAATTTTAATTAAAAGCGAAGCTTCTGAGCTTTGGGGACCCCTTTGAGCTAACAGGGGTCATTGCTGTCCAGAATACATCAAAGACCCAAAAGCCAACTAAAGCAAGTACAGTATGCACACGGTTTGCAAGAGTATTACAAGCTACTGTTATGTAGAAAGACAGGCTGTCTATACAGTCACCATGAATGACTCACGTTTTAACAAAATAAACTAACAACATTGAAAATCTCCACTTTCAGTCACACCATGAAAGGATCTACAAAAATGTGACTCCTTGGCTTCATCTTGAAGGTCTTTAGGTGTGCTATCTGTTGATCTCTGATAAGAGGAAATTATTTTTCATTTAATTGAAGTAGTGAGCAATGTCATTATCTTCAGTAAGTCGGAAATGTTTCGACTCCCTGCCGTTTAACAAAACTGTGCGTGTTTTAACTTGTTCTTATCAAGTTCATGCTATTTGATTAATGTCACAGAACAGAATAAATGAAAAATATTCTAACTTTCCATTATCCATTATCCATTATTATCCATGATATCCATGATTATTTTTATTATTATTTAACAGCCTACCATCTGCATAGCTTAAACTGTACCAAAACATAAATTATTATTTTCAGAGGAGCAGCCTGCAGGTGAGACCTTACCTCTGACACACAGCAGGGACATCGCTGCGGGATTTCGAGCAACAGTTCCTCCAAATCAGATGAGCCTTCAGTGAGTTTCAGCCCAGTTGCCTGTTGAACAGCAGTCATGTACCTACGCTCCAAATTCCGTTTACCTCTCGCGTCATCGCATTGAGTCATAAAATGCACAGGTGTGAGTCCTGAACCGTCCAGGGGTCCCGGGGGCTGGAGCGATGCCAGTCAGACAATGAGCGCCTAACTCCCGGCTGAAATCCGCTACAGCGGGGCGGCTCTTCTGATGCATTCAGGGGCTGAGGTGAAAGTAGGAATTCTTCCTACTTTGAAAACCCAAGTGAAGCATGATAGTGCCCCCCTACTGTGTCTTTCGAATGGAGAAATCCTCCAGCATCATCGAAGGTGTTGAAATTGATCTTGGACTGCTTTACAATAAAACCACTTTTTCGCCTGATGACAGCCTGCGCGTTTGTTGCTTCTGGATCCATTATAGAAGCAAGATTATTTCTAGTGAATAATAATTTGCATGATTGTATCTCAGTCCAACCCTTTATACCACACATCAAACTCAAGGCTCAGGGGCCAAATGTGGCCCGCCACAATATTTTATGTGGCCCGCAAGAGCATAAAGGGTCAGAGTGTCTAAAAATAAATACTAGGTCAAAATTGTGCTTTGAGCAAAACTACATTTCCCACAATGCAGTATTAAGCCAAAAACGTTTTGAACAAAGTTAATGTCCTAACTTGTGATTGATGTTATTATTCTTTATTCACTTGGATAGTTTGATCCTTGATTGATGGACTTATATGGGATTCATAACCTGACAAATTAAAAGTATTTATGTTATAACAGAAAACAAACATTTTTTTCTGTACAAATGTAACTTGAACAAGTAATAAATTCATAGTTATATAACATTAAGGAGTACAGCCATTATGCTTTATACCATCATCCATCCAGAACTTGAAACACATATCCTTCTGGGGGTGCTGGAGCCTGTCCCAGTTCACATCTGGGAAGAGGCCAAGCATGCACTAGACAGGTGGTCAGTTCAGCAGCCCACTCCAGTTGGACCTACCACCAACTGTGGTTTGTTGACTATATTTACTATTGTACATGAACAACATTTCACAAATTCAGATTCACTTTTCTTGTGAAGAAAAGTGTCAGGAGGAAATGGCAAATATCAAACATAAAAGATTCTTCTCTGAGATGCAACAAGGACTTGTCTTTACTTCCAGCTTTTGGATCAGAAAAATATCTTTCAGCCATAAATATCTAAGTACATCGTTATAGATTAGTCTAAACACTTAATATCTGAATTCACTCTCCAGACATTTCCAAAATTTTTGCTTTACACTTGTTCCATATTAAAGTATTTTCTTCACATCTGCAACCCAGAAAGCCACCAGTGTTGGATTAGCCGTGTTTGAAATAAATTATAATAAGTTTAAGAAATACCTTTAGACCCTGATATTTTCTTTAACTAAACGTGAATCCTGGAGGACAAGTAACACCTAAAACACAAAGAAATTATTAAATCATTTTGCCCAAAAGAGCATCTTGAAGAAGTCAACTAAGACAGTAAACTATGAGCGGCAATAAGTGCTCTAGAATGACAAAGACAAAGTCTGAGCTGTCCAAATTGACAAACCACACCTGAACAACATTAATTTAGACCAAATATAGCTTTCTCATTGCCTGATCCATCATCATTATATCTAGAGTGTGAAGTGATGGACTCAGCATGCCTGCTGACACCTGTCTGTGCCAAAACAAAATGTGCTGAGAAAGTCTCATTTAAATATGAAGAAAATTGAAATCCACCACAGAATCACTCAGTACAGTTTTCACTCTGAGCCATTTTATCTGCAACAACAGTTACCACTGAGATTATAATGATAGAACCGCTCAGATGAAAATAGTTAATGGAAAGATGGAAGTGTTTAGAACCACATTTATTTATTAGTATGAATTTTAAACAAGTGGGGTGTGACTGAGAATTTCTCACATTATAAAATCAATTATCACAATGATCAGGCATAGAGAATCAGTTGTAAACGAGTATAAGGTGAGCACAAGCATTAGATATAAGCCAGTCATCTCTATACACCAGCTGACAGCAAGGTAATCTTGAAGATGAAACTATAAATCCCCAAGGGGAAATTATTTTTCCACTCAATTTATAAATGTACAATGAGTGGGAAAATAGCACATAACACACACGGCCTGTAATCATGCTAGTTAGGCAGAGATAGTCGAGTGACGGGCAGCCAGATAGCACCGTAAGGGCAGCTTGTGGGGCACCTCAGCAGTGCTCAGGAGGTGAACTGGTACCTCTCCAACTAAAGGTTCACACTCCACACTATTTTAGTCCATGATGGTCTACTTTAGTTTAGTTTACTATTATTATTTATTTGAAAGGGGACAATGCAATTTCATGAAACACATGATTATACATGGTTAAAAAAGCCAGAATTAGCCAGAAGACTGGTTTTCATCTGTAATCCCCTGGCCATGATGTATAAAAAGCAGTAAAAGCAGTAAAATAGTAAAATCAGTAAAATACATCTACAATATAGTAAAAATATGCATATTCAAACGGTTACTGTACAATTAAAAGAGAATAAGACATCACACATATCAACATAACATTTGATCACAACATCAAAACATCACAACAGACTTGTCTTTTAGTGTTGGCAGCTATAGGTGTGGATTAGCCACATCTTCAAGTTTTTTGTGAAGACCTTGTATGTTGTAAGAAGTTTCCAGTCCCCAAGCTAAGATCTAGTGGACTGAGCTACTCACACCAAAAAATGCAGACAAAAAAATACAGACATGTCAGCAGTGGCCATATTTGATCCAAGTACTGTAATTGTGAAATTTTTCGTATGACTTCGGAACATAAACGAAAAGAATTCTATGATTTGAAACCAACAACGTTTGAATGCCTTGACATTTAAGCCATAATAAAAACAGTAATAGTTTAAAAGGCTAATACTGGAGATATTTGGGACTCTGATGAGGCTGACATGAGCCAAATAATGTGGCAGTCAATGCAAATATTAGAGAAAATAATATTGAATGCAAACTGAATTGCCTCCGTTTCATTGGCCCTGCTGACCCACTGAGCCGTCTTCCTACCCAGAGGAGCTCCATTCAAACTGCAGTCGAAAAGCGACCTGTCTGATTATTTTTTATTTAATTTGAAAGAAGACAGGGACAATTTTGGTTTCATCTATAATTTGTAAGAATATGTTTGATAACTAATAGCAGAGGTGTAGTTGCCATCACCATATTTGACTTTTCCAGCCATTGCTGACAAATCAAATCACTAACACTTTATCATCAGATTCTTTGCAGTGCAGTCACAGTCTCAGGAATTAGATCCAAGAAAACAAAAAACATCGCTTACAAACACATTTGAGTCTCATATGAGCAAGAAAAATCTGATTTGGCCACTGTCTGTGATCTTAACCCTGATGTGACACTGCTTGCACATATATGATCACAGCTCACCTCCTAAAATGTTCATTGGTATGTTCACAGGTATGAGCAGTTGGACACAATCTGTAGAGATTCACAGGTATAGAAACAACCCTTTATTTTAAATACTAGTAATTTGTTATTGTTCATGAAATTGAATTCTAAATAGAAAAAAATACTAAAATCTCAGAAATTATGAGAATTGCCTGTTTTCATCTAGGGAAAGCAAAAATGCATCACAGACCCAATTATAAATCATAGTACTGAAGTAAAACAGTCACATTTTCAAACACTGCTGTGCTAAAAATGCTATTTGTTTCATGTCAAGTAGTCAAGTCTACATATAATTGAATATTTGACAAGTCTTTGTTTAAAACAAAATCTACCTCATTTGTAGAGTCAGAAATGTTTCTTGGCTAAATTGCACAGAAGCTTAGATTACTCATTGTTTGGATTACTCGAACCACAACGTCCCTTTACAATGACAGTTCATGGCTACCTTCAAGCTTTGCATTCTGAGCTCCAGGGCGTGGATTTTGATGTCAGGTGCTTCCATCTAGTGGCAGATACACAAAAACCAAACTGATGTCTTCACTTTCTTGAGAAAGTTACTGTTAACAGCACACGAAGAGGCACAAAGAGTTATAAATTGTGTCACAACAGGGTTGAACATTCCACAAACTGAAATCTTGTACTAAGATTTACCATTTTCTTTTTATGTTGAATGTTTAACAAATCATTTATATAACAAGGGACATCTAGAAAAGTCCTCGCAACAAGGAGGAACAAGTGTGACTGATAAATGGATGTCTGCATTTAAATGTAGGGCATTCATAAATATGCTCCGTTTAGTTTGACCAAGCCAGCATTTTTGTTGTGATGAGGTTTCATTGTAGCTTGGCCTCTTTTAAAAAGTGCTTGATCTTGAAGTATTTAAAGAAAAAAGAAAAAAAAGGATCTCAAATGCACTATGCCAACCTCCTTGGTTTACTGAAAAGAAATCGAACTAACTTAATGGACCAAAACAATGTGAGGCCAGCTGTGACCAGAGTTCAACACGCAGAAAAGTGAGAAAAATCACCCTCGCAAAAACATCAGCTGATGCTAGGAGTGCATCTTGTACACTGAACAAGAAAGTATTTCTAAATGCAAATCTGACCATTCCCAACCATTCAATATTATTTTTTTCCCATACAAATATAGTATTAAATACTTTTATTTCCCTAAAGGATTTCATGGTACATCGTTCATTTGAAGAAGTCCACAAATTGAAATGCATCTGAAATGATGTATTGGTAATTAGTTGGTTAAACAAATTGCAGTAAGCAATCTGAAACACTAAAATTATTCTACAAGTATGATTCCACATGAACTGGAATTGGCCTACATTGCATTTATCCTTTATGATTCACTGAGAATTGTAGCCAAAATGTTCTCCACTTCTTGAGGTCAGGTGAAGTTCACCATTACTAAAAATTAGAAAGATACAGCTACCCATAAAGTCCTGAGATCCATGCATAACTCATAAATTAATAAGATCACAACTTGCCAACCAATCTTTTTACTTCTCTTTATTATGGATCCCCATTAGCACTTGCAAATAAGCGTGGCTATTCTTCCTGGGATCTAGTATTGAATATCCTCACCCAGGTCCTGCTTCAGGTGGGCTAACATGATGAAAATCAAAACTTCCCATGGGCCAATTATGTCTTGGTACAACAAGATGGGGCTTGTTCTCAACAACTGTGAAATGATGCTGGGGTAAACGCTCAACACCAGGAACCAGAGGCAGCAGCTTCTGCTCAACTCCAGGCACAGAGAGATATGGCTGGGGTTGTGGTCTACACTGTGCACCACGAGCAGGGGCTTGCGCTTGAGACCAACCACAGGGAGATAGGGCTTGGGCTTACTATTAACATCGGCCACAGGGAGAGGAGACTGAGGCTTGCGCTCAATGCCAGGCACCGTCAGTTCTGGACAGGGCTTACGCTCAACAACAGGAACTGAGAGATGGGGCTGGGGCTTCTTCCCACTCTGCACCAGGGACTGGGGCATATGTTCAAGGCCAGGCACAGAGAGATGTGGCTTATGCTCAAGGCCAGGCAGAAAAAGATGGGGCTTGGGCTTACGCTGAACGTTGGACACAGTCAGATGATGTTGGGGCTTGCACTCAATGTTGAAAACAGAGAGCTGGGGATTGGGTTTGCGTTCAAGGCCAGGCACAGAGAGATGGGGCTTGGATTTACTATCAACACCGGATACAGAAAGAGGTGGCTGGGCCTTGTGCTCAATGCTGGGCACAGAGACAAATGGATGGGACTTGTGGTCAATGTCAGGCGCTGTGACCTGTAGATGGGGCTTGTGCTCAAGTCCACAAATTGTGAGATGTTGATGGGGCTTCCACTCAACGCTGGACATCATAAACTGTGGATGAGCCTTGCACTCAACAACAGAAACTGAGATTGGGTTGAAGCTTTCTCTGTACATTTGGAACTGAGGTATGCGGCTTGGGTTTGCCAAGCACTGACAGATGTGGTTTGGGCTCACGCTCAAAGCTGGACACTGGGGTCAAGGGCTGGGGCAGAGACTGGATCTGGTTGCTCCTTTCCTGATCCTCAGACTTAAATTGATTATTGTTAACTGTTGCATAATCACAAAAAAAGATATACTTATTCTACTCATACAACCCCAATGTATACATTTCCCAAGACCAGCAGTTTCAATATACCATAGCTTTGCAGTTCCATTATTTTTGTGGTTGTTTGTGTGTCAATATAATTTGTCGTCTTACATTTCATTAGTGCAGGGAGCTCTCCAATAAACACCAGCCATAGATGCACCACACTGTACAAAACATGTTTACGTATTGTATTGTCAATTTATTGCCTGCACCAAAAAAAATGCTCTAAACTTACCGTGGAATAAGTGTCATCATGGCCTCAGCAAGAAATCTGGTCAGATGAACAGATGTGTGAGTGGAAACCACCAGAGTACTGATAAGAGAAAGTTCCACTCTTTAAAAAAGTTACTGGAAACAGGTGGAAGTGATTAGAAGCACTCATGATACACGGGTGGTTCAAATAAATCCTCATTTAAAATCCTGCGCAGCATTCATTTTGCTTCACACTTGCCACCGTTTATTGAAGTAATTTTTGTAAACTTTAAAGAGACATGTTTCCTTTTGCTTAGGTTGATAGTTGGAATTTGAATTACATTTATTTTATATAAAGGCGACTGATGTGTCCATATGGTGATGAGCACTAAACTGATTGGCAGTCGATTAAGAATTATTTTAAGTTTTAAAAAGCCAGTGCCAAGGACTAAAGTAAAGTCCTCTATCTGAAGACTACATTAGCATTAAATGTTGAATCCAATGAGTGTGAAAGTCAGTGACTGTAGATAAAATGAAAGAAACAGAAGATGCAGCCTGCCTGACTCATCAAGCTGTTTGACTTCAAAGATGAGTAATGAGGAGTTGCTGACATTAAGATAAACTTTAAAAGAATAATTTTTTTTTGGTAAATATTAAGGATACCAAAAAAAAAAAAAACTTCCTAAAAAAATGACCAACATGGCTACTTTCAAAAGGTATGATCAGGTTTTCAGCTGGTGTAACTAACAAATTTGGTCAAACCCTTTCAAGATCAAACTTTGGGCTACTCATTTCAGTGGCACAATATGGTCACTTCTAAAACCCAGCAGTCCTCCCCTGATTTAACTCTTCACTCTTTCTATAAACAAAGCAACAATTAAAAAAAAATAAAAAAAACACTTCTGACTTTTGTACAGTAATTGTACGAAAATTGTACAAAAAGACTTTCAGTAATTGTACCTGAACTGATTAGTTTATTTTCATGAAAGTGGTTCAGTTGAGGAAATAAAGAAGATAATTACATCTTTGATAGCAGAAATATCGGGCGTAAAAACACTGGTTGAAAAATTCCACTTTGTTGGCTCCACAGTCGAACCAGCAGATGGCGATAAGCTACGGGTCATGTGTTTGAGTTCATCGCACCTGACAAAATGTGATTCCCTACTGATAACTTTTAAGATGTTATAAATTGAGATTAGAAAGGAAATTATTTCATCTATTAATTGAAAATGTACAATAAGTCCTTAAATTCCTCGAATTATTATTAATTCTATAAACGGAGTCAGTGGATTTCAGTGAAACAGGTCATTTCAATGATATTTCTCCTGGCCTGAACTCACAAAGCTAAAAGCAGCCCATGCAGTCCTCTTCATTATTTCAGACGGTTGGATTTGTCCAGATTAAAACAAAAATAAATTATCTAAATTTTGATGTGTCATTTAATTGATAGATAAAATTAACCACCCCGCCCTCCCGATTTGACTAAATGACTACTTTGATAACAAATTCTCTAATCTTGTGAAATTGTAAGTCATAATTAATATGAATGTTAGTTGTCATATCAGAGCATAAGTTATTTCTATATAAATAGTTAATACTTATATAGAAATATTATATATAAAGTAATGGTGGTTGATGTAACTGGCATTACTTTATGTGCTCAATTTGTTTATAATTATCTTCACTACTGATTTACTATTTTCAGTTTAACAATCTGAAATAACATGTAACAGCACAGATACAGCAAAGACAGTACACCCACAAGGAAAATAATTGTTTCACGACAGTTTAATCAATATTCTAATTATATGACTATATGATGAACTGAATATTTCACAGATTACTAAATCTAATGTATTATTTTTGACCATGTGCAATTTTTTTTACATATAATATTTAGTCTTGTGTCTTGCTCAAAATAAAATATTGTAAGCCATTTGTTCTTCTGTATTAATGCAATAGTCATCTTGGGTGATATCACATGTACAGCTGCTGATAAGAAGTGATTTAAGACATTACAGTAGATCACATGTGTGTGTGTGAGAGTGTGTGTATATATGTGTATGTATATACTGTATATAGATTAGAACACCTATATGTATATACAGTATACATTATACTGTATGTATGTGTATATACTGTACATATATACTGTATATAATATACTGTATATATGCAGTGTATATATACATATAATATGTATATATATACTGTATGTGTGTATATATACTGTATATACAGTGTATATATACAGTACATGTAGTATGTATACATACTGTATATGTGTATATGTACTGTATATGTACATATGCAGTAAACTGTATATGTATATCTACATCATCAGGAAAAACATGCTTCTAAGGAATATTAGGACATGTTGGCCCGTAGTGTCGCACACCCAGGGTGAACCCAGGGTGCAGGATCAACTCTCCATCTGAACCCTGTAATTTCGTTATACCATCTGTATGCTGTAATGACAAATAAAGATCTTTAATGTGAATCTTAATCTGTATACGTATGTTAAATATACTGTATATATATTCTGTATATGTATGTATCAACATGTCTGTGCATATATTTATGTATATATATGTACTGTATATGTGTGTATATGCATGTGTATACTTTATGTGTGTTTATGTATTTTATGCATAATATGTATATGTTTATATGTAATATGTTTGTATTTGTATTATACATCTACATATTATACTACATATGTATATCATGTATTATACGTTATACATGTGTATGTGTGTGTGTGTATGTAATTTTTTATACATAACATGTATATATATAATATGCTCGTATATGTAATATGTACATATATAATATACATTATATACATATGTATAATGTATGTATACAGTACGTTATACATACACTATACACACATTATAATTACATTACAATATATATCATATACACATATATTATATATAAGTATTTATAAATGCATGTGTGTATGAATAATATTACGTCCCACCCTGGGTTAGATAATCCAGTGTGGGACCGGGCGGTGACCTCAGGGTGACGTAGGACGTCGCGCTCAGCCCCGCCCATCCTCCCGCGATGCGCCTCTGCTGTCCGCCCTGCAGTCTCACACAGAAAAAAATACGCCAGGGACTAGTAGCTACCATCTATAGCAGCGTCTGCTGTGGATCTTATCCGAACCTAATGCCGACCTACTGCGCCACGGTGAGTTAATTTTTGTCTTAGTGAAGCTGTTGGGTGGATTGTGGGTGAGAGCTGACGGAGCGAAAAGGAGAAAAGGTTTATTCGGCATCATCGCGTCCAAGGCTGAAAAAAGATGCGTGGTCGGTCATAACGGGAAAGACGCCTCGGCGTTCAGACGATATTTTACAATCATCATTTTATGGACGTGAGAGGGCATGTCTTTTTTTATTGTACGTTTCAAAGGAAATATGATGTTGGCTTGGTTTGTGTTGTTCGTTTTTTTATTTATTTCCATGGCACAAAGGCAGCGTCAACATGGAATGGGCATATATCGTTGGTACTTAAGCATTTCTGTGCAGTAAACGGACACAGGAATCACAAATATACGCATAATGTTTTCACTACAGAGATGGTGCTTCAGCATTGTCACAACAACGGCCCTGCCATCGTAACTGACCCAACACAGAGCTACAAGCAGCGGTACGAGGCGTCAAGCTTAACTTATCACTGATGAACCACTTCCGGTTACCGTTAGCAAAATAAAAGGCTGGTCGTTTTGTGGACGTGCTGAACGAAATTGATCGGTTAGGAGGGCATGATCGTTTTCATTTGCAATAAACAGCCACTTGACTCAAAATAAAGCATTAAACCGTCTGACTTTTATTTATTGTGTAGAGAGCATAAGAACTGATAAAACGAACTTTGTAAAGATGAACAACATGAGTCACAGTAACTTACACTGTAAAATGATGCGTAAATAAAACAGCCAAACGATCAGAAAAATCTTTAAAAAAGGCAGTAAAACCAAAAAGGAGGCACTGATATTAATGTAATTACATCTATTGCATCTATTTGTTTAGTATGGCTACCGTTCATAGGCAGTTTGCTGGTCAGATCCTATGCTATCAGATCCCATCCTATGATTTTTTTTATGGCGCACACACCCAGGATTTTAGTATGAAGGCAAACCGGATGTTCTCGTAATGAATTCTGGTACTTGTATGCTTTTTTTGCTGTCAGGCGGTACACAACATGCAAGGTGGGGATGCAGATTGATTTACACAACTGGACTAAACAGAACTAACAGGGCCGTGTCAGACCAACATTAATGTGAACGTTAATACGCTTGGACATGAAATATCCTCTGTTATCATTACGATCAAAAATATTCCTTCAGATATTCCGTCAGTGTCCAGTTGTGATCTGTCAGTGGCGTATTTTGTATGCGGTAATGTTTTTGTTGGTGATGGTTGTGTCGTATTTTCTACCTCCCGTGCAATCATGTTTATAAAATTAGTGATTATAAGGATATAATTTCTCTTATATTTTGTAAATCCTTACACAATATACTTGTCACCACAGGTCTTCTTAGTTAACTGATCTAAAAATGAGGAGGTTTCATGAGTGGGTTGTCATTCCGAAAAGTACTTACCGTAATGTATTTTTCTTTTATATTTTTCTGGCTTCATGTATTACTTTCTGTGTTTTAAGGCATAACTCAACAGAGAAAATGTTTTCAGCTGCACTGATGCGTCCTCCAAGAGGATCTTTGCATCTGGAGAATTAGGCCTGATATTCCTACTACCAGACGAGAAGGTGTTCTAACCTAGAGCTGAACAGAGATGGATTTTTGAGAGATTTCTTTGATCCTCTGTCGGTAGCCAGCGAGGTACATCTCTCATTCGCTCAGGGAACGGCCAGAATCTCCAGGAGATATTTGTGTAATGATTGTGGTTGGGAAGTACTTGGTGTTTAAAAGTAAGAGGATTCATTCTAAGGTGTGAACTTAAAATATAGGAACAATTATTAATGATACCCCTTTTCTCCACAATCACAGCTTCCTCCAGATTCAAAATCTGCTCCTTGTTGTTAGACTCAAAGCCAAAAAAATCTGTCAAACTGGCAAAGCAGCATCTCATTTCTGGACATGTAACAAAAGAATGTCTGTCTGCAAAGTCAAGTGTATGCTCAGCTCAACAATATCAGTTTAAATCCTAAAATTCAAATTAAGAAACATATAATGATGACACACTGGAAACAAATGACCACAAAACATTCTTTATTAACTGTAAATACAATGTATTGTTAAAATTGAACCAAAAAGAGTTCCAAATAATTTCAAAAGTAGGTCATTTGTAGAAGGACAGTAAAAACGTTGTATAATAATATTACCATACAGTCCAAATCTTACCACAAAAATTTGTTTCAGAAAGAAACCCAGAGAAATGTGACATAAATGAACAATAGATTAATTTTAGAATGACTGAAGTCAACAAAAGGTCCAAAGGCTTAAAACAGGTTTTAAAGTCCAATTTATTAGATTTTGGACATTTTGTTGGGCAAATGGAAAATTGAAGATTTTAAAATACATTTGGAGCTTCATTATTTTCACTGACATTCTGTAAACCAAAGGATTAGCTGAACATAAATGAATGATTGCAGCTCTATTGTGCAGCACAGTAACTAATATTTATCATAATATTATTATTTTTTGCTTTCTACGAGATTGTTTTGTGTAGAATAAAAAAATATATATATATATTTCACAAACTCAAAGAGCTCAAGTTGTTGTACTGATATTGTTCATTTTGCCCCGCCGTCTAACCCAGTGACTTCACAAATCCTCCCAGTTAAGACATTGGATTCATGCTATTTTTTTCTTAATCAACACCTGAACATGAAAAGGATTGTTAGGTTTTCGTTACTCAGCAGTAGCTTTATTCATTTTTAGTGAATGTTATTTACATTAACATATCTTCAAAACCTAACCATCATAGCAGAACCAAATCAAAGCCTTGATGTCGTCATCATGCAGACGTTTATTGACTGTAACAGATTGACTATGGCAGCAACAGGCCTGCTCTCAGCGCTCAGCTGCTCCTGGAATGTATCTCTCATGCGTTATGTGTGCTGGGTTATGTAACCAAGGGCCTGTGAAGGCCGGTTATGCATAGTTCCATTGTGTGTCTTTGATATTTGTTGGTGCATATTGTTGTTTAATGTCTCGTAGACAAATCTCTGAACTGATTTACAAAAACATAGTCTTTAGATAAACTCCTTTTTCTTGTTTGTGATCAAGTTTTTGTTTTTTTTTAAAAATTTTTCAATTTTATATACGAAGTTGATCCCCGAAGGGAAATTAAGAAAGCACACTCTAGTTCAAACGCATGCATACATGTTAGTGAGTATAGGCCCCTGTAGCACACTCACACAAGGGGGCCTGTAGGCATGCATGCTCCTTCATGGTGCGCCCCTCATGAGCAATTTGTAAAGGGGGGCGGCGCCTTGCTCGAGGGTGCCTCAGCAGTGCTCCGGAGGTGAGCTGACACCTCCCACTGTCAGCTCACCTCTGGTTATTTTTGGGTGGGGCCGGGAATCGAACCGCCGATCTTGAATCATAGAGGGACCTGCTCTGCCGCGCACTCGACCCCTGAGCCACTGCCGCCCCAGTTTCCCTACATAGACTCCACAGTTACTTAGTGAACACACAAAGACATTGGTTGGCTTGTTCTAAAGGCTGAAAGTTTACATTTAAGCAACAGAATTATCTTGAGGACTAAAAACATATTTTGTCTCCACTCTGCCCTTCACACTCTAAAAACAAGCAAACCCTGCAGCTTTGCTTGACAGAAACATCTGATCTCCACTGATTGTGATGCTGTGAATATCTGCAGGTGTCAAATATTTAAGAGTGCCTTACTAAATAAAAGTTATGTACAGGTTTGAAAATATGTTTAAATGAAAAAGCCAGAACTGATATGTTTCTCCTGATCTAAAGTCATTTGAGTTGCTTTCATTTTGCTTTTATTTATTTATTTTTTTTGGCTTTTTTTTTCCCCCCTTTGTCTTGTCTGCATGTATTCTCATAGTTTAACCCCATAAAAGGGGGTCAACCTTTTATGAGATCAATGCTTGTTTTAGTCTTGCAGCAAAATCTTTTATATATTTTAATTCGTGCATGTGACCGTCACCAGTCCTGTCTGGGACCTAAATTGTCAGTCTTATAATTTCCGATAGTGAGCCAGAGAGGTAAGTGCTCCACCTCTGTGCGTTAAGGGGGAAAGCAAAAAGAGACAGGGAGAGAAAACACAAACTAGGTAGTGGATATACAGGCAGTGCTGTTGCAGTGAAAAAGGTTTAGGCTGTTTTATCATATCTTAGAACTGATTCCTTAATACCAATGTTATAAAACACCAGATTAGTGGAGGTCCTGACAGTATAGAATAGACAACCAGAGGAAACCAGTGTAGGAGGAAGATAGGGGGCATAAATTTGTAATGTCTGAAGAGAGACTCATCACATTCTGACGGGACCCAATGGTTCTCAATAATTGGACTCGACAGTAGCTGGTAAGCCCTGACCCAACATGCATGTGTGATGGATACCAACGCCCAGATAGGCTACTAGAACCCAACAGGGCCACCCTAGCCAAGTACCCCCAATCCTGTCAGCCAGGGGCATCCCGAAGTCATAACCCGAAGAGCCAGCGGGGGCACCGAGAACCACGTAGACCCAGGGACCCAGAGGAGGCAGCGGCCACCACCGCCAGGGCGCACGGGGCAGACCCAAGGGGCACAGGGCAAGGAGGCCCCCCCACCAACCCCAACCCCTATCCGCCATGCCCACAACCCGCCCATTCCCCCAGCCCCAGGAGAGAGGAAGGCCCCCCGCAGCCCCCAAGGCCAGCCGCAGTGACCGAGCGACATGCGACCCACACCCCTCCATAGCCCCCCCAGTATAGGGTCTTGCAACCCCATATGCCCGTCAGGCCTCCCGAAAGCCTGGGCAGACCGGAGATAGGGGCCACACCAACCTACCAGATACAGCAGAGATCCTCAGCGGGCCACAAGCCCCTCCGCGCCGCCGCCCACAGAGGAGGGCCGACCAGAGGCCGCCAGCCCCGGCACATCGCAGGCCATCCCAGGCAGCCCATGCCAGGTCCCATCAGAGGCCCACCGCAGCCAACCCGCCCACAGGTGCCCCCCCGCCGAGCCCTGTCCAAAGCCCAGGTCCATCGGGAAACTGACAGCGAAGCCAGCATAAACCCCAGCACCCAGCCAAACAAACCGGCCACCAACCGCCGACCCCCGGCCACCAGCGGCAGCCAGACATATGCCACGATGTCGACCTGACCCGCCGCGCCCGATAGGCCAGCAGGTGAGCCGTGCAGCACCCGTAGCCAAAGAGGAGACTTGGTCCACAGGGGAGAAGCCAAGCCACCCAGCAACCATCCTCCCACCTAATGCAGCGATGACTCCTTACCACCCAATCCCCCCCGCACCCCTGAGCCAGGCCAGACGGCTTTCATTTTGCTTTAAATTTGTGTTTCAAAGTTAGTGTGACCAGATTTAAGTGGGTTTACCTCTTTGGATTCTCGACACGGAAAATCAGGTTGAGTGTATGACAATTTGTAGTGTAATAAACAGATTTGAAAGTGCAGAGCACTCAAAAAATATTTTAAAACAGCAGATCTCGTTCAGACAGCGCTCACACACTCAACACTCAAACCTTATATGAACAGTTTTATCCACCTGTTGTGTCATCTGTGCAAAACCTGCATGTGATGCTGAGGCAGTGTTTGTCAGAGCACTTGTAAGGCTGTCACCATCACGACATGTTAGCTGATGAATAATTTTTGCTCGTTCGATTACACTATACCATTATAGTGTAAATCTATTTTGCACTAGTTTAATGACAAGCTTCAGTCACAGACCTGAGGCTGCAGCCATTAGTTTTCATAGTTTTGTTGGCTATCCTTGTTCTAACAAATTTGGCAAATGACCTCCTCTATGTTATCTGTTACTATCTTCATTGAAACAAAATTGTTCCAGTTGCATTTGGCTTTGACACAAACCGATCCATGTTGTTTGTGATGGGAGGCAACATGAGGCTCACATCTTAGCATCACAATCCTGATTACATTCCGCTTCAAAGCGGTGATGCATTGCAATTGTCAGTGTTCGTGTGTTTGTCCGTCCGTCCGTTAGTCCACCAAATATCTTTGCAACCGTTGCAGATAGAAAGATGAAACAAAAAGCACATTACTCAGGCAGCAAAGGGGATGAAAATGTGATGATGCCCTTGACCTTGAGAAAAGTAGGTCAAGGTCAAATTTCAACTTTTGTACACTCAGGATAAGATAGAAACACGAGGGAGAAGGCCAGTGTTAGACCATAGATCAAAGCTAGTGCTTTGATCAATGAAAGTAGGTCAGAGCACTAGCTGTGATCTTTGACCTATGCAATAGGTCAGGGTAAAATTTTGAATTCAGGGGTGTCGTGGGATGTTGCAGGTTGTGACTGCCTTGTTGTTTTTTGATGTTATGCACTTATCTATAATAAACAATGCCTCTCAGCCGATATCTCTATAATCAAATTTTTTTAACATGCATATTAAAATCAATAGTCACCTCAAAAATCCAGTTACAAATCCAATTGTGAGCTTTTTTAAAAACGGTGTTATGTTTGACAAAGTACTTGTTCTAATAACTCAGTGATATCTATAAAAATTGCCAATTGCTATTTATCATGACATTCTGCTGCTTATACTAATGTTTTACTTTCTTGCTTTATACATTTTTTGTGTTTCTACTTCCTTGTGTCCAGATAATGACATTTCTGACACGTTATTCTCTGTCAGGGACGAGGTCAGAATTTGTCTCTGAAAGAAAAAATGTGTGGGGCAGATGTGGCACTTTCCTTCTTGAGACGTTTGAGTCTGAGACACACACACACAGACACGGCTGCGACAGATGAGTGTTACCAGGCGTACGCTGTGATTTATGCTCATTTTTGTGACGGTAAGAAAGCACCAGCAGCTGCCAGGACATTTTCAGCACGCTGTGGACGTTTCCTCTGTGCTGCTGTGAGGAGCCGAGGGTACTTCGGATGGTTATGTGACTTTTTCAACCGCTGAATCATAAACAGATGAAGGGTCAATGTTGTGTTCCAATACTTGATCAAACCAAGATTGTTATTCATCACTGGTTGATGATTATCAGTTATACCTTGACTTTACGTTGTATATTAGTTATTTAATAGACTGATTGAATGTTCTATTCAGTTATTATTCAGAAACTCTGACTTCATCCATCTGTAGTCCTCCTTGGTTTGGGTTTTGTACAGCAGCATAGGAGCAGAGACAGAAGATAGATGGAAGGAGGGAGTTACATAACAGAGGTAGAAGTGTGCAAACCAGAGCTGTATACCACTGCATTGTTCACAGACCAATGAAAGAATGCAGGAGATGAGTGTGAAGCACTGATTGGAGGAATACAGGAAAGAGGACGAAAGGAATTTGGAGACGAAGAGAAATAAGAGAAGTTGGTGAAGAGCAATGTTAGAACGGAGAGAGATGGAATGGTTCCCGTTAGACTGCAGCTTAGACTTAAGTTCCATGACAGTTTGTTTCAACATGGCAGTAATCGACTCATCTAAGTTCCTCCTGACACTGCCTGTCAGCACTAGCGCTGCATCTGCCTGCGTTACACAAGAGTGTGTAAGCTCCTCAGACAGAGAAATGGGTGAGAAGGAACTGCCTCTAAGCCTGTGAGGATGCTGGGATCAAGGTCATGACTTCATCTTTAGCGCGCTGAGAACATCGTTGGTTCAAAGGATTGACTCATGTATTAGCCATGCTCATGCAGACAGGCGTGACAAGTGTGCACAGGGTGTGTTCACTTGTCTTTTGGTTTTAACTGAAGCAGAATCTTTGACACGGGGCCAAATGATGTAAAACAAGAAGCTACTGGATGAGGTCACAATCTGATGTATTTATGAAGACATGATGGACTCAAATCAGCACCAGGTACTCCGATGGTAGTTCACATCCAGTTTTTAGATTATAGTCCATACAGCGTTCATATTATTTAAATTTATTTTATTGATTATGTCTGTCCAATCGCACCAGAGTTCGTGTGGAAGTGGACCGAGACCCATCAGCATTTTATTTACCTTACACGGCTACAATATAAATTTTTTTAGTAAATAGTAAATTCTTTTAAAAATCAGGCTGATGTTAGCGCCGTTGTTCAACTGTGACAGTGTTGTTTTTGTCTGTTCCCTCTGTGATTGTGGACGTCATTCATCACTGTTGCTCCCTCCTCTTGTCTCATGCTGGGGTGTGTCTTCATCCAATTGCCCACTCACGACCTCAGACTTATTCCTGGAAGTAAAGCCCTCATATTAATAGAGAGAGGATATCCTTTGTTCAAACTCTCCTTTCCGTGTCCCAACAGTGTATTTTTGTATTTTTGTAAGAGTTTCTAATGAATGGGTTGGTTAAACATCCTACTCTCCAAGATGCTGGGATCCAGTAATGTAGGTTTAATCGGCTTTTACGAGCAGTCATTAGCATGGATACAATATCCTGCTTTTCTCTTTTCATTGACCTTGTTCTGTTTGAATAGTGAATAGACGACGTAATCTGAAGCTGAATGACACTAAAGAATGTGTCTCTTTCTTGTTACTTCTCTGTCTTGCAATTGGACTTTGAAAGACATCTTAAAACTTCCAGTTGAAAATACCAGTAAACCAAGTAGATAAATTTAACTCCTGTTCCAGCAGGAGAACGTGACCTTTAAATGTTTGTCTGTAAAAGACGGAGGTTGTTTCTTTAAGCCAACGGTGAAAGTTTTTGGAAGCAAACGATTCAATGTTCTGTATTCCTGTTGGTCTACCACAATTGGTTTAAGGTTCCAAATTGGATCCCTAATCCTAACCTGACAGCAAAGATCACGTATTTGTCCATCCAGCAGGCACATGACCAACATTACAATTACTTTAATTCTCTGGTTTGGTCTTCCCCATCTACCAAGTCAAATGTTTGATTTTTTAGCTCAGAAATGTTCCACGGTCTTTACCAGTCAGTCAGTTATTCTGTCTATTGAGGAATAGTCAGGAAAATCCTAAAGAAACAAAACAAATCACCACTTATCCTGTTGAATGGTGTGGTGGTGTCTACATACACAGAGGCTTGGTTCTGGTATTATCTTAATAATTTTCTATTTCCAGGATGCTTCTGGCAGCTAGTGATTCTGAAGACGATTAGTTGGTTGTTTTCTCGGGTACTTAAACACTGCACTGCCAAACTGGGAATTAAACTTCGCTTTATCTGTCACTTTGTGGTGGATGGGAACCGGTTTATTTTTGGAGGCTTCTCCTTGGAGATAAAACTAATGAAAAAGTAACAAATCTACAATGAATTTCAGTCGTTTTTCTTTTTTTTCTTTTTTTTACAATTGTTTTTTTTACAATTGGGACCAGTTATTTTCTGCACATTAGCAGAGCAGATCTGCACCATTGACCTATTAAACTTTAGTCTAACAGTGCTTCTCTCATTTCATAAGGCATTTGACAGGGCAGCTATTGTGGTGACATTTCAGAGTAAAGACTTCTCTGCAGGTTCTCCCTGATTGTTCATTGGTTTTTGTTAAATTTCATGACTGTTTCTGTTTCTGGTTGTTTTCTCATTATGTCCCCCACTGCTTGGCTTCTCCTGACTGGCCAGCGTGTAGCCAGGGCGTCTGATGTTGCGTAGGAATTAAATCTGATTGGTTGAGCTCGGCCTCTTTGTTCTTGTTAACCCATCCACGGGTCTGATCTGCTGTGATCTGGTAATAGTACAGTGGTGATGTTATTGTGGGCTTGAAGGGAGGTTTCCTTCATATTATGCGCATACAATAGTATCTAAAAACCAGGTTTGCTTTTGGATGCAGATGTATTTGTTGTATTAATGCACTGTTGGTATTGTTCTATGCTGTTATGTTTTGATAAATTCCCAACATTTTATGTTCATGTTTGTTGAGAAAAGATCACATCATGAACAGCATTCAGGCTGTGGAGCATGAAGGCAGATCCTCATCAATGGTCCCATTCATAATGTCCTCTGTTTCACATTCTACATTCAACAGATTGGTCGTCCATATGCATCTGTCCTCTGGGCAAACCTCTCATCACATCACATGAATATCACACTGAACAATTCTTCAGGATAAAACAGTGCTCCATGTATGAAGGCGACATGTCTGAGGTCTCTTTGTTATTTTAAAGACATATCTTCAGACGTTTTTCCTATGGCTTACAGTAACCCCACCTGTCTGCTTAGAGCAAACGTTACATAAAGTCTGGCCCTGGAGCTAATCTTTTAAACTCTTGTTTGGTGACGCTTGAGCTCTAAACAAATGGAAGGCTAATACCAGGAGCTGTCAGACCTCAGATACAGTAAAAGTTATCCTGGTGGGATTGTTTTTTTGTGTGTGGACTCTATTTTATATGTATGTGGAGATACAGCGCCAGAAGGGGCAGAATAATAGATGGACATGACAAAACTATTCTAACATATATGGAAAGTCATGAATTCGAATCCATTGAAAGAGCTTTATCTGCTTGGTTTGGGGAATTTGTTTTTTTCTTTATTTTTTAATTTGTATGCAGTAGTGGACAACTGAATAAATCAAATGTCTGAAAATATTACTTTTCCTAGTTTTGGTTAGTAGATACATGGAAGGGTTTCTGTCTGTGTCGACACTGGTTTTATGGACCTCTGACTTCCTCCATGACAGAAGCCTGATTTAGGCCTGCAGCTGTCTTTAGCACCATAATAAAGACTGGTTACACTGAAAGCCAATCAAAGCCATCGCTTCTGGATTAATAGAAACGGGCAGAGCTAGAATGTCACCCAGTAAAGTGTGTACCTCTGTGACATATGCAGACCTGGATACCTATGGAAAAAATCACAGTAAATTTTATTTATTTATTTTTTAACTGTTGTGGTTTATTGAAGTCATTTATTTGTGTTACCATATAGTGGCTAAATGAATATCACCTCTAACAAATGTATGTTTTGATGCAGCACATCTTGTTTACATCAGTGCCATAAGGCACATTCATGCATCTCTTCACCATAAATATATCCGATTATTTACGTCATTATTTATGTATTTTTCCTTAGAAATTAAAAAAAAGTTTTTATTTGCACAGCACCTCTGTGAACACATTTTTAAAAGGTAAGATGATCACAGCAGAAAATTAAAAGGAACAAATTGATTTACATGAGTCAAATTTGTTCAAACTGAATCTGGCAGATGCCTGGTTACCTTGGAAACAACTGGACATTAGAGAGAGTTCATGTGGTCTACAAACGACTCATTTCCATACCTACTTTATAAGTATCGAACAAAGTTGTCAGGCTCCTGGTCAGTAAATTACATTTAGTTTCGAAACATTTAGCTTGGTCCGATCAAAATGAAACGGTAAAATCTACATGTACATGGTTGTACTCTTCTGTTTCAGAACAAGTAGGTTCCAGGTTTGATTCCTTTGTGCCAAGTTTGTATGTTCTCCTCGGGAATGCATGGTTCTCCAGCTTCCTCCTGCCTCCAAAAACATGCAGTGAATTGTTGACACCAAAATTGTCCATAGGTATACAAGCAAGAGCGGTTGTTTGGTTTTTGCATGTAGCCCCTCGATGAGCTGGTGTCTCATCCAGGGTATACCCTGCCCTTTCCGTGTAGCTAACTGAGATCCAGCACTCGTGACTCGATGGGTGGAAAAGGGTTTGTAGATGAGATGATGGCAGCTACTTCTCTGCTTCTGAGAAAATGGATGGATGTACATGACTTTCACCAAGGTTATTGTTTTCAGCTGAACACAGAAGAAAGCTTTCACAAGGAAATGAAAATACAGAAAGCATCATGGAAAATGTAGTTGTAACTCGTAGAATCACACATACTAATGCCAGTAAAATAACATATTGTTTTTGTGTTTGAGTGATGAAAACCAATTCCTGTAGTGTGACATGTATTTTGAGGTCTAAAACATGTCAGTGTAGCTCAGATATTAATTAAAAATTCACTTGCTTGAATGCAAACATACAGAGCTTGTTTACTAGCTTATTAATAACAATTTATTAAGTAAAGAAAAGGTTTAATGCTTCCAATGTCATAGAAATGGCTGCTGTAAACTGTGTGTATCTGTGTGTGTGTCATTTAGGGTGTAGGGCACTGATGGGTATGAGATCATAGCCCTTTTGAAGAGTCAGCTGTTGGGTGTGTTTCAGTGTTTCCAGTTCACATGGCACTGACTCATCCTGTTCAGTGCACAGATGATGCTATAAGTATATTACCCAGCACAGTTACTTCAGCTACTTAGTTTGTTTTCTGGCGCGCTTCGTGAAGAAATTCATTGTGGTTTTAAAAAAAAAAAGAAACAACCAAACGTTTTTAAATGTACTTGTAAATTCGTAGCTTATGAGGATCTTTATGAAGCCTGAGAAAATAACCTCTGACTGAGTTATCTCTATTTTTGAAAATAACATCCGTTTTCTATGTCTAGTGACAGATGGATGGATGGATGGATAGATAGATAGACAGATAATTATAGATGAGCTGGGGTTTTGTGTAGGGTGTACCCTGCCTTGCACCTGTAGGCGGCTGGCATAGGCTCAAACACATCCGTAAAGTTTTATTAGCGGCTGAAGAAGAGACAATTACAGTCGTCTCATCTTCAAGATGGGGCGGCAGTGGCTCAATGGTAGAGCGGGCGGTAGAGTGGGTCGTCCTATGATTCAAGATCGGTGGTTCGATTCCCGCTCCTGCCCAAAAATACCCGGAGATGAGCTGACAGTGGGAGGTGTCAGCTCTCCTCCGGAGCACTGCCGAGGCACCCTTGAGTAAGGCGCCGCCCCTTTACAAATTGCTCATGAGGGGCGCACCATGAAGGAGCTACCTCCCCCTGCATGCTTACAGGTTCCCTTGTGTGTGTGCGTGTGCTACAGTGGCCTGTACTCACTAACGTGTATGCATGTGTTTGAACTAGAATGTGCTTTCTAAATTAATTTCCTTTGGGGATCAAATTAGTATATGAAATTTTTTTAAAAATGAAAAAGAGGATGAATAAATTGTAGAGTCCAGTGTTTAGAAGCTAAACTCACATTAAAGGCCAAAAGTCAGGGTATTTTGGATTTCATTCATCAATATTATCAGTTCATTTTACCTTTGACAGGGTTGTATTTTAATCTTTTCACCCGTATCCACCCAACCTGATTACTGACATCCAATCGACAGACATGGACAAGTATATTAACTCGCCTATATGTAAGACACAAAGATACTGGTTTAACGTGTGCTGCTTTTAAATGTAACACACTGAATTTACGCTAATCGCATTCCTCTGTTCATGTTTTCCAGATGTACCACTCTGACTTTGGTGTGGACTTGCCCTATCTTTCCTTCCAAATCCCTGGCAGCCCTGGAGACCTGGGCCCAGTTAACAGCGTGTGAACATAACCTTCAACACAACACCTTCCCCCTCAATCACACAGGGCATCCCTTTGCTCCAGTCCTCCCCCTGGACCATGGACAGTCCTCCTAAGCTGTCAGGCGAGACCCTGATCGTGCATCATATACCCCTGGTGCATTGCCAGGTGTCGGGTAGGCGGCAGGGTGGCTGTGGAGCCTCATTGAAGAGGAGCAACCCATTTAGCCCACCAGAGAACCTGGGCCTGAGTCGCACAACCTCTCTTCCTGAAAGAGATGTTCTGCAGAGGGAGGCTCTGCTTTACAGCAGCCTCATCCAGCCCTCGGAGAGCTCCTGGTTCTCACATCACGGCGGGAGTGCAAGAAAGTGTGGTGGAGGAGGAGGAGGTAGCACAGCAAGTGATGATTCATCGTTTACGTCGAGCAATTCAGAGGACCAGCTGATTACAGCTCACACATTACCCAGAGCAAAGCCAAGAAACAGGAACCCACTGCGCCATAACCCTTTTCTGCTAAACACCCAGGATGACGAAGATGAAGAGGAGGACGGTGACAATCTCAGCGGTTACCTTGAAGATTCCTCCTTTCACCTGCACAGTGACACCAACTCTGCTCTCGACGATGGAATGGCTTCTTTCCCCTTGCATGACCTTGGTTTTGCTTCTGAGCCCTTTCTCCTGCACAGGTCCGTTGGGCGAAGCAGTGGGGAGTCCCTGAGGGGTGTGGCCTCAGATCTATCAAACCATTTGGAGGACTTGGAGATTCATGGACTGGATAGCCAAAGGCGTCATGACAGTAATGGTTCCAACATGTCTATGGATTGTGGAGAGCATGACTGGGATGAAGAAGATGAAGATCACCCTATGAGATGTGGGCGAAGCAGCAAGACGGGTTCTTACTCCTCAAGCTCCTCCACGCAACACTGCTCTTGCTGTGTGCTCTCCCAGAACTACCCTCAGCCCTTCCCCGAGCCGTTCTCCGAGTGCCTGCAGGGCTACGGGAGCGACTCATCTTGCAACAGCTCTGACGGTGTGCTGGTAAACTTCAGCACCATCTATAACAAGATGAATAACGGCGTCCCAGAAAAACCACCGCTGTCTGGTCACACCAACCTCAACAGCTCCACTGACCACTCCTGCACCTCATCTGTTTCTGATCCACCAGGAAAGCAGCAAGACTTCACCAGCGGGGCATTCTATTTGGATCTTCACACTTCCCCTACAGAACCTCCCTTGTTACAGCCGTCCTGCCTTGGCAGCACCTTCCCTCTCATCTCTGAACAGCACCTTTCCACTTCATCCACCTGCGCCTGTGCCATGGAGCACCAGGGGCCAATGGACCTAGACGCCAACTGTAACTCCTACCACCCGCCACATTCTGGGTCGTCTGGAGATCTTGCTTCCTGTCTACAGAGTCAGGCACGTCTGGTTGTCGCCACCCAGAACTATTACAAATTGGTGACCTGCGACCTTTCCTCACAGTCGTCTCCAAGTCCTGTAGGCTCCTCACTGAACAGCTGTTCTGATGAGCACAGCAAAGGCAGCCCCGCTGGGACTCAGCCCAGCGAGTACTTCCTGTTTAGGCAACAGCCTGATCAAGAGAGGGTGGGAGAAGACGACGATGGTGGCGATTCATCTAGAGTGAGTAGTAATGCTATAAGTACCACTTAATAGTATAATGTCACTAACACTGTGTGCGCAGGTTCACTCTAAATTCACCATACAGACAACTAGACATGCTCAGGTGTTAAGGGTGATGGGATGTTTATACTAATTACATCCTGCTTCAAAGCGGTGATGTATTGTTATTGTCAGTGTTCATGTGTTCGTTCGTTCGTCCGTTAGTATGTCCACCAAATATCTTCGCAACCGTAGCAGATAGAAAGATGAAAGAAAAAGCAGATTACTCGGGCAGCAAAGGAGATGAAAATGAGATGATGACCTTGACCTTGAGAAAACTAGGTCAAGTCAAATTTAAATTTTTGTACACTCAGGAACTGGATGCTGTAGAAAGACGAGAAGGTCAGTGTGAATAAGACCATAGATCAAAGCTGGTGTATAGATAGATCAAAACTAGTAAATCAAAGCTAGTGCTTTGATCTACCTATCTAGAGGCAAACGGCTTGTTCATTTGATGAAGATTCCATAGATGGAGTTTCAGCATTAATTCATACAGAATTAATATTTTTGTATCGCGTTCAGATGTCCCGTCATATCCAGACAGTTCTCTTTATGATCGGTACCGGTTCACGTCCCGATCCATCACACACACACAGACACACACACATCCACGACCTGATACATCCTCACATCTGTGGCAGCGCTGTGTGTAGCGCTCCGTACAGTTTTTATTTTCTTTTTGTAAACGGTGGTTTTTCTATACAGTGTGAGAGATGCTCAGTGCGCCTCGCCTTGAAACTTTTACCCCAGTTTTTCTATTTCCCTGGAGATAAACCCGTCAGAATCATCAAGGAGGAGCTCCACAGGATTGCAGGTGAATGATGTTGAAATATGATAAATGAATTTGAAATTATATTCTCGTAATAACATTGTGCTGCAACCTCAGAATTGGATTAGTAACTTTTTGTGCGTGCGTGCGTGTGTGTGTGTGCATGTGCATGCACGTGTGTGTGATGGATTGAGACGTGAACCGGTACTGATCATAAAGATATCTGTCTGGATATGAAGGGACATTTGAACGCGATACAAAAATATTTAATTTTTTGTGGATTAATGCTGAGACTCCATCAAGGGGATCCTTGTCAAACAGACATGCCATGTTCGCCTCTAAAAAATAACGGCCTTCGGTCAAACTCTCCGTCCGACAGAACCAGGAAATGAAGCCGCGCGAGCAGCTGTGAAAGGGGGCGGAGTCAGACAAAACCTTGACTTAGTGGAATAAAACCTGCTCCCGACCAGGTTAGCTTCCGAGAGTCTGTTACTGCGGTAACAAACCCAGAGGTTCAGTTTTACTTAGCTTCATGAAACAAGTCAGGGTTACTATTCTAACTCTGGGTTAAGTTACCTCCCTTTGTGAAACCGAAAACCCTGGTTTTCCTTGATTTCAGGGTTAACTTACACAGATTTTCTTACACAGATTTGCACAAACCTGCTTTGTGCAATGGGCCCATTGTCCTAAAGTTATTATTTTTAGAGCTCTTTTCTTATTTCGAGCTCTAAACCAGTCAGGAAGATGTTGAGTGAACTGCTGCTGACTGTGATTTTATTTCTTTGTCCTCTTCAGCGAGATAACAATGATGAAGATGAACCGGATGAGGAGGATGGGGAGAAGGATCAGGAGGTGATGAGCGGTGCTGGAGCTGCTGCTAACACGATTGAAGGCCAGGTTTACGTCAACATCTCGCCTCCAGTAGCTGGCCGTGATGTTCCTGGAGGAGGCTCCTCTTTGGTGAGCCGCCCACGGTCTCGCAGCTACGACCGTAACCTGGACAAGTCTCCGACTCCTCGCCTCGGATCTCTGGAGCGCATGTTGAGCTGTCCCGTTCGGCTCAGCGAGGGCGCGGCCCCAGCCCTGCCCCCGCCTCCTCGCGTTACCTCTTTTGCAGAGATCGCTAGAAGCAAACGCAGAAATGGAGGCGCAGGGGGGTCGCCGTTGATGAAGGCTGACCCTTTCTCCTCCAATTACTCCACCCACTCTCACTCCTCTGTGGATTTCTCTCCCATCCCAGAGCATAATGTTGACAATCGCAGCATGTCTCCTGTACCTGTTACTAGATGTTACAGTCAAGGCAGCATCGAGCGACACCTAGAAGGAGCGAAGGAGGCCAGGTCTACCACCGAAGGTAAAACACCTCTCCATATATTTATTTTATTTTGTTTATGAATTCTCTAATTGACCTGAGGTAACACTCCTTTGTAATCATTATAATAAAAGGGGTGGACATAGTTAAGAAGAGGTTGGACAGGTTAAAAGTCACTTTATTTACAAGTTGTTGGAGAGTTCCAAGATGGATAGAGGTATTTATTTTACATAGGAAGCCACCACAATCAACAGAATATATTTATCCTCTTGCTTGCAGTGAATTCATCTGGATTGTTTTAGTACCAGGTGTCTAGTCGTTGATGCAGGGATGGTGATGGTGGCTGTCCCTTCTCTCAGAGGATAATGGAGCTAGACGACACTTTATTCTCATGCTCAAAGCACCAAGAAATAGCAGTTGATCCATTTCTGTTTTCATGAAATAGATTTAGTGTTGTTTTGTTTGTGTGTTTGTTTGTTTGTTCGTTTGTTTGTTTGTTTTTGCATTGAGCACCACAAGTTAATATAGTAATACACTAAAAGAAAAAGATGTAGATCTAAATACTTAACACTGAATCATTTAGACTGACATAAAACATGTTTTTCAGCAAACATTGTGTTTGCTGTATCTGTGGTTTATTTGTTGTTGATGTGGGCTTTTAAAAATTTTTTTTTTATATTTTATCTACACCAGCTTTGTGTTTGTGCAATAAACCCCCCTTCAGCATGTGGGTATAGATGTGGTTGGAACAGAGTGACGCCGAGGTTGAATACTCAGCATAGAGGAAATCAAAGGTTGAAAAGGATCAAATGTTAGTTAGTTAGTCAGTTAGTTAGTTAGTTATTCATTTATTTCAGGCAAGGCAAGGAAAAAACAAAAAAGACAAAACAAAAAAAAACCCAAAGAACAAAATAATTAAATAAGCAAATAAATAAGCAAAGATCATAACTCAACAATACAATTCTGCCTGAAAGGGAGTGGGAAGAAGAAAATTGATGTAATCCAACCCCAGTTCCTGATTCAGAGGTCAACACACTGAGAAGTGATGCTGGTGTAGAGAAGCCTCACGCTGAGGTGTGTGTGTGTGTGTGTGTGTGTGTGTGTGTGTGTGTGTGTGTGTGTGTGTGTGTGTGTGTGTGTGTGTGTGTGTGTGTGTGTGTGTGTGTGTGTGTGTGTGTGTGTGTGTGTGTGTGTGTGGCTATTGCTTTGTGTCAAATATACAGTCTGTGTGTGTTATGATGCACATATTCCACTAATCTCATCATGTCTTAAGGGTTAGTCAAATGAATCAATATTTTTTACAGACTTTGTTTAATAGAGATCACAGATATTATTGTTGTTGTTGTATTATTATTACTATTATTATTATTATCATTCCCACCGCACCTTACTGTGTTGTTCTGGGACTGAGTCTACCAGGGAAACAAGCAAAAAACATTTCATGAACAGTTTTTTAGAAATACAGCCACTACATGTATTTTTGTAATCAGAACCTCAGACTAGCTCAAACTATTCTGTTAAAAATCACTATTGTGATAATAAGAGAACGTTTTCTCATCCAGTTTGATGTAAAAATAAATGACATGCAGATACGTGCAAAAATCATTAGAAGTACTGGGTAATAAAATCCTATTGACTACATGATAAGTAGAAGACAAAATAAATAAATATAGACACAAGAACTACATTAAATCTATATAGTGAATGTATGAATGTGAAATATGTTGCAAAACTAAAGATCAAGATGTCACAGCGCTGCACAGTATTTCTTTACAACAGGTGATGAAAATCACACATTAGTCAGCACACAAAGATGTCACAACATAAAGATGAGGAATAGACATCCTGAAGGAGAATAGTACAGGGTGTGAGGATAACACGTGTGTGTGTGTTCATGGCAATATCAGAACAAGCTGTAAATTGTGAGCTGGACCAAGAGTCATATGAAGAGCTCGAGGAAGACTGTATCAGTTTGAACACAGGGGTGGAGTCATGGTAACGGAGATGGTATCTCTTAAGGCTTAATTCAGTTAGAGCGACTGCTCTCAACCACAGTCTTCCTCCTCTCACCCTGCTTTTATCATTAAGACGTTTTTTCATGAACACACACACCGCCATTAGCTCATGAGGCTTGGTCCCAGCTGCCTGCTGGTGAAGAAGTACACACGCACACTCACACACACACACACACACACACACACACACACACACACACTTGCACAAACAGCAGTTGCCAATAATTCATTATAATTGAATTATTGGTGTTTCATTGATTTGGCCTCTTCATTCAGTTGGTGTCAGTTGTACGTTTACGCAAAGACCCAGAACAGATTTACCCATCCTAGACGGATTCATTAAGAAGAACATTTCAAATAATGGAACCAAGTCTTTATTGACTTTTGGTTTAGTTTAGTTTTACTTTAGATTTAGTTAGTGTAGTTAGTCCTGAAGAGATTTAATTTTTACTTTTTAATTTTATATACTGATCTGATCCCCGAAGGGAAATTAAGAGAACATGGTTCAGCCTCTAGGACCAAAGTCTCTCACATGCCTCAGGTTTATTTCTCATGTCTTTCCTATAAGGACTTGAGGTTGTGATGAGAGGTTGTGCAGCATCTCAGTTCATGTATTATTTAGACTTCAAATGAGTCAGCTATGTTGTCTCAGCATAACATACAGGCCTCTTTATAATCCCCTGGGAAGCATCGCACTCACTAGTGATGCTAACATGAAGCACAAAGGTGCAAAGGGAAAGCTTCTGCTGTCAGATGGATTCGTTTGAGAGGAGAGGAGAGGAGAGGAGCGTCAGGGAAGAAGCAAACGGAAAAGAGGCAGAGCCAGTCTTGTCGATACAGAGATGAGGAGGAGCAAAAGGAAAGTTGGCAATCAGAGAAATGACGGACCAGATACAAGAGTGACAGAAAGGGAGTGTTTCTTCATCTCCAGTGGAAGTTCCGGCCTGCTGGCTGGCCTTCCTCCTTCCTCCTCCTCCTCCTCCTCCTCTGTGCTCCTTCGGTGGCTTAATGTCGCCACCTGTGTTCGAGAGGCTGTACTGCACACAAGTGGGCCGCCGTTCGGGTGACAAACAGCTTGCGCAAGTCCACATTTCTGACTGTTCCACACAACAGTGGATCGAGGAATACACAGAAGGAAAAGAGCAGAGAAGGGCTCCTCTTCACAGAAGCTTCAGGTTTAGTGTATCAGTGCTTCTTTATGTCTCTGAGTGTTTGTGTGTGTGTGTGTGTGTGTGTGTGTGTGTGTGTGTGTGTGTGTGTGTGTGTGTGTGTGTGTGTGTGTGTGTGTGTGTGTGTGTGTGTGTGTGTGTGTGTGTGTGTGTGTGTGTGTGTGTTTGTTCTGGCCTGTCAGGGCAATGTCTGACAGAGTGGTGATAAGCTGCTGACTCTAGTGACTCAGGACTTTTGGTAGTTTTCTTTTAATCTGTGGTTTTGGCCTGAAGCCTGACCGTCTTGTTTATGCAGTTAAGATCTCAAAGGAGTAGAGGTTAAATCAATTATTTTATTATTTGACTAGAATTTATCCTGATTATCCAGTTTGTTTATTTACAGCTTCCACTTTCTGAAAGGAATTTTTTTGTTTAGATCAATGTTATGAAAGGTATATATTCTTTTTGCAGTGGTTAGGCATAAATAGCTTAAGATGTCAATATAGATTTTTGACAATCAGGATGTGCATTTTTCTGATTATTTCCGGATGTCCTCCCCACTCAAGATTAAATACTAATCCCAGTGTAGTTATTAGTTGCTTATACTATTAGGATTAAGCCTGTGCTGAGGTTCTACATCATTTGTAAACCTCTACTGTAGCAAACATTAAAATATAAACAACAGTTTTACTGACTATTTATTTCTTACATCTACATTATCCTATAGTTAATGTACTGACGAGTCTTTGTGCAAAAATTAGTTTTATTTATGAGGCTGTAGTTTACAGTGCTGGCATGTGGTGTATTTATTATTGTTTTATTTTATTATATATTATTTTATTATTGATAAAAACAATTCTTTCTACTCTACATATTTCTATGTTAGATGTGACTCCTTGGTATTTTCTTCATCCCTACCATTCTTCGTTTACTTGTCCAGGTTTCCACGTCAGTCCCTCAGACAGCCACCAGACGGTGGTTCGCTACAGGAAGGACCAGCGGCCCACCACCTTGCCCATCCAGCCCTTCACCTTCCACCACCAGTTTGCCTCCAAACCCCCACAACCCAAACCCCGTTTGCCGCTGCTGACAGGTTACGTCTCTGGGATGCAGGCCCACACCAGTTCTGGTTCTGGTTCTGACTCTGGAGGTCTGGTGGGGGAGGACAGTGAAGATGCAGATGAAAATGGGCATGCGTTCCAGAGAACTACAGCAGCCCCCCCTCCTGGTTCAGTTCGACCGTCCCCTCTTGGAAGCTACTCCCCAGTTTGCCTCCAGGGGGCGCCCAGTTCGTCCACCTGTTCCACCTGCACACCCAGCCCTCAGCCGCCACACAGCCTCTCCTGCCCGCTTTCTTCAGGAGTGACCCCCGTGAACAACCCAACTACAGGAAGGCAGTTACCATCTCCCCCTCCCCCTCCATTCCTAGGGGCAAAGCGGGGGACAGTGCCACCAATGCTGCCGGCAGTTCATGGACACTGTTTCCATCGGGGGGCTCTGTCCAGTTTGCCAGTACTTCACAGTGATGCTGTGAGCCCACTGGGCTGCCTGGACTCGAACCACACGGAGGGACCCAAAGGCCCTGGGGTCAGGACTCACAACGGTAGGTTCCAAGCAATGCCAAGTCGTCATTAAAAAGTTTAGTTGCATGAATTCACTATTGCTAGTGTTTACAGGATGTTGTTTTTTTTAAATATGGGGCAGAAAATACTGTATTGGGTGGGAACATTTTGAAAGGTTTGTTGCAAAGCTTTCTGTATCTTGTCATTTATTCCCAAAAGGTAAGTTAAAGATGTAAAAGACATGCAGCTAGTCACTATTTTTGTTCACTGTTGAGACCAATAGATGATCCCCTGGAAGAAACTCAAGAGTCCAGTATCTGTGGGATTGAACCACTGACCTTCTGATGGGGGGTGGGGGCAGATGCTGTACCACTGATCCACAGCTGATTGAAACCATCACATTCAATCATGTAAAACGTTCTGCTGGCTTCTACATCTGAGTTTTCTTACTTTTTTCTGCTTCATGACTGTTGTCATCTTTCCTGTTTGCAGCTTTGCTGTGTTTGATATTTGCTTTCTTGATGAAAGCAGGTTTACAGGAATAGGTCAAATCTAGCGATGCCATTAGTTAATGTAGATTATCACATTAATTTATATGCCTGTGTTATAATTGTTTGTTATGGTCCACAAGATACAAAGTCTTAGCAAAATTTGTGCTGATTCACCTCCTACTGTCCTGTTCAGTCATTCACACTGGCCCCGCCCAAACAGTGGGTCACATGACCTTTACAGCATTACTGTTTTTCTGGTTTGGTCGCAAAAAATACACAGGTATACCTCTTAAAGTTAATAAATCGACACTCTTGTATTTTTCTTTCATTTTCTTCTCTCTTCGCACATGGACTTAAATCTTCTCCTGTCCATCCTCCTCCTCCTCCTCCTCTTTTTCCCAATCATTTCTTTTATCCATCTACTCGATCTTCCTTTTAACCACAACCACACCCTTGATCATTACCCTGACACCCCCCCCCCCCCCAAACAGCACACCACCTTTCTCCCCAGGCTCTCAAATGGAAGGAGTACCGTCGCCGAAACCCCCTGGGAGTGGAGAGGGTCTCCGGGGGCCACAGTGGTAACCTGGAACCCCGGAAGGGCGGGGCGCCACGTCCTTTCCGGCGGAACGTGTTTGATTTCCCTGCAGCTCTTTCTGGCCACGCTCTGGGACAGCTTAATGGTGCTCTCACTTTTACTGACCTCATGGGAACAACGGCAAGATGGTTGATGTTTGAAAATCAGAGTTAAGCACTGACAGCTTTTATATGCAGTTTGAGGGTCACTGGCAAAACAGAAGTACCAATGATAGATGTTATAAATGATATTTTACAATCCCTCACAGCTTAAGATGCCTTTTAATAACAGAAGTGTGTGTTCCTGTGTGGGCCTCATCATCTGTGTTTGCGTCTCAGCAGTAAGCCAATCAGCAAAGCTGCAGCAGAGCTTCAGTGACCTCCAGCCAGACTACTTCTCCCTGACTGAGAAGCCCCCAGAGGAGTTCTGCCTCTCCCCTGATGCTTCATCTTCCTCCTCCTGCTCCTCTGGGCAATCTCACGTCTCTGTGGACCTGAGACAAAAGAAAGGTGAGAAGCAATCAGTGGGAAATAAATATTTAAATTAAATTCTGATGTTTGATGACTTCATGCCTAATGCTGAGCTGCATTTTCCTGGACATACATACATTCACACGTATGTTGTGGTGTTTTTTGTATCGCTCTCCATCTCTAAATTTTCATTTAGACATCCGAACAATAACTTGTGAGCAAGAACACAATGTTTTTCAGAAGCAATGTCTCAAAGCTTTTATGGGGGTTGTTGGTCATTTTTTTTCTAACAGGTTTAAATTCTTTTCTCTTATTTAGAGGAGATAGATGTATATGCTTTTATTTCTGATTCGTGGTGTCCCAGAGATGTGTTATTTTCCCAACTATCCTAGGTGCAGTTTTTACAAGTAAAGCTAAAGAGTTTTTTGGTTTTTTTTTTTAGTAGCAGCAAGATTTTGGTCTGTTAGTCTTTAGCTAAATTTTTACTCCATTGGGGTTTTGGCATCTGGACTTTTATGTCCAAGCATGCTGTTGACAGTCAAATCCATCTGAGGTAATCTCAGCTGATTCCTGCATGAATAAATCAAACAATGATTTAATGCAAATTGGATGTTTGCTAAATGTGGATCTTTATGCCTCTGTCCTCCAAGCAGCAGAGGATAAAGCCAAAAACCATATCATGGATTTAAATGGATTTAAAATCACACATCAAATGACATTTGTTGCAATGACTCACTTCCATTTGTTATATTATAAATGATATATTATTTTTGCCTTCTTCTTTCGACTTAGGTTTGGTGAAAGCCGTGAACATAGCAGTGGATCTGATTGTGGCACACTTTGGCACCAGCCGAGACCCAGATGTCAAGGTAGGAGTTCATGGTGGATCCAGTTGGTGACCATTGATGAGAAATAGATGATTGACAAAGGTTCTCATACGTCTCAAAGGTATATTGTGATGTCAGGTGTATCAAAAACTGGCTCTAAATTTGTTTGAGGTTCTTTTCCTTTATTTTACAGAACATTAGCCATGGAATCACCTCACAAACATTTTCAGAAATTTTATTTCTTTGAACTATAGCTGCAGTCAGGAGTTTATTTAGTTTATTTATTTAGATTAAATTACATTTGTTTACACCATTTACACAATTATGCTTATTTACACAAACGTAATTTGAACTAAATAACTGGTAAAAGCCATTTGAAGGTTTATTAAAATACAAAGAATGAAAAACAAATAATATAATATTCACTCATCCAATTAATGGAAGCTTAAGCAAGCAGATTATAGATTTTTAGTTTGTTTTTTTTTGTTTACGGTGGTTGTCTACTTCCTGCCTTCCAATTTCCTGAATTGTTTCATTGTGAGTTCCTTGATTGATTCTTCTTTATCTTATCCCTGCCAGGGTAAACTGGGCAACAGTTGGGTGAGTCCCAATGTGGGTCACCTCATCCTGAAGTACCTGTGCCCGGCCTTGCATGAGGTGCTGCAGGACGGTCTGAAAGCCTACGTTCTGGATCTGATCATCGGACAGCGGCGCTGTCAGCCCTGGAGCCTGGTGGAGGCCTCCACGCAGCTGGGTGGGAACACCGGTGGACAGTTTCATAGTTTTGTCTCAAGCTGGTTTGACATCAAGGACTTTTTTACGTTGTTCATTTTCATGATTCAGTTTCCTCATCTTCATTCCCACAAACCTTTGTTGAAATTAGTCATTAATATCACAAACATGCTTTTAATCCACATTGAGTGGCAGAATTACTTTTTCCAAACTCATATGTCTGGTCAAAATATATAAACAGTGATATCATCCGTTTTAATGTGGGTTGGAGTGTAACCTTCTAGATTTGTGTGGCTGACATGTCAGTGTGTTTGTCTCTGCCAGGCCCGTCCACACGTGTTCTCCACAGCCTGTTCTCAAAGGTGAGCCAGTTCTCTGAGCTCACGAGCCACAGCATGAGACTCAACGCTTTCATCTTCGGTCTGCTCAAGTGAGTTGTTTGTTTTTAAGGATTTATGGTAACTTGGGTGATCTACAGCTCCTCTTTTAGAGGTCCCAGTACATTTCAGATGGCAAGCCCAGTGTTTAGTGTTTTGCTTCCTCTTACTAGTCTCTAAGCGTTGCCATCATCCATTGCAGGCAGGTAGGTTTTCTAAAGAGAAAACGGTTTAAAGGTTTACAGCAGTCTACACTACCTCTTCACATATGAACAACAGACAGTTATGGAGCTGGAAAACACTCTGGAGCGTCGAGATATTTCTATCAGGAGTTGGTAGAGACCAAAAACAGAACTAGAAGAGTGAATTTTGGCTGAAAATGCAAAAAAAAAAAAAGAAGATTTTCAACTGATGATGCTGCAATTTAAAAATAAAACCTTCATGTAAGTTAAAAGTTCAGTAAGACCACAAACTACTCTAAATACTTTTGAAATATGTCTTTGACCATGTCATGTGCAGCTGTGCTGTTAATTCAAGCACATTTTTACAGATGTCACCTTTTGTCCAGGGTTCACAAATTAAAGACTCAAGATTTTTCTGAGGTTTCACCTTTTTTTTTTTAAATGTCTGAGTCAAGGTTTGATTCAAATCGATTGGTTTGGATATGATAACTTATTCTGGTTTGAGTTGAAAATATTTAATTGTCAGTCCTGATTCATGTCTGAGTTGCTGATGGCAATATAATTCTTTTTTTTTTTTACCCATATTTCAGCCTAAAATCTTTGGAATTTTGGTTCAGTCACCTCTACACACATGAAGGTAAGAACTATGTGGTAAATTTATATTCATTTATCCATCTTTAAATACTCAAATGATTATTTGATGTGAATATTTGCACGAGGTTTTCGTTTCAACCCTCTGATGTTCTTCCCATTGTGCATTTCCTTAGATATCATAGCAGCACACTACAACCCGTGGGGTTTCCTTCCTCTGTCGCAAGGAGTCTGTCAGCCGCTCTTTGAGGAGCTCCTCCTCCTGCTGCAGCCCCTGTCGCTCCTCCCTTTTGACCTAGACCTCCTGTTTGAACCGCACCTCCTCCAAAAGGGTCAGGAGCACCTCCGCCGTAAGGAGCAGCTGTGCGCAGCTGGCCAGAGTGTGGACCATTCAACTCGCTCCACCTTCCAGCTAATGAGAGGATGGAGCACCACTGTGAGTGAAATGGTTAGAGACAGCGTAGAGGCAAAGAAAGAGAAGGCAGTGCTGAAACGAGAAGGAACGTGGCCGAGGATGGAGGTAGTCCGGTCGAGAAGAGAGGAAGCAGGAGGGAATTCCAAGTTGAGGAAAGAAGGATCAGCAGCTGAGTTATCGGGGCCTGTTGGCAGACAGACAATGATGGAGGTGGGCTTTGCCAAACTCTGGAAGGATAGAGGGATGTCTGGGCAGAGAGTGAAAGGTGTAGGACAAGAGAGCCAAGGAGAAGTCGACAAAGAAGAGAAGGACAGGAGAAAGGACAAGGAGATGGACTCGATGGATGAGGGGCGTCAGCGGCAGGACCGACAGGCTGGCTGGTGGTACCAGCTCATGCAGTCCTCCCAGGTTTACATCGACCAATCCGCAGAGGGGTCTAAGTTTGTTAAGACTGAGAAGAGGAGGAAGTCGTCAGAGAGACACGGCCAGCTACCGCCTGCCAGAGAGGGAGTAGTGGAGGGGGCCGAGTCGAGCCAGGAGGGAGAACGGTTTAGGAGCAGGAAGAGCAGCAGTGGCTCCAGTGGGGAATCAGCTGCACCCAAGGGAAAGCCCTCATGGATGGGGAGTCCACCAGAATCTATTGTCAGCCAGGAGAAAGAGACCAAACCTGTGAAGTTGGCAGCGACTAGAGCCCAAACCGAGGCCCAAGAGGAAAGCCCCACTCAGGGACAGAATCTACGCTGGGGGAGGCTGTTTGGATCTAGTCTGGGGTCTCCTATCAGAGTGGAAGGGACTGAACAGAGGAACAAGGTCCCCACACCCAGGTAATATAGCAGTCAAAAACTCCAATCGAAGGTCAGAAACAGAAGTATATTTATATCGGCTTCATGCTAACAGTTTGCTTTGGATGCTGCAGTAGATTTTCTTCCTTAAGATAGAGCATCAGATTTGTATTTGAAATAGAAAAAAAGAGAACAACGCCCCCCCAAACAATGACATGTAACTATCTGTGTTTCTCAGACCTCCATCAGGTTGGCTTTCTTTGGATCGGTCTGTCTTTGAGCTCGTAGTTCAGACTATCGGAGCAGGAAGTGGAAAGAAATCAGAATGTGCAGCTTCGCCCCTTCACACCCAAACCTCACCTCCTTCAAGTCCGATCGAGTCACCTGAAGCCAAACAACCGTCTCCATGGTACATTTATTTTAGAAATTAGTATTCTAAGAAACTATTATCATGTAAACTGTCTCCTGCTCTATCAGGTGATCTGATAGCTTTACTCTACAAATTTGTTAATATTTTTATACTTTAAAATCCTACTTTCAGGGTATCTGTTGCAAAGCTACTTTAAAAAAAACAACTAACTCACCTCTCTTTCTTTAAGTAAAAGTTCTCAAAGTCAGAGATGTGCAGATTTAAGACACAACATGCAGTAATTTCACGTAAAAACAAAGCATAGACTCATGTAAAAGTAAGTTAAACTGAATTGTAATTGGCTGATTTCACCCCACATCTCTCTGCCTGTGCTTTCATCCCTCAGTGAAGTCCGAGCATTATGCCACCACATAGCAACTGAGCCCGGTCAGCTGAGCTTCAGCAAAGGTGACGTCCTGCGGGTCCTTAGCAAGGCTGATCCGGACTGGCTGCTCTGCTCCACGGGCTCCACACGGGGCTTGGTTCCTATTATCTATGTTACCCTCAAAAACATGGAGGAGAGCCAGGATGGCACTGGATACCGGCAGTGATGTGTCAAAGCTGCCCCGAGAGAAATGAAGGCAAACAGCTTCAGAGACAGAGGTTATTCCTGCCAGTCTAGTGAAAACAGATCCTGTTAGAGTTACAGGGGGGTAGGAGTCTTGAGAAAACACTGTAGAGAACACACATATTTTGAGATGATGTACAGACACATGCAAGGGAAGCATGCAGACTCAAAACACACCTACTTAAAGGATCAGTCAGACAAGTATGCATGCACACATCCAGAAGCCAAAAGACCAGACAACCAAAAGAGGAATGAATGTCCAGTCCGTACATTATCCATGTCATTACAGACGGTCGCCTCACAAATGGGAAACTGTAGACTCTACTATATTACAATGCTTAGTTGCACTTTGCTGTACTGTTAATGCAATTATTCCCCTCAGCCAAGCAGCTCACTTGATCTTTTTAATTCATGAAAAACCAGTGAAACTCATTTTCATTTTTGTAGCTTCTGAAGTGGTTGATGTCAGAATCAAACAGCTGCTGGAGCTGCAGGGGAGGGACTCAGCTCAGTGTCGCTGTGAGAGTAGAAAGACACACGGGAATTTGTAGAGACGACTCTATAACCCAGATAAACAGAAAGGAATGGAAAGGGAATTCTGCTCTCCAGGTGTTTTATTTGATCACCGCTCACCAAAGCCTGTTCATATAGACATTTTGGGATTGATGGTACATTTTTATTCCTTACTCTTTTCTCTCTCAAGACCCATGACTGCTGGAATGAATCAATGGTTGACATTGTCTGCTGATTGCTTTCTTTTCACTCTGACCTCTGCCAACCCCTCACCGAATCGCACGTCAGGACCTTTGCAATGTACATCTGCATTTTGATCCATGGGTATATGCTGTAAATGCATATATGACTTACACATGTGTTGAGTTCTATTTATTTATTGTCCGGTCAGCTGAGGGAAGCATCCAAATGGATGGTTGCAGCAGGTGGTCGTGTGAAGGCCTTTTTGAATGTGTTGGAGACGGAACCTGGAGAGCTAGCAGAGTAATTACCAATTAGTCATAAAGTATATATTGCAGTTAGAGATTTAAATTTGATGATGCCTTCAAGTGCTTGATAGGAAAAAAGGGAGAACTGCACAGCTGGTTATTTCAAAGATAGAAACCGGATATGTTTTTGATGATTAAAGGGAAATGATTTTTGGCTCTGTGGACATCCCAGTGGTAGAATGTACCTGCAGTCTGCCTGGGTGTAAATTGTGGCCTTAGGGTGAGAGCGGTTAACAAAGACCTGGACTTGCGTGTCTTTCCTGACTGTTGAATGGGTATTACTTCTATAGAGCTGCCCGGTCCCAATATTACACATTATTTAATGGTAAAAGTTAATGTACATTTATTAAATAAATGAATTCTTGTGCAGTTTTTGAAAAATTTGTTTGGGATATAGATTTACCATCTTAATTTTTTGTTGCATCCTTGTACAGTTTGTACAGTCATGTAATTTCAGCAAGAAGAGTTTAGTATTTCATTGAATTTTAAATATATTTAAAGCCTTTGATGGTTCATTTCTGCCATATAAGCATACGAATGAATGTTGTCACTGATTTATGAATGCATCTTGTGTTTAGGAAGCAGGTATAAGCTTTAGTTTCTTAACAGTTGGCAGCGATAGTGGGTTCATTGATCATCAACATGGTTTTTCATTCGGGAAAGAGAACTGAACACACACTGATGATACGACCAGAGTAACATGGAGACTCAGGGTTAAGAGGCAGCGACACATCCGTGTGATTTTGTCTTCAGTGAGGTGAAATGCTGTGTTTTGGGAGTGACGTTAAAAGGAGACAGACAGGAAGAATCTATGTTGTCTTTCTTTCTCGTCAGTTCATATTTTTTTATCTGCTTTCCCTCTCCCTGGCTGCTTCCTCTGGCCTGTAAATGCATCAGTGACACGGCTCTTCTGTGTGTGTCCAGGCTAAATGTCATATACTGTACGTATGACATTATCAAAGTACTATGGATAATAAAAGTGTTCATGTGATCACAGACTTCATGCCTCCTGTGTCGTGGTGTTCTGTTGGTGTGTTCCTCCTCAGAGCCTCGTCATTCTGACACTTTGCCTGAGGAGGAGTGAAAGGTGACAAACAAATGGCACTAATCTCACAAACTATATGAATTTAAGTGCATGCCTCTAAAGTGGTGTAATAGTAAATATCTCAAGAGTAGGCTGACATTTTATGGATAATTTTTCTGAAATTAGTGAGTTTACCCCACCCATGGGCAAACTACAGCCTGCGCGCCATGTACGTCTCATTAGGCTTTATTATCCAGCCCACCAAACTTGATTAAACTATATAATTTTATGGAATAAACACAGTTGTAAAATATTTCATCCTTTTTTGGGCTGTGCTGCCTGGTAAAGGCCCATAAATAATGTTTTGGGGGTTTTTTTTACACTTATTCCAGGTATTAATGTACTGATACTTCTGAACTACTTCATTCATGTTCACTGCCGAGACGATGCACTTTGTCCACTAGATGGTGGAGATGAGATTGTCATTTACATTTACAAAACATTTCAGTTTGTCTTCATAGGTTGTGTTAAGCTTTAGGTGATCTTACACATGAAATTATTTGTCCACCTTTGTGTTTACAGACTGGTACTGTATATGCTACATTTATTTACACTCAATGTATTGTGAACTTAAGACTTATCCAGAAATTGTGGTTTAAAATCAAATTTAGATTGAAAGTATCATCCAACCTGAAGATGTATCTCATAAACCAAAAAATTAATTCCTAAAAAGCCTGTCTAGCACATCCTATACTTTAGTTTGTCATGTACTTTGTACAAGAAATAAGGAATGATCACAAAACATAGTTCAAGGATTCCTGAATCAAAAAATGAAATGAAAAACTGATCACATCCATGGTCCAGGATACATTCACACACCAAATATTATATTTCATTTAACTCTACAACTTTGTGGAAATTGTGGACAAACAAACAAGCAAATGTGGATGATTGCATAAACGTCTATTTGTTATTGAAGATGAAAGATATGTCTCTTGTTGCCCAATGTCATATAGAATTTTCATCCAGCAGCCTTTCTAAAAACACTTTGTGTGTCATAGTTCACAATGTTATTCAATTTTAATCTAAGTTGCTTTTAGGGCTCATGTACACAAGTATTATTCAAATATATTTAAACTACTTTTGAAGTTATTCAACTTTTTCCAAACAAATTCATGGACTTATTACCAATGACATCGTGTCAATATTGTATTTTACCCTGAGTGCTTATGGAAATCAACATAACTGGAGGAATATTTTATGGTAAATGCCTTTTTATTTCATCAGTGTTTCTGAAGAAATGTCACAACCAGTTTGGTAAGAAAAGAAGACAAAATCAGGATTTATAAAAACTAGGCTTTTTTATGTGAAAGAGAAACAACCAATCAAATTCATGCAAATAAACAGGTGCCTGAGTCATTCACAGTTTGCTTGTTAGTTAGCTACACACTGTTCAAATATTGACATTATAATTCACATTTCTACCATATAAATACCACAGATAAACATTTTTTTAAATTTTATAAAATTTAATGTCAACTGAAACATAATTTTTGAACATGTAGTATTAATCTCAAATCTATCTTCTTGACTCTGGTTCATTCACGTCGCTGTCACTTCACTCAGGCTTCACTCTCTGACAGAGTTTGCCCTGTGAAAACACAAACATGGATCCTTACTGTTTCAAAATGGGATTTTGGAAGAAACTTTGGAAGAAATCCTGCTTGTAAATTATATCGCAACACAAAACAAAAAAAGTTTCTTGAGCTTTCCAAAATAAAAACACAGGAATCAATTGCTTGTTGGATAAATTAAAAAAAAAAAAAAGGACTAAAATATAGGATAAAAATAGGACAGGTAGGCTTTTCACCCCTGCTTCAGAATAGAATAGAAAATGTTCCCAAAATAATTGTGTCAAATTGTGTTTTTTAACAATATAAACAAGTCTCAGCTAACAAACAATACAATTGGTGAGACAATAATAAATTTTAAAAATCTGGATTGTAAAACACAACTGTTATCACAGGACAGGTACCTTGTAGTTTTTTTCCTTGCAGCGTTTCTTCAGCCAATCAACATGCCTCATCACGTTATGGACCCACGGTTGGTCGGCGGGTACACAGAGTTTGAAGTTACGCCTGGTCACCAGGCTGTAATGGGAATCATCCAGATGAGAGAATGTGATCATTTTCATCCCTGATTAGAAACACCACCCACTTCACATCACCGATCAGGTGACGAAAGACTTACACAGTGGCTGTCATACGGCAGCCCTGGTCCTGGATCTGCTGGTGGTAGTCTGTGAAAAGGCCTTTTGGGATTGGTTTGTTTCTCACTGTCAGGCAGCAGTCAGCTGGCAGGCCTTCCTGTGCCAGAGCCACTGTCAGACACAAGAGATCAGATCAGTCAAGTCCACTGACACATGCTCATGTATTCCTTTATTGCCCTCTATAACCCACAGAGGGGGCAGTAAAAGTGAGTTTCATCATAGAGATGTGCTAGATGTTATCTCAAACACCCATTATAGGTGGCAAAACTACATGAGCTAATATGCTAATGTGTTATGGAGAAATATCAACATTTTTAATTCAATACAAGTTTTAACTTATGTCAAAGTATAGTATTGAGACGAGAAAAGAATTTTCAGAAATGAAGTCCTATCTTTACGAGAAGTCCTCGTATACAATGCAACTTGTGTTCTCTAATTCTACAAGTTTATTTTTGCATTTTTTTGGTTTTATTGTCATAGTATTTAAACATTATGTTCAATTTGTCTGACTTATTTCTTAATATTGACCTAAAACATGTAATTTGTTACTGAAATTCTGTTCACAATACACACAAATTACTGAATAGCAACAGACATCTGGACTGTTTTCAGATGATGAGGAGATGTGTGTGTGTGTGTGTGTGTGTGTGTGTGTGTGTGTGTGTGTGTGTGTGTGTGTGTGTGTGTGTGTGTGTGTGTGTGTGTGTGTGTGCGCGTGTGTGCGTGTGTGCGTGTGTGTGTGTGTGTTTGTGTGTGTGTGTGTGTGTGTGTGTACACACATGCGTACACTACCAGTCACTATTGACACAATACAAAGAACATCGTCATCTTTCGTCACCTGATCGGGTTTTCCAGCGGTTAATCTTTAATTTGTAACTAAACCAGTTGGACTTTAAGGAAGGGGAATTTGAGCAGCGTTTCTTATACAAAGGTGCCTTCACCCACACTCAACAAACCCCACCGCTTTTGATTTACCTGTCGGTAGGTATGTGCTTCATGCTTTCAGTGTGAAATATGACTTTAAAATATCTGTGGTCAGACTTCATGTTTATATTTAGAAATTGAACCTCTTACTATTGTAACTTTAATCTTCTATGAATTAATTTTTGAACTGCTTCACCAAATATTGTTTTGTTTTGTGTTGATATATGTATATCTATCTATCTACCAATCATCTCTCTCTCTCTCTCTCTCTTTCTCTCTGAAGATATATTTATATTTATATTTATATTTATATTTATATTTATATTTATATTTATATTTATATTTATATTTATATTTATATTTATATACATGTGAACATATGTATTTAAACCACTAACATTGAATAATTCACCCCCTCTTCTGCTGGCTTTGTGTTAAATTTAGATAATATAGGATTATGTAAAACAGTGTGATGGTGAGCCAAAGAGGATGACTGAAAAGGAACTCACTTGCGCAGCAGCAGGTGATGAAGAGGATGCAGATGAAGAGCTTGCCATCCCCTCTAGGAGTCATGTCTGGGTGCTGAGCTGGCGATCTTGCCTCTGTCTGTTTGGAAGCCGACTGGCTGATGGAGGTTCTGCCTTTCAGCACTGACAGAGGCACAGGATGCAAAGTGGCTGCCCATGTGTGTTCTAGCCTTTATATACTGTGGCCACACAGTTTCACTTTTATCTTCCATCCCACCAGAGATGTGTGGGTAACGTCCATTTCTATTGCACTCTCCTTCTGCTGGCTTAATTCCTGTTCCCATGCACAACTCTGACCAATTCAAAAGTTTGTAGAACTGTCACAGGATCACTTCTCTTATCTCTGGACAAACACCAGCAGCAGGCGCAGGCTAGTAGTTACACTTCAGCAAGGAAATAGATAACAAAAAAATCAAGGCTATTAAAAACTTTTAAAACAAGTCAGGATCATGGTCTTGATTTTTTTTGCCCCACTAGGACACTTAGTGACTTATGAACAAAAACTGTGGCCCCCTCTTTTCGGGACGGGATTGAACTTCCATCTTAAAATAAGACTTCACTTCAAAAATGTCCCATGTTTGCTTGTTTTGTAGCAGTCATATAGGAAAACCTCTAGATCTTAAAGCATTACCCATAAACAACCTACAGCCAGCGGTTCAGAATTAAGGTTTACTGAACTCTTTATTAATTTGTGACAGCAAACCTAAATACAGTAAACTAGATAGAAATATTGTTCATGAACTGCTAATTCTCAGCTTTAAATACAGTTGCTGCAAAGAGAAACCTTCAGCCTCAATCAGTCCAGGCGTCAGTAGTACTCTTTATGATTTGCTGCTATCATAAAGAGTACACACTGCATGGATTATCATCACATGACCTCCTCAGGTCTGTAAAGGGCTATTGGTGAGTAACAAAATACTGTCTTTTTATGCTTTCATATTTAATTTCATACTTTTATCACTTAACTTCTTTTCATGTTTCCTTTTCATAAAATCTGAATTAATATTCAGTACACAATAAGAAATAGGAACTCAATATAAAGAAACGTGTTTCAATTGGTCCTTATTTCATTTTTTGTGAAAGTGGAGTCAGCAACATCTCTGGAAAAACAGTTATTCTGGTGATAATTGCATTATCTTATCTGCTTTGTCATCCTCTTCCTCACCTACACAAATAAAAAATTTCCAGGTGATGTGCAGTGCCGTGATTTCTTTCTTTTGGCCTCAAATTAATCCTAACAAAATTTCAATTTCTTTTGTTTTAATGCTTCTACGCTCTAACATTTGTTCCATCACACCATATACAAGTGGAGCCGTTACAAAGGAAGTGTCTCTTTCCTGTAAACTACAGCCACAGCTTCCCCTATCTGTGTGCAATGTTTACTACTGTAGTCTGGACTTTCCCTTCTGAAGCAGTTCCAGGAAAATAAAAGAAAATGATTTATTGCCCAGAGAGGAGATGCAAGAATCCAGCATTCCTGATCGTGATCAGGTTAAGTGTGGTAAGAGTGAACGTGTTAGTGCACATCTTCCTCCTGAACTGACGAGGAAAACATGTTTCATCTCTCCAGGAGGTCCTCTGAGGACAGTTCAACAAATTACAGAATAAATGCGTCACTATGAACGGACGTTTTTGAAACTGACAAGCTTTACAAGCGGAATACAAATGGCATATTATAAACAGAAAAGATTTATTATTTTAATGGATTGCGGTGTTTATCTTATTTTGAAGGACATCTGCAGGAAGATTGTTCTGGGTCATAGTTTTGAGCAAATGCACAGACAGTTGGAGAAATTTTTGGTTGGAGGGAGTCTTGATATTTGACACAAAGTACTGTTTGTGCTGTGAGTTCAGAGACATCATGCTATCCCGAGAAGGTCAAAGGATCCCCAATATGATGAAGGGACTTCCTGTTCTCAAATGCTGCATCCTTCAGAAATAGTTTATTCCCATAAGTGTTGGGAAATATTAATTAATCGTCACTCAAAATAGGCAGAATAAGTCAGCAGCAATGAAGACATAATTACAGTAAGCTTTTTCATTGTGTGTAAGTGTAATAGTTGATGAAGGACTACGTATAATATTTAACAAATCTCAATGTAACCTAAATATATAAAGATGATCAGAGCTCAAAGAGTCTTGGAAAATAAATAATGTTATCTTTTAAAACTAAACACAATCAGTAGATGAGAGAACAATCATCATATGATTCTCTCTGTACAACCTGTGATAAAAACATTTTATGGAATCTGTTAATCAATTTTCCACAAACTAAAAACATGATGGTGCTAACTGGTTGATTTATAATATTGTATGGTAATGGGGGTAAGAGAGGGCTGAGGAGAACTAGAGGAATGAGCTGTGATGTGTCTGCAATGAGGATTCTGAGGAGGAAAAGGAAGAGTTATCAGCAGAATTGTGCAGATAAGAATCTGCAGTGGACCATAGTGTCTAATCTATAACTCACAGCATACCTGTGTAGAGAGTATGTATAAACTCTGTGGAACATCATATAATCAGTGACACTATAGTTTTCTCTGCTTGATCGCCTTTCACATACAAATTCCAGTCTTGTTGTGGTGATTCCAGTAAATTTTTATTCACTTGTGGTTTTTCTGTTTTTCCGTTATGGACTTTTTCTGGATATATTTTGTGATATTTCTCTTGTGAATTGCATTTGATTGTCTGTGTATGTGAAAGGTTTTCTCATATAATATTTTTTTGCACCAATATGTGAAGAAACGTTTTCACAAGTGGAATTAATAACTGGGAAAAAATAACTGAATATGCACAGAAACACTTTGATCATTTATAATAAATGAGTGTTTCACTTTACAAAGTTTCTAAGAGGATGCAGAAGTTTCAGTATCAATGAAAAACAAGAACTCAAACTTTTAAAAAAATGGTTTTGAACTTTATTTTAGAAAAAATCAGTTTTCACAAATGCTTTCATGCATACAATTCATTTGTACAATTTGTACATGATTTTTCTCAATCATTTTTTTTCCCGATGACAACTAAAACAAGTCTTTCATTCCCACTGCTGTTTCCACCTTTCATCATTGAAGAAAGACGTGACATAATGTTTAATTTCATAAATACATTCCTCTAAGGGCTGTAATAAAAAAGCAAAGATAATATGAGAAAGTATATCAAGCTTTAAACCACAGTCACCACAAATGTGAAGGAACACAGTCACAACTGTGTTTTAGCTGCTTTGGACTCCCTGGTGTGAAAGCTCTTATAATACATCATCATAATAAGAGAACTAGTGATTCCTTTATGATCATCTGCAGTGTTACAAGATCTTTCTGAGACCTGACACAGATATGACACAGAGTTTCCAACTGCCGTTTTTAAGTTCAGGTCAGCTCTTTCTTTATCTTCTGTCATCTTTCCATCTTCTCCTGTAAAAAGAATGGCTGTGATAAACCAGTAGAAGGATGAGTCTTTGTGTGATAATTTGTCTAACTATTTCCCCATTATTTATAATAAGATTTAAAAAAATGAAGGAACCATTTATTTTTTAAAAACACTTTACCTGATCTATTGCCGTTTTGCTTTTTTCTCATCCAGGAAAGCGATGTGTTTTTTCACCCATCCTTGGTCGCTGGGATGGGAGACACACAGCATCCTCCCAGTCTTTGTGATGAACCTAAAAAAACATCAGATAAGTGACAGTCGTGGTTAGGCTGCATACTGGAGATGGAAGGTAAAACACATTTAAACATGTGTAAAGTTTTAAACTCACGCAGTAGCGCTGATCTCACAGCCATGCCCGGCATCCTGGATGATGTAGCCGTCAAGAATTTGGAGTGGCAAAGTCTTTCTGCTGACCTTCAGACAACAGTCCGACACAATCTGAGCTGCAGGAAGATGGGAAAACAAATATACGGCTATATGGTTATTCACACTTCTGAATAACCATCACCTGTACTGCTGCGTCTGTGTGACGTGTCTTACCTGATGCAAACCCTACACAGAAGATGCCCAGCATGAGCAGAGCTGCAACCCGAGAAGTCATGTTGAGTTGTCTGCTTTGGTGAGTCCCTTCAGGTGTCCGATGGTGCTGCTGTGACAAGCAGAGTTACATGTGCATTTATAGCTGTAAAAGTGAAAGTGAACGTGAATGCTCATTGACTGGAAATCTATCAAAGTTGGCACCAGACTCACACATTCCCGGGAATATCAATTCTTCTATCTTCCTTTTTCTTCTTGCCAAAAACATGCATGTGTCTTGATTTTTTTCCTGAGGCAAGTTTTATCTGAGCAGTTATCTTTCACTCTGTTTTTGTTTTTTGAAATATGTTTTGTTTTTGTTGTTTTTTTAAAATATGAAATGTGAAAAACCAACCAAAATACACTTCATTCATTCATTCATTCATTCATTCATTCATTCATTCATTCATTCATATCAATGCATGCATTAAAGCAGAAATACTGAATACTTTTCTTCCATTTACCAGCAACTGTTACAATAAAAACATTGTACATTTTATTTGTATACGGAATCAATTATTGCAATGATTCATTTTGCTTTAACTATTTCTCATGCCTGAAGAAAATTACCGATATAGTGCAACTGTATGATTCCCTACTGCAAAATAAAACCTGCAATGAGTGATAAGTTCTGATGTGTAAATTATGCAGATGTAAATGGCAAAATATCTGCTCTTTTAGCAGTTAAGCGTCAATAACTCCTGACAGCAGCGCAGGAGTGGAAAGAACTGTCACAGATCTGGACGTCTGTGTCATGTGACACCTGAACTGAGAAGGAACCCGACAAGGTAAAGGAGAGGTTTCCTTTTGTAATATGAGTTCTGTAGACCCGCATATAACCTGTTCATCAAACACATCTGACAAGTGCGGGAAGTGGAGGGTTGTTTGTTCTGTAAACCATGATACTAATCTCTTTCTTGATCTTTCTTGATTATCATACGTTAAATAAACCAGTTTAAGTTTCATGGAATTTTTCATGCAATGTAGGCAGCCAGCAATTAAAGGTGTGTGAATGGAGTGAATGGAAGGTTTCAGGTGTGAACTGAATGCATCCAACGAGCAGATTACAATCTGAGTGTAGGAGTTATGAAGCAATAGAAAACAAACATTTACTGCCAGAAGCTTGTGTTGATAGGAGTGATGCAACCAGTCAAGGAGTTTTCAGGAAGTTGTGATTACTTAATTTGGTTTAAATTCCTAACTTTTAGAAGCTATGGTTTGTGTTGTTCCCACAGATAATGTGCAGTGGTGAAAGACGAAGGAATTGTGTTAACTGTACGTAAGTTATTGAAAAATTGATCTGATGTCCACGTATTGGATAATAAAATAATCACTGTTTTAATTGTACAAATGGAACAAAGGTCTATGGGTAATACGAAAGGTATTGCTCCGCAACTATTGTTCCACATTTACTTTTCTCCACCATATAAAACAAAACAAACAAACAAAAAAAAAGCTTTATTCACTGTACATAGAAATGATCATCCTCATTAAAATCATCCATCCGTTCATCCATCCATCCATCCATCCATGCATCCATACAGACATCCAGTACATACATACATACATACATAGATACATACATCCTCTTACAGAAGAGACAACCGTAATCGTCTCATCTTCAGCTGCTTTTCCACCTTGTTAGTCGCGGGTGTTGTTTGAGCCAATCGCATCTAGCTACGATCAAAAGGCGGGGTACACCCCAGGTGAGACACCAGCTCATCACAGGGCCACATGAAAGACAAAAGCAACACTCACACACACACACACACACACACACACACACACACACACACACACACACACACACACACACACACACACACACACACACACACACACACACACACACACACACACACCTATGGACAATTTGGTGACCAATTTATGTAAGCTGCATGTTTTTGGTGGTGGGAGGAAGCTGGAGAACCTGGAGAAAACCCCCACAGACACAGGGGGAACATACAAACTCTGCATGAAAAGAAATCCAGGCCGGAACCCATCTTAATAATACAGGTGTAACAGATCATTTATCATTTACATCACCTGATGCTCCAAACACTGCTGCCCTATGTAGGCTGGACAGCGGTGGCTCCCTTGCTTTTCATTTTGGCTGTTCCACCAGCTTTTAGTTAGTTCAGGAGGAAGTATACATTAGATAGATCATCTAAGGCTCTGCTATGACCTGGGTTAAGGGATTGTGACACTTCTTCAATGGAGGATCAGCCATATACTATTCAGTGACGTAGTTGTTTCATGCTGCTTAATGAAGGTATTGAGTCAAAAATTCCACTGACCAACTCTCTCATGAAGGAAACAATGGGCACTGAAAATGGTAACTGTGCTGGATACTTGCAATGTCTCTAAAATATACAAAGAAGTAGTGTCATGCTGGTCTTCTACATTTCACTGTCGTGCATGATGACTAAATACGTTTTGTACCATTTTAGGCTAATTAACAATATTAAATTGTGAAGTACAAGAGATATTTTTGTTGCATGTTTATGTATAAATGAAGAGACACAGTGCTGAGCTGCATCTCAGTTGAATCTTCTGGTTTCCAGCTCTAAGAAAAAGGACATTGTTTTTATTTGGTATGTACAGACCTACAATCTGTCAGTATTTAATAAAAGCTCAGACTTCGAATGGGTATGTGGTGGGTAGACCAAGCTTAGAACATTACTTTTCAACAGCTCTTGCTGTCTGAGTTCAAGGGCGGAAAAATATTAAAAGGGCATTTGAATGGTTGTGGCTACAGTGTATAAAAAGTCCTGATTTGTACTGAAATCGTATGTACAGGCCCCCGTAGCACATGTACACACACACAAGGGGCCTACCTATAGGCATGCAATGGGGGGCAGAGTGGTGGGCAGCTCCTTCATGGTGTGCCCCAAATGAGTAACTTGTAAAGCGGGGACGACACCTTGCTCAAGGGCGCCTTGGCAGTGCTCCGGAGGTGAGCTGACGCCTCCCACTGTCAGCTCACACTCCGGGTGTTTTTTTGGGCGGGAGCGGGAGTCGAACCGCCGATCTTAGGAACATTGGACGACCCGCTCTACCACTGAGCCACTGCCAAACTGGGAAATTTAAATTTACTAATCTTGAATAATGAAAAGATGCCTGAGGAATGGAGGAGACGTATGCTGGTGCCCATTTTTAAGAACAAGGGAGATGTGCAGAGCTGTGGCAACTACAGAGGAATAAAGCTGATGAGCCATACAATGAAGTTATGGGAAAGAGTAGTGGAAGCTAGTCTGAGGGCAGAAGTGAGCATTTGTGAGCAGCAGTATGGTTTCATGCCAAAAAAGAGTACTACGGATGCAGTATTTGCTTTGAGGATGTTGATAGAGAAGTACAGAGAAGGCCAGAGGGAGCTGCATTGTGTTGTTGTAGATCTGGAGAAAGCTTATGACAGGGTGCCCAGAGAGGAACTGTGGTATTGTATGAGGAAGTCTGGAGTGGCAGAGAAGTATGTTAGAGCGGTGCAGGACATGTATGAGGACTGTAAGACAGTGGTGAGGTGTGCTGTAGGTGTGACAGAGGAGTTCAAGGTGGAGGTGGGACTGCATCAGGGATCAACTCTGAGCCCCTTCTTGTTCGCTATGGTGATGGACAGGCTGACAGACGAGGTTAGACAGGAATCTCCATGGACTATGATGTTTGCAGATGACATTGTGATCTGTAGTGAGAGTAGGGAAGAGGTGGAGGAGAAGCTAGAGAGGTGGAGGTTCGTCCTGGAAAGGAGAGGGATGAAGTTTAGCTGCAGTAAGACAGAGTACATGTGTGTCAATGAGAGGGACCCAAGTGGAAGAGTAAAGTTACAGGGAGAAGAGATCAAGAAAGTGGAGGATTATAAGTACTTAAGGTCAACAGTCCAGAGCAATGGAGAGTGTGGAGAAGAAGTGATAAAGATATAAAGTGATAAAGAGACAGGCAGATAAAGAGATAAAGTCAGAGAGGCCAGACTGAGATGGTTTGGACATGTCCAGAGGAGAGATAGTGAATATATTGGTAGAAGGATGCTGAGTTTTGAACTGCCAGGCAGGAGGCCTAGAGGAAGACCAAAGAGGAGGTTTATGGATGTAATGAAAGAGGACATGAGTATAGTTGGTGTGAGAGAAGAGGATACACAAGACAGGGTCAGATGGAGGCAATCAATTCGCTGTGGCGACCTCTGAAGGGAAAAGCCAGAAGGAAAAGAAGAATCTTCCACCAGAAGGAAGCCACAATATAACCCTCCATTTGAAAACATACTTGTTTTAATGTAAACCATGACATTCAAGTAATAATTTCCATATGATGAATACAGTATTTTTTTTTCTTTTAATATGTCATCTGCATATCTTCAAACAAGCTGCATCGATGCTTTGTGATTAGACTCACACACACAATATCAGTTTTTGTGACAGCATCAGTTCAGGTTTGATTGATTCAAGTTTAGTTTTGTGCCTTTGTTCAACAACTTTGCACAATCACAGCAGGTTTCATGTTGAGACATGTTGAAGAGGACTGAAAGGCTGCTGGTTTCCTGGAGCACTGCTCTTATTGTGTTAGCCCACAATGTGTGGGTTGGTTCACCAACCGCTGGCTGTCAGTCTCTAGTGGCAGTGCTGAATGCTGCCGCGGTTCAGGCCTGCTGGGGTTTTCTATTTTGGAGTTGTCACATGAACCTTTTCACAAGTAAACTTTCACAAATTTCCCCACTGTGGGACAATAAAGGTTTTATTATTTTTATTATTATTATTATTAAACACATGCAATATTTTTAGGTAACGGGTCAACTGTTGGGGTTATTGTCTTTCTCAGCACTCAAAGATTTTTTAAGACATTTATCATTTAGTGGCGCATTGATCAGTTGCTGTGATTAGTTGCACAGAAGACAAACAAAATGTAGAATCTACAATTTGAACTCAGATTTAACCTGTATGAGACTGTTTATAATTGTAGAAAAAGAAATCTATTCAGGTGTGCAACCATAATCACCATCTGACACAGTTGTGGTTTGTGGGTTTTTTTTGTTTTTTTTTTGTGGTTGCACATAGCAACAGCATTTTTATCCTAAAATGTCATCTGCTGTCTCCTAGTGCCTCATATGGATACCACAATGTTATCAAGTTATTGAGCCCTGTGCTGGACGTGTCATTAAGAAGTGAATAAAGTTAACACACAACAATCGGGACAATCTGGACCGTCTAAAATATTGACACAAAACAGAACAAAGAGACAAAACAAACACAAAAACAAATGTTTACTGGCTCATGTGACCTACTATTCCAAACAGTGAAATAAGACTTCCAAACACTGTCATCTATTTATTACTTTTGATTTTGTTAAATAATTATCTAAAATAAATTATATAAATGTTTCTGCTGTCCAAGCAGCTTAATAATACTGTTTACTATTGACAGTGATCTATAAGTTAGAACCTGCAGGCACACATTAATGTATTCTGGGCCTGAGCTCACATCCCTTCCATGTTTCCCTTGAAACTGCTCTTTACCAAATGTCTGTCATATTCTCATTGGTGTCGTGAGAGGTCTTTTGCATCTAGATTTTTAAAAAATCAAATATAAATCTCTATTTGGAGTCCGAAAATATCGTTTGGTGGTGACTGATGACTCTGCTCAGAGAGACCAATGAAATAATGAAGTCAATCAATATGATAAGGTTTGGCAGTGATTTCAAGATGAAGGATTTGATAGAAGCACAGGGGAACTCTAGGAATAGACAGAATCATACATCAGTACGCAGCAGCAATGTAGGCTTCTGAAAAATTGTTGTCTTCCCACTGAACTGCAAAGCGTTTGAGATGAAAGAAGAGAAACTTGTGCAAAGTTAATATCACTTTGTTTTCCATATATAAATGGCATCTTAGTTAAGTCAGGAGTCCATGAAAATAAATTTATTTTTTAAAGCCAGGTAAATAAGTGAGAATTCTGACTTTATTTACACAGAATTGATTGATCACTTGGGGGCGGGTAGCGCTGTCGCCTCACAACACGGCGGGTCCGGATTCGAGTCCCGCTCTGTGCGGAGTTCACACGCTCTCCCCGTGTCTGCGTGGGTTCTCTCCAGGTTCTCCCGCTTCCTCCCACCGGTCCCAAATTGCCCGTAGGAGTGTGTGTGTGTGTGTGTGTGTGTGTGTGTGTGCGTGCGCGTGTGTGTGCGCGTGCGTGTGGTTGTCTGTGTGGCTCCGCGGTGCACTGGCGTCGTGCCCGGAGTGTCCCCCGCCTCATGCCCTATGCCCGCTGAGATAGGCTCCAGCTCCCCGAGACCCACTACAGCGGATGAACCGATAAAAAATGAATGAATGAATGAATGATTGATCACTTTTCACTGGTTCGATCAGGCTGCAATGTGACAGTCTGACCAGAGGATGGCGCTCTGCTCCTTGTAAAAAATATTTTCTGCATCTCAAAGCCTTGTTGGGGAAAGGAAAGAGAACGTTAGACATTCCCGTTTTTCTTCACACAAGGAGTTCCTAATATTTTATTCTATTTTTACTAAGACGTCAGCTGCAATTTCTTAAAATAATACAGAAGCTTTGTTCTTCTCAAGCAAGTAGCTTTCATTTCCACCCTCACCACCAGTACACTAAAACTGAAGCTACAGAATGGAGCAGGTGGGTTTTTAGTATGCACTTATAGTTTAGCACACACACACACACACACACACACACACACGCACACACACACACACACACACACACACACACACACACACACACACACACACTACTTGCACCTCAGGTAGCCGGTTTAAAAATCTTTACAAAATAACAGCATTTTGATTACTTTATATTTTAGTTAGACTTAACAACTATATGACTGATTCAATCATACAAATGTGAACATAATATTTTCCCTAATGCTTTAACTGGATTTTTCACCAAAACACTAACTTTGATAAATAACATAAAAATGTATGGTTTTTATGATTAAGCTTCTATAAAATAAGTTTAACTAACTTCAGGAAATATTTTCTGAGACTGTGTTGTTAAAATTCTTAGGTATCCTTAAATTGCTCTTTAGTCAAACAGGTTTTAAAAGTGAAATATAAACAAAAACATACAAACAAAAAAAATCCCGCTAGTCGACCTTAAAAAAAAAGATAACAGACGACCTTAAAATTTAAAACTGAGGAGGTTGGTCATTTTTTTGTGAATGACGTTTCCGCTGCTGATTGGTTGTATTGGAGGTATGCGGTTATGCAAATGAGAGAGGTGTACTTCTGGAAACGAGTAGGTGACGTCAGTTCCCCTGTTCGCAGAGAGCGAAACAAACATGGCGATAGACTCAAGTGGATGGGGGCTAACGTTAACTTTATTGATCTTTTCTTGTGTTTTAGCGGGGAGGCAGACCGAGGCGGGGGTCTCGGATTCCAGGGGAAAGACTCGGATACTGGGTATGAGGTTGGAGAAGTGCGACACTCTGGCAGAGACCACTGAGAGAGGGGTGATTCAGGTGACCGAGGGCGCAAACGCCGTATTCAGGTTCTACGGGCTCCACTTGTCTCCAGACAGCTGGAAGCTCATCGGGTTCACAGAACTTTACTCCAGCGATAAAGAGGATGACTCATTCGGCGCAATCATTCTCCCGTTAAATAGGACTTGTTCCGAATTAACCAAAGATATTGTGGTGTCTCCGTCCATGGAGGTAAGCAACGAAAACACCTCTGGGGCGATCAGCCTCAAGATCAAGCAGCTCCGGAAGAGCGAGGTGGTGAAGGTGTTCGGCTTGTGTGTCCTGGACAAGGAGGAGAAGGAGCCGACCTGGTACCTGCTGGACGACATTGACGGCAGGCTGCGGGTGGTAGAGGAGAAGAAGTCCCTGCTTCCCATCTGGCTACAGGTGATCATCATCTCCTTCCTGCTCGTGCTGTCCGGAATGTTCAGCGGTCTCAACCTGGGGCTGATGGCTCTGGACCCGATGGAGCTCCGCATTGTGCAGAGCTGCGGCACCGAAAAGGAGAAGAAGTATGCCCGGAAAATCGAGCCCATCCGGAGGAAGGGAAACTACTTACTTTGCTCGCTGCTCCTAGGAAATGTCCTGGTGAACACCACCCTCACCATCCTCCTGGACGACCTCACCAAGTCTGGTTTCGGTGCTGTGGTCGCTTCCACAGTTGGGATTGTCATTTTCGGTGAGATCGTCCCCCAGGCGCTCTGCTCCCGGCATGGTCTAGCTGTCGGAGCCAACACCATCTTAGTCACCAAGCTGTTCATGCTGTTAACGTTCCCCCTGTCCTGGCCCATCAGTAAGATCCTTGACTGTGTCCTGGGCCAGGAGATTGGCACCGTGTACAACCGGGAGAAGTTAGTGGAGATGCTGAAAGTTACAGAACCCTACAATGACCTGGTGAAGGAGGAGCTCAACATGATCCAAGGTGCGCTGGAGCTCAGGACCAAAACAGTGGAGGATGTCATGACGCCTATCGGCAACTGCTTCATGATCCACAGTGATGCTGTGCTGGACTTTAACACCATGTCTGAGATCATGGAAAGTGGGTACACAAGGATACCTGTGTATGAGGATGAACGATCGAACATCGTGGACATCCTGTTTGTCAAGGACCTGGCTTTCGTCGACCCGGATGACTGCACCACACTCAAGACCATCACCAAGTTCTACAACCACCCGGTCCACTTTGTCTTCCACGACACCAAGCTGGACTCCATGTTGGAGGAGTTCAAGAAAGGTGTGTGGGAATCTTATGGTATTGTTTTGCGAATTAGAGGCACCTTGAGCAGGTGGTGACAAAACTCCCAGTGATGTATGAAACTCACAGGTTTTAGTTGTTTATGAGGCTGTTAGAGGTTTTGGCTGAACCCTCTTCTTAATCTAAAGCTGAAGTCTGGAGTAATGTGTGTGAAAAACACAGTTCCTCATTACAAAGAAAGACTTTCCTGTGTTTGACATATCTGTCATAGGGTCACAGTCAGACTGTCTTGAAAGAGGTCAGAGCTGAGCCTGACCTTTGACCTGTCTTAACCATAGGCCAAGCATGTAGATATGTGTTGTCACACAATGTCTTGATCGATTGTGCTTGTTAAAAGACGTAGAAGTGCAAATATCTATAAAATCTGAACCAGGCCCAGAAATACAGCAGCAGCCTATAAAGAATGGCTAACAGAAACACTGACACACCACATCACACAGCAGATGGATTTCATGGACCTGAGGCTGCAGCCATTTGTGTTTGGCTTTGTCTCAAATTGATCCTGGATGTTCGCGTCAATAGATGTGCAGTGAGAAATTAAGCACCTTGATCGAGTAAGTGTCCCCCAGTCTGAAGATTAATTGAATTCTTTACTTAACAGAATAAGTGTGATTAGATAACACAATGGTTGAGTGCAAAGTAAATTCAAAAGGTGATAATTGACATGGAATTATTGATCGTGTATGGATGTAATTTGTTTCATTCAGGTGTTTCTATGGAGGTAAATGACATAGATTCTAAAAATAATGCATAACACTATCGTCAGCTTTTGCTCATATAATCACAGTAGGTTCCATAATATTGGCTTGGCAACACATGACGTGTGCTGTGATTATTTTGTGTATCAGCATTTCATTAAGATCCAGTCGTGTGCTCGGACTCCTTTGTGTTATGGCTGTTTGATATCAGAGACATAATAGGCTGACATTTCAAGTTGGTGAGAGGCAGGAAGTTTTTTTCCTGTTAGCCTGTGGACATCATTGGTATGATTAACAAAAAGAGAGCTTGTTCATTTCCCTTGCTTAAAGTTAGCAGGTAAAAATGTACCAAATAGGGTTATAAATCTAAAGCTGCTGGAAAGTGGAGTTGCTATGAGGAAGCAGATGAATCCTTTTTGCAGATTTGTAATTGGTGTTATCAAAAACGTTTCCCAATTTCACTTCTCTGTCTCTTTTGCTTTGCTGACTCTTCTCTTTTAGAACACATGCATGCACAAGCACAGATGTGCACACACTGACGCCATCCCCCACTGGGATTTATTTTTCCTTTCTCAGGCATCTCATCTCAAGGTCACGGACAGTAGACAAACACATGCTTACTGTGTCTAAACTCTGCACAGTGAGGAATGACGGATCGTCTTTCTGGAGTATCAGTCTCCAACTGCTTCAAGGACTTTGTTTGCATGTTTATAATCATGGTTTTGTCACACTTTTTATACTTCAAAGGCATAACACACATTTTTTTAGTGTTTCTTTATAACTATCTGTAGTCAGGTGTTGTAGATTAAAGTTTGAGATTCTGTACTGGTGGTACAGATGAACACATTCTCCACAGGTAGGATGTTAACTGGAGGAGAAAGAGAAATTCTGGATGGAGGTAGAATAAGTTCGTCAGAGCATTCCTGAGTCAGAGAGATTTGTGGTTGGTGCAGATTTTAATACACATGTTGGGGAGGGAAATGGAGATGATGAAGAAGTGATGGATAAGTTTGGCACCCAGGAAAGGAAATTGGAGGAGCAGATGCTGGTAGGCTTTGCAAAAACAATGGACATGGCTATAGTGAACATGTTCTTCCAGAAGAGGAAAAAACATTTAATAAACTACAAGAGCAGAGTTAGAAGCAGGCAGGTGGATTCCATTTTGTGCCAACATCATCGGGACAAGTCGAAAGGAAAAGAAGAAGATTCAGTACTGGTGGTGCTTGGCGTTGTGTGACATTTAACCAAGAAATGCTTCTGTGACTCTTCGTTATAGGCTTGGTTTGGTGAGAGGTGATGGGATCAATGCCCAGCTGCACAGAAAAATGAATACTTGAAGTACTAATAAGATAACTCCCTGGTACTCCCTGAGTGTGTAGTTTATTGTGATGGAAAAAGCTTCTTATGACTGAAATCTTTGGGCAGTGAAGGTGCTTGATGATGCAGTCATAAATCCACATTAAGGTGAACTGTGCTATGGATCTTGTCGTGAATGGTTTGAAGCTCAGTAGTTTTACGCAGTAACAGTCCGTCAGCCATGGCAGAGGAATGTAATCAGAGAGTGAAGCTCTTGGATCGCCCAATTCCTCCACGATTTTACAACACTTTCAGATGGAACTCTTTTCTGGTCTAGCTACTAATTGCCAGCTGCTCTTTAAATCTCTCAGTTGTGGGTCGGTACACACATATAATGAAATTAAATTTGTCTCCTATCTAATGAACTGTGTTGAGAAATTGCCAGTGTTCAAGTCTTCATTAGTTTAACAGGAAAATGTAGTACAGTAATTACTTTCTGCTAATGTTTGATCCACATGTATTCCTGTGAGTTCCACACAGCTCCTCCAGAGGATTTGCAGAACACGTCAGCCTCCATGCTGCGTCTGTTGATGTGTTACTACCAGGCTTATTTGGCCTCCAGTCCCCTGCTTCCTCTCTGACCCGACTCCCTGCTCGCTTCTCAAGTTCCTCTCACTTGGTGCCCGGCATCAGTTACCATGGTGACAAGATCCAACAGAGCCATTGTGTACACACACGGGGTTGTTTAGGTTGTGTGCTACGTACCCAGATTTGCTGTCAGCCAAAGATTTGAACTTGAGAGGTACACGTTTAGTCCTGAATTGATTGATGTTTAGTCCTGAATTGATTGATTAGAATGAAAGTTATCAGAGATGTGTATCCTGATGCTTCTGCCTCAGTGTCTGTGTGTTCGTGTGTGTGTGCAATGAATGACCTTTTCAGTCAGCAACCTTTCAGCAGTTTGATGACATGACCTGATTAGATGAGATGAAACTTTAATGTTATCCTGACTGTCTTTGCAGGAAGTAAAGCTACATATATCATAAACATTAGAAAAGATAATTGAGAGAACTAGTTATATTCTTTAATGATGAAGAGAATTAGATAATAGAAAAAAGCATGTTACGGGTTATATGTTCTCCATCCGTACATCCGTTTTCTTGGAGACAAGAAGCAAAATTATCTTGTCTACAGGCAATTTTCCGCTTTGTGGGTCACAGGTTGTTTTTTGTTATATTTCATGTCGTAGAATTATAAAGATTCATGCAGCATTTTGTATGTACAGACATTTTATATCTCACATGATTATCAGTAGATCTGAGAATATTTAAATCCAGGCACACTTGACACCAGTCATCGTGGCCTTCGGGACAAAGTATACCTGCAAATGTCATGAACAAGACAGGTTTTTTTTTTTTTTTTTTCTTTTAAATTAGTCATTTTTGTATTAGTTTAAATGTGATAAAGCAGAAACCACTGAAGTGAACCAAGAGCAGAAAGAATGAATGAGTTAATCAATTAGTTGATCACAAGTAAGTAGGGCGGCACGGTGGCGCAGTGGGTAGCGCTGTCGCCTCACAACACAGCGGACCCGGGTTCGAGTCCCGCTCTGTGCAGAGTTCGCATGCTCTCCCCGTGTCTGCGTGGGTTCTCTCCGGGTTCTCCGGCTTCCTCCCACCTCCAAAAGCATGCGCTTTAGGTTGATTGGCCGGTCCCAAATTGACCGTAGGAGTGAATGTGTGTGTTGTGTGGCTCCGCGGTACACTGGCGTCGTGCCCGGAGTGTCCCCTGCCTCACGCCCTGAGACTGCCGGGATAGGCACCGGCTCCCCCGCGACCCGCGTAAGCGGATTAAGCGGTTAAGAAAATGACTGACTGACTGACAAGTGAAAGTGAAATGGACAAAATATAAAGTGTATGAACAAAAACATGCAGCCCTTGGGTCTTTCTGTATGGAATTAGCATATTCTGTCCACGTCTCTGGGGGTTCCTGTGGAAACACAGCCCAAAGGTGATGGTGGATTTGTGACTCTTAGTTGCCTGTTTGAGTGTAAATTGTTGTGTGTGTCTCTGTAGGTCTTTTTTTTTTACAGAGAGAGGAACAAAGTCCCTTCCATTCAACTCCATTTGTTTGTTACATGGAATAAGACAACAATGGAACAACACGTCTGTGTTTTATTTATTTTAGATAAACCTTTTAAATACAAACCTTCAATTTGTGGGCAGGGAAAAGTGTGACATACAACGGCAGTATAATCCCAAAGTTGTACTCTACTCTCCGGAAAAGCCTATAAATGGAGATTATCTATCTGGAGAAGTGACGACCTGTCCAGGGTGCCCCCCACGTCCTAACTGATGACTATTATTTTTGTTAGGTAAATGGACTGTCCATTCCTGTAAATAATGAGTTTCTGGCATTTGTGTTGCAATCGTATTTTATTTCTCCCAGATTGTATTAAAACACATCCCTGTGTGATATTAAAACTGACAATTACTGGTCAGTTTTCTCTGTATACTGTGTACCTGTCACTCAGTGAGATGAGTGGGATGTTTAAATTGCTGTGCACTGCCTACAGTTGCATAAAGCACATATAGAGAATTGGACACCTTATCTCTGATTGGTTCAGTTAATATTACACCGGAAGCACTCTTAATAATTAAGGAATAATTACAGTGATTATGGAAGAAATACAACCTGTTTACATCCTGGGCCTTACTTTACTTTTGTTTAAGTACCAACAAGGTGCTGGCCATGCCTTGAATGAATTTTGGATTTGTTGACTCTACATTAGTTAGTTAGGGTTCCATATTTTGCTGCTGCTGACAAAGGAGTGAATATCAGTTAAGTTTATTTCTGTAAACAATGAGCTTTCTGGTGTTCAGGGTAGAATCTGGTTGCTTCTTCCTCTTAAAACTCTCTTTGCCAGGGACTGTCAGGAGGTCTTCTGTTCTCAGGAGCCGAGCAGTGGCTTGGTCCTCCAAACAACACGGCAATTTCAAGAGTATTTTTAACACTCTTTTGAAATCACCTAAATACACTTTACACTATCTTTGTGCATAATGAAAGCATTTGATTTTGCTGTATTTCATTTGTGTGTTTCTTTTTTTATAATCTGTATTGCTGCTTCTCAGTGAACCTCAGTGACCTTTGTACCCAGACAGACTCACAATTAAACACACCTCTTCTACCTCGTTCGTGACACTCCCTGTGTACACATTCACACACACTTTTTAGACTGTGCATTTTTACAGCGATGCATACATTCTTTCCTCAGTCCCTACTGAACTGTTAGTCTAACTTTAACATAAGATGATTGATAAACTCATCTGTCAACCTGAATCCTGACTGTAAACCTGAGTCTTTAAGAGGCAGGAGATGTCCGATAGTCTTTAGTATTCAGTAACAGAGTTTTACAGCCAGGAGTAAAAGATTACCCAACCTCAGCCTGACAGGAGGTTGTCACAGGGTGGACCTGACTCTCCATTCTTCTGTTTTCATGTTGGGTGTGTCCCTCACCCCCATCTCTTCCTCCAGTTAGCCTTTGTCTCCATGTCTCTGCCCTCTTGCCCTTGTTCTCATGCACTATTTAGGAAAGAGCACATTCAGTCGCCCTTGGTAGCGACTGAATGCAGCATAACACCCCGAGCTGTTTATGCATAGGTCATGGATTTAGAAAGGACTTATTGAGTAATTATTCATTCTCTCTTGGGCTCTGATTTAGTCTTTAAACAAAATCAAAATAAACCTTGCCTCCGAGTTGTTGTCTATTGTAATTGTTTTTTAGCCTGAACTGAACAAAGTAGAGGAACTGCATCATATCTGAATGCTTAAAGTGGACATTTTTGTGACTTTGTGGAGGATGAATCAGTGTTGCTCAAAAGTATAATTAGTTGTGGGGTCCGTTTGTGTGCCTTTTTTTGGCTTTCAAGCTTAAGATTTGTGTTATTTTAGCAAGTTTTGCATCCAAGAAGAAATTAAGCAAAATTCACAGTAAGAATTCATTTCAAAGAGGATTTATATAAAATACCCGAGGAGAAGATTCTTCTTAACTCCACAAAGAAAAAAAAAAAAAACATCACATGTCTTTCTGTAGCAACACTTTATGCCTGAAGAGCTAGCTTTGTTTACTGCAGCTGTTTACAGAAGATGCATTCACCAGTCATCCTGCCAGCCGGCTCTGAAAAGTGTTTGTATGACAGCGGATATTTGACTTTCTATTTTTAAGAGACAACCCCTCAGGTGTTCTGCTGAGTCACAGAGTAAATGTCGTCTGTCAGCTGACTTTTATCTCTATTGTGCTCTGATTTCATTTATGGAAGATACAACCCTACATGATTGAATTAGATGTATGGCTAATGTTTTATTTTCATTCTTGACGAAGACAGCATCAGAAACAACATCTCTTCTTTAATTTTAGAGTCATCTTAAAAAAAGTTTTGCTCATAGCACATTTTTTTTTGTTGTATCAGGATCCTAACAAAAAGTCCAGGATGTGAATTAAGATAAACTGATTGACAGACAGACAAACAGATGGATGGAAAGAAAGAAAGAAAGAAAGAAAGAAAGAAAGAAAGAAAGAGAAAGAAAGAAAGAAAGCTGTCGGATGCATGTACTGCATGCATGTCAGATGCATGCAGTATGTGTTTTTAAAGACATTTCATACTGGGGTGATTTGAGGCTTTGCAGCATTTTCAAATGTGCTGTGTCTGAAAATAGGTAAAGAAATGCTGTACTGCATTTACTGATTGTGACACATTTAGTAAATAGATTGTGTTTGCAGATTTTTTTCTGAGCAGGCACTCATCATTCATGTTGACTTGAGACATGTGACATAATATAGTGATAGTTATCACTATATTCCACCTCCGTGATTACATCACTGTGCCACCTTAACACTGATGTAAAGGTGGCGCTTTTGTAACTTCAAATGTTGATGATGCAGCTGCAGTCACTTCAACTTAGTGTGTATGTTTTGTTTGTGTTACATCAATGCTTCTAGACTGTGGGCTGTGATATCAGTCAGAAGGAGGAAAGAAAAGCTCAGCAGAAATTATAGAATGAAGACATCAAGCACAGCTGTCTTGTCTCTTTGTGAACTGGGTTTAGCTTCTCATTGTAATGGAAACTGCTGTAATTCATGTAATGGAAACTGCTGAGCTTTATATACTGTATATTGTAACTTTAACTTCTGAAAGTATCTTTCAGCGTCTGTGACGGTATGGGAGAAATGTGTAACTTTTGTGAGTGGGCCATTAATGCTGAAAGGCATTTGTTAAAACCTAAGTGTCGGTTTTAGAACTACACATACTGCCATGTAGATGTCCATATTTATTTCAGCAAGACAATAATGCCAAGTCCCACCGCCTAATGCATCGTTGCAGCAGAGCGTGAGGGTCGTGACAGACAGGCCCATCTGCAGCATTTTAAGCACCGAATATGGTACTAGAGGCCTCGGACTGTCGAGAAACCGTTGAGTTTACCCTGTTTTCACTTTGTAAGGTTAAAAAGATTTGCAAATCATTACATTGCTTTTTTACTTTTTCAAACTGGGCGACACGGAACCCTATCAGTTGTTAGTTTAGATCAGATCCCAATTGTGTGAAATCTGAGTACCAGCCATCGTTTTAACTTAAAAACAGGTTAGAAGAGTTTGGCCTGTTCCACTCAACAAGCTTTTGTTTGTGTGTTTGGATTGTATTTGCACAGCCCTGTATGCGTTTGTATGAGCTTGCATGCTCAAAGGCATGCATCTTTGTCTATGCCCTCACAGTGTGCACATTTTGCAGGCGGTGGCAGTGGTAAGTACTGCTGATATGTGGATGGCCGGTCGTGTTTTGTGCATGGGCGGTATGCGTATGGCATTCCTTTCCCCTACAGACTCACCATCCTTGCTCTTTTGCAGCCGATGGATGTTTCATGTCAACAACTTGGCCATCTGACGGGAGGGTGAAGGAACAGCCAGGGGGCAGAGAATCAGGCTGGAAGGTCACTTGCTCTGCTACAAATACGAAGACTAGTGGATTACATATTCAGTTCACTGACAAATACATGAAATGGAGGAAAAAGAAATGTTATGAGAAGGTATTCTGCTAAAAACTAGAAAACAGAACCTTGAAACACGGCGTGGAAAGATTCATGTTCTCATTAATGTAGTGTAATATTCAGTGACAAAAGAGAAGCTGCAGCTCAGCAGAGTTTAGTGTTTGTGTTAAAGGACAGTGTTTTTGTTGGTTCCTGTTTAAGCAGATGATGTATCCCCTTTGCTGGCAAGGAGTTTACCCTGTCTGTTTCAGAGAAGGTTTATGGTTGATTTAAGGGAAGCACCAGTTGCACTGAATAAATTACCAGCAGTACAGTGTGTGTGTGTGTGTGTGTGTGTGTATACATGTATAGAGCTCCATTTGATTGACTTCAGAGATCAGATGAGTCAAAACATTTAATGACATTTCTAGGAGCTTCAACAACAGTTGCCTCAGCTCACTGCCTGTAGAAAGGGAGAGCAGTACAGCAAAAACAAATCCCTCCTCTCATGTCATTTTCTAAATTTGCTAAGTGGCAGTAGTGTGTATTCTGTGTCTGAGTCTGGGATGAGTGTATTGCACTGACAAACACTGAAAATCAGCTGCCGGAGACACCAGGGAGCTGCATGACTGTGGGATTTTAATTGTAGACTCAGCTGATGGGTCATGAAGCAGCATGTGCTTGGTTGAACTTTCTTGGACAGTGCGTGCATGTGCGTGAGTGCATGTGTTTGTTTGTGCCATGTAGTGTGTCTGTGTGTGTACTCAGTAGAAGCACAAGTGACTCTCCGGTAGATGGGGATAAGTATGTCCCCTGGGATCTGACTTCCTCTAAAATATTGACTCAGCACAGCAGGGAGGCGTCATCTCTCTCTCTAAATCAAAAAATCTCTCTCTCCCTCTCTCTCTCTCATGTTATTTGGAATGAAGGATGATCTCCTAATGAAAGTACTCAAAGGCTTTCTTAGTGTTGCCGACTGATATTGGCAAAATAAAACAGAATGGAGTCGAAGTAAAAACAGTCCGTGGATTGCCACGGCTTGTTTGGATGTGGGGGTCAGAAGACAGGGTGGTTCAGTAACACATGACTACATTCCTGTGGAGGTATGGAAGCATCTAGGAGAGGTGGCAGTGGAGTTTTTGACCAGGTTGTTCAACACGATTCTAGTGGGTGAGAAGAGGTGACAGAAGAGTCTCTGCCATAATGAAGGGAAGAGTTTATAAGACAATGGTGAGGCCAGCCATGATGTATAGATTAGGGATGGTGCCACTAAAAGGAGACAGAAAGCTGAGCTGGAGGTGGAGGAAATGAAGATGTTGATGTTCTCTCTGGGAGTGACCAGATTGGACACGATCAGAAATGAGTTCATCAAAGGAACAACCAAGGTGAAATGTTTTGGAGACAAAGAGCAGTCATCAATGGTTACATCCAGAAGAGGCATGGTGAGTATATTAGTAAAATAATGTTGAGTGTTGAGGCAAGAGGAAGACCAAAGAGAAGGTTGATGTAGTGAGGAGGACATGAGGGCAGTTGGCATTAGAGAGGTGGATGCAGAAGATAGGCTGGCATGGAAAAGTTTGAGCTGCTGTGGCGACCCCTAACAGGACAAGTTGAAAGGACAGGAAGAAGATAGTGACCTGACACTACTTCTTTTCAACACAAATTAATGTCACAATAAGTTTTTTGCGTACTGTAAAGTCTGATTTCTGCTGACAACCTGCTGTCATCAACATACAGTACATACAATCATGATATAAATGTTGCTGTAGCTGTTCACTTATGTAGTCAGCAGTGTCACTGCTTTGTGTATTTCACCAGAATGTTTCTGACTGTCTCTGACAGTCCTGGACCTGATGTGGAGTTGAGCACTTTTCTCAGAGCAAGTCAGCCATTAATTGTTGTCTGGTTAAATTCCTGAGGCATCCTGTCTGCATTGTGCTGGAAGCTGTATCCTCTGGAACTCTATAAGCACCACATTTAGAGTTGTTTGGGTCAGACATCCACTTCGTTTTGTGCTGGGAACTGGGAACAAATTAGGACTGTTTAACCCTTGTTTCTTCCCCAATATGTTCTGTCCACCTTCCACACTTATGGTTCCAGACTAAAGACGGAGTACATCGGCCATCACATCACATCACATCACATCACATCACATCACATGTCATGTCATGTCATGTCATGTCATGTCATGACATCTCAAGACACCGCTTTAATTCCAGCCCCGTGGGAAATGGATTCCTCAAAGTCCCGCTAGTCTATTCATGTAAAACCAAGCAAGGTCAAAACTGAGAATGTGAGGAGTGTGTTTTTGTCATTGTGCCAGTAGTGGCCACTTTGCCAGGACATGCAGGCAGACAACAAGGACACACACAAAGACAAAACACTTTGGTCTTTTAATTGCTGGTCGTATGAGCCATTTTTAAATCTCATTGATCTGTGGAAATACAGTCCTTGGAGTTTGATGATGTTTTTTTCTCTTTTCTACCTCTTCTCAACTCTTGCTTTGTCCTCTATCTCGGCTTGAATTGCTGACGGTGGTTTTGCGTAAGAGTTAGAATAAAATCTTGTTATATTTAGGAATTACTCACTCTGAACAGTTCTGCTTTTTAAATCTAATCTCTTAATGGTGTGTGAGAGACAGGATAGTTTTAACCAGTCGCTAACAAGTTGTTGGTATCCTTATATGTATGTGCATTGTGTGTGTGTTTGCTTGGCTGGAGGAGGGAGGTCATCTACGTTGGAGAGAACACCCCAGATATTCTATGAGTGACTCCCTCCCTTTATTAATGATTCAGAGGATAGGTGGAGTTGTAGACAGTCTGCAGCTGCCCAGTGTCCATCTGCACTTCGACGTGTGTGTGTGTGTGTGTGTGTGTGTGTGTGTGTGTGTGTGTGTGTGTGTGTGTGTGTGTGTGTGTGTGTGTGTGTGTGTGTGTGTGTGTGTGTGTGTGTGTGTGTGTGTGTGTGTGTGTGTGTGTGCGCGCGCTATACTGTAACGTTCATGGCCAAAGTCCAGACCCAACCCCAGCTGTAACAACTTGTACACATTAACAGGCTATTTGTGTTGCAAGCAAAGGGAGTGGGCAGATGAGTTAGCACAATGGCTATCAAAGAGGAGACCTCGTGACCCAGGGACTCCAGCAGACTTTTAATGTTGGATGGTGCAAAACAATAGTTGTGATTTGATGATAATTAAAGAGTAATACAACAAGTTGTATGCTCAAAAAGATATAAAACAAAGCTGAGACAGTGTTAAAACTTCAACCTCAAATGCAACAATGAGCAGGGAAATACTGTAATGTTGTAATGCTACGATCCCACTGGCTGTGTTTTATATGGTATTGGTGGTGCAAACATTAAGCAGGAGACAATTAAAACATCCAGCTTTAATTGTCTCATGGAGGAGGAAAATGTAGAAAGACGGAGGAATTGACACTGGAAGCGATGCAGCTCACAGTTTACGTCTGATTGGTGTGAGAGATGACTTTATAATCATAAACAATCATAAACATTTTCCAGTTTATGATTGTTTCTTTGTTTTGGTGGTGGTTTGGATTCAGGTGACGCTCAATCCATTTCACCCTGTTCAAGTGAAATGCTTGCTTAAAGCAAAGCAGCAAGCAAATGCCTATTTAGCAAAAAGCTCTCAGAGGAGTTTACACCTCAAAATAACACCCATTGCTTGGCCACAGTTTGACCTCAGCGAAGATGTTCTAGAACAGAAAGACAATAATATCACCTGCCCAATCAGCTATAAGCTTTGCGTACTGTAGCTGTTATCATGGCACAACAATCACTGTTTGTCTAGTTTACAGTGTCAACAGTTTAGAATGGAATGACATTTGGAGATCTGCTGTGTGGTCTGTGTTGTCTACATGAAATAGTTTGCACCAAATTGATCTGTTTGTGTCCATAAAATCTGATAAATTCTCGTTGATCAAATTCATTATCGCGTACACCATTAGCTACACTTGTGATATGTTACATTTATGATAGTTAACAATACATATAAAGTACAATATACTGTATATTATCATACATTATATTTTAACATTGCATTACATCACAATATATGTATATAGATCTTTTCATAGTTTAGAAAACCATATTAATGTAAACATTCAATATTGCTATTAATCAGTAATGTATTCAAAAGGTCAGTGTTTCAGCAATGTTGTCTGGACTTGGATGAAATATATATCACATTACCCAGTGCTTACTACACTGATATGAAGACATGGTAAATGAAGACAGTCCAGATGTTTGGCCGGCATTAGCTCAGGTTATGGAGCAGCGGTCAGCTCATGAGAGCACCAGAGGTTTGATTCTCAACTGCTGTCAAAGTGACCTTGGACTCAACATATGAAACTCAAACTGCTCCCCATGGTTGTTCCATATCTGTGTGTGTGGAAGGTGACATTTTAATTGGTAACCTCTTTGCCACCAATAATATAAATGCTTGTTTCTGAATGGGCAAAAGATGAGCAGTGTGGTCAGTCAGCTAAGAGCATAAACTCTTTACAAGTCTTTCAACCTGTGTCTGTGATGAACTGATGGAGTGGTCACCTGAATATCCTTCTTGTGTTTTTCTGCCACTTAGGAAAATCTCACTTGGCCATTGTGCAGAAGGTCAACAATGAGGGCGAGGGTGACCCTTTCTACGAGGTGGTGGGGTTGGTCACTCTTGAGGACGTGATCGAGGAGATAATTAAGTCAGAGATCTTGGATGAATCGGACCTTTACAGTGAGTTCAGCTTTGCCTCTGTCCACAATTGAACTTATTTACCATTTACTCCTTAGTAACAGTACAAATAAGCTACAATTATTGCATTAAATAATAAAAATATTAGAATAGCTGTTGTTCCATTTTTAAAGTAATGTTAACAGATTATTTTCAGATATTTTGATGTGGTTCATCCGTAAGTTTTGAGTTTTTTTGACCTTTGAACTATTTAACTATGCTAACTGTGTACTATAACATTTCTGTTTAGTGGACAACCGAACCAGGAAAAAGGTGGCGCCCAATAAGAACAAGAGAGACTTCTCTGCCTTCAAGCATGAGAGTGAATCAAAAGTGAAAGTTTCTCCTCAGCTGCTGCTGGCCGCCCATCGCTTCCTGGCTACAGGTGAGGAACAGACCGATGCAGGCATTCACACACCAACATTCAGTCAAGACAGGATGGCAAAAACAGGCAGCAGTGTAAGTTTGTAACTTAAAATGGGGCGGCAGTGGCTTAGTGGTAGGGCGGACGCCTTCGGATCAGACATCAGCGGTTCGATTCCCGCTCCCGCCAACCATCCTCGGAGTGTGAGCTGACAGCGGGAGGTGTCAGCTCACCTCCCGGTCACTGCCGAGATGCCCTTAAGCAAGGTGGCGTCCCCTCCACAAGGTGCTCATTCGGGGGGCTCCAACAGATGGGGCTGCCCGTCACTCGGCTTCCCTGTATTTACTGCATGCCTACGGGCCCCTTGTGTGTGCATGGTTGTTTCAGGGGCCTGTGCAACAAACCCCCATATATATGCGTATTAACTAACACACTAACCACGAGCGAAAACACAATTTCCTTAAGGCGATCATTAAAGTGTACTTCTTCTTCTTACGGTTATCCTCACATGATCGAAGGGCATGATGGATTCTGTCAAGTTTGCTATCTGACAAGCGAGGCAGGTCCATACATGTTGGGAAGAGATCTAAATGTGAAGGCAAGCCTATTAAAGATCTGAGCAGTCTGGCTGTCTGTGCTTAACACCACTGAAGCCAGCTGGACGCAATGCCTCCACACTGCTACAAATCACTTGAGAACATATTGCAGTGTGTGTAGTGTAGTGAGTTAGCCGACACACTCTGCCAAGCAGGTAGCAGTAGCTCTGGCTAGCATGACGTAGCACCTCTTCTGGTCATAGATACTGTTGTGCAAGAGCCTGCCAAATTCTGCTGCTCTGTAGGCGTAATGCCACTGTGTGATGACTTTGTGTTTGTTGACTCACAATGTTGGTTTCATTTCTGTCTCAGTTCATTACACAGGAATTTGGTGCGGTGAATTCAATGTTTCCCTTTCATTTCTTGTTCAAAATATTTGTTTGCTAACCAGCTCTTTTTAGATTACATCTAATCTTAGTTTCAATTAATATTTGACACTGGATAATTAATGTATCCTGAGAGATACTTCTATTCGCACAAAGTCAGAGATATCGGGGAGATCTAAGTTTACAACTGTGTCATAACTTCATGCCACAGTCAATAAGTTGTAAGGATTTCCGCTTTGCTTGGTCATTATATTTGTTTTTGAATCAAGAAATTTTCGTACTTGAAAATCATTGAAATTCCATCTGCAGCAGGATCTCATTTTTTGTTACTCAACTAGTTTAACTTGTTGACTTATTTCGCAAACTAGAGACCAGAGTAAGAAGAAGAATTTCCTTGCCTTTTGGAGAACAACACTGGTCATTTATGGCTCACCTCTCATTGTGTGTTGCACAGGATTGTGTTTGCTTTCTCTTTGTTCTCCGTTTGGGTGGGGTAGAAAGTACTAATGGTGGAGCCCTGATTGCAACAAACCAGCAGAATGAGACTTGCACTTTATTTTTTTATTTGAAGGGAGATTAACAATTGACTGATTAAGTGTTTGCTAGAAGGCTGATTGCCAGAGTTCTGATGAAACTGATGTCCAATTTCTGAATAATATCATTGCAACTGTGATCATTGTCATTGTTAATCTTGAAAGTGCAATGAGGGGCTGCATAATATTGAAGAAACTCACTTGGAAATGCTCTTTTTCCCCGTGATATGAAGAAAACTTTACCACTACCATCTTGATTTCAGCCCTCTGCCACTCCCTGACTTTTAGTTTCATTTATGTGATTCTGACACTTCCATGAAAGTAAGGAGGAATTATGTGAAAGAATTTGTGTCATGTATCTCATTAAACTTTCTTCTTTGCTCTAAGTATACATAGTGGACACAACTGTTTAGTCTTTATCACGTTTTAATAAAGAAAAAAAGCCATCAGTGACATAACCACATGGGCAAGTATCATCAGCCAATTGTTTTGACGGGCGGACAGACTCAGCTGTAGTCTTTTGCATCCGGCTTAAAAGTGGTGATGTAATTGTCAGTGTTCATGTATTCGTCCATCTGTCCGTAGGTCCGTTTGTCCGTCTGTCGGTCCACCAAATATCTTTGCAACCGTTCCAGATAGAAATATGAAACAAAAAGCACATTACTCGGGTGGCAAAGGGGATGAAAATGAGATGTTGACTTTGACCTTGAGAAAACTAGGTCTAGGTCAAATTTGAACTTTTGTACACTCAGGAACTGGATAAGATAGAAAAATGAGGGAGAAAGCAAGTGTGAGTAAGACCATTACATCAAAGCTAGTGCTTTGATCAATGACAGTAGATCAGACCATTAGCTTTGATCTTTGACCTATGCAAGAAGGTCAAGGTAAAATTCTTAATTCAGGGGTGTCGCGGAATGTTGCAGTCTGTGACTGCATTGGTTCTTGTTTAAACCTGCATTTGAAAAGATCCATAAGTGTTAAAACCCTGAATGTGAATCTGTGTCTACTTGTCCCCCTCTCTCCCGGTAGAGGTGAGTCTCTTTAGCCCGTCTCAGATCTCAGATAAGGTGCTTCTGCGAATCCTCCGCCATCCCGATGTGATCCAGGACATCAAGTTCAATGAAAATGAAAGGCGCTCGTCCCATCACTACGTCTACCAGAGAGGAAAGCCTGTCGACTACTTTGTTCTCATCCTGCAGGTATGTGGGGCATCATTACACCCCGCTTCAAAGCGGTGATGTATTGTAAATTGTCAGTGTTCGTGTGTTCGTCCGACCTTTCGTCCACCTGTCAGTCTGTTAGTCCACCAAATATCTTTGCAACCATTGCAGATAAAAAGATGAATCAAGAAGCAGATTACTGAGGTGGCAAAGGACATGAAAATGAGATGATGACTTCGACCTTGAGACAACTAGGTCAAGGTCAAATTTCAACTTTTGTACACTCAGGAACCAGATAAGATAGAAAGACAAGGGAGAAGGCCAGTGTGAGTAAGACCATAGATCAAAGCTAGTTCTTTGATCAATGACAGTAGGTCAGAGCACTAGCTTTGATCTTTGACCAATGCAAGTAGGTCAAAGATCTACTTGCATAGTAGATCTTTGTAGGGGTGTCGCTGGATGTTGCGGTATGTGACTGCATTGGTTTTAGTTGTTCATTTGTGGATGCTTGTCTCTATTGGAAAAAATGTATTTACACTGTTGCCTTCCAGTGCAGACTGGAAGGAGATTTGCTTCTCATTCGAATCTGTCTAATTTTCTCTGCTCCTCCATCTTCCCACATACTCTTGTATACTCCTACACAGACTCTGGTTAAGCAGGCACTCATTAGATTTAACTACAGTTGTTCTTATGTTGGATTACTTCTGTCTGTCCCATCTGTACGTCCGTCTATAATGGGTGATTGTCCTCTGGACAGAATGAAAAGATTTTCACACACGTAATTGTGTGTGTTACGGTCCTGTACGCACGCACGCACGCACACACACACACACACACACACACACACACACACACACACACACACACACACACACACACACACACACACACACACACACACACACACACATATATATATTATTAATCACAAGTAACAGTGTGAGTGTGCAACTAAATAATTTCCCCCGGGGATGAATATAGTATATAAAATAAAATTTCTTTAAAAAGTTGGCTCAAAGAGTGGAGACAAACAAGTTTCTCTTGTCAGACAAACAATTTGATCTTGAGCTTGTTGAAAAGACAGGCCTATTTGTCCGACTCACCACAATGGGCACATGTCTCCCTCTGAATGCTGTTCTCCCGTAGCGTTGGCCTAAAACCTGCAGTCTACCTGTAGATAGTAAAACCATTGATGTGTTAATACTATTAGATAATAGCGCTAACAGAGGCTGAACAGGTTTGTCACATTAAAATATGTCTGTTCTCCCATTGTCTCATTTAAATATGTCTGTTCTCTCATGTCATAGCTCCATACCTAACATGGAAAATACTTAGATTTCTTGCTAAAAGTTTCTGCTTTATTTTTCTCTCCATTATGTGTTTATAAGCATTTTTCATTCTTAAAGATGGCATTATTACATGTGATGATCATGATATGTGCTAAGATTCTAATTAAAGCTTCCGACCCCATATTTTTCAGTAATTTTGCACTTGTCTTGATTGCTGCTCACATCTGTCAGGCATAAATCTAAATGTCGTGAATGTACAGAATAGCTCAGTATATTCAGAGTACTTACAATCAAGAAAATGTAAAAAACAAAACAACAAAATGTGTCACTTTGTTATAACAACAATTCAGAAGTCAAATTCAACTTTGCGAGGAGAATACCCAATTAATCTAAACAATGCAGCACGGTCTTACTGTGTGCTGTTTGTACAGCAATCATAGATCGGATAGTTGTCATAACTTGTTCACTTTATTGACTTTAACTTTTCCTAAAGATTTACCAGTAATTCAGTGAATGATTAACAATGAAGGGTCGGGAGTGTGTCTATAGATACGAGTCAATAGTTATCTGATTAATGATAGCCTCAAGTTGTTCTGGTCAGGTTCATTCACCCCAGCTGTATCTATGAATACACCAATATTCAGTTGGTTTTATATCCTGGATGAACAGGAGTCACACCAACTTAATGTCTCAGGCATTGAGTGCTTGTGTTTGTGTCCATTAAGTGTGAATGATGAAACTGATCGACTGCAGTCTTAATCACACAAGAAACTTATGGTTGCCACTGATGAAAGTTTATCTGGCAAAATAAGGTTTAATACTAGAACCAAGGCAGTGCAACATCAAACCAGTGATGCGAATTCACGACTGTTAAACTGCTTGTTACATCGTGTTGTCTGAATGAAGCCAACCACATCTGATTGTTACAATATCACTGCTTAAACTGACAGATCAGAATAGCAGTGGTGCATCTGGAAATATCTCAAATTAAGGGAGAAAATGGTAAATGAGTTAATATTTGGATGCCGCTGCTCTCTTTGAAAGACCGCCCCCCAATCAACCTCTGAATGATCGCCTTTGTTGTGGAGTTCGATAGGCTCAGGCCTGATGTGTGATTCATGTGGTGTTATAATGATTCCAACTTACAATCCAAAGTGGGAAGATTGACGTAAATTAGAATGTTCTTGTTTTTTTGCATATTCTTGTGGTTTTAAGGAGGAGACTACAGCCAGAAAACAGGGACAAAAAAATCATTTTGTAATATAAAGCGATAAACTTAAAACTGCAATAAAATCAGGAAGCTGCAATCAGGAAGCAATATCATGAATCATGAAGCCTGAGCCATAAAACACAATGCTTGTTGTTTGTCGTGTCCCTGTTCTTTTTTCTTTCTTTTTTTTTTCAACATAAATCTCTTAAGCATAAATAAAGTTAAAATGATAACTTCTCAGTTTCAGAAATGCAACCTTCCCAGGAGCACAAGGGATCGCTGACAGATTGGTTAGGGTGAAGGATAGCCAATCAGAATGTAGGGAGGGCATTTCCAAGTAATGCAGGCACCATAATAATTTGTAAATGGGTTTACAGACAGCTGTGACCTTCCACCGACAGACAAATGGAAGGAGAGTTGTGGTGTGGGTCCTGAAGGACATTCTCTTTATTGATTCACATTATATAAGATGGTCATGAGGGGAGACATTATTCACACCTGCTGGCAGTCAGCTGTCAATACGCAACCCAAACAGTAACACACTTCAACTTGACAGTCTCTGTTTGTGTGTGCATACACACTCAACACAGTAAAACACAGCTATTGTACAAGTATACCATTTATACTTGCAGGAAACACCCACCAGGTGGGAAATAAACACTTCATTGTCTTTAGTCTCACTCTTTCACAGGCGTTTATTTCCTGTCTGTTTGTTATGTCATCGTCTCCAAACAGTCATTAGCAGAATCCAATAATCCAGGGGATCATTTCAACTTTCTCCCTGCCACTCGTCTGGGTGAAATTCTCCCTGTGGGAGGCCGGATATCGAGGAAGTTGTGGGGAGACCCCACACGTGGAATCATCCGCTGGGACCTATTCAGGGAGGGCAGCATTTACAGTCACCATGCCAGGGAGGGGTACATAGAAAAATAGTATTTTTATTATATGTTTGTAATATTTCTCAAAAGCAAATGTGACGTGTTGCTGAAGATGCAAAAATCTTTTCAGACTGAATTCTTAATCTGTAGTTAATCTGAAGAGTCTAACGTTTGTGTGCTGATCATATTTATTTTTTTAACATAATTGTGCTTTTACATTCCAGGGGTGGCATTAGTTGTTGTGGACCTGTGGCCAAATGTTTATTCAGATAAAAGACTATTTATTATTGTGAAGGAGGTTCATAGAATTAATGGCATGTTGGAGAAATAAAATGTAGGTTTCTCTGCAGAAACTAAATAAGTCACCACCTGAAGTTCATTTCATTTTCATATTGTAATGTCTGAGATATTTTTTGAATTCTTAGTTCCTTCATGTTGATTGCAAATAAATGTTTCATGATATATGAGTCTTCCATGTTTTAAGATGCTGTGTGATTCCCACAGTGGGCAGAATCAGATGTTTGTGTCTGTTGTGTTCACTGGGTTCCCTCAGCTTCTGGAAATGTGAGGAACTTTGACTTTGGCTATTTCAAGACTTTAAAAATTATTTAAATAGGTCATCTGGATGAAGTCATGTTGTTGTCACTTCTCAGTCTGACTGCCTATCATACAACATAAATACGTCATTCCATTGTCATTAATACACCCCAGCATGAGCTGCATGGGGAGCTGGTTGTCTTTTTCCTCTGTCCATTTGTCTGAAGCAGCAGCAGCAGCAGCTCAGTCCTCTGGTCCTTGGGCTGGGGACCAGAAGATGGTGGGTTCAAGGCCTATGAGGACCAAACACATTTGCAGTGTGAACTGGCAGTGAATAGGTACCAGTTCACCCCTGAGCACTGCCAAGGCTCCCTTGAGCAAGACACAGACCTTACAAGTTGCTTATTGGGCGCAACACAAAAGCTGCTGCTGCTCTACCTCCTAATATTTGCATGCTACAGGCCTCGTGTGTGTGTGTGTGTGTGTGTGTGTGTGTGTGTGTGTGTGTGTGTGTGTGTGTGTGTGGTACAGGCCTGTAAACACACACACACACACACACACACACACACACATAATATACGCGTATGACAAATAATATCATAACTAGAGTGGAAAAATAATTTCCCTTATGGGGGATCAGTCCGACTGATTCTACTTCTGAAGCATATCTCATTAATTGTTCATACCACCTTCACCAGCTGTCACACATACTGTGTAATCATTAAGTGTTACTATCTAGTTTCTGACAGATTTATTTTAGTTCTCCATGAAAAGACAATTTTAAGAAGCTTCTGAAGGTCAGCTGTCTCGTAGCACGTATACTAAATAGTGTTCGCTTCTCCAGGCTCAACACAGAATGATACATGTCAGACCGCTATATTTGTTGCACAGTCATTGTGGGGTGTATGTCATCAGATGTCTCTTTTTAATAATCCCTGACTAATACAAAACAAATGCCGTGTAGAATCAGTGATTCTGTGTGTGGTTGCTCATTTGAACCCTGCTGTTGTTGTTACATTCCAGGATTACTGAGTCAGAAGATATTAGTGAGCAGCTCTTCCTGTTGTGGTCAAGAGCTGGAAAAATGTCTGCATCGTGAGAGTAAAACATATTCCTGCACTTAAAAGGACTTTCTGTGTGTGTCTGACTTTGTGTGTGTGAGTCACAACATGGATGACAATGACTTTGGTTAAGCAGTTTCTTGACTTCAGCGATTAACTAAAGTCAGAATGTCATCATAATATGTGGTCACAAACCACTAAACACTAGGGACACAAACACACAACCTGTGTGTGTGTGTGTGTGTGTGTGTGTGTGTGTGTGTGTGTGTGTGTGTGTGTGTGTGTGTTGGGTAAAGACAGATCTCCCACACTGTGGAGTTTTACCCTCTGGAAACACTCTGTTTCACTCCTTTGGCCTTCACGGGGCAAAGCCAGGTAAAGTCTGATGATGTGTTTTCTCCTCCAAACGTGTACAAGATGCTGATGGCGAGATTCTATTGGATGTGTGTGTTGTCACTATGGAAACATGTCGATGACTGGTGAATGTCATCATGTTCAAAACTAGAATGAAGTGAGTTTGAAGGATTTTAAGGTACTAAAGGTGCATTCTCAAAATAAAAAAAAAACTTTTTAATGATTCAGTCAGGTAATTACAGCTTGTCTTTATCCTCGTTGTGTGCATCGCGTGTACTGTCAGTAATAACATGGTCTTGTTGTGATCGCTGGCTTCACTACCTGAGGGCCGGAGACGCACTGACAGTTGACACATTACGAGCTGGAAGATGAGACTGTTTTTAGAAATAAAACCCAGACTGTTTAAAGGTATTTGGAAGAAAAAAACAAAGGACAAACAGAAGTATTTTCATTTAAATTTTTGTATGAACAGCTTTCAAATAAAGTTTGTCTCTTGTGTTTCTAGCTCCATGACTTCATTACAGTGATGTCAGAGCTCTAAAACGGTTTAGTGAGTCTGTTACTGTAATAGCGACACAACAGCCAGATCTATAGTAGTAAATTATAATTAACTGTACGTCCACCTAATGCAGTGCAGCCACACTCTTGTTTTACTGTAAAGCTTCGACAAACTCCACCTCCATGATGACTGAACCTGAACTGACCTTCGTTTGTTGAAAACTCCTCAAACACGTTTCTGCTTGATGCTCAGCAGTCAAACCAGTGAATCATAGCCCAAGGTCACAAAGACGCCGTTGTTTGAAAGCTGCTGAGATAGCATACATGAGCTGCTCCATGCATGACAGCTTGATGGATAGACACATAGTTCTTACTCATGTTGTCCATGAATCATGGTGCTATAACCTCTAGTGCACATCTGACATATGTCCCAGCAAAAAAGAACACGCCACCAGAAACTCCCACTCCTGCTGGACATTAATCTGAAGCGCGGCTGTGGGTTAGAAGCTGTCGACAGACGGTGTTTGACCAATAAATCATCTATCAGCTGAGATCTGTTAACATGATCACCATTACGTTTCAGTCTGCTTGTATTCGTACCTATGGAAGTCTTGTAGACTTAGTCTGCAACCACTTATACCCTAGGTAAATTTAGAGTTTTAAAAAATTCATTTTACTACATGTTTGATGATATGATGCTATGATTTATACACAGTGAAACATTCAAATGTAAGACTTCTAGTTTAAATGGCCGCACCACAAATCAGATGTGTAGTACATGTATCTTATAAACACACCCTTGAATTCAACTAATCACATGTGACTTTTTTGGAAGCTTTGTGATCCCAATTAATATTCTGAAGGATATTCTGTTTGTTAACACATGTCAGGGTAAATAATGTTAAAAACTTGTTTTAAAATCAACAAGTCATGACCTAATAACTAAAAAACAGAATTCAGAATAACATCCAATGTTAGAAATAAAACCCAATCAATTCTGTGTGGGTCTGGTTTGATTAGATTTGATTGATGTGCTAGAAAAATAAAATCTATTCTCATCTCAATTGTCATATTTTCATTCAATTTATTACCGAACTGTGATTGGTGATTGGAAGTATGTGATATCCACCAGCTTCTAGCAGGTGAGATAAACAAGAACATCAATAAAAATACAGACATTTCATGCGAAAGGAGATCTCGCTCCAAATAGGAAGAAGCTGGCTGGGATTACGGTATATTACTGTTGAGCAGGTGCTCCTCGGTCCATTGTTTGTACTGTCGACCAGCACACACATGTCCGTTGTCTTCACCGGTGTGCAGTAGTGACTGCTGACATTCTGACACGGGGCTTTTTTGTCTTAATTTACTGTCTGTAATTTAAGTCTGGCATAGTCTCACATTTGTTTGTCCTTCTAAAGGGAGACCTAGTTTTTATAAAAATCCAATGAGCAGCACATTATTGTTATTATAGGTGTTGGTAAGGCTGTACTATCAGAGCAGATCTGGGATAACTGGTCTGACAGGAGGACCAGCAGGCTTGACACCTCTCCCTCCTGTCCTACACCTCCCTCTGTTTCTATTATTTCTCTCCTCCCTCCCCCGTCCACCCCTTTAATTTCGTAACTTGCCATGCAGCAGCACAGATGACTAAAAATCACCAGGCCTCAGCCTGCTGCATGTTAGTATGGTATGTAAGCATGAGTGTTTTTTCTGTGCATGCGCTACAGGTCAGGTATTTGACCCCCAGCCAGTGGTCACATTCTCAGAGGCGACCATATGTTGAGGTGATTAGCATCCTTCCAAATCTGCTGGTATGCTATAAGTGGGAGAGAGCTGCAGGCTTAACCTTTGCATCAAGTGTCAAAGGAAGACGTCACGCAACAATAGAGAAAATGATGAGGTTGATTATAAAAGAAATACCAGGAGACCAAAACTCCTAGACAGACCTGTTTTTAGTGTGTAGGGGTGGTTATTTGTTTTTCTTTATTTCAAACAAGTAGAAAAGTCAGAATAGGTTTGCAGTGAATGTCCAGTCCTCCTTCAGCAGCCTGTTGCCTTTGAGCAGGGCGTTTGACCTCTGATTACTCAGCGGCCTGCGGTCATACGGAGCAGGTGTGAATTTGTGCAACAGGATGGATTTGGACCGAGGCATCAAGGCAAATGTGTTTGTGCCCATTTGATTCACCTTTTAAAAAATGCAAAGTCAAAAATAAGCATCTCCACGTGCTCTTGACTGACCACGGAGAACCGAACAACCTAGCAGGATATGTTTTAACTTCCTGCACAACACAAAATTCTGCAGAATCAAAGCTTTTTTTTTTTTTTTTTTTACAACAAACCATGTTAATTAATCAAGCAGAAATTAGTAGCACTGAGAGAAGCATATATTACAGTATTTTCCACACTATAAGGCACACCTAAAAGCCTTGTGCTGCAGAGTGGAACCCTTAAAAATGTATTCAGATGCTCCAAAATAATTTTTACTCTTATTTGTCATATTATTTATTGTCAGTGAACTCATGACTGCACTTTATTTTCTTTCATGGACACTTTTTTGACGAAAATGCAAATACATCAACAGATGAAAAAAAGTTGAAAGGGTAGATGCTGACTACCTTGTGTTCATTAATAACTGGTAATCAGCCTGTGGGATGTTGAAGGAATGAGATCAGGCCTTTTGAATCGATTATTGTAAGAAACCCAAATCATCCCTGGGCCTTACATTCTTCTGCAATGTCGGAGCGAGTTTGATGTCGTCTTTGCTTTGGAGCAGTGTTGACAGCTCTTGTGAAGTGCTTGCTGCAGAGTTGTGGGTAGATCCTATGAGCTTAATTCAGCACAACATTTGAGATAGGAGCCGCCTTCTCCCTCCCGCTGTTATATCCAAGCAATGTTCCCAAATTGGCACAGACCTTAAAATAGCGCAAGTATCTGTACGAGCAGATTGTTTATGTTTGTTAATAGTGACTCCGTGTCAGACCAGCTCATTCCAGGAGGCTGCAACAGAATCAGGACAGAATCAAGTCAATTTTTTAAAAATTAACTTCCCTCTTTGGACTTCACTTATATTACACACGCTTTTTTGTGCTGGTCGCATCTCTAATGATGCACTATGAGCAGTCTGTGTGAGTTGTTAACCTCGAACAGCCTGGTACACTGATTGAATTTATTTATTCCTGATGCTTTGAATATCATTTCAAGTTCAAATTCCCTCTGTCCAACCTGCCATATTCTGAAACTACCACAGGATTAAGCGTCTTTAGCTGATTTAGCTCTTCTAGCTATGGTAAAGCTCGCTATTTTGCCCCCCTTTTATTTTACCACCTGTTCTACTTTCATCAGTCCAGGCACACCATGGAGGGATGGAGGGGAAGGAGGGATGGCACTGTGGATTAACTGTCCTCTGTTGTTGCTGCAGTTCACACATTCCAGCAGGCCGTTTCAAGCCAACTGACTGTCCCAACACAGAGGCCTTATTAACCCCCTTCTGCCCCCCCCCCTCCATGTCCCATCTGACTCCAGTGTCTCCATCCATCATCCTTTAATGTAACACAGATCATCTAGCTGTCTGAGTCTCTTCCCCCCTGATGTGCATCACCCCATCCTCCCTGTGTAGTCACATTTTTTGTCATACATGCATGCATGATTTTAACATGAGAATTATGAGACTCAAAGAGTGAAATCTGGTCTCAGATCAGGGTCACCATAAACATGTTTCCTCTCACACTGATGCACAGCCTCTTCATATGATCATCAGTGATGAATTACAAGTGACACTTTGTTTTGCTCAGCTATTACACCGCCCTCTAGAGGCTAAAGAGTGTGATTTTAAAAGAAATAGCATCTCATGGTGATAAAGCAGTGTCACTGATTTTTATAAGAATTTTCCATCCGGTTCTGTGATGTCTGGGTTTGTTTAGAGCTGCAACAGTTAGCCGATGAATCAGCTATCAGGTAACAGAACAGTTAAGTTGCGTAAAGTACAGGATTATGTTCAATAACCAAATCACATAACTTGAAGCAGAATTTGTTTCGTCACCTTAATGGCCACGAAAAATACCGAATAATTGTTTGACCTAAAAAGAACACCTTTACATTTGAGATGGTACGAGAACATATGTTGTCTATTCTTTGACTTAAATTCATTTAATATAAATGTATTTATTTTTATATGATAAAATAAATGCTAAGTAAGTCAAATAGCCCAGTGGTTGAAAATGGACATTTTAATAAAGCAAAGGCATTTTACTGGCTGATGTTTCCTGCCAATACATTTGTCACTAATTTTGATGTTTACATGAGCTATCGGTCAACAGCCACATATTGATAATAAATTTTAAGATATTATTAAATAATCACAATTGTAATTTCTCATACCACATTCACACTTTGATTTCTTTTTTTATTCAGGGACGAGTGGAGGTGGAGGCCGGCAATGAGAACATGAAGTTTGAGACGGGACCTTTCTCCTTCTACGGTGTCATGGCGCTCAGTTCTCCCACACTGGGTGAGTCCAAAAACGCAACAAAACAAAAAGTTCTATTTGTGACTTGTGTAGTCTGTCCTGTCTCAGGTTTGTGTCACTGAACTGCCATCTAGTGACCAATTCTAAGACTACAGGAGCCTCTCCTGGGAACTCTACAGTAATTTATGTTCAAAGAATGAATTAATGTTTATTTTCAAATTAAATGATCGGGACTTGTGCAGGTTTTGCCCAGAAATTGTGTCACGGGTGGTGAAGAGGTGTAACTACTTTAATCGTACAGTAGTGGTATTTGTTCTTCCACCTTAAGAGATGAAGCACAATAATAAAGTGTTATTTGATCATGGTTCCACTTTAAGGTTCCAATAAACAAGGGTGAGTTTGCCCCTGTGCCACAGATATTCTTTCAGTTCCTGGAATAGAATATATGGATATATTAGATATATACTAAAAGAAATAGTAATAATTTCATAATGATAAGAAAAATAATTAATTGTTTCTTCTCTCATATTTGCCCTGTTTAATGTTGTTTCTACGGTTGTCATCCAGCTGTCTGTTTGCTGTCTGCGTCAATTTTGTCTTTCCAGTCATATCTCCAGAAATGATCAGCTAAAGTTGGGGTCTCAGAGTTCAACAGTTTTATGGTGCTCATTGTTATTAGATTATATTACTATTACGCACTAATCTTGTTTACTTAATCTTAAATCGTTTGTTTTTATCATGATTTATATTTAGACAAAGTTCAATATAAGACGTACGTGTCTTATCACACAAACATTTATTTATTTTTTAAGGAAATTAATATTTTCGTTGTTAATCATAGAAACCCATGGATTCTGCATTATGACATACACTATAATATATTACAATAAATGTTACTCAGCTGGTGGTATTAAGTACTATGAATGCTAACAGGTGCTAGATGTTTGATAGTCCTTTTCAGGGTCATATAATAAGAAAAGGCTCAGATTGTCAGCGACTGTGATCATCTTATTAGACAAAGCAAACACATGGAAGGACATGAATGCTCTCTGACTGATTCAGTATTACACTTTTCATCTCTTGCCTTTCATCTGATGTTCAGCAGCTTATTCTTTTATCTGCCACAGACAGGGTTCGGTTTGGGGAAACTTGATTTCATCATTTAACCTCATTCCTTCTTTTTCCAATCACCCGAGTAACAAGAATCTGACCAAAAAAATTCATCCTCAACCAGTGAGATCTGTTCCTGCACCAGACTTGCGGTGGTCTTGGATCATCCTGTTCCACATCTGTGTCTCGAGTCCATATCAGACATGGTTTTAACATCAGTCCTGATTGAACCTCTAATGAGTGCATGCTACCTGTTTTATAACGCCAAATGTGAACAACTGGAAGCTGTCGTCTTGTGATCTCATCACCCAACACGGATCAATGCAGATACAAGGCTTGAAAGGCTCTCCCACTGTCTCACTCACTCACTCTTCATCCTCACCCTTCATCAACCCCCCCACCCCCCCTCTCTCCTCTCAGTGGCTGCACCTCGTCCTCGCCACCTCTCCTTTAAGAGGTTTTCTCTGTTCTCTCGGTTGCCAGGTAAATTCCGGCATGTCTGGGTCCTTTAACATTGAGAATGGGTGGGGGGTTCTTGGCTGGGGGGTGGGGTGGGTTGCACACATATAATAGATACCTGTTAAAAGGTGAAATGGAGCCTGATCACTAAAAATAGTGCTTGTGCGAAGTGATTGATCTGTCAAAACAATAGTTTTGCACTTACATATAGTTTGCACTTCTGTTGAAATAAGTCATTCTTATTGGAGTGAAGCTACGCTTTGAAAGCACTGTCAGTGTTGTGATCCTGGGGGCAACATGTTCTGAGGTTTTGGTGTAGTGTGTCACCTGTGTGATTCAGTCTCGATTTACCCTTTTAGGGCAGCTGACACTTTTTTTTTTGCAAATAAGCTCTTTGTTCAACCCAAACAACATCATGTACACCTGGTTTTATTAAATCCACATTTTATTTGCATGACTATGGCAGAGAGGTGAAGAGGTAGTGAAGATGGGGTTCGTGCACCTGTTGTGAAATGGACTTCCAGGTTGAAACTGTGTGATTGAGCTCCATTAATACTTATACAGCAGGTTTGTAGTCTCTTAGGACTTTATTTTTTCTAATCCATGCCTATCGGTATCAAAACTACAGCCGTGTTATTGTAATCATGAATTTGATTTTCTAAGGAGAGTAAGTTGAAGATTCCCAGGAAAGATAAGAAGACTCAACATGATTCTGTGGTGACAGGTCAAGAATTTAGAATTAGATGGAAAAGATGTTAGTCTGTTAAAAACATCAAGATTTTCTTCAGTTGTTCTGAATTACATGAAAATCTGAGCTTGTATTTAATGATGCAGGAATGGAAGAGCTGTGCATGTATGTGCCAACACCTCTTACCTCTCTTTGCACACAAAGGTTGTTATTCCTCAGGAAGAAGGTTGAACAAAGAGCCCATCTGCCAAAATCAGTAGGTTTTCTACTGGGAGGAAACTTTGGGAAAGAAAAGAGATCTTTAACTAAACTGAAATTTTTCTGAGTGTTGTTCTATCCATCAGTTTCATGCTGTAATATAAACTTTAGTTCTCAAAACTAAATGATACTAAACCCCAGCAGTCATTTAATGAACGACTAGTGTAATTTTACTTATTTAAAAATATCCAGTTCCGAAACTGATACCAGTTCTTACTTACTCTTGATTAAAGAGAATAACAATAAAATAAGAATGCTTTGATAATTGTCATTTCATTATGAGACTTCTGTGGGGATTGTTTTTACATCCCGCTTCAAAGCGGTGATATATTGTAGTTGTCTGTGTTCATGTGTTTGTCCCTATGTCCACCTAATGTCTTCGCAACCATTGCACATAGAAAGATGAAACAAAAAGCACATTACTCAGGCAGAAAAGGAGATGAAAATGACCTTGACCTAGTTTTCTCAAGGTCACCATGACCTTGAGAAAACTAGGTCATTGTCAAATTACAACTTTTGCACACTCAGGAACCGGATAAGATAGAAAGACGAGTGAGAAGGCCAGTGTGAGTAAGACCATAGATCAAAGCTAGGGCTTTGATCTACCTATGGTCAAAGCTAGTGCATAGCTTTGACCATAGATCAAAGTTGGGCACTTTGATCTATGGTTGGTCAAAGCTATGCACAACCTTGACCTACCATAGATCAAGCTATGCACTTTGATCTATGGTAGGTCAAGCTGGTGCATAGCTTTGACCTACCCTGAAAGGTCAAAGCTATGCACTTGTCAGGTACTACCCTGACCTACTACCTACCCTGGAAGTAGGTCAGGGAAAGTCATGGAACTGGATTAATCTCTTGTCCATTTTGATTTTCTGTCACTAACTCATTGAGCCACTTTAGTGATTGCTTCATATCAACTGAATTCATGAAGTTCCAGTCGGCGACTTTTCTTTTGGATAAAAACCCAACAGGGATTTTTTTTAACAAAAAAAAAAGTGCATACCAAACTGTTGATATACAAATTAACCCACATCTCAAAATATAAACTGAAATACACTATTTTGCCAAATGTATTTGCTCAGCTTACCAAATCATGGTTACAGGTGTATTAGGTGAAAAAATAAAGTGAAGTGAGCAACTTGGCCAGGTGGTGCAGAGCCAACACCTACCCCCATCATGTCCACCTTCTGCAGAAACGCCATTGAGAGCCTCCAGCGCATCATAAAAACAGGAGAATGGATTCCACCAGGCTGGCAGGAAGCTGAACTCGTCTGTCTGACACAATGTCACTTTAATGTTCCTCCCTAATGCCAATTTGCATGAGATGCCACTTGAGTTCCTCATTGTGTGAAGATAAGTGACGGAATACGTGTGGCAATATGGTGTGTGTTCTGTAGAAAGCGCCGTGTTTAGTCAGCATGAAATGTATCTCAATATCTGTCAGTGTTGATCCTCTGGTATCGTCAGTTTTTCTAATGAAAATGGAAAATCAAGCAACCCTACATCACGTGTTTACATAAAATGAACACGTTTTTGCTTTCACTGATGCAAACAGTGAATTACATTGTTAGTAATACATATATTTAGATTAGATCTGGCAAAGGCCACTTATCCTGAAGTTCACATGACCTAAACTTGACTCTTATTTTACCAAACAAATGTCAAATCCCTCGAAAAGACTAAATGAGGACCGCATCTGAATGATGAGAAAGGTACCGACTGGACCTTCAAACGTTATTGTCTTGTGTGTCAACATAACAAGGATTTCCGCATGACAGAGTTGAAATCTAACCACTAGCTAAAGAGTGAGTCATATAGATAATTAATGCCTACTTAATGTGTTGGAAGCTAACACAGTTGACGTGTCCAGGTAAAACAGTTTCCTATGACTCACTGCGTCCCCCTGCTGGAAGACTCTCACCTGCCGGTAATAATACACAGAGGGTAAACCAGCATGTGTGTGGAGTGTGTGACAAAATAAGATTATGATATTTGAATGGAATGATCATGATGACGCCAGTGAACATCTGTCATCATGGAGATGGAAAACATCTACATAAACTCTGCATGGGCTTGTTATTCAGTAGTAATGATGTTTCACTCCGTTGGCAGCTGTGACTAAACAAATGTCACTGTCAGAAGTAGCGTCGACTGTTTGGAGACAATGAAAATTCTGATATTCTCTAATTCCACGTTAGAGTTTTCTCATGGACGTTGATTCTACATGTATTTACAATTCTATAAACCTTCCCTAGACGATGTATTTCAGCTTTCCCTTGTATAATCTGAAGCTAACTTAATGACAGATGACTCATATCATCATATGTGATGTTCCTGGCCTCTTGAATGGGAGTGTGTTCTGATTTTATTTGTTTTATATTGTCTTTGACTGGAAGATATCACCTGGTGCTTTGATACGGTTATCCGTATTTATTATACATATTGGTCAAACAGTTGATAAATACATTAAGTGATATCTGTAATCTGTAGTGATAGCTAAAATCACTCTTCAATGCATTCTACCGGATTAATTTTAACAACTAGTTATTATTATTAAACAACAGAAATCAAACCACACAGATATGTTTATATTTATTTATTTTTATCTTGGGCCAAAAAAAATGAAACACGCCTCCCATATATAGTATATACAAAAGTACTGTATATATAGTGTATATAATATATAAAGATAGATGTAAAGTATCATAGTCTGTACTGCGCCTTGACTTGAATCAAGCACTGTACAAAATAATCTGAGCAAGTCGACATTTTTATAAATGGAATTTACTTTGTAGGATTCTATATTGAGTCCTGTTCCCACTTCTGTCAATAAGTTTTATTTACTGGCTGCTGACAGCCAATAGAAAAACTTCCTACGTTGTAAAAATGTGAGGATGTGAAGATTCCATGCGAACACAGACTGGCTCTTGACTCGTCTTTTTACCCACTGTGGGAATGTTTTGTGTGCCTCTGTCACTGGGTGTGAAAGAGGCTCCAGTTTGCTGTTGAAACAACGGGTACGTACTGTACTGTAGAGTAGTTTGATTGTAACTCTGCATTAACCCTCTTTTTGCCTCTCTTGTTCTCACAGATTTGGTTTGACTTCAGTTTACATGTAGTGTTGTTGCTTCATGTTCATGTGTGTTTTCATGTGCATCATCGATTTAACCTGCACCTAGAACCGATACTGCACCTTGTGTTCACGTGGGCTTCCTTACACTCATCTGTTTTTGCATCCTAGCAGCATTAATTCATGAATGACTGAAAAATAAGTTCAACTCTGCAACTCTGTCACGACAAACACTGCTTCCCATTGTATGCATACAAGCAGGATGCCCTGAAAGCTCTTGTAATAGTTTAATTGATTCCTCTTTGTGTGTGTGTATGTGTAGAGTTTCGTTCGCCGTCCCATATCAGCGGGTTGAACCGCACAGCTTCTCTGAGTGGAGCGGACCGGCCTGAATCTCTCTCCATCAGCGGCAGCAACACACAGCTCAACAACAGCATTCCCCTGCAGCAGTACACGCCTGACTTCAACGTCCGAGCTCTTACTGACCTGCAGTTTGTCAAAGTTCGTTCTATTCCTTCATTCTCAACAGGATTAACCTCATATTGTCCTCATGTTACAAGCCGTGTTCCAGAAAGGTCTTAGTATAAGAGAATGGGATGAATTCCTAATCCTTTTTGATGTTTCCTTGAATTGAAAACAAGAAAATGATATATCTAAGCTGTACCTCATCAACTTCATTGATTTTTGTGAATATATGCTTATTCTGAAACGTAATTCAGCAAACCCTTATTATAACAGGAGATTGTATCCTTGAGGCAGAACACATTTCCATCAAAGTTTCAGAGAATTTGGAGACATTCCTGCACATCTTCAGCTGGCACTACATAAAGGAACTGACATGAGTCCATGAACCACATGTATTAAATGGGTTTTGGAAAACACAGTTCATCACTGCATCTACATGAGCCCCTTATCAACAACACCCAGAAACACTGCCGACCTCTGAGTCCTGGTTCATATTTCAATAGCCAGCTCCTTTGGCTGTATTTGGACATGTTTGGGTAACTATCTGTTGTTTAAAGACCCCATTAAGTCTGAAAGGTCTTTTAGTCTAAAGAACAACATGTGCTGCCATCCAGAGAAAGGTTCCTTCCCTATTTCCTCTTTTAAACCCTGCCTGCATGTACAAAATACATGATTATTGTCCACACCTGCACGACAAACGTGTAGATAAAATATGTTAATAGGGAGTTTTCTGAAGTGCACTTTACAATAATCCAGTTACATATTCATACAGACACATTATACAGATATTCCTGTAAATGTTTTCAAAGTTGGTTGTAAAGATATTTATTTTACCCGAACTGTGTCCACCTTTGATTTGTGCCACCTGTCTTTGCAAAGCACTCTGGGATTTTCCAGCTTTGTAGAAAATGCCAGAGTTTGTAGAAAGAATAGAACTATATTATTTTATAGTGTCTTATAGTGTCGGCTGTTGTCAAGAGAAAGCTGGCTTCAGGTTTGACCTCCACCTGACGCCCCGTCTCTCCTTTCAGGTCACGCGGTCCCAGTACCAGAATGGCCTGATGGCGTCTCGTCTAGACAGCACACCCCAGTCCCCTGAGAGTGGGCACAGCCTGGCTCGCTTGGGTCAGACCTCCCCCCTTGCCATGGACAACGCCACCATCACTGACCTGGGTGTGGACTCCACCCCCACAGAGAATGGACCGGACGAGACAACGCTTCTCCTCCTCAATGAGCAGAACTCACCACATACAACAAACAACAGCCAGTTGCAGAACAGCGTTTGACACCCCCTCCCTCCTCCCTAATAGTCCGGCGTTTGCACGTATGCACTACTACGCTAGAATGTATGCTCAGAAGGGGAGGAGTGTGTGTGTGTGTGTGTGTGTGTGTGTGTGTGTGTGTGTGTGTGTGTGTGTGTGTGTGTGTGTGTGTGTGTGTGTGTGTGTGTGTGTGTGTGTGTGTGTGCTAACAAGAATGCAAACACTTTCTTGGAACGGCAAGAAGGCGACGAGGGACGATCCACACGCCTGCATATTTTGTAAATATGCATGGATTAAACCAAACACACTGAATCATACCAGAGTGTATCATGGGAACTTCCACTTTTTCCATCATTTACAAACTCACTGAAACCCACTATCCAGCTGTGGTCGCTCAGCAGCAGAACGTATTTGTGTGTTTGTGCGTATTCCTTACAGAATTATGTAACAACAAAGATCTGAAGGCCACACCTGTCTGGACCAGAAACTCCTCCCCCCCCTTGCTCATTAACGTTATCGTCATTCAGTTTGGTTGAGAGTTTTTTGGTGTGTGTAAACGTTCTAACATGTCTGTGAATGTTCCTTTCACAGTCTTGAATCAGAAACTCAGGGAGACTCCCCCCTCTCCCCCACTTTGCCAAAGTACGGTGTATCCAGAAAGTGTTCACAGCGCTTCATTTTTTCCACATTTTGTTACAGCCTCAAGGCTCAACTAAGACATCATGTGTACATAAGTAACCTCAGCCTTTGCTCAGTACCTTGTTGATGCACCTTTGGCAGCAGCTCTTTTGGAATATGATTCCACAAGCTTTGGTTCCTCTTTGTAGAACCTCTCAAGCTCCATCAGGTTGGATGAGGAGTATCGTTGCACGGATCGAACATCTCTGATCTCTCCATAGATGTTCGATCAGGTTCAAGGACACTCAAGGACATCCACAGATGTCCTGAAGACACCTCTTTGACATCTTGGCTTTGCGCTTAGAGCTGCTGCCCGCCTTAAAGATGAACCGTCGCCCCAATCTGAGATTACAAGCGCTCTGGAGCTAGTTTTTATCTGGGTTGTCTCTAAACTGAGAGATGGGATGTGATGTCTTAGTGTTTTATTTTTAATAAATTTGCAAAAATTCCCCCAAAAACTTTTCACATTTGTCATTATGGGGTGTGTTTTGTAGAATCTGTTGGGGGAAAAATGAATTTATTCCATTTTGAAATGAGGCTGTAACACAACAAAATGTAGACAATATGAATGCTGTGACTCCTTCCTGCACACGTCAGTGTCAAAAGGCGTACACCCAACCGCCGCCACACGTGTAGCAGCCGTCACCCCCTCCTCGCCATCCATACAGCTAGAAGACAGACCCCAGCATGTCAGAGTTCAAATAAAGTAATTTATGTTCTGTAGAGATCCATAGAGAGATATTTATTGACTCATTAATTGTGAGACAGACGAGGAGGATTCCTGCTGACTGTTTTGTGGGGGGAGAGTTTGGAATGGATTTGTATTTATGGGTTTTGTTGGGTGTTTTTTGTTTGTGTTGTTTTTGGGGTTATTTTTGTCAAAGCACTAAGTTGCCCAAAGATTTCATCCCAGAGTAGTTAAGACAGCCCGTTTTCCACGGCGTAGACAATCAATCCAATCATTCTAAATGTGTGGAGTTAGAAATGTGGGGTTAGATGACAGTGACCACAACGATCTCAAGCACCTCTCTCAGATATAAGCTCATCTTTCTTTCAACTTCAGTTTTTAATGGTGACATGTCTGGAAATGGACATTAACGGATAAATATTGTGCATGAATCTGTTTTCATAATGGTGGACTTTGCTCGCGGGCATTGAAACATCCTTTCCTGCTTTATAAATGAGGGTGTGTTCTCTGTTTTTATGTTTGTGTGTACATGACCAAAGCGGCCATGTGGAGTCTGTGTGGGAAAGAAGCTAACTAGAAAGTACTTTAAGAAATCTGAAACTTTATTTATTGAGTTCACACACACATATATAATTGCTAATAAGGGAGATGAGACTTTTTATTTAGCTTTTTTGTGAGATTTCACTTGTTGATTGTTGCGTCCAGTGGTGATTTCTTTTTTTTTTTTGGTAACTCCAGGACACGGCGGGTGGCTCTGGCACACTGAACAACACTTGTACTTGTTTATTTTCCCGAGGACAAATAGATTGTTCAACCCTCATATCAGCCAAATGTTGTATATTTTTTGTTTATCGCAATGGATACACTCCTGTTATTTTACTGTACCTGAGGGGATCTGTAATGACAAGCCAAACATTTTGACTCTGTGATATAAAACGTGAAAAGTGAATCGCACATCTGATTTTTGCTTGTAAACCAAAGACAAAGTGATGCACTCTAACCTGAGATATGAAGAGGAGGAGAGCTGAAACACACTGACGTGAAGGTCAGAAGACAGAGTTCACATTGTGGTTTCTTCATTTCACAAGAGGAAGATTTCTAAATTTGTTTTTTCTTAATACTTGTGCTTTTCTGAGATCAGCAGCATCTGATTCTCTTTCTTGTTTTAAATAATCACTTTTTTTCCCCACAATCACACATTTGCCAGAATTTAGTGTGCTATTTGTGAATACACTGACAAATTGTTTAAATCCAAAAGTAACCGCCCGAATGGTCACATCGTATCTTCTTCTTTGTGACTAATGTTTATTAGTCACAAAGAAGTTTGTTTAGTCACAAAGAAGAAGTTATGTTTAGAAGTTCATGTTTATGAAAACTCCTTCCCTAAAGAAAATTACGAAGCACTTTCATTTTAATTTTCAGTGTAAATCAAGTACCGAAACTTGACAAATTTTATTTTATTATTTTATTTTTTTTAGATAAACGGAATGTTTTACTTTGAATTTCAGGCTGTAGTTTTCATGAAGTTCACAAATATTCTGAACAAAAACACGAGGAATTGACTACAGTTGAGACAGCATTTTTTAAAAATTTCTTCTTTTGCAAAAGCTCAGTGAACTCTTTCTCTCTTGTGTTTGAATGTGCAACAACATTCTCCCCACAGCAGGAATAATGATTTTAAGGGCTTGATGTTTTATGTGTCTCAGCTGATTCTTTTTCAATTTGATTTGTCAGTTAACAATGAGATGTTATTATATTACATTCAATTTATTAAATAGTCAATTTATGTAGCCTCAACTTTAAACCTTTTTATGAAGACAACTTTCTGAGCTTGTTTCATACAGTGAAAACATTTGGCGAAAATGATCCAATCCAATAGTCCAGTTTATATATTTAAGTTATCATTTGCAGTAATAATTTCTCAATGTGGAATTTAACGCCAAGGTAACGAGTGGGTAATTTTACTTAATTCTGATTGGGTTAAAACAAACCATCAAAGAAGGTGAGAAATAATAATCTGGCCTGAATATAAAGAAACATTTCAAATAAAATGCACCTGACCCTGAGTTGGTGATTGTGATGTTCATGATATGAGATGCTGTTGGTCTATTATTTCGTTGAAAAAATATGTTTATTGGTCAACTAATGCATCTCATACCCCTCTGTGTGCTGGGCATTTTTATAAAATTAAGTGGATCTTCAACACCTAATTACAGTAAGATAAGTTAAAAAAAATCACATTCAAACTCCTTCCCGCGAGAACTACGTAGCTTATATCGGCATTTTAAATTCTGGAATTTTTTCACACTGTGATGATGTAATATTTCATATCAGTAAACTTTCCAGCAGCAGATTTAAGGAGTGGTCTGTGGAAACACCGGATTCTACTGTAGTCAGTGAGCTATTGGGGAATTTCAGGTAGTGAACAGTGTGAACACGTGTTCAAACTTGACTTGATTTGAGGTGATGAATCATCTGCTTTGGCTGAATGACAATCGACAGAAATGTACTTATTCTCTATCCACTGATGTTTAATTCAACAAATGAGCAGAACGGCACCTGAGAAATATTTATCATCTTTTAGATTACAACTCGCCATTACGCTCCCTTTTTTTAGTGAAGTAAGTTTTTGAAGCCCATTGAAGTTGATGCACTTTTGTAAAGTCAAGCTGTATTTTGTGACAAGCTGTGCAGCTCTGTCACAACACCGACCCTGGCCAGGATTTTGCAATGAATCCTTTGCATAGTTTGTGCATGACTGTTCAGGAAGAAAAAAACAAACGCAATGAACAGTGACTCTCAGCAATATCGACGTCACTATCCTTTAACGTCTCTGATAGCTTTTTTTCTCCATCTTTTCTCAATCTCTTTTTGGCAAATTTGTGCTCCCATTTCAAAAGACTGTAGAATGATTAGGGAGGGGGATTTTGTTTAATTTTGTTTATGTGTGCCTATATACCCCCAGATTGGGCTGGGCTTGGGTTCTGTGTATGTGTGTGTGTGTGAGTGTGTGAGACAATACCTGTGAATCAAGGCTGTTTATCTTTTTGTACCTCAGATAATTGTCAGTAAATTGTGTTATAAAGCAATCTTTTTTTTTATTGGTTGTAGACTTTATCTTTGGAACAGAGTGACTAGCGATGGGGAAAGAAATGTGCTTCATTGTCTCTGGTATGCTTAAAGAGAAACACAACAGAGAAACAAGATGTACATACCGTTTTATAATTTCTGTCTTAATGAGTTTTGAAGATGAAGAAAGTTATTAATAAACCTGAGATATATTTCTCTATGAACCTTTGTGATTGTCCTGATTCCGTCTGTAGACCTCAGGGTTTCTTTGTCTCATGGTGATCTCTGTACGAGACCTATTACACATAATATAACTACAGAATGTTAAAGCGATGATGCGCAAATTAATACCAATATATATGGCATCTGCTAGATTACTGACAAGGCCAAACTATCCTAAATGTGACTGTTGAGCTCTTATAATAAGGGACAACAGAAAAATAATAATGTTTCTAATATAACAAATCTCAAAATGTTTCAAGTTCAAATTAAATTATTATCTGCAGTGTGTCAAATATTAGCTATAAATTTGAGCTTACATAGAATTCATTTTATCTTAAAAAAGTAGTGCATCCATGGGATGGGCTTCAATAAAAATTTGTGCATCCCACCATGACGTTTATGCATCCCAAAAGTAATAACAGAATATACGGCAGAAGGATACGCAAGGATTTAATTTTGCCAATAATGCAATATAAAAACTAAACGAACTGTTAACTTTAACAATGTTATTAATAATGATGTCATAACTGTTTAAGTAAAAAGAAAAAAGTAAAATTACATATTTTTATGTCTGTGTAGGTTCTCAGTCATCCAGGTCATGGTTATCCAAAAGCTGTTGAGTCGATCCACTGGACGTTTAAGAAAGTTGTTGAAGACGTTTCGTCTCTCATCCAAGAGACTTCATACATATACATACATTCATACATACATACATATTTTTATCCAAATGCAAAAGCCTGGCAGTCATTCTTAAAAAAAAAAAAAAAAACAGTTTAAGAAATAAAGAAAGATGGAATACAGTTTTTTTCCCTTTTGCTTTTCACTCAATAGTTTTCTTTGCCTTTAATTTATATATTCTCCCGTGGACACGGCACCAAGCTGGCACCTTCTCCACACACTCGTTTTTCTAAGCTGCATTTCGTCTTGGGTGCAAACATTTAGCCGTGCCTCACCCATGGAAACAATCATTGCGTTACAAATGTTCTAATTTTTGCTGGTTTTCCCTCAGCTTCTTCTGTGTCTTCTTTCATACTGTCCACAGTAACATCTGTCTCTTTCTTTTCGTTAACTTTTGATTGTTTTTTATTCAGGAAAGCACTCATTGTCACTTGGGTTTTCTCCAACTTTTGCCTCTTTTTTGGAGGCATGGTGATAATGTGAGACTAACTCGTCACTCTCAATGCAGCGTGTAAAATGAGCAGACGTTGTGTTGCCGTTTGGTCGATTTTATTCATCCATTCATTCATTGTCACAACCGCTACATCCGCTGTCCTGAGGAGCTGAGTGAGGTTTTGAGGCGGCGGAAACTGCCAGTGCACCACGCAGCCATACAGAGACACAGACAAACACACACACACTCATACCTACAGCCAATTTGGACCAGCAAATTAATCTGAAGCACATGTTTTTGGAGCGCATGTTTTTTTGTTTTTCTTGTTTAATTTTTTCACTTCTTAACTGTTCCATTTTCTGAATCAATGCTCTGAAAATTCAATAAACCGGTTTGGAATACGTCTCTACAAAACAAATGTGTACCAGAAAATAACTTCCTTTTTGAAACTGGATCTTAATGTTAGTACCTGTTAAAGTACATATAAAAAATCCACTTAGATGCAGACAGTATATCGTAAGGGATTTTCCTATGTCCCCAATGCTACACATAAAATATGGTGAAAAAGTTTTTACTCTCTTCAGCAGTAACTGTACAACACATACAGTAAGAGAATGACAAATGAAGGTGAGGCCAGCTCACTGAGCATCTCTTCCGTTACAACCGGTTTGGAGGGCAGCAATCCGGAGTGGTGATGCAGAGGAAATGAAATTAACACATTGAGGAAGTGGGTTGAATTTTAACACTGCTAAGCCACTTTATGACATCACTAGGAATTTTGTTCACCCGACCAGTTCTTCAGCTGTCAAGTAGGCACCTGCTGAGGGCTCTAGATTGAGGAAGAGATAAATAAGTTACAACAGGGTATTTCACACCGGATGTCATGTCTACCACAGCTAAACTGTCTGGGGGTGTTTTTAAACAAACTTTTGTTGCCACATTGCGTGAAGTATGGCACCAAAACTTTCCCAGTAGACTCAGCCAGACTGAGGATTTCATCAAGACACATGATCTTGACTGTTATCTGAAATCATTTGTATGATCACAAATGACCAAATCTGAACAGAAGAGTAGTGGCAGATGAATTGCAGACAAATATCTCAATGTTGGAAAACTACCAAACATGGAGAAGCTCTGTTTTCATAACTTCACTTCAGTAAAAGAAAACATTGCAATTTCTAATTATAATACACTACATAATTGCTTTTTTTCTCCTCTCGATATGTTATATTATTGGATTATTATTACTGTCAAATCTAATCTGAATTCAAAACAATTGCAGTTCAACAATTCAAAACAGTGAATCACAAGTGAGTCCTTTTAGTGGTTTTCTAGTGATTTCATATGTCCAATATTTGTGGCAGACAGATGAGTGAAATGACGTATGTTTTTTTAAAGCCGATGTATAATTGAGAAATGAGCTGCACAAGTAATTTATTTTAAACTATTTGTTATTTTTATGTGTTGTTTTAAATTAATCCACTGGACTTAAACCAGTTCTGTTCGTATTTTGTGGACTACATGTCTATCTTTTGTACTCTGGTATTTTTCGACACAACAACAAACATGCTGTAAGAAGACTATCTGGGAGACTACCTCCATGACTACCTGGGATGGAGTCATTCATGGTGGTGAATCCACCTTTTATTATCTCACTCTGCAGTTCCAGCAGGCTTTACGGACCGTTTTATTGTCTTTCAGTGTATTGATTCATTCATAACAGTGACATCAGCATTATGTCTAGCTACAGTAGGTAGATGTCACTGACAATAATGCTGTAATAAACCCACCGCTCAGCACCAATTAACAGGTAGACCAAGTGACTAGCAGGTCAACACAGTGGGGCATTTAGAAGCCAGAACAGCCCTGGTATGTTCTATGGTATATTTTCCACTGGATGAACAAATACAATAAAAAATTTTGTTCACTTTTGACTGGTTCAGCTGAGCCATTCTGCTTCATGCTTCTGTAGGCCTTGAGTTTGACAGTAGCTTTAAAGTCATGGTTTTGACATCAGTTTTGGGCTATAGATATAAGACGTAAACTCTGGATTGTCATTTACATGATCAAGAATCAAGAAGAGCAAAAAGAATGAGCTCTCTTGCAAGAGGCTTCTTATGTTCTCACTGACGCATAGAGTCCAGACACTGACACTCAATTTGGAGCAGAAAACAAACGACCAAAACCATAAAGACAATAAGTCTCATTAGGAGTCATTGTCATTAAAAAGGCCATTGTTTTCCAGTTCCCGCGGTACACTGGCGTCGTGCCCGGAGTGTCCCCTGCCTCACGCCCTGAGACTGCCGGGATAGTCCCACGTGACCTGCGTAAGCGGATTAAGCTGGTTAGGAAAATGAATGAATGAATGAATGAATGTTTTCCAGTTCTACTCCAGCCTTTCTATGCGGTCCTGCAAAAAACTGGTGACTTATCCATGGTCAACCCCACCTTATGCCTGTAGTCAGTTCTAATGGAACCCTTGACCTGGATAAGCGGCTAAAGACAAGACAATTGCTGATTGTCTCTTCAAGAAAATGAGTGAATAATTTGATTTGGCTTTGATTTCTCCACAAAAAGTTCAATAATCTCATTCAGGATCAACAGAAAGAAGGAAAGAAAATAGAAGAAACAAGGCTCTATTTTTATCTTCTTTTAATGTTACTTGAGTTAACAGACTCAGCCATCAAACCCGTCAAAGACCTTCTTTGATTGACACGATAGGATTGAGTATGTTATTGTGAACTCCCTACCAGAGGGTATTTTCCATCTACTTTAAAACATTTTGTGCTGCAGCCTCTTTTAAAGTCAGCTAACCTTTACTCAGCAATTTCACACATATTTAACAATCTGAACTTCCTTTTTCCAGCAAGCTTTAGGGGAACTGATTCATGCCCTACTTTTAGATTTCATGTTCAAAGATTTGGAGAGTGGCCTTCCCTAGATTCCCAAAACAACAATCTTTTTTTAAACAGTAAAGGATGATAGCGTGTTAATTCTTTCACACTCAAGTGCAGCCTCAGCTACAGCAGATCATGCAGTTTCATTGAAAGCCTTAAAATTTGCTTTGGCATTTGGTTGATTTTATTATTTTATTTATTTTCTATTGTATATATATATATATTAATCTTTAAGGTAGATCCTCTTTGGTCACCAAATATAATTAACCATGCTCAGATTGCAATGTATCAAAAAAAAAACAGAGGGGGGATTTTTTTTTTAATCATGAAAAAATAAATACAGGTAATCAGAATGCAATAAATAAGCCCTATGAGCATAAATCTCAAACAGTTGAACATTCACATTTAACACAAACTTAAAAAAGACATTACTGTAAATATTTAACTATCTGTGTCTACAATGTGGAAGATGTCCTAATTAGGCTTCAGGACCCTGGATAAGGGCCGATCAATCGAACATGGCAAGAGGATTTAGCTTAGTGCCAACGGCCTGTAAAGTTTTCACATGTGGTATCAAAATAACTCAGCAAATATCAGACTAAGTGAACAGTTTGCTCTGATGTCAGACTTCATATTTTTTTGATTATTGAAGGGGTTGTCCACCACTGGGAGCCAAATAATGTATTGGGCCTCCTGGGAATAACTGGTGTTCAGGAATAAGCAGGAACAGACATTGGCTGGGTTAGGTTTCTGCCCGGTAGCATTAACAGCTTTTTGAACGCTGAACTCTGAATGTTTTGCTATTTGATGTTAACTGTTGGTCGAGTGAACAGAGGAACTTAATGTAAAGAAAACAGAGTAATCAAGCATAAAGGGGCATGTCAGACCTTTGATGACCAGGAAATGCATCAGCCACTCATGTTAGTGTGGTGGAACCCTTGAGTGGATTAAAGCTAGGCTTAGCCTCTACACCGTTGAGGATAAAATTCATTCAGCAGTGGTGGAGATGTAAAAACCGTGCTCATAATGTCAAAATAAATGGTTCCACTCTGTCACATAATCCGGCGTCACACATATTTTCTCACTGAATTGCTGATGACATACAAATATACCTTAACCTGATCCTTGCTGACCCTGGAAACTTGCTGTTCTGGATGGCCTCACTGATATCAAACATTTGATGGTATAAAATTTTGAAAAAATATGTAAAAGGAAATCCTCCTGTTCACTATTGACCCCCATATTGCCCCCCCGGTAGAAACCAGGGAGTTACAGAATGATCTCCTCAAGTGCCAGTTTAGATTAAGTTATCAAAGTAACCATCCAGACATGAGACCTTCACTTAACAAACCAATGCTGCCATGCCCTGGTTTGGAAAAGCAATCAATGCATTAATGTTTCATATGAGATTAGCGGTACTGTGAAACCCTCCATTCTGTTATACATCACAATTTACTCCCCTTGCCTTTAATTAAACTGAACAGGGCAGCTTGGTGATGGAATGACCTCTTAAATGAGAAAAGGATTTCAGAATCAGTCACATAGTTTAAATGCTTTCCTTTTGACAGATGATTATGATTATGTGATAGTAGTAATAGTAGTGTAGTAGTGATAGTAATAGTAGTAGTAGTGGTAGTAGTAGTAATTGTAGTAGCAGTACATCGGCTGGTGGTGACTCGCTCTACTGGATGGATCAGCGTGCCTTTGTCATACATTTATTATTGTTATTGTCATTGTAATTATGATTGTGTTGTTAATCCGTACATGCGATATCTATTGCTTCGTCTGTCCACTCCTGGAAGAAGGGTCCCTCCTCTGCAGTCTTCCTGAGGTTTCTCCCATCCATTTTTTCCCCTGTTAAAAGGGTTTTGGGGGGAGATGTTCCTTATCTGATGTGAGGATCGTGCTGCTCGCAGTGCACAAAGGTCAGAGGGATATCGTCCATGTGCAGATTGTAAAGCCCTTTGAGACATTGTTTGTGAATCTGGGCTATATAAGAATAAATCAACTTGAAACTTGAAACTAGTAGTAATAGTAGTAGCAGTAGTAGTAGTAATAGGACTAGCAGTAGCAGTAGTGGTAGCAATAGTCATAGCAGTAGTAGTAGTAGTAGAATAGTAGTAGCAGTAGTAAAAGTAATAGTAGTAATAGTTGAAATAGTAGTAGTAGTCGTAGTAGTAGTAGCAGTGGTAGTAGGAGTAGTAGTATTAGTAGTATTAGTATTAGTAGTAGTGGTAGTAGTAGTAGTAGTCGTAGTAGTAATAATAGTAGTGGTAGTGGTAGTAGTAGTAGTAGTAGTACTATTAGTATGAGTACTACTAATAGTAGTAGTGGTGGTGGTAGTAGTAGTACTCGTAGAAGTGGTAGTATTAGTAGTAGTATTAGTATTGGTAGTAGTGGTGGTAGTAGTAGTAGTAGTCGTAGTAGTAGTAGTAGTAGTAGTAGTAGTAGTTGTGGTGGTAGTAGCAAAAACAGTGGAAAAAATGTTAGTGAAATACAGTAGATTAAACTGTATTTAATTAAATGTTCACTAACCACAATATGCTATTAATGAGGAACTCCAGCTTCCTCTTTATGGAAGTAGTATTTGTCTTCCAACAGATGGAGTGTCTACAACATTCAGCTTAAACGACAGAAGAATTGGTGATGGATCATGATGTTATACTGTACTCATTTAGCGTATATTATGCTCTTAGTGTAGTACAGACAGATAGACACAACATCTGTGAAATGATGACAGAATACAGACAACAATCTGTTACTTCCTCCTGCGTCACAGCTCTAAGAAGTGTAGAAATATCAGATAACCCGCTGTCTTACATGTTTGAAGAAAGAAAGTTTACAAGGGCTATCTTTAATTTTTACATATCAGAAAATCCCACAACACTCCTCAGGATGCTGTCAAATATGTGAGAGGTTAATACTAAAAATATTAGATGAAATATTTTTAATATCTTGCAATGCATTTTTACTGTTTACAGCAGCTCATGTAACTGCTAAAAAGTATTTTCAATGTATATGCTTAATAAAACCAAGCCAAGCCCAGATTAATAGATTTCAGTAAGGGGGTCCTATGTAATGCTTGTTCAATGATCTGATGTGGCGACCTCAAAAGCAAAAACATTTTTTAACTGTAATTATTACAGTTTAAATCACTTGAAGGGTGGAGATGCTTCCCATATAGTGTTTAAGTCCATTCAGGAAGACTTCATTACACTTTGAGGCAAATCAAACTGTGGATACAAATTTAGGATCACATTTTATTATCATCAATATCGCAAGGGACCTTTTTGGTATTTTTTCACGACAGCATGAAAACTAATTCATCATCAAAATAGAAATATCCAGGCATGGGCAGGTCGTGGTCCATGTACACTTGAATTTAAAGCCAAATCAGTACCTTGATCAGAGATTTAATGGATACTTGGAGGTGGGAAACCTTTATGGCACCGCAACCAAAATGTAGCAGCGATAATGCAAATTCGTTCATTCAAAGGAATATCATAAAATCCATAGGAGGTAAGATGTTACAGCATACAGATAAAGGATCCAGCTGGTCCAGGGTCAGTCAGTTAGATTTTTTTGACACCAGGGTCCTGGGAGCAATAGTAACCGTTATAGTAATAGTAATTATTCCTGGAAGTAATAGTAACCACTGACACAGGGATCCACGCTGAGTGTTGTCCACTTATTTTTGGTTTTGTATTATTTTTTTCTCTCTTATCCCTGTTCAATGTTATTTTTGTTTGTTATTGAAATGCAATTAATAATTTTTTGAAGAATGTGTCATATGTAATTCTATCTATTTGTTTTTTTTTCAAGATTCCAAAAGAGGATTCCAAAAGAGATCGTTTGAGATAATAATCAACATATGAAATAAAGAACATTCCAAATGACTTCTTATTCTTGGAAAAAAATATTATCGAAGTCAAAGCATCTAATTGTCTGTCAGAGTCTCTCAGTGTGTCAGTACACTATTTCATCATTGTGGTAGATTACTGTGAGCGCAGCAGTGAAGCCCATCCCACATCCTGCCTCTGGGGAAAATTCCCTCAGTGACCTTGTACGATTATAAAGCTCTGCAGCTCAGCGTAGACAGACAGACACACGGCAACACTGATACGAGAAGTGCTGGAATCTTATCAACCAAGAACACAGAGACAACTTTCACTGAATTAATCATCACAGGTAAATTAGCTTACGTTGTCATTTAGGTATTTTTTTTGGAACTGATTTCTATTGAATTTTGATTCTGTGTTGGAGCACTTAGTTACTTTCACTGTAGTTAGAGATTGATAACAGGGTTTTCCGTTACAATCAGATCTTTTTAAGTTGCGGAAGGCATTCTCCATCATTTTTTATTTTTAACCCCATTCACTGTTAATGTATAAACGCTTTGTTGTTTAGTCTCTTAAGTATAATCAGCTATATCAGATATATCGTGGGTATCACACTCCTGAATATAATGGGAAATAACTACACTGAAGGGGAATGCATGAAATGAACAGAAATGTGGACAAAAAACTACTTAGAAAGACAAGGCTTTAAAAAATACAATTCTATTTACCTAAATAATTTCTGATCACAGCGACATCCTTAAAATTTTATTTTTATTCTTGCAGATCTTTCTCATTTAAGAAAAAATGGCAACTGAGAAGAAGTGCAACGTGAGCAACATGTGGAATACCAAAATGCCCGCGGGAATGGATTTGGAAATAACTCATCATCCATTGTCAATGAAACGTGTAGTCAACCTCATCATCGCCATGGAGAGGCTGAAGGGCAGCAAATCGGGGCCAGAGTTGAGCACTGAGTTCAGAGATGAAAACCTGCTCAACATAATCATGGACAGTTTAGTGGAAGGTAAACACATTAATGTGAATTTTAAATGTGATTCCATTTTACAGTAGTATCTGTGTGTGTTACCTTATTTTTTAATCAACATTGATTTTACTATCTTTGAATGATCTGTGTTAAGGGTTTTGTGTTTTGACAACAGAAGGGCTTATACTAAAACAATTACAAGAATCAACATCTACAATGGGCTGATAATACAAAAAAATCAGTTATCTGCTCAGATTTAGTCAGTTTCGAGAAAACACTATAGTAAGTTTATTGCTTTTCCTTCTGTTTCCCAATGAGACGGAAGGAAAACATAATTGCAGCACAACTAATCAACTGTATTTTTTATTTCCTCAGAGCGAGCCGTGTTTGAGTGCTTTGCAGCTCCAAAAGTTGAATATAGTAGGACAGAGGAAGGCCAGTACAGCGTGACCGACACCGAGAAGAGGAGCCTAGTCCTTGTCCCCGATAGCATGGAACTCCACGCAGTGATGCTGCAGGAAGGCGCTAAGAATTGCAAAGGTGATTAGAGTGTGACATTAAAAAGAAGCAATTTTCTGGATGATGTAATTTAGGGATGAAAGAGTTTTATTTCTCTGACAAGCGTTGACTTGATATTTTCAGTGTTATTTTTGGGGTGTATTTGACAACTTAAATTTTCCCAGAATTTCTTCTGGTATTGGATTACAGCCATTTTGTTTGTACATTTTTGTTGGATGAAATGAATGAAAAAAAAAAAGGCTATAGCAAATGTTGACTGCTGCTATGTAGCTACTGTCATTAAAATGACCCTGCATGCTATGTTCTCACTTCAGTTCACTTGAATATGTCGACCTATGTGCACACTGCACCCTCGGTTGATGCCAAAACTGTGGCTCTGGGCATCAAGGATACAAACCTCTACCTGTCTTGCCAAATGGATGGTGATGAGCCAACTTTGCATCTAGAGGTAAACTCATTACTCACGCCATGAATCTGGGCTATATAAGAATAAATAAACTTGAAACTTGTCTGCAGTAGAAATGTGGCAGAAAAACATTCTAAATGACCTGCGTCCTCTGGACATTAATTGCTGAAATTGAATTAACCAAATATTACTTTAGGTTCCTTATATGTGCATTTCAAATTTAAGATTCATTTACATTTGACATGAGTTGAAAATTCTGACATTGATCTTTTTGCACTTTAGCCAGTGGATGAAAAAGAGAATTTGTCAACAATTAGTCCGGACAGCGACATGGTGAGATTCCTCTTCTACAAACAAGACACGAGTCTGAACGTCAGCACCCTTGTCTCTGTCCCCTTCAATTCCTGGTACATCAGCACTGCCCTGGAGGACAGCAACCCACTGGCGATGTGCCTGGAGGATGACGAACGCTTTCGCACCTTTAACATCAACGCAATGTCAAACACACCAAAAATGGAATGTTGAAGTGTCTCAGCTGATGAAGTTTGACTTTCTCTTTGGGTTCTGAACAATTGGTAATATAATAGGATAGTATCGTATTATATTACATTAGATGTATGTCAGAATTTTTGGTTCAGTAAAACAAAATCAATATTTTAAAAAATGTACTCCAGTGTTTGCTGGAGACATTACTGTGAGTGTTCTAACATATTTATTTACTGTATGTACCAAGTACAGAGACTGAAATGCTTATGAGTATTGACACAGTCAATTATCACCACATCACATTATTGCTCTTTTTTTGGGCCATGTGTATTAATTGCGCTGAAGTACTAGATATAATTTACAAGACACAGTTTTATTTAATATTTATTAAATGTGCGTTCCATTTGAACATATACTGTATATGTATTTAAATTCTGCTGAATAAAAAGTATTTAAATGATACACAATGACTATAAAGCCATGTAACTGTCAGTAGTGGGATTTGAGGTTTGCATGCTCAATTAGGATCTGGCCTGTAACACAACAAAAACACAGTTAAATTACAATACAGTACTCATAAAATTTGGCCAAATTCAAAAGACAGCAATCCTAAATTAATTTTGAACCAACAGTTTTAAGTGGTTTCAAGGGTTTCACCAAGACATTAACTGACAGACAACAAAATTTAAAGTGTGCAGTACAGCATGTACCAGTATGCTATACCAACATGCAAAAATATAGAATTGGATTATTTAGAAATCTCCACTCCACCACATTTCTAAAATGTTGTGTCTTCAACTCAACTACTGTACATTTATTTTTACAATTGTAGGATATTTTTTAAAATCAGAATGAAATGTTACATACAAAATGTCCTATCATCTGATCAGCCACTATATTTGTAATCTTCTCCTTTTGGCTTCTCCCTTCAGGGGTCGCCACAGCGAATCAGTTGCCTCCATCTAATCCTGTCTTCTGTATCCTCTTCTCTCACACCAACTACCTTCATGTCCTCTTTCACTACATCCATAAACCTCCTCTTCAGTCTTCCTCTAGGCCTCCTGCCTGGCAGTTCAAAACTCAGCATCCTTCTACCAATATATTCACTATCTCTCCTCTGGACATGTCCAAACCATCTCAGTCTGGCCTCTCTGACTTGATCTCCAAAACCTCTAACATATGTCCCTCTGATGTACTCATTCCTGATCCTATCCTTCCTGGTCACTCCCAAAGAGAACCTCAGTATCTTCAACTCTTCTACCTCCAGCTCTGTCTCCTGTCTTTTCCTCAGTGACACTGTCTCTAGACCAAACAACTCGCTGGTCTCACCACAGTTTTGTACACCTTTCCTTTCATCTTAGCTGAAACTCTTTCATACATCACACCTGACACTTTTCTCCACCCGTTCCATCCTGCCTGTACACGCTTCTTCACCTCTTCTCCACACTTTCCATTGCTCTGGACTGTTGAACCTAAGTACTTAAAATCCTCCACCTTCTTGATCTCTTCTCCCTGTAACCTCACTCTTCCACTTGGGTCCCTCTCATTCACACACATGTACTCTGTCTTACTGTAGCTAACCTTCATTCCTCTCCTTTCCAGGAAAAACCTCCACCTCTCTAGCTTCTCCTCCACCCTGTTCCCTGCTCTCACTACAGATCACAATGTCATCTGCAATATCATAGTCCATGGAGATTCCTGTCTAACCTCGTCTGTCAGCCTGTCCATCACCATAGCGAACAAGAAGGGGCTCAGAGCTGATCCCTGATGCAGTCCCACCTCCACCTTGAACTCCTCTGTCACACCTACGGCACACCTCACCACTGTCTTACAGTCCTCATACATGTCCTGCACTGCTCTAACATACTTCACTGCCACTCCAGACTTCCTTATACAATACCACAGTTCATCTCTGGGCACCGTCATAAGGTTTTTCCAGCTCTACAGGACATCATGGTTGATGATATAGGTGAGCAGATGAAACAGTATACAGCAGACATTGTGTCCCCTTATGGTGAGTTCAATGACCGCTTTAGGGATTTTGCCGCCATCAAAAAGTACGTGCTGTTACTCTCATCAGGGACTGTCCAACCACGGACACGTTCACATGGTCCAATTTGGTCCACCTTCCAAAAAGCCTGGACTCTCCTGGTTTCCCGTCCCTGTCCAGCGCGGTGTGGGGTTTTGCGCATGCGTGTTGTTTCCTCTTTTCAAAATTTGAAATCGTCCAATCACAAGAAAGGGGGCGTTAGCTCCCGGCGATTTCAAACCCGGATTCGCGAGCTCACTTCTTATGGAGCGGTAATAACGTCACGTAAGCTAACGACAGTTGCAAGTCCTTGACATATCTATTATTCCACTCCTAATACAACCGAGAATGGATGTTAAAAAATAATTCCCATAAATATGGAGGAAGGAAAGACTGTACCGATACGTTCCAGGAAAGGTCAGTAAGCTTCTTGATAGTTAGCGTTAGCTAACACACTGTTAGCAATATCATGGCAACACCAAATTAAACGGCGTTAAAAGACGCTGAACGTAACCTACGGACTCCTAATAATCAGTGTGGATTCATGCCTTGTTATCAAATAAAATATATAACATTCGTTTGGCAGCCATTATTTTCAGATGAAGAGACTGAGACTGTTGAAATTGTTAAACTGAGCCCTAACCCGACAAATGGCTCTAGACTACCTGCTAATGCTGCTCCTGTATGAGCGTTAAACTAAGTCCTTGCTGTGCCTTTCAGCTTTTTCATTTGTCTTAATAATAATATTGGGTTATAATTAATAACATTAATATCCTAGACTGTTAGTAAATATTGTTACACGTCACTGATGACAAACAAACATAAAATGTTTTCAGATAAATAACATTGGCCGGAATTATTCACGATGTAAGTGTTGTAAACAGTCTGCACCAGGCATGAATATCTAACATGAGGGCGGCACGGTGGCGCAGTGTTTAGCGCTGTCGCCTCAAAACTCCCGGGTCCGGGTTCGGGTTCCGCTCTGTGCGGAGCTCGCATGCTCTCCCCGTGTCCGCGTGGATTCTCTCCGGGTTCTCCGGCTTCCTCCCACCTCCAAAAGGATGCGCTTCAGGTTGATTGGACGGTCCCAAATTGCCCGTGTGTGTGAGTGCGTGTTTGTATGTGGCTCCGCGGTGCACTGGCGTCGTGTCCCCCGCCTCACGCCCCATGCCAGCTGGGATAGGCTCCAGCTCCCCCTGACCCGCCACGGCGGACACAGCGGCGGTAAATGAAAATGTATGTACGTATAATTTTTATGTAATGAAATTAGCAGTTGGCAGGCTGCCTAGCATTATTTTTCAATAGAAAATAAGAGATTAATTATTTCCACACATGATAACTAAAATTGACATATTTAAATCAGAGATTTTAAAACGATTTCTATATTATTCTTTAAACTATGAAATATTTTCATTATCTTACTTAATAGGTTAGAGAAACAGCAAACCTTCATAATTCAGATATGTTGAGCAAGCAAATTTTAGGTTTACATTCCAAACAGTAGACACTGCTGAAATGGGGATTTTTGATATTTGAAACCTAAATGTAAAGTGACAGCTTTATAATGTGCTGTCTATGAGTAATGGCTTGCCTCTGAACCTGCTGGTGTGACCACAGTTTGCTTCACCAGATGGCAGCCATCAGAACAACAGATAATGTTGATTTTTAATGATTATGATGGCCTTCTATCGACACTGCTGGGTGTAGGAGTCCTCCATGGAGGACAGCACCATCCTGAGCAGAATTCAACCTCTGTAGAGCCTTACGGTTTGCGGCGGTACAGCTGTCAGACCAGATGGTGAATCAGTCAGTCGATGCACATGTAGAAACTGCAGGGTATTCTGGAGTCCACATTGATTCTCCATTGCAAGTGAAGAAGGAAGAGGTGTTGTCTGGTTGCGTTTACAATAGAGTCTATGTGTTGACTCTAACTCAGGTACTCACTGATGTGGAATCCATGGAGAGTGTATTTCTCCTTCTGTCTCCTTTATACTCCACAGTCAGCCCTTCATTTTGCTGACACTTGAACGATGTTCATGTCTTGGTATCTAGATCTCACCTGCCCACCTTCACATCCTCGGATCTGCCCATCAGGAAGTTGTTTTGTGTGTGTTGATACTTTTTAATGGCTTTACACATTCACAACAGTTTCCTGCTAGAGGGCTCTGGCAGTGCTCTTCCTGTTCCTCCTCGCATAAAGGAGCAGATATCAGTCCTGCTGTGGGGTTCATGCCCTTCTATTGACCTGCCCAGCTCTGTACAATGATTGGTTAACTGGTATCTCCTCTGCAGCCTGTGGCTGTGCTGGGGGACACAACAAATCTTGACTACTTGTAGAGAAGGTAGACTACTTGTGAACCTACCGTGTTACCAGCATTGACAACGATACTTGCAAATACAAAGCTAGAGAAGAACCAGTCAAGATGGATAAGGAGACAACAATTGTCTGTGTCCACTTCATGCAAAAATATTTCCTTTATGGAGTTTCTGATACATTTTTTTTTTCATTATTGCACCTACTGACACTTTGTTTTGCACCAAATCAGGTGAATGTAATTCACAATCACTTGCGCTTCTTATACGAACAAACTTGGTTTCCTGAAAGTTTAACTGCCTGTAAGTTATACTGTGATCATTCAGTCTTATCTTAATTATTTTGAGCACTACCCTGAAGCTGAATGTTAAAATATTTATGCTGAATTTATGTGGTATTATATGCTCAGTTATTCAGACAGAGTATTAATTTCCACAAGAGGTCATTGTGCAACTACTGATAAAATTTAAGAGTTCCTTCCAGTGACTTTTAATTTGGACAAGAAGAATTTATCTGTACTGCTTTTTAATTGTTATCAATATTTTTGCTGAAAGAAACTCTAAATAAACCATTCATGACAATATGCTTCTGTATATAAAGAACACTACCTATATGTATGCATACATGTTTATTCATCACAGTTTATGGAGCCTCTTATACAATGTTTACGGTTGAGTTAGTGGAGTATACTATATAGACATTAATGGGAACTGTAATGAATTCTTCTGTAATTTCATGTTTACAGAGTTACGCAAGCAGAAGTTGATGGAATATCTGGAAGCAAAAGGAAGGCTGAAACAGCCCACACCTAAGTAAGAAAGAAACTCTCTGTTTATACACACAATGTGTTTAAATGTTGTTTATTTTATCTTGGATAAATGAACTCACTGTTTCTGTGCTACAGGCTGTATGTTCGTGAGGAATGTAAAGTTAAGGTGCCTGTGACCTCTACACTAAAGGTGCGCATAGGAAAGAGAGTAAAACAAAACTCTAAATATTATAAATTACAACACTGTTGAATGATGCCATGTTTCTAGTACTTACGTGATCTAATTTTGCTTGAAGTGGTCATATTTAATTATCAAGCAAAGCTAACACATACTGTCTTCACAGGTTCTGACAGAAAAAGAGAACAAGGCACCAGCTGACAGACTCAGATGTAACCACTCTAAGATTCTGATTCAGGCTGCTCAACCCACAATGCACCGAGCTAGAACAGCACTTAGTGTCAGTAACAAAGTGAATGTTAAAAGCAACATCCAAACTGGACGGCAGAAAAATAATAATCAGTCTGAAACAACTGTGGGAGCACAGCCAGGACATAATGAAAATTTTGCCCTCATAAAAAGGTGTATCACTGTGTCCTCCAAACCCAACATGAACACAATCAGCCATTTCAAAAAGCAGTCAAAACCAGGAATAAAAGCTTCAGGCAGACCATCTTCAAATACAGCAATGACAACATCAACTATCAGATTCAGCAGCAGCTCAAATGCAGTTAGTGACAGGATAAGTCTTGGCCCTCTCATCAAAACAAAAACAGGACTCATTCCTGCAGTCATCCAGCCAAGAAGAATTCAAAGCAAAACACAAACAAACATGTCTACCACAACAGTTGATGTCACCACCGTTGCCACTAGTTCTGTTGCCAACAAGGTGCAACCCACCTCATCAACAATCTCTCTCTCCAAGGGGTTTGCGATGGCTGAGAGGAAAACGTTACATATCACCGCTCCAAATAACCATGTCAAAAAAGGTTCAATTGGTCATTTGACTACAACAGCTGGACTTAAAGTTGAGGCCAAGTCTAATTCTAAACCCCTTCTGGGTAAAGTTTCTCAGGTATCTTGTAAGAGGCAACTATCAAGTGGAGTGAGGACAACTTCCAAATCCAATTGCACAGCATCATCTAGTAAACCAGAGGGGAGAGTAGGGATGTCAAAAACTAATAAATCAATTGGACTCAACAAAGATAAGTGTACAACGCAGAAATCTGAGCGTGAAGGGGAGAAAAATGCCCAACAGTGCAGGTTTACCCTAAGACCTTCATCTGGCCCTGTCAGTCGGTGTCGTTCTAGAGCAGCCAGTGGTGCAACACGAGCAGGTGTGGTTGAATCGGGAAGGCAAATCAGAAACTGTACAGAGACATACAGTGGGAGAGTACACCGCTCAGCTAATGCCCCATCGCACCCGAGTGCTCCAGTGTTGTCACAGACAGCACCACAACCTTCAAGGACCATCAGCTGTACAGACTTGAAGACAATAAAGATCCCCATCAGGATTGTCCCGCAGACTGAAGGAAAGAAACTGACTGCTGCCCAGGAAGAAAGAATGTAAGTAAACTTGTGCAATTACCAGTAAATGAGTATCATCATATGACAACCATGACACAAAAAAAACAACTGTCCATGCATTAGAAGCTTTTCAACTTCCTTCAGACGATGAGCCACAATAACTCAGATTTTGACGTACGAGATGCCTCTCAAAGTCTTATATTAATGTACACTACGTTTGGACACACCTTGTCATTTAATAGTTTTCTTTATTACAATGACTATTTACCGTATTGGCCCGAATATAAGACGGTGTTTTTTGCATTGAAATACGACTGAAAAAGTGGGGTTCGTCTTACATTCGAGGTCTAGACTTTATACCCATTCACAACGTTAAATAACGCCAGATATCTTTAAAGCGAATGCTGAACTAACTCCCCAGGCTTTGGCCTGGGGAGTCACGAACAAGAAACCCCTGTCACGATGAAGAAAAATAAAAATAGCGGTAAGAAAGAAAAGAGAAGAAAATAAGAGAAGAGATAACAGAAAATGGAGAAACGTAGCGACAATCTGGAGAAAAGTGGGTCGAAGATCGGCCAGGTTAACCAGCAGGTGAGGAGAAGTTATGATGCAAACTTCAAGATGATGGTGATAAATGAGGCAGAGTCTTCAAACAATGGCAAAGCGGCTGTGAAATATGGTGTCACAGAGTGTAATGTACGGAGATGGAGAGCTCAAAAAAATCGCCTTAAACATGCTCAGAGTCAGAGAAAAGCTTTCCGTGGTCCTCAGAGCGGCTGCTTCCAAGAGCTCGAGATGTGATAGTTTTTTTCATGATTTGAATGAGGCAAAATAACATGCTTTTCCTCTCGAATATATTGTTATAATCATTTGTGTCAGATGTACTGTAATTATTTTATGTATAAAAATTAAATTTTGTGTTCAAAAAGTCTTTTTTTCAAACTTGAGTCTTGAAAAAGAGGGGGTCGTCTTATAATCAGGGCCGTCTTATATTCGGGCCAATACGGTACATTGTAATTTCTTACTGAAGGCATCAAAACTATGAATGAACACATGAATTTAAGTTGTAAACAGAAAAATGTGAAATACAGTGTGCCCATGTTCCTCGTGGTGACTGCGTTCCAGGAACCACACGTGAATAACAAATTCCTTGATATAGCAACAAACTATCTCATTATTTACGGTAATTTAAACATTTATGACCCTCCCCATACTGATATTAAACCACCTTCTATCTGTATTAACTTTTCCCACACTCTTATCAACTGTTTAAAGCACTTTTGTGTCTCACGGAAATGCGCTACGTTCCAAGACTCGCAGAACATAGCGCACCGTCGGCCAATAGAATGTGTGTACGGTATCGCGTGACTACCTACTAAAAATCTGCGATGAGGTGAAGTTGCACATGTTGATGCGTGGATGCCCGAGGGATTACTGTATGTCAAAACACGTTTTATATTCTAGACCAGTGGTTCTTAACCTTGTTGGAGGTACCGAACCCTGCCGGTTTCATATGCTCACTCACCAAACCCTTCTTTAGTAAAAAAAATATATAATTTTTTCAAATTTAAGACATAAATACCTGTACACTATTTTCTGCACTATAAGGCACACTGGATTATAAGGCGCACCCTCAATGAATGGCCTTTTTTAAATTTTTTTTAAATTTCATACATAAAGCGCACTGGATAATAAAACACATCTGACAACTCATCTTCAATGAATGGTCCTATTTTAAAACTTTTTTCATTTATAAGGCACATTGGATTATAAGAAATTGAGAAAATTAAAGGCTTTTAGGTGCGGAAAATACTGTATGTGTTTTACTGGTGTATTAAATGAATAGTGCATTAATGTCACCTTTTTCAAACTGATCTGATGTTTACACTGCTGAGGATATTAATACTGCATATGACTATCTCACTGATAAAATAGAAGAATTGTACAATTTGCATTGTCCAGTGAAGAAAATTTATCTAAAAAAAAAGGTGTTAAGAAACCATGGATGATGTCGTCATTGATCAATGCCTGTCGGAAAAAGAATACATTATATAAAAAGTTTGTTAAGCAAAGAACAGAACAAGCAGAAGCTACAGTAAATACAAAAAATATAGAAATAAATTAAATGTTATAATACGAACGTGTAAGAAAGAATATTATAGTAATCTGCTTGCAGAAAATAAAAATTACACCAGAAAATTATGGGATATAATCAATAATGTTATAAAACAAAGTAAGGCCAAATCATCCTATCCAGAATACTTTAATGTTAAAAATAAAAAATAGAGGACATGGATGAAGTGGCTAATGAATTTAATGAATTTTTTTGTGGGTGTCGGGCCTGAGCTGGCAGAAAACATTCCTGTCTCACACTTGCACTGGGATTATTTTGACGACACTGGAGGAAGGAACCCAAAGTCAATGTTTCTGGCGCCAGTGAAGGACACAGAAATAAGACACCTGGTCAGCCAATGCATAGCAAAAACTTCTACTGATGTGAATGGATTTGATATGAAGCTAATTAAGGACATACTGGATGGAATTCTGCAACCATTTACACACATATGTAATTTGTCATTTCAAACTGGGGTGTTTCCTGACAAAATGAAAATTGCAAAAGTGGTTCCGATATATAAAAATGGGGATGCTTGTGAATTTACAAATTACAGACCGGTTTCAATACTACCACAGCTGTCAAAAATCCTAGAGAAGCTGTTAAATAATAGACTGAATAAATTCATAAAAAAGCACAATCTCCTTGACTTTAGTCAGTACGGCTTCAGGAAGGAACATTCGACTGCGTTAGCGCTAACAGAAACAATAGAACTCGTTACTGATGCCATGGATCAAAAGATGTACTCCATAGGAATCTTTATTGACCTTAAAAAAGCTTTTGACACAATTGATCATAAAATTCTAACTGAGAAACTAGAACGATTTGGCTTTAGGGGTACAGTACTAAATTGAATAAAGAGTTATTTACATGAGATCACAATATGTCACTCTGGGCGGGAGGACATCAAAAACATTAGACATTGTGTGTGGGGTGCCACAGGGGTCAGTGTTGGGTCCAAAATTATTTATACTTTACATTAATGATTTATGTAAGGTTTCAAAGGTACTTAGAATGATACTTTTTGCGGATGATACAACCATCCTTTGCAAAGGAAATTATATAAACAAACTAACTCAAACAGTAAATGAGGAATTAGCCAAGATGCAATTATGGTTTGATATGAACAAATTATCTTTGAACCTAGCAAAAACTAAGTATATGTTATTTGGGAAGAAAAGCTGCAAACACAAAATTAATATTAAGGTGAATGAAGTAAATATTGAACGGGTTAATGAATTTAAAATGCTAGGAGTGACTATTGTTGAGATGCTAAATTGGAAACCTTATTTAAGACAACTGCAAATAAATTTAGCCAGAAGTGTATCCATACTCTGGAAAACTCAAAAATTATTAAGTCAGAAGGCACTCCATATAATATATTGTGCACTAATCTTGCCCTATCTGAACTACTGTGCTGAAGTATGGGGAAACACATATAAAAGTGGCTTGCAATCTTTATTTCTGACCCAGAAAAGAGCCTTGAGAATTATTCACAATGAAAATTATAGAGCTCGCACAAACTACTTATTTATTAAATCTAAACTACTGAAAATACATGACATCATAAGCTATAAAACTGCACAACTGATGTATAAAGCAGCCAATAACTATTTACCTCAAAATATACAATCACAAATACAGATTAATGAATCCAGTTACCAACTAAGAGAAAACACAGCATTTGTACAGAAGAAAGCAAGAACAACATTAAAAACATTTTCATTATAGTTCACTGGCGTAAAACATTGGAATAAACTGGATAATGAAATTAGGAGTGTGGGAACTCTAACTGCCTTTAAAAAAGCATTTAAAAACATGATTTTGCAAGGTTATATTTCTGACGTGAATCATGGTTAAAGGACTGCACTGTTATGTCGAATTAAACTTCATGTTGTCAATCCTGTGAAACAAATGTCACTGTAACCTTTGTGCAGTAACTGAGCACATGCAAGATGTTATGACTGAACAAAATGAACATTAACAAAATTTGGATTCTTATCAAGATCTGACAAAGACGTGTGCAAAAATGCACGCCTATTGGACTGAATGTACGGATTAAAAACAACAAAGTACCAGAATTTTTTTTTTAAAAATTGAAATTGATTTGTGTCATGTAATGTATGAATCGGTTGACAATGTGCTGCAATGAGAGAGATGTTGTTGATCTAGGGGCCGGGAACCTTACAAGCCACTGGCTTCTACCCGTCAACCCTTTTTTTTCTTTTTGGATGTTGTTGTTGATGTTCCAACACTGATGAAAGTGAAGTCTGTTGTAATAACATGCCTGGAAAGAAGAAATGAACTGAATAAATAAATAAACAAAACCAAGACAGTGCGTGAACTCACATAAAATGACCTACGTGCAAATCAGTGTGACTTCTGCTGTTGTTATTGAGAGATGAGTTCAGATATGCGTGGCTTCACCTTGACAAGTGCTACTCGTATGTCATCTTCACAGCAAAGTCTGTTTCTTTTGTTTTCCATGCAGCTTAAGGAAGTGTTCCTTTATTTTTGCCAGTGTGAGACTAGAGTTGCTCAACTTGACATTGCAAATCATGCAGAATGCTGACTCCCATCACGTTCCGTTATACAATACTGTACATGTAAATTCACGTGGCACATATTCGTCCGACCACTTTCTTTTTTTGCTCAACATAGTTACTATGAATTAAAATATTAAGAAAGCAATCAGATGACGTACCATCATGACAGGCATAAATCGACTACTGATTGGCCTACCTGTGCTACAGGGGATTTTGCACAATCGATGTAGCGTGATCACCTGCAGCCAGTGATGGCTAAGGGGGGTGTGTCACCACGAATTGACACGATGTGTCAAATGTACACAGTGATTAGTGTGTGTTCGGCAAAAACACCCGACACAATGTGTTGGGTGTTCTGACACATCGTGTCAAGACAAAACATCATGTCGGGTGTTTTGTCTTGACCTCCGTCTCCGCCGAACCCCGGAGACTGACTCACCGAACCCCTAGAGTTTGACCAAACCCAGGTTAAGAACCACTGATCTAGACTCTTCAAAATTGTCCCTGTTTGTTTTGATTACTACTTTTCACACTCTTGACATTCTCAATAGTCTTCATGAGGTAGTCTTCATGACCGCCCTCCAGAGTCTGGGTTCTGTCCGGAGTTTCTTCCTCAATGAGGGAGTTTTTCCCCACCGCTGTCGCTTATACTTGCTCTGGAGGGTTCTGTTGGGTTTCCCTGTCTGTCAAAGCGCTTCGAAATATCTGCTGATGTGATTAAGAGCTATACGAATAAACGTTGATTGATTGATATTTTTTTTATTTTGTATGCTAGTCTAATCTCCAAAGGGAAATTAGGAGAGCACACTCTAGTTAGTAATTCTTCAATCAAACTCATGCATACATATTAGCGTATACAGGCCCCTGTAGCACACACATGCACACACAAAGGGGCCTATAGGCATGCAATGGGAGGTAGAGTGGCGGGCAGCTCCTTCCTAGTGCGCCCCAAATGATAATCACCTGAAATGGATTTCCCTTGGTCTTGAACGAGTTCCCAGAGCCCTTGTCGACCCTTTTACCTACACTTTGAGGCCTACCTCATCCCAAACCGTCTCCACTGGGTTTAGGTCAGGTAACTTTGGAGGCCAGGTCCTCTGACACAGCACTCCTTTACTGTCCTTCTTGAGATCAAATAGCCCTCAGGCAGCCTTGAGGTGTGTTTTGGTTCAATGTTTTGTGAAACAATAAGTGATGGTCCAACTAAACTGAGACCGAACTGAATGGCGTGTCACTGCAGAATGTTGTGGTACCCATGCTGGTTCAGTGTGCCTTCAATTTTGAATAAATTCTCCAACAGTGTCAGCTGCAAAGCCCCCCCCACACCATTGCAAAAATTCTTGGCACACAGTATAAGTATAAATAAACATGTCTAAACATATGACTTTATTGACATGGTATTTGGTAATGCAATGGTTCAGTTCCAAACCACAAACATGGAATACAGGTCAACAGTTGGTCTAAGTTTTTTGCTTGTGTTGGACCTGTGACTAATGTGAGCCAAATTAAGGTCAATGATAAAATCTGTGTGAGTCAGCACAGAGATCGGTTCTACTGACAATGACACATAAAGGTACGTCCTTTATAGACTGTAAAACAGGAAATTCCTATCCATGGGTTTCTATACCCTACATACAGAAAATATCCTCTTCTACTATGCACAATCTTCTTCTTTTCCTTTCGGCTTTTCCCTTCAGGGGTCGCCACAGCGAATCAATTGCCTCCATCTAACCCTGTCCTTTGCATCCTCTTCTCTCACACCAACTACCTTCATGTCCTCTTTCACTACATCCATAAACCTCCTCTTTGGTCTTCCTCTAGGCCTCCTACCTGGCAGTTCAAAACTCAGCATCCTTCTACCAATATATTCATTATCTCTCCTCTCAACATGTCCAAACCATCTCAGTCTGGCCTCTCTGACTTTATCTCCAAAACCTCTAACATGTGCTGTCCCTCTGATGTACTCATTCCTGATCCTATCCTTCCTGGTCACTCCCAGAGAGAACCTCAGCATCTTCATCTCTGCTACCTCCAGGTCTGCCTCCTGTCTTTTCCTCAGTGACACTGTCTCTAGACCAAACAACATCGCTGGTCTCACCACAGTTTTGTACACCTTTCCTTTCATTTTAGCTGAAACTCTTCTATCACACATCACACCTGACACTTTTCTCCACCCATTCCATCCTGCCTGCACACGTTTCTTCACCTCTTTTCCACACTCTCCATTGCTCTGGACTGTTGACCCTAAGTACTTCAAATCCTCCACCTTCTTGATCTCTTCTCCCTGTAACCTCACTCTTCCACTTGGGTCCCTCTCATTCACACACATGTACTCTGTCTTACTGCGGGTAACCTTCATCCCTCTCCTTTCCAGGACAAACATCCACCTCTCTAGCTTCTCCTCCACCTCTTCCCTACTCTCACTGCAGATCACAATGTCATCTGCAAACATCATAGTCCATGGAGATTCCTGTCTAACCTCGTCTGTCAGCCTGTCCATCACCATAGCGAACAAGAAGGGGCTCAGAGCTGATCCCTGATGCAGTCCCACCTCCACCTTGAACTCCTCTGTCACACCTACGGCACACCTCACCACTGTCTTACAGTCCTCATACATGTCCTGCACCGCTCTAACATACTTCTCTGCCACTCCAGACTTCCTCATACAATACCACAGTTCCTCTCTGGGCACCCTGTCATAAGCTTTCTCCAGATCTACAAAAACACAATGCAGCTCCCTCTGGCCTTCTCTGTACTTCTCTATCAACATCCTCAAAGCAAATACTGCATCTGTAGTACTCTTTTTTGGCATGAAACCATACTGCTGCTCACAAATGCTCACTTCTGCCCTTAGTCTAGCTTCCACTACTCTTTCCCATAACTTCATTGTATGGCTCATCAGCTTTATTCCTCTGTAATTGCCACAACTCTGCACATCTCCCTTGTTTTTAAAAATGGGCACCAGCACACTTCTCCACTCCTCAGGCATCTTCTCACTATCTAAGATCCTTTTGAACAACCCAGTCAGAAACTCTACTGCCACCTCTCCTAGACACTTCCAAACCTCTACAGGTATATCATCAGGACCTAGTGCCTTTCCACTCTTCATCCTCTTCAGTGCTCTCCTCCCTTCATCCCGACTAATCTTTGCTACATCCTGGTCCACAACAGTCACCTCTTCTAGTCTTTGTTCTCTCTCATTTTCCACGTTCATCAACTCTTCAAAGTACTCTTTCCATCTTCCCATCACACTGCTGGCACCTGTCAATAGACTTCCATCCCTATCCTTAATCACCCTAACCTGCTGCACGTCCTTCCCATCTCTATCTCTCTGTCTTGCCAACCGGTATAGATCAGTCTCTCCCTCCTTACTGTCCAACCGAGCATACAAGTCATCATAAGCTTCCTGTTTGGCCTTTGCTACCTCTACCTTCACATTACGCTGTATCTCCCTGTACTCCTGTCTACTCTCCTCGGTCCTCTCAGTGTCCCACTTCTTCTTAGCTAACCTCTTTCTTTGTATACACTCCTGTACCTCCTCATTCCACCACCAAGTCTCCTTATCTACTTTCCTTCCAGATGACACACCAAATACTCTCCTACCTGTCTCCCTGATCACATTAGCTGTAGTTGTCCAGTCATCTGGAAGCACCTCCTGACCACCCAGAGCCTGTCTTAACACCTTCCTAAAGGTCATGCAATACCCGTCCTTTTTTAGCTTCCACCATTTCGTCCTCTGCTCTGCCTTTGCCCTCTTCATCTTCCTCACCACCAGTCATCCTACACACCACCATCCTATGCTGTTTGGCTACACTCTCGCCTACCACTACTTTGCAGTCACTGATCTCCTTCAGGTTACATCGTTTACACAAGATGTAGTCTACCTGTGTGCTCCTACCACCACTCTTATAGGTCACCCTATGTTCCTGCCTCTTCTGGAAGAAAGTATTCACTACAGCCATTTCCATCCTTTTTGCAAAGTCAACTACCATCTGTCCTTCTGCGTTCCTCTCCTGGATACCAAACCTGCCCATCACTTCCTCATCACCTCTGTTACCTGCACCAACATGTCCATTGAAGTCTGCACCAATGACAACCCTCTCACTTCTAGGTATGCTCTGCATCACGTCATCAAAGTCCAACCAGAATTTCTCCTTCTCCTCCAGCTCACATCCTACCTGTGGAGCATACCCACTAACAACATTGACCATCACACCTTCTATTTCTAGCTTCAGACTCATCACTCTATCCGACACTCTTTTTACCTCCAGGACATTCCTAACAAACTCCTCCTTCAAGATAACTCCTACTCCATTTCTCTTCCCATCTACACCATGATAGAACAACTTGAACCCTGCTCCTAAACTTCTAGCCTTGCTACCTTTCCACCTGGTCTCCTGGACACACAGTATGTCTACCTTCCTCCTCTGCATCATGTCGCCCAACTCTCTACCTTTTCCTGTCATAGTTCCAACATTCAACGTCCCTACTCTTAGTCCTATACTCTTGGCGCTCCTCTTCTCTTTCTCCATGCGAACGCACTTTCCTCCTCTCCTTCTTCGACCAACAGTAATCCAATTTCCACCGGCGCCCTGTAGGTCAACAGCGCCGATGGCGGTCGTTGTTAACCCGGGCCTCGACCGATCCGGTATGGAAGTCATAGGTTTGATTCACATGTTTGATTTGGCAAAAGTTTTACGCCGGATGCCCTTCCTGACGCAACCCTCTGTATTTATCCGGGCTTGGGACCGGCACAGTAAGACACTGGCTTGTGCCCTCTTGCGGCTACATTCTTCTACTATGCACAATATGATGTAAAATTAAAAAAAATCAAAGAAGGAAACTATTTTTTTTGTTCATTATGTATTCTATAATTGCTCATTGACTCAATAAAATTACCTTTAATATGATTAGTCCTTGGAATATTTGATCAAATTCCTCATTTATTTATCTAATGAGGTCAGACTGGATGTCAGTCAAACACCTGTTGGATACCTTTACACATTTTATGTGACAACCATTTTTGTTCAGTCTCCCTGTACACTGTTGGATGTCATGGAACTGTGTAGAATTCTGTTCATTGTGCCCGTCACTTTGCTTATACCCCAACATAATGTTAATTTGTGATAATTCACATTTACAGATGATCACACATAAGCCTGGCTGTATATCCTGTGGCCACACATACACCTGCAATACAAAAGATTGTAAGACAATAATTTATTTTATTTTATGTACTGATTATAATCCCCGAAGGGAAATTAGTGGCATTCTCTAGTAATCAATCACATGCATATATATTAGTGTGCACAGGCCCTGAACACACACACTCAAGGGGCATGTAGGCATGCAGTGGGAGGTAGCGTGGCGGGCAGCTCCTATCATGGTGCGCCCCAATTTAACAGCATTATTCCAATCAGTGAGTCGAAGAGACTCCAACCCCTACCTCTGTTTCTGATGATTCCTCTCCCTCTTACATGTCCTGGATATTTGATACTCAGGAAATTACTACACCTTCAGTGATTATTGACTCACATTATTGACTTAAGTGAACTTTCCAAAAGAATCACACATTTTCTGTGGCAATCGATAAGAACCCTAGGCATCAGACATTTCACCATATTTCTGGCGTTATTATGCAACAAATTGGTTGCCTTGGCAATAAGGACCCTTGCTTTCCACTTTCTCTTCTCTTGTTTCTATTATGTGTGTCTTGTCCAATAAAATACAAGATACGTCCAAATATGTTAATTCATTATCATACCTTCTGTTTTTTGATTTGGCATCAAGGAGAAAACTGAAGGAATGGCGGGAAGCCAAGGGCATTTCCTACAAGCGTCCTCCAATGCCGGTCAAGCCTCTGGTCAGGCGCACTGTGGCCACATGCCCGCCTTTCTGGGCCACCATGAAGGAGGAGGACGAAGCCAATTCCCTCATTTGTGCAGTCGACAGGTCCCTGGCTGATTGTATCAAGCTGCTTGGAGAGGTGCCTCACTGAGTGCTGTTTCTTCCTTTGTTCTTTGCCTATGTGGTGGTCGTAGTTCCCATGGCATGGAATTTATTTAATGGGATCTATACTAGAGAGTGAATGTCTAGTACAGGGCTAGAGCCCTGGAGGACTATTTGTCTTTCATAGTATTTACACCTGGGTATACACAAAAAGTCATGCAAATCAAGTCAGATTTGGAAAGATAATGACGTAAATGGGTCAAGAGGGATGGAGATTTAAAATGTAATTTTCTAGATCATAGGCACTTTCATTGAGTCATACTAATGTAATGTGTTTGTATATCTCACATCCACAGGGTTGTGATCTAGAACAAGTGAAGGCAATTCTGTCACGGCTGCCAGTGGTGTCTCAAAAGTTTGTCAAATACTGGATCTGCTGTGCTCGTCTGATGGAGCAGGAGGGGAACCTGGATGTTCTGCCCTTGTTTGAAGAGGCTGTAAGCATTGTGTTGGAGGTAAGACACCCATGATTGATTTTATGCATGTTTTCTAACTGAGCTTTGTGCAAGTGAAAATTAACTCATTTGTTACATCCTGCAAAGTGGTGATGTACTTTAACTGTCAGTGTTTGTGTGTTGGTCCATCCATCCACTAAATATCTTCACAACCGTTGCAGATAGAAAGATGAAACAAAAAGCACATTACTCTGGCGGCAAAGGGGATGGAAATGAGATGATTACCTTGACCTTGAGAAAACTAGGTCAAGGCTAAATTTCAACTTTTGTACACTCAGGAACCGGATAAGATAGAAAGACGAAACAAAAGGTGTTCACATGTTCACTTTTATATCTTTTTAGGATCACATCTCTGAAACCTCAAGACAAATAGAATGCACCAGTTTGGATCATGGGTCTTTTATTAAATGACCCAGACTTTTGAAAGTAGGTCAGGGTAAAATTTTGAATTCAGGGGTGTTGCGGGATGTTGCAGTCTCTGATTGCTTTGTTGTTACTGCAAATGTGTATTTCTACCTCTATAAAACAAGAAAAGTAAAAAGGTTTTAAATCCAGCATCATTTCCATTCATATGTATTTGCCAGCAATCTTCTCTATATTCGCTGCCGCCTTATTACTCCACCTGATAGTCACGTGTCACTTGAAGTAAAAGAAAGACATTGAAAAACAGCGACACCGGCACCAGCTTTTGAAATCTGCGTTATCTGTCAGCCTCTTTTACCTGGAATCCAAAAGTATAAAACCTTTGGCCTTCCTATCTTGTCACTATTTTGTCATGATTGTATAAAACTTCTTTATATAATCCTTGTCCATCGGAAAAATCTTGTTCAGTTGATAGTCGTGATTTTGACACCATCACTTGTTTTATGAGCATTTGAATGATTGTTTGACATGATAATATCTCTGGTTTCAAAGTTATTGCTCAAGGAGAAATCTGTTATTTCTAAACATGAATCAGTTTCCTTTGACTCACTGTAATTCATGTTGACGTGTGTGCGTTTCAGTTGTAAGTGATGAAATGAACATTCCTTGCCATTTCTTTGTTTTAACATGTCACAGTTTGCCTTTCATGAAGTCAGATTTTTTTTGCCATTTCTTCAGAAGCTGAAAAAGGACAAATTATTGCTCTAAGAGGGTCCTTCACATTTTTATTACTCACCTAGAAAACAGTGATTGGTGTTCAGCTGGATGTAATTTACAATCTAACCATTTCATATAACAAAATCCTGCAATAGAGCTTTGAGTTTGTTTGAAAATTAAAATCTTTTGCGTCACCTTTGCTTCTGCCTTTCTGTTTTATTAAGCCGGTGGACGAGTTGCGGACAGTGGTGTTTGAGATTCTTAAGAAAAAGGACGAAATCCAAGGTAGTTGATTTGTCTTTGTCTGGTTGATTTTATTCTTTAAGATGTTATGAAGTATTACAGTGCTTGTAATGAAGACACAATGTTTTATACCACATAACATTCTTTTTGCCTCATACTGCATGTGGCTGATTATCATGGTCCTGTAAATAGTAAAAACTGTGCTACATTTGAATAAATGTTGGGTTTACATTTACCCAGTGAAGTCAAATATGACTCCAAAGGAGTGCTAGTGGTGATCTGTATCAGCCAGGTGTGTAGATAAGCCACTTTATGCAACGGTGACATCTAAATTAATAGCTAATTGTTAAAATAATAAAGTTTTTAGATTTAATGTATTGATTTATTTTATGTTTTTTAGAATTTGAAAAAAAGGAGGCAGAGGAGGAGGAGGGCCAGATTTCCGCAGCTGAAAGTACCCCTGATAGTATGAACAACTCAATGAGGACTCATGAACCTGTCAGAGCCCTCCTTTGTGGGGAGAAGGGAGTCTCATCTGTGATCAAGTACAAGATCACAGCAACACCTGGGTATGTTTGCCTTCCTATTGCAAGTTGCATCGACTATGTCTTTAAATTTTTCATTTCCCGATGATGGTGCATTCAATTCAAACAATAGTCTCTGATCTATTGATGAGCTCTCAATTCATGCATTACACCTTTGCGTACAGTCATGTGAAAAAATTGGGTTACACCATGAAAGCCTGTATTTTTTAAACATATTTGAACATGTGGATAGTTAAAACCAATTTTAACAATACCGAGTTATCCAAGTAATGTGTCTAAACAATTAAAAATGACAAAAAGCCTTTTTTAAAACTGTATGTAATACAATCAAAGCCTAGATCTTAGTTCCATTGAGAGGCTGTGGGGTGACTTGAAACAGGCAGGAAACCCCTGAAACATCTCACGGCTGGAGGAAATCTGCATCGAGGGTTGGGGCAAACTTTCTTCAGATCGATGCCAGAGACTGGTCGATGGCTACATTTGTTTGTATGTTTTGTTTGATGAGTAAAACAAAGTTATTTTTTAGTTTTAAATTGCAGTCAAATCCCTTTCTTTTCCAGAGATAAATAAAAACAGAATTTGACATTTATATGCAAACATGTCTTAATTAAGAGCTGGTTATTATGTGGAGTGTCACATGACTATGTTTCATGATAAGTCTCACGATGTGTCATGGTAGTTTATGGTAACTATTAGCTCACATTGACACTTAAGACCCAATCTCAAATCTCCTATTAACCCCAACCCTTTGTTTCTCGAGTGGCCTACACTTTCAATCTGCCCCTCAAAACAGAATAAGACGTAGAAATTGAAATTGTTTTTCTAGGAAATGGATCATCAGTAGATATGATTATTAAGATTATCATACATTGGGAAATGAATATAAAATTGAGGTTACCCCCTCCCACAGCAGTTTGGCAGCAGATTTTTATAAAGGTTTTCTGGCACCATATAAGCTAGTGACAAAACAGACCCAATTTGCTGGACAGAGGTAACTGCAAAAGTAACTACTGTACATGCAAATAACTATGTTTATTGTCCAGACATGAGAACAGTGTGAGTAAATGAAGAGTGATCTTTCTAAGGTGCACATTACAACAATCAAATTACACATTCTTTTACATCTCCTTCATACAGACATTCCTATGAAATTTTCATGTCTTTATTTTCATAATTTTCCATCAGTGGCCCTCCAAGTCAGCAGAGTGAACCGGCTCGGGTCTATGGCCAGGAGGTTCGCTTCTTCACTCCAGTGAGACGTTCAGTACGAATTGAGAGAGCATCACTTCGATACCCAATGTCTCTCCAAGACCATGATGTCTGTGTGTCCTCTTACAATGACCTGATGTCCATGGAGGATGAAGAGAGAAGGGAAGAACAGGAGAATGGGGAAAGCGGCTCAGAGGTGGACGGCTCGCCCTCATACCTGTATGTCTACCGTCAGAACGAAGCGCTGAAAGACAAGGTGCACATGCAGCTCATCAGCAATGAAGCCCTTTAGCTTTTAGTGTTTTTTTTTAATCCCCTGCAATTTGTGGCTGAGAAAAAATTCAGATGTGCAGCATCTGAATGTATGTTTATACTTGGTATTGTCAAACTGTATTTCACCCATTCCCTTAAACAGGGGTGTTTTGTTCTTGCATTGATAGGACAGTTTATTAAGTTGATTGTGTCCCCAGTTGCCTTTTTATTACATATTTAATACATCCCATTGGTTTAATATTGGGTATTTTTGAAAATGTACTGTACATAATGTAAAATAAATGACCGCTTGTAACCTCCAATGCTTGTGCTTGTGGAATGTGAGCATTTTTTCCAGATGACAATGTACTGCGGAGTAATTGGTAATATGTTAGTTGTGCAATGTGCCTCGAAGTATGACAAAGTTTCTTGTTCTGACAAAACTTGTTTGAATGACATAATTTTTTAGTTTTTCTTTTTTTTGGCACACCTGCAATTAACACAGGGAAATGATCCTAAAGAAACAAAAACTACAGATAGCAAAAAACAAGAGTCAAGCATAGCAATTGCACAATCTTCTTGAATACGGTCTTGTTTTACTTCAGATATTTCGATAAAGTTATGGAATTTTATGTCTCACTAACAAAACACTTGATCACTTTTATTTTCAAGATCATCTATAGACTAGAGATTGCTACGTAACGATTCTGTTAGAGTAGGACAATTTACGTTAAGTGTGCAGTAAGAAGAATCTAGAATGCAAGCAGGTGAGTCTGATAACCAATGGACAGATTATTTTATTATTATTAATTGTTACTTGTTTGGTTGCTGTTTGTTTTTGCTTTTTTTGCCAGCATACTGTAACACTGGAGTAAACACAAGAGTGAGCAAGAGACTTGCTATCATCTTCAGCCACTTTTCTGAACTTTGGGTAGCAGTTGTTACTGGATCCTCTCGCAGGTTGCATGCGACAGGTAGGCCACAGCCTGGATGAGACACCAACTCATTGCTGGGCCACATGGTAGACGAGACGACTCACATACACACTCATACCTATGGCTAGTTTATTAGCGACAATGTTTTTTTTTAGTGCAACAACATTGCATCCACCTAAATTGCATTTTTTTGGGTGGTGGGAGGCAGCTGGAGAGGCCAAAAAGAAAAGCCCCAGGTGGAATTAAAACCAAGGACCATCTTGCTGTGAGGCAATAGTTCTACGTAGTGTTCTACATTCTGTAATAATTGGACTAGACAACTTGAAATTTAAAATGATCTCTCCTCACAATAATTATTGACACCCTGTATTATACAAATAAGAAACAAAGCAAAACGGATGCCTTAAAGCATCCTACAGATGTCAACTTCAGAACTAACGTGGAGTATTTAGCGGGAGAGGGTTAAAAGTGTCTGCCGGTGAGACTAGCTGCAGACCCAATTCAAAGCCATTTTACAGTTCTGATATTTCCATCCCATTGTTCCTGTGAACTGAATCCTGATGGGTCACAGTCCTGCTGTCACAGACTACTTGGACCGCCTTCCTCTGCTGACTCAACAGATCTGTCATTTATATGTTTCACTTCGCTGTGGTCCAACAAGTTTGCCTCTGCAGCCAGAGACACAGACACACAGGTGTCAACTTGACAGCTTCTGAAGAAGTCATGACAGAGGGTAAGGGGATAAGAACTTAAGTCATTGACTATTTCACTGCAGTGCTTTTACTCATTTACTTTTAGTGTGACAATATTACTCTTGAGTTAAAGATATGCATGTTTTTCCCACCTCTGTGTCATGGTTCTATGACATTGATGGTGTGCAGCATTTTATTGTAGAGTGAGGCTATAAAATGCTGTTTAGTAATTGATTAACATTAATTAGTCATATTTTATAAACTAATCTGCCTTTTTTGACACTTTCACCTCTTTAATTCTTTTTTAAATGGTATTATATAAACAATAAGTTTCACTAATTACTGATAAAGTGATTGTCAATAATGATTTAAAACATGTATGGCTACATTTGAATCGACGATGACATTCTTCTTTTTAAGAATGTTAGATCTGAAGTCTTTAAATTTAAGATTTCAAATCTGTAGTCTGCAGCATTATATATATATATATATATATATATATATATATATATATATATATATATATATATATAAAATTTGTTTATTTATTTATTTTTCTTACTTATCTAATTGTTTTCTCTTGGTACATAGGAGTGTACAAATGTGCTCTGAAGGACAAAGATGGGAATTTTGTGGAAATCCAGGATGTCTGTGGTGAACTGAAGTTGTGTAGTGTTGCACGTCAAGATGAAAACAACATCAGTAAATTGCACTTCCTAAAGTTTAAAAATATTTTCAAAATAATAGATCAGTCATTTTTTACGGCAGCGTAGAGCTGTCAGACCAAGAAAATAAAAACCGGGACGTATAACGAAATTTCGTGATAGTATCACGTTATTTCGTGATAAGACGAGAACGTGAAAAGAAAAGTGGTTTTATTTACTGTCTGCTGGCCATCTGTAAGTCATGGTTCCTTTACATGATGCCATTAAATTATATTTCATGCTTGGCTTGAGACATGGTGAGATTTTGCAATTACTGTGCTCCGCGGATGACATTTATATAAGTACGGCAGCGTAGAGCTGCCAGACCAAGAAAATAGAAACCGGTACGTATCACGTTATTTCAAGATATTGTGGCATCCTTAACATTTATTTAGTTAAAATTATGGTCAGAATTACTTTGTATTTCTTTATCCATTCAGTTTGGTTTCCACATCATTATTCTTAGCATCGTTTACAAGTTCATATTGTTCGTTTTGGGTCAATATCCATTTACGTCAGCAGGTGTCAGCACCAGCGGTGAGACGGACGGACGGTCGCTGACCTCCGGTGAGTCAGGAAGCAGAGAAGGAGCGCGCGGAGCGACAGCGGAGAGAGAAGGAGTTTTCTTATGTCGGACCTGGCGAGCGATGCGCACGAGCAGCTTGGTCACGAATAGAAAATACGGAGGAATAACTGTACACTGTGGATGTAAATAAAATCACTGGCACCTGCAATAACGTGGTCACCATTGGACGAGTGTAACAATATGAAATTGTCACGTTATAACATAACATCTTATCACGAAATAACGTGATACGTATCACGAAAAACGTGATATGACGTCCCGGTTTTGTTTTTTCTTGTTCTGGCAGCTCTACGCTTCCGTCATTTTTTGTGTGGATTTGGTTTTTGTAATTTTTTTTTTTTTTTTTTATGAGGACAATGTATATTAAGTAGGACAATGAATGATACATGTGATTTTTATCTGATGTTGAATGTTTGTAGATTTTGGATGCTGGATTTACTGACTCAAACAGTCAGAATTGATGTGTTGCTTCTGTCCTTAGCACCTTTGGTGGAAGTAACAACGCGTTCAAGAAACAGTGTCAAGCAGTTGGCTTTACAATTTAAGTATAAAACTTCCTCATATGCCTTAAAGGTGGATGGAGAAAGTCTTAAGGTACGTAGACATCTGAGTCACTCACTGTATTCTTGATTCCTATGCCCTAATTTTTACCTTCAACAGGGACTTTATGGTTTCATTGACTTGGATTGTTTGTGTGTGTGTGTGTGTGTGTGTGTGTGTGTGTGTGTGTGTGTGTGTGTGTGTGTGTGTGTGTGTGTGTGTGTGTGTGTGTGTGTGTGTGTGTGTGTGTGTGAGTGTGTGTATATATATATATTAGTGCTGTCAGGCGATTAAAAAAAATAATCTAAGTAATTACAGGATTTGTAATTAATTAATCTCCTTAATCACATTTTAATCTCATACCTGCTCAAGGCCCCCAAATAAAGAATTTGAACGAGTCGGACCACGAAATAACGTGATACTATCACGAAAAACGTGATACGACGTCCCGGTTTTTTTTTTCTTGGTCTGGCAGCTCTACGCTTCCGTAACAAATAATAATAATAACAATGATAATAATAATAACAACAATAATAATAATAATAATGATGGATTACATTCATATAGCGCTTTTCTGGACACTCAAAGACGCTTTACATCGGATCCATTATTCATTCACTCCTCATTCATACTTGGTGATGGTAACTACGTGTGTAGCCAAGCTGCCCTGGAACAGACTGACGGAGGGTCTGCAGCGCAGAATCACTGCGTCTTTGTTGATAGTCCCGTTTTTGTTCTTTTTAGAAATAAACTTTCCACCCAAAGGTCAGAGTGGGCTTGCCTCGCTCTCCTGTGTTGCGTCCATCTGTTGTCAGTCACCCTGCTTTTGACAAGTGGCGCAGGTACAAAGTGACGTGTCACTGCAGCCTACGGGTCCCTAAATGGGCCAAATTTAAAATGCTTGCGCATTGATTTGCCACTCACGATTAATTGCATTCATTTTTATAGCGCGTTAATTTGCAGTGTAATCAATCTAATTAACGCGTTAAAGTGACAGCCTAATTTTTATATATATAGTGAACTGTTAATAAATATTTTTTGTTTTTTTTAGCTGTAGTTTGTTGTCTCTTCACAGTTGGACATTGATGTTGACGGCAATACCTCAGGACATAAATCTGATTGCTACTGGTTTCAGAAGGAAAGCCACACTGAATATTATTGCCTGCGAGCTGTGATTAATCCTGATTATCAACTGTTTGTGATGGAGAAAGAAAGATTTAACGTTTTCTGCCTCAGTAAAGACACATCAGTCCAGGTGACAGAAGACCAGAAAGAGTAGAGGTGTGTCATCATTCTTATGTTAATTTGATTTTTGTTTTTAATAATGCAGCTACTTCAATGTTATTAAAATGTTATATTTAGTTTGCTTCAGTCTCTCCTCTCTCTTTCTGTCCCTCATTCTGTTCCATTCAAATCCATCCAGTCTTTGTCTAAACTCTTTCACCATGATGCCAGTATTTATTCAGAAATTTTATTTGTGTTGTTTGTTCCACAGACATCCATCACCTGCTCAGCTTCACCTTTTCCCATGTCACTCAAGCTTTCCTGTGTCCTTTGTCCTCCACCACAACCGATTCCAGCTCTGGACTTCTTTGGATCATTATCAATTCTGAGTGTCATTCATAGTGGCACAAGTGTGTATTAATTGTGGAACCATACTACCTATTTCTTAATCCTAAGAATGTTACTTTAATGGAACTTCTTATTCAGTAATTCAGCATGTAGATTCTTTGTTAAACCTGTTAAATTAAATTACAGCTGGAGCTCCAAACCTACTGAAACAAGCTGTTTGGGGTTCTTGTATTGGGTTCACTTTTTGTGAATAATTAATAAAGTAAATAAAAGAATTCAACACATAATGATATCTGGTAATTACTTTATCACAAAGTCTTAGATGCTTAATGAAGATTGTTAATCAAGGACATTTTTCCTTCGCCATGTGAAGTCAGGCCGATTACGGAATGAAATATTCAGATAGATGCGAGTAACTGAAGAGAGCAGTTTATATCTCAATTGATGAACCCAGACAATAACTGTAAGAAATTAAGGTTTGAATAGGTGCAGTGTGAATGCTAAAATTATATAGGATAAAATATGCTTTGTAATAAACAGTTGTACATGGAGGAATTGTGTCCCGTGAATGTGGAGCTGTGGTATAAGTGGTTAAATAGTAATGTTAGTCTAAAATATGACAATCTTTCACACTCCCTCCCAAGCACTGACATGTGTTGACACAGACATTTTCATAATGCAGAAAGTTTCAAACATATTTGTCAAAAGTATTTGAAGACATGCCTCAACAACTTTGCAGGTAAAACATTGCAGGTAAAATGAATGAAGATTTAGAGACTAATTTTAGATTTCTATTTTGTCCAGTTATTTTCATGGGCAACCACCATCCATGAGATTCAAGTGTCTGGATATAAGCCATTAAAAGTACAGTAAGTGCGATATTCAAAAGTATGAGAGAAATAACACAGAAAAAAATATGATGAGCTACACTTTCAGAATCAATCACATTTAGAATGCATGCTGGATGCTTGTCCTCCTGCATATTGTGAACACAAATGCTGTATCATTTAAAAAAAATACTGAAATTATATCAGGTCTGTGCAGTGTTATTTTTCTTCTAAATTAAAAGGCAAACCTCCAAAGTTAAGACTGATGTTACATTATTTATCCTCCAGAGAAGAGAATGTCTGACACCATTGTGTCTTAATTTTTATGATAGCATTTGTAATTCTGCTAGAAATGTGTTATCCAGTACACATTCATACCATAGAGCACTATGTATTATATATAATATGCATGGAATAAGGGTATACTATTGTTACTTTGATAAGTTTATGTAAACTAGTGTTTTTACTTTTTTATACTTAAAACTTTACTCCTGCATGGTGAAAGTTATGTAATTTATTCGATAAATATGTTGTGCAATGCCTCAGCACGTCTGTCCCTCATGCCCTCTTCTTTTGCAGTATGAGTGAAGAACAGGAAATTGAATGCATACTGGGAGAAAAGATAACATAGATGAGTTTTATTTTTTATTAGTCAATGAACTGAGGCCTACTTAAAGTCTTCTCATGCTACATAAATAAGTGTATAGAATATTTAAGTATCAACTGAGCAAATTCCAATTCCTGTCAGTGCTAGGTCCTCACATATGTCCGAAAAATATCGGAGTAGAAAGAAAAACCTCTTGCCAGTTAAATTTTATTTATTTACTGATTGAACATTTTTTGTATTTGACTAGATTCAAATCACTATATGTACAGTTATGTTTATAATAATAGAAGTGTATTTTAAAAGGTGAATAAACCTCAAAATTCTTCAAATAATTTTTATTTTAATGCACATAAATGCATTGGAGACACTGCATATTCTATATCAAAGCAAGAAAAGTGGAAAAAGTCATTGAATTTAATAATATTTTACAGAAAGAAATATAATGTTCAAAAAACAGCAGTGATGACATCTTTATTTACTTACTCGAAAATCTACTGCGTAAACTAAGAAATGCTTGAAGATTCAACTTTCCTGAGAATCATAAACTAACATCTATTTGAATAACCAGTTCCAGATAACTGCTTCTGGCAACAGAAGCAGGCATTCCAGCCCAGGACAATTGTACTACATTCCACAATTCCTCTGCATTCCTTGGTTTTGCCTCATGAATGACATTTTTTTATGTCAGCCTACAAGTTTTATATGTGATTCAGGTCCGTGGATTTGTTGGTCGCTCCATTTCTTGAATTTTGTTTGTCTTGAACCATAATTCTGCTCACTCACTGGTGTGTTTGGGGTTATCGTCTTGTTGAAACACATTTCAAGGGCATTTCCTCTGCAAGGTACAGTAACATGACTACTTCCAGTACAGTCTGTATTCTGACCTACTCAAAGTGATCCATGATTGCTGATATGCGATAAATAGGACCAACACTCCAGTATGAGAGACATCCCCATATCATGACGTGTACCACCATGTTTCACCATCTTCATTGTGTACTATGGCTTGAATTCAGTATTTGCAGGTCATTGGCAGACTGCCTGTGGCCTTTAGACCTCAAAAGAATGATCTGACCTTGATTAGTTCACAAAATATTACGCCATTTCTTTTCAGGCCAGTCAATGTGTTCTTTGGCAAATTATAACCGCTTCAGCACGAGTCGTTTTTTTAACAATGGGACTTTGCGGGGGTCTTCTTGCTGGTAGATTGTCGTCACATAGATGTCGTCTGATTGTTACAGTTCTGACAGACAACCTTAAATCTTCTTTGATCCTCCTGGATCTGATCATTGGCTGAGCCTTTGCGAGTTTTGTTATTCTTCAATCCATTCGAGAAGTCGTTTTTCTTTTTCTTTCTTGCCTTTCTGGATTTAGCTGTCATTTTAAAGCGTCTAATTTAATTTTACCTGAACACCTTATCATTTTCTGAACTTCTTTATATAGGTTTTCCTCTCTTTTATTAACTTCTTAATCAAAGAACGCTCTTGTTCTGAACAATGCCTTGAACAACCCAGTTTACTCTGTTTTTCAAGGACAAAACCACAGTCAGTATATACAGCATCAGTTGTGTTTATCCTTAAATAAGGACCACTTGTTTAATACCTATTTTTTTCCACAATGATCTCACTAATTGAACACACTATTATTTTGAACACACCCCTTTCGATTACTGACTCACAAAATCAGTAGCATGCTGGTCATTCCTGTTGGGCCTGTTGGATTTATATACCTTTACTAAACCTTCTAGAAGCTTACTTGCAGTGTAGAAGTTGAACTTGCAGTGTAGTAGCTTGCTAGTGATGAGGGACTGCCATTATTTTGAATACAACTGTACCTGAGATCCAAACTACGGGTGTTGCTGGCGCCTATCCCAGCGGACCTACGGGCGAGAGGTGGAGAACACTCCAGGCATGACGCCGGAGCACCGTGGAGCCACACAAAAGACAAATAATTACTCAAGCACACACTCACACCTAGTTTGGAAAGTTTGGAAAGATCAATTTGCCTGAGATGCATGTTTTTGGAGGTGGGAGATAAGCCGGAATTCTTGATTTGTTTCCATTTAATTGATTTCTAGATTCAGCATGCCTGGAATGGGTAGTGAAAATAAATTGAGCTTTCCAAACAACCTGTTTGACCACAAGTCATTTAAAGGGGTAAGTTTTTTTTTTCACATAGGGCCAGTCAGAATTAGGATTAGGGTGATTTAGTATTGAAATTTGATGATCTAATACATTCACCGGTATGTGTGGCATGTAAAAGAATAGGAAATAGGACAATTCATTTTTTCACAAAACTGTATTAGTAACAAAATAGGTCAACCACAGGTCACTGGTGGAGAGAACACAAACCACTGGAAACCCTCCTAAGATAACATTCCATGCTCATGAATGTGCTGCTTATTTATTTTCTCTTATCTTTCCTGTCGGCATTTCATATATCATTTTTTTTCACGTCGTCTTGTCAGTGAATGCAAGAAATGACACATCAGTAACACAAAACTGCTGAGATGAACAAATAAATATTCACCTAACTGACTGCACCTTAATTGATCATTTTGCAATTAAATAAGTTGCAAAATGATCAAACTTGAAGCCATAATTTTTATCTGCAGTTTGACAAAACGAACTCTACTTATAGTTTAGCCCTCAGTTACAACTCTTATACTGTCACCTGCTCTCATGCACAGCATGCAGCTCAGCTCAAACAAACAGTCTGAATTCTTAATGTTCTCACATCTAACTGTTCACCTGCCTGTGATGAGATGTTGGTTAGACAGAATTCAAAAACTCAATTAGGACATGGGGAAACAGGAAAAGCAGAATGTTGACTAACAGAATAGCACAAGAAACCAAAGTAACAAAAAAATCAACAACCCCCCCCCCCCAAAAAAAACAGAGCTCTGGCTGTGTTCTCTATGCATACCTTCACACTCTCATTACAATCACTCACCGTGGGAGGATAAGCTGCCACCTATTCCCATCAGCTGTTGCAGATGTGCACAGAATCATTCAGAGTCATTCAAACGATCGACCACTGTAATCACTTGGTCTCTGCTGCTGACATGTGGCATCAGTGTGGTATTACCATTCTGGTTCAGGTTTGACATGCAACAAAAGTGCTGCAGAAAAACTACCAGTAGTAGTTTAAAAAAAAGAGTTGCGAATATTTGAATGTGCATAAGTGGGCAGTAAAATAATATGCATGTGTCCAATATATACATCTCTTCTTTGCTTTTTCACATGTAGGATCAATTAAATAAATGCTCAAAAAAAGAACTCATAGAAATATATAAATTGCCGCCTAGTCCAATTTATGAGTAGTCAAAACCCAAAAGTGGTGTGAATGTAATCTGGTAGACATATGACCAGTAGTCCAAGCAACAGCCCACATGCAAGAAGAAGATCAAGAAGAAGCAACCATGGAGGACACAAGACCACAGGGGACAGGGGACAGGTGACAGCAATGTTTAACAGTAATAGAAAGAAAATAAGGATCATAAGGTTCAAATAATCAAGAATCTGTCACTAAGTCAAATTCATGAAGCTTTTCCTGGTTAACTCATTTTATTACATCCCGTGAAGCGGGGATGTATTGTAATTGCTTTGATAATTTCCATTTCATTATGAGACTTCTACAAGGATTATCCCGCTTCAAAGCAGCGATGTATTGTAACTGTCAATGTTCCTGTGTACGTCCGTACGTCCATTCGTCCACCAAATATCTTCGCAACCGTTGCAGACAGAAAGATGAAACAAAAAGCAGATTACTCGGGCAGCAAAGGGGATGAAAATGAGATGATGACCTTGACCTTGAGAAAACTAGACCGAGGTCAAATTTCAACTTTTATACGTTCAGAAACCGGATAAGATAGAAAGACGAGGAAGAAAGCCAGTGTGAGTAAGACCATAGATCAAAGCTAGTGCTTCGATCTATGAAAGTATATCAGGGTAAAATTTTGAATTCAAAACCCTAACACCTGATAATTCATGTGTTTGTAGACTTTGGGACATGTGATGATAGCATAACCTCACAGCCTTCATTATCACACACTCTGCCTGCTCAGAACAATAGACAGACAGCTTAGTGTGGCTCATTTCTCTAAGGCAGGCCATCAGGACACAAGGACCATGTTAAATAATCTCCTCTTCTACCGAGGCCCAGCTCAGCCTAGCGTTGCGTCCCCTAGCTGTAGCTCACACACAGCTGAGCTCTGTGTGTCTTCATCACCACACAGAAAGGGATGGACGTACCCTGAGGATGACAATGAAGCGTCATTAAATGAATTACAATGAAACGTAAATCTACTGATAGAACTAGGTTGGGTGGAGGAAATGGAGGATAATGGATACAGTATTATTGAAATACAGAGCTCACTTTGCACATTTTCATTCAATTCCATTTTCATTCAATTCCTCTGTGGTTGACACACAAAGCCTGTCCAGCACATGCTTAACATGAAACAGCACTTTAATTGAGTTTAGTCACAAAACACTGCATGGTTTGATATAAGAAAATATCTGCTGCTGTATCTACAAGGAATGTCACCTGAGGCCTCCTGCTGGTGAGGTCAGTGAAGTCATTTCCAGAGTCACCACATGCATCATAAGGCTCCGACGCATCCTGTTAATCAGTATTTTTCTCAGAAGTCTTCCTACGGCACGCATGATGAAAGTCACATAGAAGAAAATATCAATTTTTTTTTTTTCAAAAGAAAAATGATTGGTATGGCCGCAACTTTCAATTCTACATGCTGTATTTTGACAGGTATTTAAATCTAAAGCAACAGTAACAGAAGTATTACTGAACACCAGACACAACACAACCTTATATGAGAAGTATTCTTATAGTTTGTTGTTGTCATATTGGGAGTTGTTTTTTTTTTAATTGTTCTGTGTTTCCTGTTACTTTGGGTTTTGGCTGACAACCCCTTTCTTTACTGCTCTTTATTTTGGTCTGTTGGGCCTTCTGTGTATCCTTTTTGTACATGTAGTTTTGTGCTTTTTCTTTCCTGATATTAGTTTGGGATTCTCTACTTCTATTTCCTGTCGCTCCTGCAACTTTCCCTCTGTTTTTTGCTCCTCAGTGTGATCTTATCCTTGTTTCCACCCATCCCTGTTTCCCATTGTTTCATCTCCCAGTATGTTTAGTTTGCATGATTCCTGTTGTATGTCATCACAATGTCATTCCCCGTGTTCTCAGTGTGTAGCTCTCTTGGTTTTTCATTTTTTGCCTCTCTTAAGTTCATGTCTGCTTTTTCATTTTCGATTTCTTTGCTTTAGACCTCCTGGATGCATTGTCCTGAACTTACTGCCCTTGATTTTTGGCCTGGTCTTTGTCTCATATTTAGGACTCTATTTGCTCTTTCTGGACCATACTACAGTTTTTACCCTTAACTGCTGACTGGGTATCAACATTAAACCTCTGAGCATCGACTCAAGAGACTCTGCACTATGGTCCGCACTCTGATCTGATTGAAATATCACAAATTTGACAATTTGGACTTTATACCTAAAAAAAAATATGTTTTCCTGAATTAAAACTTTTACTTTTTACATTGGCTCTTTATTGGAAGGCTGCATGTCAGTACCAATCTGCAGAATCCTACGGATGGATCAGGCAGCAGAATTATTTTCCAGGAAAATTGCAACCGAGGATTTAATATGTGATGCTGATGAAACATGTTTCCAAACATGAAGGCAGGGTTAATGAATACTATCATATTTATTTTGCTAACAGCTATGATATTGTTTGAATTGCTTCAATGGAATTACTTTAGTTTCCTGCACTCCAACATTGGGGTCAGAATTTCAATAGTAGAGATGTACATTGAAATGATACCTGTTGTTAATAATTATAGTCCATTAAAAATTATTTAAATGTTACTTTTTACAACAAATTATGATTAACTAAGCTACATGTTGGTGAAAAGAACAATTTACTTTGACATATGTTTTTCCAATTGAATAAAAAAATTGAGCTGATTTCTACTTATAACTCAGATGCTTACAACTCAGGATTCCCCCTTTAAAAATTCTGCTGTGCCAGTTAATTGTCTTCTTCCTCCCTGGTTTATGTGATGGGTCAGGTTCATTTTGAGCAAAACATGCAATCAGTTGTCTATATCATGAAGAACAACATACATCTGGGAGTTGACAGATGGCAGACAGCTGAGTAGTTTTCAGTACATCTAAAAAACTGCTCTCTGGAACTCAGCTGTCAGATGATCCATATGCTGCCCTGACCTGAACCATGTTGGCCTGAATGCTCAGTATTTATAGGATTCAAGCAAAACATGCAGAATATATTGTCCTGTCAACCCTGCTTCCTGGGTGGCTCACTGAACATAGAGATGATCAAATGGTTTTGCTTATAATTGTGAAAAATGACCCTTTTTATCTGAATCTTAAATATTGCCACATTTTTGATGCACTTCTAAAGATGTTTTCACATTCCTCACCTTAACATCTTTCGGTCTTGTGGGGTTTTTTGTATCCTCAGTTTCGCTGTGGAACTACATGTATTTATTAGACATTTACTAATATATTGTATCTGGATATTCTGAGGGTTTATTGCTTTGCTTTTTTCCTGGTAGTTAAATTATTTTTGCATTCTTTCACATGAAACTTCCACTGTTGGAAAGTAATGAGTTACATCCATTCAATCCCCGAGTCTGTACTTAATATTAATTCTGGTTTACTCACATCATTTATTCAACTGCATCACATTAATAATTTTCAGCTACTGATTATGAACATGCTGCACATAAATCTGGGTTTTTAACGATGGAACATTGTTTATTAGAGTAAATTAAAATTGCTGCTTCAAAAAATTCGCATTGATTCTCATAATCATAGAGATGCATATGGTAAATTTAAGACTCCAGATTGAGCCATTTTGTTTTTCAATTTGCTGATTATTCTTGTTAGTTGGGTGCCACCTCCATCCAGATCTGCCACAAAATGAAGCTCATAGTGACCTTTTTCACATTTCAAAGTTCATTCCATTCTTCTTCTTCTGCTGGGATGAAAGCACCTCTTGGCAGTGGAAATGGGATTACAGCTGATGACTGCAGTGAGACAAATCACCAGAGGCAAATGTGTGATCCATGAAACAAACAGCTGTAATCTGCTATTGAATGACATGAATGCTACACTTTCTAACTTCAGAAAACTCTTAATATTGACTTTTTTTAAACTTGTTCATGAACCACTGAAAACACATAAGCTGTCAAATCTAAATTCAAAGGTAGAATAAAACTTCGTGTTCAAAAGTTGTGAAAAGGGATAAAACTTTGATTTTATCACAACATTTTGATCAAAAGAAAAGTCCATAAAGTTTTATCCCTTTTCACAACTTTATGGACTTTTTTTTCATCAAAATGTTTCATCAATTCCAAAATTAATCTGATTACTGATCAGCATAAGAAAATATCCTGATGTCAGAAGGATAAGAAGACCTCTCCTGAGCAAAAACATTTATTTCTTGTTGAAAGGAACTTGGTAGAATATTACAGCAGAACACACGACTGAAACAGCTGCCATTTCACGTAACACAGTACAGGAAGAAGGATGTAGTTCAATCTCATGTGTAATATTATAGTTATATTTATATCAATAGAAAAGAAAAAAATATTGCTCCCCGGTTTTTATTTTTTTCATATGGCATTTCTGCATTCATTGTGTTGAAGTGGATAAAATAAAACCCAACAGGAGGTTTACACACCAAAAGGAAGCGGGACAATGAAAGTGACATTCCCCCAAAATACGGGGACTTTGTGGCTTTCATATTAGGATGAAGTAAACATGAGAATTTTTTTCATTGCAAGAAATAAAACTTCAAACCGATCTAAAAATGGATAAATACCATTACAGCAATCAGAATATGCAAAAGAAAAGAACACAAGGCAGCTCCGCGGGAGAGCAGGCATGCAAAAAAAATGATACCTTTAGAATACACACTAAAAACATGATGTTGATGAATGCAGGTGTTTGGTTTGTGTCGTATGGCAACTGATGGAAAGTCAGTTTATGACTAAACATGGTTATACATTGTACTGAAACAAGGGGACAACTTGATGCAATGTAAAGTGAACTGGAGTGCGAGTGTTTGCTGACAAACTACTTCAATGAAGTTGTTTCTCAAAATTGCCATTACATCTCATGTTATCAATTTGTTGTACTCTTCTTAATTTCCTCTAAAGAATAAAAGCAATGTTAGGAAACAAAAAAGCAGGTATGAAATATCACCCTGGACAGTTGCATCCAAGTTTAGTGTTGTTAAATAAGCCACTTCAGGCAGCATTATCTAATAAATGTCTCATATTTCTAAGACGCATTTCAATATATCTCTTTTGAAAAATAATCTATTTAGAATTGATCTTTTTTGTACGTAAATCTCTTCGAGTATATTTATTCTTTAGGTGCATTGCCCTACTGTGGTCTTTGATTTCCAAGAGCACCAAATATTTCTTACAATCAGACTGAACACTGCTTCAGTCATTAATGGTCTGAGTTCAAGATTAAAGGATCCAAATGTTGCACTCTAAAGAAGTCAAGGTCACAATTTCCTTGAGACCACAACTCAAGCCCGGCAATATTAAGCTTTCAACTTGAAAAATCGTGACCAGTGCTACAGGCCTGAGCTCATGGTGTCCCCTTTGATTTAAAAAGGTCAGAGGTCAGACATGGGCCTGCATCATATGAGACATCATCAGTTGCCACAGACATCTCAGCTGCAGCAACTAGTTGAACAGCACTGCACCCAGAACCCCTTGGATATGATGCAGAGGCACAGTGTATGCTAATATCACCCCAAAATACTGAGACACAAGCAGTCACAGGTGAGCGGACCTCACCACGGTTCAGCTATCGGAGCAGAAAGTTAGCACCTAAGGGGTGACCCACGAGGGAAAGATGAGGGAGGTCGTTTGGATCATGCAACAAATCCAAAGAAGTCGTGTGCTTGTAACAGGTCAACTTAGTGGACCTCGTTGGGCCGAGATGTCCTGCAATGTCAAGGACCCCCACCCCCCCCAATAGCTGAGGCAGTGGCTCTGGGTGTTGTGGGTCTGTATGAGCGAGCTGTTAGTCACAGATCACTTTAGACAACACGCAGCCAGTGAGTGACGCAGGCGCTGCATCACTCAAACTGTCACCTGCTGGTGTATCACTCATCCTCACAGTCTAACAGGTGAGTGCTTTCTATTTGATATCAATTCAGACTGCTATGTCTTGCATTTGCTGGGCTTCATATATATATATTATATATATATATATATATATATATATATATATATATATAATATATTATATATATATGACAGGTTGTAAATGGAGTATCTTATACAAGAACTTCTGCTGTTCACTCTTATTTAGCTATAACATCCACCTAAACTTTAGAACATGGTTCTCTTATATAGATTTTAATTTCTCAGTCAAATATACTTTTACTCCATTGTTTCAGCATTTTTACGTTCTGTGCGTCACATGCACAAAACAGTCACTCCTCTTTCTATTTGTCGCCAGGCTTTGCATCACGTTGTCAGCTCCACAAGTCAGCCACCTCTCCATCAGTCGTCGTCCACGTCGTCCCCCTCGGACTCCTCTCCGGCTCTCCTCTCGTACATCTTATCCCGGTGTCGCTCCTGAATCTCCTTCATCTCCTCGGCGTAGCGGCTGAAAGCTCCGCCGAACTTGCTCCAAGCCTTGAACGGGATTGTGATCGAGTTTCTGTAACTGGGCTTCACTTCACTCACCCGTAAGAAAACTCCGTACTTGTTGGATCCCACGTCAAAGAAGAACCTCTTGGAGTCCACCATGATCGAGGTGCCCTCCGGAAGCTCGCTGTAGCCCCCGGCACCTCCGCCTCCGGCCAGCTCCTCTTCATCTCCCCCGTAGTCATCTATCAACTTAGCCAAGGCGTCGCGAAACTCTATGAGACCCTGGGCCGGGAGAGCGATGGTTTGGCCGGCCTGTAATCCGGCACCAGGAAGCCCACCTACCCCAACTCCGAAACCGGGGCCTCTGTTGACGGTCTGCCTGATCCGGAGGAACCGGCCCCGCTGGTTCTCCTTCAAATCGAGGTAGTATTTTCGATTCTCGCGCACCAGAAATTCGCTCTTCAAGGCCCGTCTAGGCCCGGTGTCGTCCCCACCGGAAGATTGAGCGATCTGCTCCGGCGTGCTAGGCCCAAGCTGGGCGTAGTGCTCTATGAAATCCCCAAGGTAGTCACGGAACTCCGCCGCAACTGACATCGACAGGGTCAGACGGCTCTTCGAGCCTCCGGCGCCGACCTCGGCGATTTTGATGAACCGGCCTTTGGCATTCTGCTTCACGTCAAGGTAGAAGCGCTTGTTCTGAATGTCTAGCCGCTTTGACGCCAATTCCTGGGTCTCTGAGTCCCGCTGGTAATGCTGGAACCCGCCGCCGCCACCTCCCCCTCCGCCGCTGCTACCACCACGTTCACTGCCACTGTCCCCATCCGCCATCTTCGCCACCAGCAGCCTGTCTCTCTGCGTAGCTGTGACCCCCCACCCCACCCCTGACTCGTGGAGGAAACCGGACGCTAGCTGCGCTGCTCTGGTTGGTCAGTTGTCCTGTCAATCGTAATGTCTTACATTTTTATTCGTCGATTAACCTGTCTGTTATTTTAACGTACCCGCCTTCTGATGACTTCTTAACAAATTGCTTTCATGACTCCACAATAGTTCTCAATATCAACATATACTGATGTTATATGATTATTAGCAAAAAATAAATTATAATTTAAATCATATAAAGGACTTTAATTAGTTGTTATAACACATATCTGATTAAAATCACTACAAACTATCTTTAGTTGAAGCGATAATGAATGTGTTTTCCTAGAATTTGGGCGTTAATACCAATTTTAACTCTGGTAATGAATTCTGTACAATTAACGGATGGATGTCCCTGGAAGGACACTCCACCCGTAGACCCGCCTACTAGTTGGTTTCGTGCGCAAAAGCAGGCACGAGCCGCACGACGTCTCCGTGGTGGGGGATGGGCGAATGTTCAGTAAGTCTTTTGGTGATTGGTAGAAACGAAGATTCGAAGTATCACCGCGCACTGTGATTGGCTAATAATCTCCCATGAGGGGTCTAATGCAAAAGATTTCCGAAAGGGTTTATTGTTTCTCTGCTTTCGGGAGCCGAAACAGTTTGGCATCTGCTCAGTCCTACAATCAAATAACGAGACATAAAAATGGTAGGTGTCGTCCGTCTAATGCTAACTATATGAAAAAAACGTATATTCATTTGTGGTGTAATTGATGTACAACACTGTACGAGGCAGTTTTGAATTTGAACTCGGAATTCGACCATAAGGTGTGTGGTTAGAAAGCTTGCTAAATGTCAGCTAACGCGTTAGCATCACGTTTAGCGCGAGAAGTCTGAATTTGTTGATGTTCATTAAAAATTACTTTTGTTCCTTCGTGACTTGTTTTTGTCGGATTATTCAAAAAAAAATTAAGTAATGGGTTGGTTTGTTAAAAATGCCCTTTTTAATTTAAGTCGAATCTACTGGATTTTTTCACTCGGTGTAACTTAGCATTTTTGAAAGGTAGATTAGCAACCATAATGAAGCTAAGTTTCATTAGCTATGTAGACTGAGCTGAGCGGTTGATTAAGTGATTGTTGGCGGCATGTCTTTTCTAAGAAACACCACAAAGAGCAAAATTAACAAAAATGACTGTGGTTTCAAAGCATTGGTGACTGGTACATTTTTCGTGTCCAAATTCCTGAATGAAAAGTCGAGCGCCGACCGTCTTAAGGCGGTGGGTCTGTTTTCTGTTAGTCGCGGGTTCGCAGGCAGCCGTTCACTAAGAAATTGTCTCGTTTTTCCAGGACATATGTTGGTTTTTTCGCTTGATATGGTCATTTCCGGGTGTTCTTTGTTAATTCTTAAGCCAGTCGCAGCAGCCGCTTTGTTATGTTTGATTTTTGTTGTTGGCGGGAAAGTGAAAATAGTTGAACAACGATCACTTTTGAAAAGAAAAAACAATTTGTTTTTTGTTTTTGTTAATAATTTCACAGCTTTACACGTGTGTGCGATATTGTAAGCTTGTCCGTCAATTAATATACTGTTAACTATGATGAAATTTTAAAGTAAATGCAGGACTTAAACCTGCACAGACTCCATTGTAGCATATCAAATTGCTGCTTTAGCTTTCCTATGCTTGTTAATATGCTCTACATATTTCTCCATGAAGGCTGGTGGCAAGGCAGGAAAAGACAGTGGAAAAGCCAAGGCAAAAGCAGTGTCCCGCTCTCAGAGGGCTGGACTGCAGGTAAACATCTTCAGTGTTCATTTAGCAATTTCTACAAAATTGCATACGTAAGTGCCCCCGTTTTTGATTTATGAGGGATTCCCATTTTTGTTTGACTTAAATACTGTTTATCTGTCAGTTTCCAGTGGGTCGTATTCACAGGCACTTGAAGACTCGCACAACCAGCCATGGTCGCGTAGGAGCAACAGCAGCTGTTTACAGTGCTGCTATCCTCGAGTATCTCACTGCTGAAGTAAGTCGGATCCATCTTGTGTGTGTTGGTTATTGACAGTGTATTAGATGTTGCGTCATGCAGTTTTTGTCTTTGCATCAATGTCTGTGGTCATTATTGTTTTCAGGTACTAGAGTTGGCAGGTAATGCTTCTAAAGACTTGAAAGTGAAGCGTATCACTCCCCGCCACTTGCAGCTGGCCATCCGTGGTGATGAGGAGTTGGACTCTCTTATCAAGGCAACAATTGCTGGAGGAGGTGAGCCCTGAACACACATGCATATGTATACAGTGCGCCCTCAATCCTCGCAGGTAATGCGTTCCAGGAACCACACACGATTAACGAAATCCACGATAGAGCTACGAACTTATTATTAACGGCAATTTAAAAGTTTATGACCCTCCCCATACTGATATTAAACCACCTTTGATTTGTATTACCTTTTCCCACACTGTTATCGACTGCTTAAAGCACTTTGTGTCTCATGTAAGTACGAGACTCACAGAACCTAGCGCATTTCTGGATGCCGTCAGCCAATAAAATGCGCGTACGCTGTCATGTGACTGCCTACCAAAAATCCACGATGAGGTGAAGTCACGAGCATTTATGCGCGAGGGTGCACTGTAATACTGTGTAAATGATTCAGTGTTTTTGATTGTTTACACATAAATAATATCCCCTGTTTTTTTCAGGTGTCATTCCCCATATCCACAAATCCCTAATTGGGAAGAAGGGCCAGCAGAAGACTGCATAGGTGCCATATTTGCCAGAAATTTTGGGGCTTGGGCTTTGTTTGGACCAGGAGTTCACATTTGTTCTTTTTTATTATTATAGCAAAAAAAAGAGTGATTTTTAGAGTTTGTGTTGTAATATTTTCCCATAACTAGAAAAACATACAGAAAACCCCTTAACGACAAAAAACCCTTTGTATGTTATTGTAGAATGTTTGATTGATTATTTCAACTGGTCACAGTGAATTTATTTGATTGGCCTGAGACTCTGTAATGTTTTATACTGAAAAAGACATTGTTAAACCATTTTTATATGAAAGACAAAGCTTGTTTTGTGGTTATTTTCTTGAAATTGCAGTATTTGCTATGACACGTTTTTATGAAGATCTATTTTTTTGGACAGCAAAATAGGTAACAACTTAATCTGAGATGGTGCTCCACTCCTTGCATCATGGTGATTTTTACTTTTTTCCTCTACATCAAAATGAAAAATGCAATTTTCTGCTCCAATATATTGTATTTGTATAAGGCAGGTCAAAAATGTATAATGTGTCCTTGCTGCTGTGAGTACTGATTTTGCATTTTGAACCTCACTGTGGCGTCAGCTTGGAAATAAGTTGGCACCTTGTTCATTTGGAGAAGGTGGATTGAAAAACAATCTAGCCAATGTGCTTTAAAAACAATCCACAAAATGTTCCTGCATTCAGTTGATCCCTTTTTTCCAAGTTAAGCGTTTTTGAAATGTGTTCAGAAAATTGGTTGCATATTTTGTCTGCGAATAAATTCCCATTGCATGTCATCTTTTGCTTGGTTTGAAACCACTATCCAAAGGTTTTTTTTATTCATATTTTAGATGGTTTAACGCTTTCTTTAATTTACAGCATCAATTTTTGTGTGTGTGTGTGTGTATAGAACTTAGTTGGACTATTTGCATCATAATGCAACAGCCTGAACATAGAGGAAGTTTTTCTGTCGTCTTTGCTAGTCCTGCAATTTGTAACTTGACAGTAGGGGGAGTCATTGTCTCAACAACATACTGGAAGGTCATATGGACGTCTTAATGAACAAGATTTACTAATCCTTAAATCAGCGTCTAACTACAAAAAGTAATTAGGAATTTAGTGATAAACTTCCTGTGGCCTTAGTCGATACATGAATTTGATATGTGTATTTCAAGTGCGTGGTAAGACATCATTAGGAATCTTAGCTGTTCTAGAAGTCACTTGGATCTAGAGGGTTTAACATCTAATACAGGCACGAGAAACTTATTGAGAAATAGGTGTGAAAGACCTTTTACATCTGTACAGCAAATATTAGGGGTTTGTGCTTCCTTAGGCAAAATTTTTCATAAAATAGGTTTTACATTTGATGTCGAAAAAGAAACAAGATATCCACGATATGACTAAACCAATGGCTTTGTGAGTTTGTATTTTATTTTAGGGGAGCGCTAAGCTAAATGTGTTTTAACATGCAGCAGACCTTTTGTTTGCACTAAAGACAAAGTACAACTAATTATGATGGTATTCACATGGTTTTTACAGGTATTACAATTTGACCCGATGATGGCGCTGTAACACTAAAGTTTCATAATTCAATACCATCTGTGCCAAATTTTATGGCAATTCATTTTTGTGGTTGCAGTTTACCCAAACTACCGGGAAAAATCAGGAGATAAGTCATTTAAATAATCACTTCCTGGATGTCACAACAAGAGTCCAGTAGTCGCTGAGACACTCATCTGGACCACAGTGGTTCTCTTACCGGCTGATGGATGCTGACACCCCCAGGGTGGGTCATGTCATTTATAAAGCAGATGAAGACGTATTAATGACTGAACCTGAGCAGGGATCGCCGTGCTCGGATGATCAGGGAATAAAATTGACAATGATCAACAACTGAGCTCTGAAATACCAGGATGAGGGGCGGCATTTGCAAATGACACGATAATATTTTAACTATTCTAAATTGCAATAGTTGTCTGCAGATTATCTCTTTATCATAAAATCACATACTGTATTAATATAAAGCAGATGACATCATTAACTGCGATGACTGCTGCAAACTCAGGAACGCCATCAGATGAAGATTATTAAATATGGCATCATCTGCATTGTCCATATGAATACCAGCCTCTGTGGGAGCACATGAAAGACAGAGAATCTTCGTCTTCAAAGAGGAAGAGTATTTTGTTTATTCTTACATCTCTCCCGACTCTTTACAGTCCCCTCATGAGGATGGTGGGAGGGTGACAACTTCAGGTCAAACTTCAGCTCCTATTCTGTTCTGAAAGCAGAAGAGAATAGGAGCTGAATTTCAGCTCAAGTAAAATAATACATGACAGTCTTTATGTTGAAAGAGAAACATTTCTGTTTCTAAAAAGAGTGGTTCAACCTCAGTTCCAGAAAACATTTATTGTTTTAATCACCGTTGAAAAGAAGGTCTAGCTGGTTTTATCAAAAGTTCTGCATGTAAAATGAAAACATTGTTAATTCTGAGCGGAATTATGTTTTTGGTGATTTGTACAGTTGAGTTACACAAAGTCTTGCAGTCAATAAGAGAGCAAAAGTCCATTGCACAGCCTCTCCACACAGTCTGCATTGGTTGAACAACCCCAGTGCTAAAACGATCTGGACTGCTTACAAATTACAATATTTTCTGGACTATAGAGCGCACCAGTATATAAGCCGCATCCGCTCTATTAAATTTTTTTTTTTTTTAAAGATATACAAGCCGCGTGCAAAACGGTGGCGCAGCGGGTAGCGCTGTCGCCGCACAACAAGGCGGTTCTGGGTTCGAGTCCCGCTCTGTGCGGACTTTGCATAATCTCCCTGTGTCTGTGTGGGTTCTCTCCGGGTTCTATGGCTTCCTCCCACCTCCATAAACATACGCTTCAGGATAATTGGCCGTTCCAAATTTCCCGCAGTGGGTGAGTGTGAGCGTGCATTGTCTTTGTGTGGCTCTGTGGCGTACTGGCGTCGCGCCAGGAGTTTGCCCCGCCTCACGCTCTAAGATGGGATGGGATGGGCTCCAGCTCCCTGTGACCCGTTGTGCGCTTATTTATGCCGTTGTTTAATCCATTTGGGCCAAATTCTTAAAATACTATCATACTTATTTCACTGGGGTAGCACGGTGGCGCAGTGGGTAGCGCTATCGCCTCACAACACAGCGGTTCCGGGTTCGAGTCCCGCTCTGTGTGGAGTTTGCATGTTCTCCCCGTGTCTGCGTGGGTTCACCCCAGGTTCTATGGCTTCCTCCCACCTCCATAAACATGCGCTTCAGGTTAATTAGCCGGTCCCAAATTGCCCGTAGGAGTGTGTGTGTGATGTCACTGCTGTCATACCTGGAGTTCCCCCGCCTCACGCCCCAAGTCAAGCTGGGATAGTCTCCAGCTCCCCATGACCCGCTACGGCAGATAAAGCGGCAGAAAAAGTTGACTTAATTCACTGTTACACATGACACCCAGCAGTATTTGTATTTGTAAACCATCTGTAGCTGCCCAGCCAGAGTTCAAGATTGGACTTTAGAACATTTTCTCAAGCCTAACTCTCCCTTAAGTCTTTATTATCCTGTCCTCACGTGTACTCTCAGTTCTTTACAATTACATCCCCTCATTGTTGTAATGCAGTTTAGACATTTTAGCCAACAGATTAGCTGCACCTTTGTATAAACTGCATGGTTCAAAACCTAGGAAAAAAAGTGGCAGCTTATAGTCCAGAAAATACGGTAATACCAGAAAGTGTTTATTTTTGTGTGTCTGCTTCTGATCTGTGTTAGCTATACTGCTGATCTCAACCATTTTGTTGATCACTGAGTTTTGTGCAGGAGGTTCTGGGAAAAAAAGTAACTAATGTTCACAAAGTGTAGAATCACCCAGCCCAAAAGTTGTGTTTCTGCTATCTCAGAATGAGTGGTTAGGGTTTTTATTTTAATCTACGAGACAGAATCCCCTTCCACTGTATTTCTGCAGGAGCCCGTGGACAAACTAAACACTTGTGTGAACCATTAACACCAGTTCATTGGATGCTTTCACTGTATGGATTGATCCAGGGGTGGGACACAGTATAGTTCACCATCTGGAAGACCCTTCCCGTCTGTGTAGACTGAGATCCTTGGACAGTTACCCTCTGCTGAGTTTGGTGCCCATCTCCTGAATCTGGCTCTTGCTTGAAGTCATAGGGAGGATTTGGCCGTGTTTGTTTTTCAATGACCTTCAAAGACGGTCTCTCCTCATTGGATAAGCTAACTATTGGTTTTTCTGTTTTTTGCTGTTCTATACACTGAAATAAAACACATAACCTATTTTTACATCATGCATTATATTTTATGCACCTCATTTTAAACTTTAACAAGTGTGAAATGTATTTTTTTTCCTAGGTTTTTTGACATGCACAATGTGCTTTAATTACTCACAAAATACTGTATATTAACTAATGTGTGTCTTTTCCAACAGCATTTGAGCCAGTGTAGAATGAATATAATGTACGGTATATAGAGCTCACTGCATATGCAGATGAGCGTGGATTTTGGACAAATGATTGACTTTTTTAAGTAAAATGGGGTTCTTGAATAAGGAAAATCAGCCCCTGATTCACTAAAAACGATTGTTGTATATTATGAGTTCAGTGTGTATAAACCTTTGCGGTTGGTAGATGATATTAATGGCTTTCAGGTATCTCTGATGCATCCTGGGTTAGCAAGACTCACCAAAAACTCTTTACAACGACCAACTTATCTTTTAATCTTGTAGTTTGATTTTGTTTTCTTTCCAGATGCTCAGGATTCATTGAAGTATTCTACACCAGCTTTCAATAAGATCACACATCCCACAGGTTGGTTGTGAAACTGGAGTCATTCATCGGCTTGATGATGAAATGAAACAATGAAACTTCCAGGCAACCTTTGATCACCTATGTAAAGAACAAGTTGAGGAATCACTGACAGAACATTTTGACAAGCAGACAGAAGCTTCTGGAGAGAGCTGTCAGTGACGATGAGTCCGGTTCACGCTTGATGTTTTTAAACCCTACAGTTGGGTTCAATCCTGCCTGACACCATGGTGGAAGAATGTAAGATTGAACTCATTTATTACGTCTTTCAAGTGACACAAACTAGTGAAGGTACTACAACATTAAAAGAAGTTTCAACTGAACATCAAAATATTTGTGTTGAAAAATAGCAACTAAAAGTAAAACACAAACATATTAAAACTGAAGGATAAAAAAAGGGGTTGATTCTTGTTTGACATTGTCCACACAGGATTTTGATTGACTTCTTACACAATTGGAGTTCATAGTGCAACAGTTCATTGATTCAACCTTCTTTTCATCGCCTTTTTTCACCTACTTCTACATCACTTCAATCTCCCACACCTTCTTTTGACACCCAACAAATGAGCACTGACAGAGTTCATTGTGTTTTCCGTTTCAATCTTATGTATGGCACAGTCGTTGCAGCTTCTTCGAGTGGCCTTCATTCACAGTGGCGTGACCCCTGACCACATGTCCAGCACATGCATTTTGAATTTTCCTGTTTCTTCACACACATGCAGGCTTCCCTTGTTGTCCACAAATACACCTGAGCTGGTATCAACAACAGGACACTTTTATGACTTTCACTGAGCTAAAATACTCCTCCTTATTCACCTATAAACACACAAAACAGTTATTGTCCCTGCTCTGCCTCTCTGAATGTGTGTTTGAAAGAGTTGCTGTCTTCTCTGTTGCTTTTGGCCACTGGATCAGCACCAGGAAAATGACCTCCCCACCATTTCAAAAAACAACTTGTTGGGTTTTCTGAAGTATCTGCAGAGCTTCTTGAAGGCCTCGGTGCTCAGTGGTGCATGCGGCCTGCCTTTAGATTCATCCAGGCACTTATCATATCCAGCTGACAACAGGCAGTAAAAACCCTTGGTACTGTTGTAGTAGAAGTTGTTGGGGCTGATCCTGGGTGGCAAACCCAGAAATCTTTCAGCTTTTCTTAACTCAGGGAACGGGTCCCGAATGAGGGCGTCCCCATCCACCACATGGATCTGCTCCTGGGGGAATACCTCCAGCCAGCGGGCCAGGTGCTGATGGTAGAGACTTCTCTGCAGTGCCTTGTATCCAGGGTCAATGTGGCCTTTGTGGATCAGGAGCTCCTCCAGTGTCTGGTAGGGTTTGTGGCGGGTCAGGCGATTGTGGAGGACCTGAGTGTAGTCAGACACCAGCCTCTCTGCGGGGTCGCGGACAATAAGTAATAACCGGACGGCAGGGTTCATGTCCCAGACAAGTGCAGGAGCCTGAGGGGCGGCAAAGTAGCCGGGGGTCTTCTCCACTGTCAACTGACCAGGAACAGTAAAGGGCATCTGGGCTCGGTACCAGGAAAGTCCTCGCTGGTAGTGCTCCTCCACATTGAAAAAGTGCACCTGCCAGAGGGAATGAAGGGGGAGCAGTTAGAGACAAACAGCACATCTCTTGTAAAGTTCTTCATAGAGCAATGTGGAAAGGCTCCTGTTGTAGGACATGAGAATGTGAAGGGAAGCCGAGGCAGTCGTTAGTTAGCTGGAGGACAGATTAAGTCCATCACAGAAGCAGATGCAGTGATAGTGGACATAGACTGGCTCAGGCAGAGCACTGAGTTAGGTGCACTCTGTGTTTCAGTCATCAGGATCAGTGGGTCATTGATAGATCAGTTGATTGGAAACCATCGGATTCCTGGTGCAGTTACAGAAATCCGATGGTTATAAATACAGAGGCCTTCACAAACTCTTTTATCTCACTATCACACTCAAACACAACACAGCAGTTTGTTATACTACCCTAACATTAGCTGTTGAAACTTTTTATGACTTTTTAGAATGTTTCTTTCCGTTTCTGTCTCTCTCTGTCTGTCTGTCTGTCTGTCTGTCTGTCTGTCTGTCTGTTTGTCTGCCTGTCTCTGTATTTCTCTGTCTCTCTCTCTCTGTTCCCCTCTTTGTCTCTTTGTGTCTGTCTCTGTCTCTCTCTGTTTCTATCTCTTCTCTGTCTCTTCTAAAAACATTAATTTATGGGATAAACATGGGATTTGAATGATTTTTTTTCTTCGCAAACATTCTCATTAGGAACCCAAAATTATTTGACTATAAGTGTTTGAAATAGGGAGTCAGTGCATTGATGCAACACTCTCAGAATGACATGTAATTATTATTCATAACAGTCATTTCTGGAGCTTAATTTCTATTATTCGAATTTGTTTTGGATTATTTTAATGATGTCCCACATTAAATTATATAAATATTAATTAAACCATGAATTACAGTCACTGTTAAATGTTGGACTAGAGACTTGGTTTGGTGGATAGCATTGTCACATGATCTCCTCATGACTGCATTGGCTCCCCCTGGACTCTCTCACTTTCCTGTAGAAAAATAACCCTCAGAGTTGAATTAGTGACTCTAGATTGCCGAGTAATGTGAGTGATTGTGAGTGTCTATATGTGTCTGTATGAAGAGGTGACTTTCCCAGAGTGTATCCCAACAAAGAAGAACAGTTATGTCAGTAGTGAGAAGTTCAGCGTGGAAATTACACTTATTTGTAATGTGCCACAAATCAAAATGGTTTGTTTTTCTGTAATGTTGGATGGTGAAAGACTCAAGTTGCAGAAGATGGAAATATTGACACCAAACAAATATGTGAAACTCTAACACTCGATTTAATCGCTCCACCCCTGATCTCAGAAGCTATTAGGTGAGTGATGGTCTCTTACTTCAGCCTTTGCCACTTCCACATCTGGGTGCAGGTTGAGCATCTCCAACAGGGCTCTTGTGCCACCTTTCCTCACACCAATAATAATAGCTCCTGGCAGCTGCTGATAGGTGGCATTAGAAGAGGAGGAGGGAGACGATGAAAAGCTGGAGGCATGGGAGTTGGAAGCTACGCTGCGTAACTCTCTTAAGCACACAGACAGCTGAGTCTGCAGCAGCAGAAGCACCAGCAGTGCTAGCAGCACTGTCCACAGCATGGTGCCCTACACACACACAAACACACACATACACAGAGGTGGGGTGGAGGTTACGCACTGACTCTCATCAAGCTCCAACACTTGCACAGGATCGTGCTAGTTATCAGACAACGGGCCGCCGCAGGATGGAGCTCTTCCATTCCCCAACCTATGAGCGGAAAAAAAAATCCTGTCATTTATTTTTTGCTGATTCAGTACATTCTTCTTTAATATTGTGTTTTTTGTTAGTACTGTTGTGTTTACTTAGTAATATGATGTCCTCTTAAATGAACTGCAAGTGAAATGTAATTCGGAACGGGAAGAAGATATTAACACATTTTACAACAGATGTGAACTGAAGCTCTTAAAACAAGGACATTTAAAAAACAAAACAATAAAAATCTCATTTAAGATCCATCATTCTAATGTTCCATGCATTAAAAGAAAAAAAAAAAGTACAATTCAAAAGCAGGAATGAAAGCAAAACACGAACCGGTGTGTCCAAACCAGATAAAATCCCCACACCTCCTGTACTGTATAATAAAAGTGCTTCTTGTGAGGAGGATGCAGTGTCGACATCATTCAGATTATACATGTGTAGTCAAAGCACATTTCTTTTCATCTCACATACATACAGCAGTGGCTCCATGCACGCATGCTTGCTTGACTGTTTCATGATCCCATATGTCTGAGAAGGCACTGCACTCTAATAAGCCATTTTTACAAAGGCCCCGTCCAGGCAGTGGTGTTTCAACCCAGAAAATAGAGCTGCAATGCGATTATGGCAAGAACATACTGAAATATTAATCTACATCTAAAGCAGACAGAGAAGAGATGCATTGAAAATTAATGCTGTTATGAGGTTTAGGGTCTCCCTGAGGAGCACTAACACCCCCCTGAGTTCAGCTGAACAATTTTTAAAGTATACAAGACAAGTTGCAGCGATCCTGAATATCTTAATGCTGCAGTGTGTCTCTTGGAGTTAAATCTGTGTTTGGTGAGTTTTTCAGTTCTGGGACATGAATGCAGATCCTGTACACCAATAACAAAAACTGTATTACAAGTAAAAGTCCAGCATTTTAAGTTGTCTCTAATTAATGACTGTCCCTAAATGGAATTATCACCAGAACACACACATTTCCACAAATTCAATATGAGCTGACCTTTTATTTAAGGCTGCTTTGTGAGTTCAACCACATTAACCTCATTCAGTGAACTGAGAAGTATTTTATACAGTTCCTTTGTCTTAAACAGAGCGTTTCCCTGTAACAATGCTGTCATGTGTTTGAACAGAGTCGATCTGCTGTTTTACCACATTGCAGATGGTGAAGTTCTTCACAGCTCTCTAAAGTGAAAGACAGGTTTAACAAGAAAGGTCTTGTTGTTTCTCGGTGTTGTCAGAATGAAGTTATATCATTTGCTGTGAAGATATGAAGAGTGAAACCTGAAGACATTTTTTTTCCCAGAGGTGGACAGAAAGCATATCTGCAATGTCTTTGCTCTCTTTCTTCTTCTTGTTTTCTGGTGTCTGTTAGTAATGGGGGAAGCTTTGGGTGAATAAAAATATTCTCTCAGATAACATCAATGTTTTCATTTGCATAAATTCTACGCAAACTTTTTCCTCCATTTAAATTTGTTGATTGAAGTTATTTCTAGTATGAGCCCTTTCTATGTTTAATCTCAATAAAAACAAGTGTAATTAATATTACTGGTGCAAAGCCATCCTTAATGTTAATACCTGTGTCAGTGTACGCTGTGTTTACATCAAACTGTAATTACAAGCATCCATTGGAAACAATAACTTACAATGACACTTGTTTTGATGAATTCTGACAGCTGTTAATAGTGCGGGTGAACAGAATAACAGAAACCATCACTGAGGTGTTGAATCAACAAAAAAAAAAAAAAATCAAAAAACATGAGTTGAACACGATTTATTTACTTCAAAGTTCATTTTAAACAAAATGCTACACAGCAACACACTGTTTAGAGGATCTAACAGCTACACACCATCATGTTCAGATTGCAATGATCTAAAAGAGACTCTTGCTATTTGATTTTTTTCCTGTGATGTTTATGGATGATGAAATATTTTGTTATTAGACACCATAGCAGTTGTACAGGAAATAGCAGTTTATTAGTTTTGGGATAGTCAAAAGAAAATACAAGTGTTCACAAGTGAACTCTGCCCAGAACTCTAAAACAGTGTTAAAAAAAAAGGAATCCTTTAATAATACACTCATTCCAGTTGTTAAAGGCAGGTTAAAGGTTAATTTTCTGCATTTCCTGTTATTGCTGTTGTTAACACTACTGTTGCTGTTGTTTTGTGTTATTAATCAGTGCAACAATATTCAGATTCAGAGGAGGAACACTGTTTAGCGTTGTTCCTGTAGCAAAGCGCTAATTGAACCCCCAGGGAAAGCCGCAGCACCCCCACCCTTCCATGCTATCCCCTAGCTTGGTGACATTGTCGTCATTGACAATGCAACATTTGCCATTACTCATTGAGTGTTGATCTAAAGAAGTGTGTTGCTTGATGATTGGGGTTGTGGATGTGCTGGCTGTTTTTAGAAGTGAGGATAAATTTTGTTAGATTTGCTCTGAGATTTCAAAAATATTTTTGTCCTTCTGTAATGACTTCTTGTTGTTACAGATTAATAATGACATCACATTCATGATGAACAGCAGGCTGATGTGGTGATTGTGGCAATGCTAACATACCCATACCTTCAAATTATAATGTTCATATTTGCAGGGTGGGATTTGTAGGTGGTGGTGGTGGTGGTGGGGGGGGGGGTGTTAAATCCTCTCGCCTTGTTCATCTATTCGGCCCCTATCCATGGTCTGAAGCCTAGGTAGGCCATTTTTCATCATCATCATCTTCCACACCGTGGTAGAAAAATAAATGTTCCATTTCTTTTTAAGTTGTAAAGTTCAGAATTAAGGCTCATACGGCCTACTATTAACCTAATCTAAAGATTAGGCCTGCTGATTGCTTATTTTTTCATTAGTAGAGCACCCCCCCCCTCCCGCATTTATCGTCTTAGTTTATGATATCTGATCTATCAGCCAAAATCTGACATTGTTGTCTTTCAAAAAATGCAAAATAATACATCAAACAAATTTATAGAGAAGTATTTTAACAAATTACAGTGAAAATACAAAAATATTTGAGGTATTAAAAAAAATCCACTTGTTTTTTTCAACTTAACCCAACCAACAAATCAAATTCAAAGCCCAGTTAGACATGACTCTGACATAACTTGTTCTCGACAGTTTACTGGTTGGTCTGGTTAAGCTCACCTGATTCTCTCTAACTGAAGCCTGTAATTGTCTCATGAATCCAATAATACACTATTATTACTGGAAACTGTTCCAGCTAAAGACAAAGCAAAGAATTTGTTTCTGTTTTCCTGCAGGCTCCAACAGATAAGCAGGATTAAAATTAACATAGTTTGCCTCAGAAAGAATAGTGATTTAATGTTTGAAAATGATTTTTGATTCTTTTGTTGTCCCATCAGCAATATGTTTGGATGTTTTAATGTTTCATTTGTTAGGTGACTGTTGCAAATATTGCATGTGAAGTTTTTAATGTAACAAAGATGCACACTTAGAGGATATTTTTTATCTGCGTATAGACTAACTAAAGGAGTCACCAGCCCACGCACTTGAATCATATTCTCACAAAGTCTGCAAAAGTCATTGCCAATGCATTAACACACACTTCTGTGCACTGATCCACTGCAGTTACCATGAGGTGAGTCACTGAGAAAAGCAGTTAGTGGTGCTAATACTCAAGTCAGGAAACATAATGTATGTGCAGACACAATGAGACGAGTTATTTAAGCAGTCTGACCTCAAGCACGGAAAACTATATATAAAACTTAATGGAAATAACAGCCTGTTTCTGGATTTTTTTGATGAAGTTTCCAGTCTCCTCTTCACGCACACTGACATGATGTTTTTTTAATCGCTCCAGTGGAGCAGAGGCTTCAGTGGACATATTAAGAATTATTCATTAAATATGTTATCTTTGCTCCTTGCTATCTTTTCACTTTAACTGCAACTTTTCCACCACTTCCAAACCTTCAAAACTATTTTGGGATTTATCTATTTTTTTTTAATTCATATTGACTTTTAATGGATATAATAACCTACAATCAACTCTTTATGTTGACTTTAATTCATATTGTTTCTGCAGATTCAAATAAAATTACTTATAAGCAAACATTTCAAGTGATGTTATAAAAAAATAATTCTACAGCCACTTAGTTCTCTTTTTTTGAATGTAGTTTTGTACTTGTGTGCTGTGCTGGCCAATTGTTGGATAACATATACTCCATATACTACAGACGTGTCTGTAATGATCTACGGCTCAATGATTGAACAGCTTCTGACCAAATTCAAACCTCTGACTTCTTCCTCATGAACATTACCTGCTGGCAGCAGAGAGATTGTCAGAGCACCTCCAGTCATCATTTTAATATAAAATATTAAACCGTGAGTTGATGCCAATCAGAGTGTGCAGTGTGAACAGATTATGCGAGTGTATGAGAGCGACGGAAACATGTTTTGTGTGTGTGTGTGTACAGTCAGACACATGCATTGCCTTAATGGTCCCTTGTGACTGCTCTCTATGCTTGAATATTCCTCTGCTGTCAAGTCTCTTCACTTCAACCTCACCTCATGACCTTCCTCCTTCTCCTCCACCCTGTCCTTCCTTCCCTTTCACCTTCCCTCACCCTCGTCAACTCTCACCTTTGTTCTGTTTCCTGACTCTCTCTAAGTGAGCCTTCTGACTCCGTCTCGGAAGGTTTATGAGGCTCCGTTACCAAACTCCAGCTCCATGCTAATGGGGATGCCCTGCAGCAGCCTCTTAGCTGCTCATAAATAAAGCACGCCTTTCTGCCCTAAAATATTTTTTAAGTCAATGAACTCTAATCTTGATGGATCATAAACAAGACAAGAGTGGATTTACCAGTGTTTCTTGAACATGTCAAAATGACTGTCTCACAGTTCATGCCTGGGATGTAAATATATTTTTTGGGGTGTATTTTTTTTAAATAAATTTTTTTAATTCAAACCCTTTAATGTCATCTTTTTCTACTTCAATCTGCATTTTAGGAAGATCTGAAAATAACTACACTTTCTGTGGAAAATGTAGTTGCATTTTAGAAAAACAACACATTTTTGAATATTCAGTCTTTATGCTTTTCTGTTTGGTTGAATTTTTGTGAATAAACTTGGTATTGTTCCATTTTATGTCTTACAATTTTTTTGCACGAGATCACTTTGTACAAATTGCGTCATTGTCTGTACACATTTCAAAACTCACATTACTTCTCAGTCGACTCTTTTGGTGTAATAGACATGAAGTCAAACCAGAGCAGTCATCTTCATCTGCACCACTTAAAGGCTGAAGGTTCTTTTCCCCAGCACCACATGAGCTCTAACTTATCCTCTTAACTCTGCTCAATGAGGCTCTCTTGAGTCATGGCGAGTCCTTGTCTCTCCTGCTCATTGCTTCTCGTGACTCACATTAGCCAGTGTGGATAGGGACAGCAAACAACGACAATGCCAGCATTGTCAATGATGTGTGAATTCTCCATATTGACAAACACGAGAATCTGTTCCAGGCTTGAAAAGATGGCAATGGAGAGAAGAAATGTGGTGGGGTATAATTATCTGTGAAAGGCAGATGCAGCCATATGTGTATTGGGAGAGATGTGTTGTCTGTTAAGTTTTTATCAGACATGGAGTACAGTTTGTGTGCGTATGCGTGTGTGTGTGTGTGAGTCTCGACTCATCTGTATGTGTGTGGCGCCTTTGCCTTTTGTGTCAGCACGCAGCTACCCGTGAGCCAGGCCCTTTGAAATATCTTTTTACTGAGCATTGGCATTTGGGGGGTGGGGGAAGGATTATCTTGTACAGAGAGGCAGAGGATGGCAAGGGAAGGGGGGAGAGGGGCAGTAGGGCGGTAGGATGGGGTTGAGGTACAGTTGGCGTGTGTGTGTATATGTGCTCTGCAGGAGGTCATGTGTGTAATGCAGAAAGGAAGATTGTCCCTGGTAGGGGGTGGTATGGTGAAATGCTTTGGATTGTCGAGCGTGTCATATCACTAAGGCTGTGAGAGTCAGATAAAACTGTCTCCGTACCCCCTTTTTCCTCCGTCTTCCATCATTCTCCGGTCATCTGTCTCTCATCCACCCTCTGCTCTCCATTCTTTTCTTCTTTTTGCCTCGTCCACCATCATTTCTACAGCCATTTAATTTCCTTCACCTCAAAACTTCTTTTCATACCTCACTTTTCTCAGTTTCTCCATGTACCCTCTCTTGTCCTGCTCCCATTGGGCCAAATTCACCAGGTCATTCTGTCACACGTACACCAGACCATGAGATCACTTCCTTTCAAAGTAAAAGAGTAAAGTGAAAAATGCCGGTTCTTTCTCCCATCCTACACCCATTAACCGCCTGGCCAGAAGATGACTATTACTACAAGGTTCAGGTAAAGCCACCTGAACCCACATGAAGATTACCAGATCATGCTGGTGCCTGTATTTGTGTCATGTTGCTCCGTCATCAAACAGAAAAAGATGAGGGAGAGCGGCCGGTGACAGTCGTGATAGCTGTTAAAGATTTTGACCCACATGTGAACATAGGAACAGCCCCAACAAAGCAAATCTGCTCCCATGTCTTCAAACACTGTCACCTGCCTACATGTGTCTTATAATGAGCAAATAGTGTATATGTGTATATGATTGGGAATAACAACATTATATTCATAAATAAAGTGTATATTAATATTAAACATTCAAAGGTATTCTCAAACTAATAAACGTCCCCAATGCAGATGAAGCATTGTGTCTCCATACCGTGTCTTCAGTATGTTTCTTTCACACCATCTCTTGATGCATTTTCTGATGTTTCTCTTTGGGAGCGTCATCTTTTTAACCTAATGGATCCCCCAAGGGCAACATAATCACGTTAACGTCAAATTATTTTGCAGGAGGAAAGTAATGGACTGTTCACTATCTGTTTTTCCACACTTAATTTGCAAATTGTGCCAAATATAAAGAACCTTGCATTGAAATGAAGTCTTTACAGTTTTCTCTGAGCAACATTATCATCTTCTGCATCACCACAGACACAGGATAGTCAAATCTCTGACTTGACTATCCTGGGTCTGAATAATTAATTAGAGACATGCCTGAATGTCTTTCAGTCCTATTTCATGATAATCCCTGCCAAAAACAAAACAAAGAAAAAAATTTATTGTTCATGAAACTGTATATGACACTCCCAAAATAGCTGTAACACTTCACCCAGTAGAAATAGAGTAGAGTATAGAGTAGAGTATAACTTTATTTATCCCTTAAGGAGGTTCCATCAGGGAAATTAATTTCTCCGTTGTACACAAAACACAGAAAAAGCACACAGAAAGCACCAGCACATAGAAAGTAGTACAACACCAAATACAAAGAGTAATAAATAACCCATCAAGAATATACAAATAGAAGATCATAAATAGGCATAGAAATAAAAAAATAAACAGGCCTAGTTAAGCATGGGTATAGTGAAATGTCTATAGTGTTTGTATTGTTTTTGCTGTATTGTCTGTGTCATCCCTCAGCTATCGTGTGGACCTTCTTCCTCTTCACCTCCCCCAGAGAGGAGTTGAGCAGTTAAATGGCTTGGGGGATGAAGGAGTTCTTAAGTCTGTTTGTCCTGCATGTTGGAAGGCGCAGCCTCTGGCTGCTCAGGCTTCTCTGGTTGTTGGTAACGGTGTGTAGAGGGTGGCTGTCATTGTCCATGATGTCCAGCAGTTTGTCCAAGGTTCTCTTCTCTGCCACCGTTGCCAGAGGGTCCAGCTTCATCCCGACCACCGAGCTGGCCTGCTTGATCAGCTTCTCCATCCTGGAGAGATCCGCTCCCTCCCCAGCACACCACAGTGAACGACAGGACGCTGGCAACCACAGAATGATAGAACATCCACAGGAGCTTCCTGCAGATGTTGAATGCCCTCAGCCTCCTTAGAAAGTACATCCTGCTCTGTGCTTTCTTGTACAGCCGCCTCGTGTTGCTTGTCCAGTCCAGCTTGTTGTCCAGCCACAGCCCAAGATATTTATAGGTCTGCACAATCCCCACCTCCTCCGTTCATATCAGAACTGGTCTAGGTTGGGGTCTGTCCCTCCTGAAGTCAATGACCAGCTCTTTAGTTTTGGAGGTGTTGAGCTTCAGGCTGTTACTGTGACACCAGTCAACAAAGTCCTTCACCAGGCATCTATACTCCTCCTCCTCATTGTCCCTGATACATCCCACGATAGCTGTGTCATCTGCGAACTTCTGGATGTGACACAGTTCTGAGTTGTAGTAGAAGTCCGCCGTGTACAGGGAGAAGAGGATTGGGGACAAGACAGTTCCCTGTGGAGCACCGATGCAGCTGACCACAGTATCAGACGTGGCGTCCTTTAGCCTGATGAACTGTGGGCTGTCGGTGAGGTAGCCTTGGATCCAAGCAACCAGGCCGGGGTCCACTCGCATTTGTAGGAGTATTTCCTGTAGGATACAGGGCTGGATGGTGTTAAAGGCACTTGAAAAATCCAGAAAAAGGATCCTCACAGTACCGCTTTCATTGTCCAGATGCGAGTGGGCTCAGTGTAGCATGTGGAGGGTTGCGTCTTCCACGCCGACCTTTTCCCGGTAGGCAAACTGTAAAGAGTCCTCGGCATTTTGTACCTGAGGCCTGAGGAGGTTGAGGAAGAGCCGCTCCAGAGTCATCAGATGCGATGTGAGTGCCACCGGTCGGAAGTCGTTCAGCTCGCTGGGCCGGTTCTTTTTGGGAACTGGAACGATGCACAACGTCTTCCAGAGGCACGTTCCTGAGACGCAGGCTCAGGTTGAAGACCCGTTGTAATGGCTCCCCGAGTTCAGCGGCGCAGGCCTTGAGTAGATGGGGGCTCACCCCATCTGGTCCTGCTGCTTTATTTGTAATATTAAAAATATGCCACGCTTGGAGTGTCTCCTGCCTGTCGCCCATAAGTCACCTGGGATAGGCTTCGGCAACCCCCGTGACCCACGAAAATGGAACAAGCAGTCCAGAAGATGAATGAACACAAGAATGAATATTAAAATTGTCTTAATTTATGAAATTTACTGGATCCTCTAACATGAACCCGTTTGACACCACAAATCCTATTTAAATGTCAAACCTTAGTGCAGAAATCATAGGATGCTTTTTAATGTGGCAGTAGATATTAAAAATATATTTTTTGTTGCAGTAGTGCAATAATCCATCTCTTGCTCCTTTATTGTTACTTTTTTGTCATAAATGGGTCAGATTGTTGTATTCTGTTGAACATTAGAAATGTACGTAAACTACCAAGGGACAGAGATTTGGAGTTAGCAGCTAAATAATATGTGGTAACATATTTGTGATCAGACTTGTATGAAAGGATAAACATCCAGTTTAGTGAGCTCAGATATACAGAAGCTTCCCATCAAGGATCCCTAACCTGCAGACAGATGGCCAGTCCTCACATCATGCAATTTTATCATTTTATTATTTCCATGCTGGCATCTCTCTCTCTCTTTCTCTGCCTCCCTCGCTCTAACCTTTGTTGATATCTGTCCGTCTTTTACCCATCAGCCCCCTGCCTGCTTTTAAAATAGGCTCTTTTAATAACCTCTCTGAGAAGACCAGCAGCCCACACTCACCGCCTTTTCACTCCCCCATCATCTAATTCACTCACACACACATAACACCCAAATACCAATACAAAAACCACCACCGCTCTCCTGTATATGCCCCTTCCCCCTCCTCTCCACCTCTTTGCAACTTCAGCCACACACGATCCCAGATTTGGGTCAACCATATCAGACACTAAAATGTGGGTCCCTCCCCCATTTTTGGTGTGTGTTTCGCACTGACATGGAGTTTGTGTGTGAAGTTGAGGTGTGTGTGTGTGTGTGTGTGTGTGTGTGTGTGTGTGTGTGTGTGTGTGTGTGTGTGTGTGTGTGTGTGTATGCGTATGCGTATGCGTAATGTGCATGACAGTGTGTGAGAGCAAGAGCGAGAGGTGTGTTGAGGGGGTTGCGCTGTTCTTTTATCAGAAAAAGCTCACAGAGGAGTCTGATTAGAAAGTTCAAGTTTATCAAAGGATTCTTCGTGTACGTGTGTGTGTGTGTGTGTGTGTGTGTGTGTGTGTGTGTGTGTGTGTGTGTGTGTGTGTGTGTGTGTGTGTTTGTATTCTGCATGACAGTGTGTGAGAGAGAGAGCGAGAGGTGAGCAGAAAAGCAAAGCAGGCTGGGAGTGTGTGTACATTTTTCTCTCATTAAAAGGTCTTGTGTCCTGAGTGTCTAGACACCCAATCCACATTTACTGTATGTTTGGGTGTCTGCTGTGTGTGTTGGTGTGTTTACACAGCCCACACGTCACAGGGCCCTGCATATGTCATGTGTTATTCCAGAGGTAAGAGGTAGCGGTTCCCTGTTTGGTTGGGTGTGTGATACGTAAGTAAATAGTTTATTAGCAGCTGTTCAAAGCAGAAACACGTCAGCTGCACATCTGATATAATACCCACCGGCTGCAAACATATCTGACACGAGTTACAGAACACACTTCACCAACAAGGTTTCCCAGTGAAGGGAAGCTACACTGATATTTTATACAAGTTTTCTTTCACTTTTATGGCACGACATTTTAGGAAGAGTATTTTTCTGTTTGAACATGTCTATTCTTTCAAACACAAAGCCCTCAACCCGATCCAATCCTTCTGGGATGGACTGGGACGCCAACTGTGAACCAGTGAGTTTGTCGTCCAACATCCATCTCACTAATGTCTTACCAGAAGAGTGGAGGCTATTATAGCTGCAGATTTGGAATGAGATTTTCATCAAGGACGTTTTCCTGTCTCCATACGAGCTGCTTTTGGCCAGGTAATATTTTCTTCTGGTTCAGTTTGTCCTATTGTTAATATAAAAAAAAAACCCTGTCATATCCACCGATCTGTTCCCTTTGGGATATAATCATTTCAAGGGATCACTCTGTTGCTGTTTATTTCTTTTATTTGACCGGTTATTATGAAAAAACTCATTCTTTACAAGGGTCTTGAACGGTTCTACGAGTTTGACGCTGTGAGAGGGGCTTCAGCACATCACAGCGTATCGGCAGAGGAGCGGCACTGCCACATCCAGCCAAACCACACTGTCAGATGAGCTGAATGAGTTCTACGCTGACATTTCCAACCTGTCCTTTGCACAAGCCTCTGTACCCACCATCATAGTGCCCATAAACAAGACCCGCAATGTGAGTTGCTTAAATGAATTTTGTCCCACAGCGCTCACTCACAAGATAAGAATTTTTTTTTTTTTTTTCAAGAAGATAGGATGCAATCTGAAGGATTCATTATAAGAGGAAAGAAATATGTTCAGGTAGATGCTTCAAGACATAAAAAATGACACCTAAGAATGGGGGAATTAATCAATTAATCAGAGGTATTAACTGCTTTAGAAAAGGTTGTTAACGGCAACAACAGTAAAAACATTGTGCATGTTTGAGCATCCATCAAAAATCATCAAAATGTAAAGTATAGACGCAAAGCTAACATATTTCTTACACGGGTGAATTTGTTCAGTATTTTGTAGGTCATCATCTCCTGAAAAGCAACACACGCACACACACATGCACACACACACACACACACACACACACACACACACACACACACACACACGCACACGCACACGCACACACACACGCACACGCACACACACACACACACACACACACACACACACACACACCATATGTGATATCTCTCACAGTGACAGTGGCATCAACAGTGAGATGAACCTGACCCATCAGAGTGGATTTACACCAACTGCCACAGGTGATAGGACAGTCAGACCGTGTGTGTTTGCGCGCGCGCGTGTGTGTGTTTGTGTGTGTGTGTGTGTGTGTGTGTGTGTGTGTTTTAATGGGCAAGGAAATCAGTGCATCCCCTTTGGCACAATGGCAAGGTCAGCATCACAGATCAGAGACTTGTTTTTCTGGGTGAATCCGGTATCATGTGAATGTTGGGGGGGGGGTTACGCTCCATATGGGCGTCTAGCCCACTCTGACAGATTGTGTCTGGTGAATATGATCACAGGTCAGTGAGTCCAAACATCCTCTGGATCCAGAGCTGTGGGATAGAGTTTTTCTGGGTTACCCACTGAACCCACAGGAGGAAAACTAAAGAGAAAGGGAAGTGACAGAGAGAGATTTAACGATGAGGGGTGACAAATGAAGAGATGATGGTGCACTACCATCATCAGGTGTGCATGGACTCCTGCTGCTAGCTTACCATGGTAACGATTGTTTACATGTGTCTCAGCAGGACAGTGGACCCCGGGGATATGATTAGACAATTATCAATGTGGAGAGGCTGAGAAGGATGGAAAAGGAGGGAAGAGTGGAGAGAGGATCAGGGCGTGAGGGAGGGTGAAGGTGGGTACAGATGATGCCACAGTTGGTGTGGTGTTACGGCCAAGCGGTGCCCTACGGCCGAGGTAATAACCCCAAACCCAGCTTCTGGTGGATTTGTTGGCCGTACCGGACGATTAGTCTGATTGGTGTCTCAACTGTTCACTGCTGAAGTCAACACGGAGCCTGAGAGAGACAAACAGACCGGCTGGAAGCGACGGCTGGTCGTTCTAAAGCTGCAATTCTAATGGAAATTTCATCACTGTGCTGCCATCCCAGGTCTAGTGAATATAATATGTTCGTACAGCGTGTGAACGTCAGGAGCCAATGTGCTGAAGTGCAGCAGGATAGACTTTTACAGCTGACATTTTGCCTGTGTTAAAATGAATAAAATAACATGTCAGATACCCAGTGGTGTCACTCTTTTGCCGTCCATTGTGAAATGAAGGCCCAGACAGGTGAAATAAACTATGCAGCAGGTTCCAACTTTTAGCATGTTTGTGCACTCTCCCTGCAGAACCTTTATGACTGAAGCGAATATCAAATGTCTTCAATCATCAGAGGATTTATATTAATGTTTTTTTTTTTGCTCGTGAAAGACTGTACATATATGAGGGAACAGAAAGAATATGTCAGTATGACAATGTCATAGGACAGCGCTGCGACATCTGGACAATGGTGCATGTGTGTGATAAATTTAAAAGTAGCATGTAGCATGTAGTGGCCAACTCAAAGTCAAAAATCACCAAAAACATTTCAGACTGAGCAGACAGCGTGAAGTTCAGGAGTTCAAGAAGATTTACCATGTAAGAAGGAGGGTGAAGGAGGGTGTTTATTGTTTGAAAAAGTCTTCTTGGTGTAAATGTACAAATGTATAAAAACATCACATCAAGCGTTGCGGTTATACTTCATGCCTCTTTCTCTGGCTTCACACTGGCTTTCTGTATAAACAGACACAGCAGTGTCATTATGACACTAATGGTTTGTACAGTTTAAATAAATGAAGGAGATCTTATGACTCAATATCAATGGTGAATATTTTCATACCGTCACTCAATGTAAAAGGATGTTTCCGCATCCTTTCTTATTGTTTGGACTTTCAGGAACATCATCTCTCAGAATTCTTTGCTTTAGAGAACATTTACTGACTTGTATGACAGATTTAATCATGTGATACTTTATGAATTGACAACGTATTCTTACATTATAGACTTTCCATACATTCCTCAGTTTTCTCTCGCTATGAATATTTCCATCTTTATGTTTATGTACTACTTAATATAATGAAAGTGCGTTTGTCATAAAAATTACAGCGTGTTATCTTTCTGTTATCTGCTTTAGAATCAGTAATGTGAAAGTTTTACATAAAAGCAAGGAAGCATAAACATACTGTATATCGGACAGGATCCTGCAGAGATGACAAACTGGACATGGATGTAAATAAATCTACATCTGATTACATTCAGGAACATATTGTATGTGGTTGGACACGCTGCTAACTGCTGCATCCACCCTGTGGCTGTTTACCCTGAGCCCGCAGGGGGTGCCTCTTTCTGCCCGCCCAGAATCCCACCGACTCCACGAAGTGGGTGGCACACCCTCACCTCACACACATGCACACAGATACTGAAGCACACACACCGACACACACATTCACCCACATGGATGCACAATCACCTCACTACACAAACAGAACCGCTTACCGACCTACAGTCTGCATTTACATGCATTGATACACACACACACACACACACACACACACACACAAACACACACACACACACACACACACACACACACAAACACACACACACACAGAATGGAGGACATGAGGTGCCCTGCAGGAGAACTTTTGATTGACCAAGCACTTTATGACTCTTAAATGGCCTCATCGCCTTCACACTTAACCCCCACACACAACCTCACATGCATGTATGCACACACACACACACACACACACACACACACACACACACACACACACACACACACACACACACACACACACACACACACACACACACACACACACACACACACACACACACACACACACACACACAAACTGCAGGCTGTCTCTGTGGCTGGGAATTAATGAGAGCCATCACTAACCTCTCTCTGACACACACACACACACACACACACACACACACACACACACACACACACACACACACACACACACACACACACACACACACACACACACTTTGCCACCCAGCTTGCGTTTTCACCTCCCTCTGTCTGTCTGGAATCCATCAAGGTCGCTCTGGCGGTCTGGACCGTGGCTCCTCCCTCTGGAGTCATTCTGTTTGCCCCTCACGACCTTGCTTTGACACTTTCCCCCCCAAAATTTGGGAGCAGGCCAGGATTAGATGTAATGACTCTGTTACTGTACACAGCTAGTCGATATGGGTGAATTGTTTAATTGATTTTAATTGGCAGGACACCAGGAGGATGAAGGACGGGGGGAGGCTACCAGTTGGACGGGACAGTTTGGTCCAAATCTGAAGGCCGATGCTTATTACTGTCCTTCAAATGTGAACTCTGCCAAAGCCCACATAACAAGAGAGAAAGATTTCTCGACCACAATTTTCACCATTTTTTTGAATGTTCGTCATAAAACTTTAAAACAAAAATTGAGATTCTGCTGATGTGCCTTTGAATAGAAGCATCAAACCCAACCAGCCTCAGGACAGCTGCCCTCTGAGCTGTGAGTGTGAGAGGTCAAAGGAAAGGAAAAGTCCCTGAAGGGATCAATGCAGTTTCATCTAATTATTAGAGCTGAAACACATCATGCAGGGAGACAGTCTGGAGTTCAACTCTTTCACTTTGTAATCTCCAGTAAACTCTGACAACTGTTTCCTTGGGTTTGTTTAGGATCATATCAACATTCCCATAATTAACCCCTTCATTCAACCCTTCATACATAACTCCTATAGCCGTAACACAGCTTTAAACCTGCAGTGGACGAATCAAATGGTGAAGCGAGGATCTTCTGGAACATATTGGGAATGTTTTGAGCAGTTTGAAATCACATTGATTTTAATTATTTAATAATCCATTAATCAAATTGCGATACTTTCTGATCCATTACTGAAGTTGTAGTTGAGTAACTAGCAACATCAGTAAGTGGTTGAGACTAGATCATAGCTGAAAAATCAGCTCTAAAAAGTAAAAGAAAAACCAAATAAAACTGGATTTTCTGTGTGTTGGATTAGTGAAAAAACGTGCAACCCTGAACCGCCTAATGAACACCAGGAGTTAGTTCAGCAGCGGCTGCAAATCAGGTGGAACGGATGACACACAACAGATGAGGACGAACACAACTATACATGTGCAGTATTTAGACTGAGCAGTGTGTGCATGCATTTGTGTGTGTTTGTATTTGTGTGTGCAGACACGTGTGTAGCTATCTCCATCCGTCTGTGCCAACATGACCACTTGATGATGTGCGACTACCCTGTGTGTGTGTGTTTGTGTGTATGTGTGTGTGTGTGTGTGTGTGTGTGTGTGTGTGTGTGTGTTTCCCTGCTAACCCTAACAGAACGGGGTGCCAGGCTGATGAACTTCTACCCCCAGGTTTTCCAAACACAGTTAACACCCCCGCCCCCCCCCAATACTGCTTGGCCTCCCTCCAGCTCTTAAAACCTTACGACCCACACGCCACTGCGGCCCCCTTCAGACTAAATCCCAGCCTGTAAACCAGTCAAAAAGCAACTTTTCAAGGCCAAATCAAGCTCAACAGCCAGCTCACTTCCATCTTTATTTTACAAACCTTTTCAGCGGCAGTAATTACATCTTTAGAGAGGACGCTTCCTTTTTGAGTTGCATTCCTTTTAAATGTGATAATCAAACAAATCTCAGATGTCACAGTCTCTCAAAAGCACTCGAAAGAACCAGAAAATACACATTTTCAAAACAGACCCTGACACAAAAAGGATCTGAGCTAAATTGTCTTCAATAATACATGAAAGATTCAAAGTTCAAAGTTGCTTTTAAAGCAAAACATCAATGTTGTGATTTTAATTACTGCTAAAAGTAAAGCAGATCAAAACTATCTCACATTATTTTAATATAAAAGTATAACTATGCGATTGCACCGGCGTTGTGCACAGTGTGTCCCATGCCTCTTGCTTGCAAGTCTGCTGAGATAGTCTCCAGCAACCCCTGTGACCCGTGAAAGCAGAAGAGGTGGATAAGAAGACAAATGAATGAATGACAGTAAAACATCTTCAGATCTTAACTGTCACAAATGAATGAAAACACAGGATTTGTCTGTTCAACTGAATGTAGCTCTTTCTGTGTGTGTGTGTGTGTGTGCACGCGCGTGTGCGTGTGCGTGTGCACGTGCATGTGCATGTGTGTATGTCAGCAGAGAGAGAATGAGAGATCTTTATGGGCTCCTTCATTAGCTGCTTTGTTAAACCTGAGTCCCGTTCAGCAGAATGGTTTACATGTCAGCATGTAATCTCAGAAATATTGTCACACCCAGCTGCTCAAACACACACACACACACACACACACACACACACACACACACACACACGTTTTCTAACATAGAAATATAATTGTATATTTCTAACCAGTTTGGCCAATTTTGTGATTTTGTGTGACAGATGAGAAAAAACGTGTGTGTGTGTGTGTGTGTGTGTGTGTGTGTGTGTGTGTGTGTGTGTGGTTCAGTGCATTTCAGAGGGTGGGTGCTCATAAATAAAGGCCATGCATTATTCAGGATTGCTCCTCCAGCTAATGCCCTTTAATGTGCCCAAACAACCATAATGTACTCTGTTATCAAGGTGGCAAAGACCCCCTTTACGAATGCACACACACACACGCGCACACACACACACACACACACACACACACACACACACACACACACACACACACGCACACACACACACACACACACACACACACACACACACACAGACACACAGATGTCAAACCTCAATCCCTAGATTTTACACAATGTCTTTTTCAGTGTCCCTCGTCAGCTCTCCTCTTGCTCTAAAATGTTCTCGTGTTCCTAATTTTCTGGAAAAAATCTGTTTGAAATTTGATCCAAATTGCTGTTGCTCACACTCTCTCACTATATTTACACTGAATTTTGCTCAATTTGTCTCTAATTTTGTCCTGCCACTGTTTCCATCTCCTGCGCTGCCCTCCCACATCTTCTCAGTCCGCCTGTTTGTCTTTGTGTAGAAACGCTATCTCAGTACAGTTCTGTTGAATCTACTGTTCTAAATGTCTGCATGGGCCAACAGGGCAGCTTCCTGCACTACTGGGATTTTGTCCAAATAAGATTTATTGCTGTAAAGTTCATAAGTCTATAATGTTGATCATTTTAGGGGAAATTGAACAAATTCCATCTAGAACTAAACAGGAAACTGGAGCAAAACAAACAAAAAAAGACCCCACAAAACCATAAAAGGTGTAAAATGTTTATCTCTGCTGATTTGCTTGTCCGCATTTTATAGACAGTGTTTTATGTGCTAATCACTCTGTAATTGATTCACTTGTTCAGCGTCTGTGGCTTTAATAGCTTTGGCAGTTTGTGATCCTCTTTTGTTTTGTCTTTGTGAAACACTTTACCTCTTCTGAAATACCATAAATCAGTTTTACATCTTTTATTTGTCACTTACTTTATTCCTGTTTCTGCACCTGACAATGATGCCGCTGTGCGCTTCAGTTGTGCTGTCTCACAGAAAGCAAAAAGGAACTTTCAGTTTTTGTGTCTTAGAACAGTGATTTTAAAAGTGTCAGCCGCCTGGTTTATATGCAAACTAAGTCAAGATGAATGAAAAGCTGCATTTATGTGTTGCATCTCGAGAGATCATTGGGGTGGTTGTGAAGCAAAGTTCTAAAATCTCCGATGGTCAATGTCAGATTTCAAGGCACATTTTGGTACATGAAATGTAAGATCCCCTCACATTTGTCTAATAAATTTATTGTTAGGTCAGTATTTGTCCCGTTTTAACACATGTCACTTATCATGAGCAGGTTGAAGCTCATTTCATTAGTAGTTGTCTCTCCTCCACCAGCAGCTAAAATGACACAGAAACTACCAGATGGATTTCCATGAAACTTGTTGGGAGGATGGACGTGTGCCCAAAATCGGATCTGTAGAATTTTGGCGTAGATCTGGATATAAAAATATGTCTTGTTATACATGAGTTACTGGAGTTAGATTAGAGTTTAAGTACATCAGCAGGGATTGCTGGGCCTGGGTGGAGTCATTCACTGCATTGATTACTTCTCTGATATTGAAAATAGATTATATAAACACAATTGAAAGGTGCTTCTTCAAGTGATGACATAATTATGGTTTACCATGTCCTTAATTCACAGTGGGTAGTGCTGTGCACATATCAGACATCAGACTCTGAAATCCAGTTTCCAGATAAATCTACAAGATCTGAATCCTTTGTTGTTGCAACTGGTTTCAGATTAGAGTTTGATTTTTGTGCGTCTGAGCTGCTCTCATTACTAGAATCAGACACATTAAACACACACCTGCCTGCAAACCTGTGATGTTATTCACATCTGTTTGTTCATTGGACTGAACATGAAGGATTCAGGGATAAGAAGCCCTGTGATCAAGATGTTGTTCCGCTTTTTGGTGAAATATTAACCCTTCACTTGATGACACACAAAGGATGACCCTCTCCTTCAATACAGCCACACAAACAGACACAAACAGATCAGACAATGGTTCCATTCATCTCTGCGCTCTGTCTCTACTGTCTCTCTCTCTCTGGCCTCGCATCAGCTCTCTGTAAACACAGCGAAGGTCAAATACGAGTCTCGTCTCGTTGACCTGGATCTGCTCCGGGTGTTTTGTCTTTTTTTTTACAGTTTGTTTGAAGGCCTCCAGAGCAGGTTTTTTGTCATGGTGCAGGCTCTCTTAACCAATTAGTCATGTGGGAGTGTCATGGTAAGTGGTACTGGCAGGGAATTACAGCTTTGTTTTAGCCATAGCAGTTCAGTTAAATCTTGCGGCGGACATGGACATGAAATTTTCTGCGTAACGCCAGACATTAAATCAAAAACAACAAGTCCTTGTGTCGCTGGTAATTTTATTCACCATCAGCTGACTTCCAACTTTGCTCCTTAATCAATGGTAGCCACAACTATTTTACTACAATTTAAAGGCATATTTGACAAATCTGCAAGAGAGAATACACAGCTTACAGACGTTCTTCAAAACTCAACCTCACTACAGTCAGCATTTATTTAAAAATGAAATGTGGATATTTCTAAAAAGCAAACGGCAGAGCTGCAGCATATGGTTGATGCAGAAGCAGCTAAATCCTCCCATGTTATGTAAACTAAACAGGCATTATGAAATGCATACTTCTACCAACAGTCATATTTACCGAATTTTACTTGAATCCTCCCCAGAATTTAGCGATTTTTTTTTTTTTTTGGTGCAGTCTTCCCACCCAGTATCATGAAAATGCATCAAGTGGTTTTTGTGTACTTGATAAAATGCTGAAAAGTCTTATTTTGTAATGAAAGAAGGAAAACCTATAAGATTAAAAAACCTGAGATTCACATCTGACATTTACCCTGTTTTGGGTAATACTGTATGTATGGGGTATACTGTATGGGGTAATCCCATACAGTATACGCCCTCTAGAGGGGCATAAAAAGTCATGAATCTGCTTCTTAATTTTTATCTAGCAATGCATCAAAAGAACAAATTACATGAGTTTGTACAAAATGAAGCAGAATAATTTCACATCCTAACAAGTCAAACTTTTACAGGGTGATGCTTCATGGTGCTCCAACTCTAAAGTAGTTCATGACATACTCATCAGCTCTTCTATTACATTTCAGAACTTGCTCTTCAAACATTTTCCTTCTGCCTTCACTTCCCTCATTACTCTCTCTGCTTTCGTAAACATCCAGCCCGTCTGACTGCACACACAAAAAGCCCTCGACACACATGAATGAGCATCACCCCGTTTTTTTCCCCACGTGCCCACGTTTGTGACTTTAAAGCGAGCACATGCAGCTGACGCCCTGTGTCTTCACTCCTTTAAGGATAAGGAATAAACACACTCCCTCAGAATATGTGACCTTATCAACTTATTACAAAAGGTCCAAAAGTTCCAGAGAGAGTAGATCCTGCCTCTGATTCTGCACCGGCAGAGGACAGATGCAGCATGAAGAAACATTTCTCACTACACATTGCATTTTAATTCAATACCACTGAGAGACAGATGTTTTTTTGATAGTGATCATAAAGAGGAGTGAGTGGATGTCTTACCACGCTGATGTGTTCTCCGTCCTGTCAGAATCTGCTCCTCTCCTCTTGTTCTGCTCCTTCTCCTCCACTTCTCATCTGTTTGCCGGCTTTGCTCTCCTACCTTCCCTCCCCTGGTCAGTTTTGCTTCGGCTCCCCGGGGCGTCACTGAGGAGGCGTGCGTCTGGTGTCTGAGTGTGTGTGTGTGTGTGTGTGTGTGTGTGTGTGTGTGTGTGTGTGTGTGTGTGTGTGTGTGTGTGTATGTATGTGTGTGTGTGTGTGTATGTGTGTATGTAGTATGGTAAGTGTGTAATTGTGTGCAAGCTGGTGAGAGAGCGCCTGTGCCTTGTGCTGCGACCTCAAGCGTGTTGTTGCAACTGTGACTGGGAGAGAGGGGAGGTGTGTGTGTGTGTGTGTGTGTGTGTGTGTGTGTGTGTGTGCGTGCGTGCGTGCGTGTGTGTGTGTGTGTGTGTGTGTGAGAGAGAGAGAGACAGAGACAGAGAGAGAGAGAGATTAGTTGACAGACTACACATCTCCGCCTCAGGGAAACACCCCTTTCCCTCTCCCCCTTCCTTCCTTCCTCTTTCCCCTTCTTGTCTTTTTAATTTTTCTCACATCAGGTTTTTTTCTCTCATCTGATCACCTTGAAGGAATCATAGAGCAAAACATTTCCACTCCTCCTCCTCCTCTGCCCCCAATGAGGCTCCCATGGAGCCGGTCCTCCTTCTCGATTCTTGTTTTTAACCTTCTTCTTTGTTGTCTTTCGTCTTCATATTCCCCCTTCAGTTTGTTGTTGCGAGTCCCCTGGATCATGAATAAGTAACACAGAGCTGCCACAAAACTGCACAAAGGCAACAAAATAACCCAAATATCTCTGTTTGACTTCTTTCTGTGAGCTGTTGCTTTTAATTTGATTTAAAATCAGTAGAAATTGGCAATGTTTTCACACTTTCTATGCTTTTTCTTGCTTTTCAATCTATAAATGAGATTAATATAATAGCAAAGTAGTAGGTGTAGAGAGAATGGAATCCTTTCACTCTTAAAATCATTTCAGGGACAAATTGTTAATTGATGATTGCAGAGTTTGTGCTTTGCTGAAGTTTGTGGAAAATGTCAAGATGTGATGTGAACAGTGTGCACAAAGTAAAGAAGACATTTTTGAAATATGCCTAATCTTGCTATCTAATATTTTATAAGCACTTCAGTTTCATACCACAAAAATCTACATCATATCAAGTCTCTTCTAGTTTCTGTTGTACAAACCTTAATATCTTGAAGAAGGTGAAACGACTAAAATTTATCAACCTGCTTCCAATAAAACATCCTCCTGTATGTGTTTCTGAGATATAAGGGTCTATATCTGGAAAACAAATTATTGAGCTTTTTTGTCTGGAAAGTCTTTGTTCTTTAAAAAAAAGATCATTAAGGATTCTATTAAAGAAAAAAAAAAGGTGTTTGGTAAACTTGCACTGAAATGGTGGAGAAAACCAGCTGATCTCCTGAGTGAAGATAACAAATAGAGGCAGCAATCAGTTTAACCTTGAGGAGACCCCTCCTTAGTTTTTAGTCGACCATTAGTGTGATTACAGAATTTAACTTTAGCCTGCTAATCTGCTCTAGATCCCCATTAAACCATTTTTCAGTGGACGGAGCTGAGGGGGTGTTCATATGGAGACAATACTGCTGAAATATTTCGACTCATTTATTTTAGCTCTGCAAAACCCCCACAAATCCTACTGTTCACCAAATATGGATGTGAAACACCCAAGCACTCTTAAAGCTGAAAATCATTCTATTTACCTCTTGTCTACGACTAAAACAAGGCCAGCACACATCCATCCATCCATCCCTACATCCATACCTTGTGGGACGAGGGTCTGCTAGAGCAGGGCGAGAGGTGAGGCACACCCCGGATGAGACGTCAGTTCATCTTGGGGCTACACAAAACACAAACATATTCACATCTGTGGACAACTTTGGTGTTGCCAATTCACTGCATGTTTTTGGAGGCGGGACAAAGACACGGAACCCTTAAAGAACCCACACAGACACGGGCATAACATTCAAACTTCACACAGTCAGGAATCAAAACCAGAACCCCCATTGCTGTGAGGTGACAGTGCCACTGCGCCACCATACCGCCCTCCAACACATATCATCCTACTGTAAAGACATTCCATGTTCCATGTTTCCACACACTGACTGCAGCCTCTATCTCACAAGCAGCTGCCAAAGACATAAATCTTTAAAACTGGTTCAGAAAATAGTTATTTATTTCTGTAAAGGTTAAATAATTTCCTAAAACAGCCCTCTACTAGGCATTTTTGTACAGGAAAGTAATGCATTTTGACAGGACTATTTTCAGTGGTGGATTAATCCTCTCTTCATGCAACAGGACTGTGTTTGTGGGATTTAGTAAAAATAAACTACCGTGTGTCTATGGTAATGAAGGAACACTTCACACAAATAAACACTGTAGGTCACTGCTTTGCATTACTTCTGTACTTCTGTATATCAGGAGGTGAAGCAACTCTGGTTAAAAGAGTCAACTTATTGCTGGATTTCCATTTGCTGCTAAGGGTTTCTTTTGGCAATCTGATGCTAAAAACATGGGAATATCCTCAAAGTTATTAAAGCCAATAAAATCTGGGTTGTACAAATACAATATTTCCAGTTTTGCCCACATTGACAATTTTTTCTTCTTATATAAACTCAATTTCCAGAATATTGGTGCAATGGGAGTGAGATGCCTATAATCCATACGTCAATAAATTCAAAGGCATAAACAGCAAGAAGGACCAACTCTCCAGGCTGCTGCCAAACAACCTTGCAGAAGAAGTATAATTAAAAGCACACAGCTGATAAAACCACATAAAAGACATGATGGAAAAACATTCATGTACATTTCGAGCATTAAAAAAACATCACGGATTCCTCACAGCTGCACATGGACTTGGTGCTTTTATTTTGAATGATTAATATTCGAGTTCTTTTCAATCAATGCTCTAAATTTTCTTTCTGCAAAATAGAAAGCTATTTCCAAACAACCAGCAGTTTTTTAAATATAAATTGGATAAAAGAAAGAAAAAATCATCCAGATGGATCGACATTCAAGTTAAAATCTTCAAGAGTACGAAACATATAATAACCCTAATATTAGAGATTATGTGTAGAGGTTGTGTGTGTGTGTGTGTGTGTGTGTGTGTGTGTGTGTGTGTGTGTGTGTGTCTGAATGTGTGTGATTGTGGGGGTGGGAGATGAGCGACCGAATTAGAAGACCCCCATCTCTGTGAACAAAGCCTCTCCTCCAGCTGAATGACGGAGCCTCCGTTGTCATAATTTTACTGTGGAGGGTGGTGAGGAGGTTTTTTTTTTCTTCTTTCTCCCTCCAAAACAAAAAGCTGACCCCCTGCTGTGTTTTTCTGCGGGGGGTGTACTTGTCGAGCCATCTTCCTCTCGCTCAGACCTCTGGGAGACGTTCAACCAGCTCACCCCTCCTCACCTCCTCCTTTTGCTCATTTCACCCCCCCACCCCCCACCCCCTCCACCTCCCCCCAATCTTTCTCATCTCATTTCCCTCCCTCCAAGGCTGGAGTTAACTATCCCTCTGATCTGCTGATCTGATCACTTTCTCCAACAAAAAAAAAATTTCCTCTCCTTTTGGTCGTCTTTGCTTTGTGTTCAGGTCTCCTTCTCGTGTCTCTTTTTCCTCTCTGACCCTGGCTGTAATCTCACTCCTCTTATCTGATGCTCCAACCCTCCTCCTCTTCTTACTACTTCTAGGAAAACACCACCTCTCCTTTTCCTCTTCTCTCCACATTTTCATTCTCGCCCTCCAAACAGCCAAGCGATTTTTTAGCTCACTTGGGCCTGGGAGAAAACCCAGGGGGTTTGTGCTTTATGAGGCGACATCTCTGAATAAATAAGCATGGGTAATTTGCTGCGAACCTGCAGCCCCTTATTTTTTTTCCCCGTCTTTTCACACAACCAGTTTATAGAGAGGAGATAAAGACACAATAAAATGGTGGGAGATCCTCTCAGTGGCTCATTATATGGTTGTCACTGAAGTTTTCTCACAGGGCTTTGTGACAGATTGCTCAACCCTGCTCAACTCCGTTGTTTTCTTCTCAGGACAAATTATCTATATTACATTCTGGATCCTCCAGTGGCTGAGTATTTGGATAAAACTGGGCCTCATTTAAGGAAGTAATGAACCGCCAATTGTAGCTGAACCAAGGCAGATTATCAAGAACAAATTTCAAACCTTGTCATACAGAACTAACGGCCAATAGCAGATACCACCGCACACACCTTCTCTTTTATAAAGATGACGCTATTTCTAAGCCATTTGCCACCAAACGAAGACATTTAATGCCGTGAACTGGACGTGGTGTATCCAGTCACATGCTTAATTCTCTTTGCTTCAAGTACACATAAACACTTGCCCTCCATTCATGGTAAGTGTGTGTGAGTGCCAGGTCAACTGTGAGCGTCAGGTATTAATAATGCAGGATGGGAAGCAGCCCCCAAGATGACAAAACCATGCATTGCAACTTCAGGTCTCCCCCTGTCCAATACACCACCTGGCAGACTAAGAGGAGACCTGGAGAGGAGAAGAGGTGGGGGACAACCAAATAATCTTTAAATATCTGTTTGGATACTTTGTGATGGATAGGCCATTGACTGATTCATCACCCAGAAGTGTTCTGCTTCCACCTCCTGGACTCCAATGAGAGCCCACAGTCATTCTGGCCCAGAGTCAATTAATTTGTTCAATTCATCTAATGTGTAATAATGTGTATTTTAAACCCACTACTTAGCTAAAAGAACCCATTAACCTATTAATGTTAAAGATTTATAATGACTGTGTGCACATGCAAAGTGATTTGCTCATATAGTTATTAATACACATAGAATTATGACCGTATGCTGCAGCTTCTTCTGTTCTAGGAACTTATAACCTCGTTCAGCTCAATGTTTTGGTTTTCTAGCCCACAACGTAACTGCTTTGGTTCCATGTCGCTGATTTTAGAGCCTTATTTTCAGCCAGAATCGGCAGATGGCTTCAGGAAAAGGGCTCTGAAAACGAAAACAAACGACAAAGTTAGCAGCGAGTATATGGAGCATTTAGCTGAGGATCAATCTTTATTGCAAACTTCAAGTGTTTCTCTTTCATTTGCTAGCTTCACAACCTCACCCAGAAAGCTAAAAACAGTCGGATCAGTGTTGTTAGAATCTGTTCTTAGATCACAGCAGAGAGACAAAAGGACTTTATAAAATTTTGTAACCAATGAATCCTCAACAAAGCTACGTGGTTTTTAGCTCCTGGACATATTCTAGTAGCTGCCAGGGCATTTTATCCCAAAATTTTTACAGCCTCTGCAATTCATTTTAAATGGTCTGTAGATGGTTGTTTTTTATTTTTTAATTTTCAAAATATGTTTATCCAGATGTTCTTTTATCGATTTTTATTGATTTGATCAGACTATTAACATTATTTATTGTAGATGTTTCTGTGTTTGTCCTAATATGTCCAAGCTGCTCAAACAAATTGCTGCACCTGGTCGGGTTTATCAAGCTGAAATCTTCCTCAGACGTTCGTAGAGACGACTGACTTCACCACAGTGACTTCACGTGGCCAAAAACTGTGCTGCAGGTGTGACAGAGGAGTTCAAGGTGGAGGTGGGACTGCATCAGGGATCAGCTCTGAGCCCCTTCTTGTTCGCTATGGTGATGGACAGGCTGACAGATGAGGTTAGACAGGAATCTCCATGGACTATGATGTTTACAGATGACATTGTGATCTGCAGTGAGAACAGGGAACAGGTGGAGGAGAAGCTAGAGAGGTGGAGGTTTGTCCTTGAAAGGAGAGGAATGAAGACAGAGTACGTGTGTGAATGAGAGGGACCCACGTGGAAAAGTGAGGTTACAGGGAGAAGAGATCAAGAAGGTGGAGGATTTTAAGTACTTAGGTTCAACAGTCCAGAGCAATGGAGAGAGTGGAAAAGAGGTGAAGAAGTATGTACAAGCAGGATGGAATGGATGGAGAAAAGTGTCAGGTGTGATGTGTGATAGAAGAGTTTCAGCTAAAATGAAAGGAAAGGTGTACAAAACTGTGGTGAGACCAGCGATGTTGTTTGGTCTAGAGACAGTGTCACTGAGGAAAAGACAGGAGGCAGAGCTGGAGGTAGCAGATATGAAGATGCTGAGGTTCTCTTTGGGAGTGACCAGGAAGGATAGGATCAGGAATGAGTACCTCAGAGGGACAGCACATGTTAGAGGTTTTGGAGATAAAGTCAGAGAGGCCAGACTGAGATGGTTTGGACATGTCCAGAGGAGAGATGGTGAATATATTGGTAGAAGGATGCTGAGTTTTGAACTGCCAGACAGGAGGCCTAGAGGAAGACTAAAGAGGAGGTTTATGGATGTAGTGAAAGAGGACATGAAGGTAGTTGGTGTGAGAGAAGAGGATGCAGAAGACAGGATTAGATGGAGGCAACTGATTCGCTGTGGCGACCGGTGAAGAGAAAAGCCGAAAGCAAAAGAAGAAGATGCACGCACACACGCACACACTCACATGCACGCACGCACGCACACACACACAAACACACACACACACACACACACACACACACACACACACACACACACACACACACACACACACACACACACACACACACACTGTTTACATATCCGTTTTCTTCCCCACATCAGTGGGCTTATCTAAAAGTCCCTGTACTTTTCTGTCTGGAAAACTCCCCTCTTTCTTTTCCGTCAGTAAGCTCCCAAAAGTTGGTGGGAAAGTTTCCAGCTAAAGTCAAGCTGAATGTGATCTTTATGTCATTGAGCTCTGGTTGTCTGTTTGTAGAGACAGGGAGGCTGAGGAGGGGCGGTGGAGGTCGAGTCTGAGGGGGCGGAGCCAGCAAGTTAAGTAGCGGGGTCTCGAGGGCAGCAGCCAGAAGGATGCATCAGGTCGTGATGTCAGCAAGGCTGGAGAACTGCCTGTGTGTCGTTCTCTGACTATCTAGATACATTTACCTGTGATATCTTCACATTGTTTGGTCTAAAACCTTCAGATTCTGTGTGACCATCATCGACGGGATCATACAGTAAAGGTTTTTGTTCAGAAAGTAAAGTCATCCTGGACCTTTAATTAGATTATAATGAATCAAAACTCATAATGATGATGTCAATAGTTGTATAAAGCTTTACTGAACTCTCATTGGCTGAAATGAGAGCTTTTCCAGGAATACACCTATTTTGGCCAACACTTTGGTTTACAACAGGTAAATATTACACCTGCAGTCGGGATTCAACTCCACACGCATCTTGTTTGACTGTTCTGACTGTGGTCAGAACTTGAGAGCAAAGTGAATTATCACAACTGTAAGTGGGACTAGGAAGGACCGAGTTAACCGGAGTCCACCTGTGGTCAGTTCAGTTGGTTGAGGGTAATTCAATATGAGGTCCCACAGGTGACAGTCGGAGCTCAAACCATGAAGACAGGAGAATTGTCTGCAGACCTCTGAGGATCGTCTTGAGGCAGAAATCAGGGGAAGGATTCAGAAATATTTCTGCTGCTTTCAAAGTCCCATTGAGAGCAGTGCCCTCCATCATCCATAAGCAGAAGACGTTCAGAACCACCAGGACTCTTTCTAAAGCCAGCCGCCCATCTAAACTGAGTGATCTGGGTAGAAGGGCCTGCGTCAGGGAGGTGACCGAGAATCCGAAGGTCACCCTGTCAGAGCTCCAGCAATCCTCTGAGGACAACCATCTCTGCAGCCCTCCTCCCATCAGACCTGTATGGTAGAAGCCAGACGGAAGCCATTCCCAAGCAAAAGAATCATGGTGGCCCACCTGGAATTTGCCAAAAGGCACCTGAAGGACTCTCAGAAGATGAGAAAGAAAATTCTCTGATCTGATGTAACAAGGATTGAACTCTTTGGTTTGGCGTCATGTTTGGAGGAAGCCAAGCACTGTTGGCCAACATCATCCCCACAGTGAAGCGTGGTGGTGGCAGCATCAGGCTGAGGGTGCTTTTCAGCGGTAAGAACTGGGAGACCAGTCAGGATTGAGGAAAAGATAAATGCAGTAGAGACAACTTGAATGAAAACTTGCTACAGAGCACTTTTGATCTCAGATTGGGGCAGCGGTTCATCTTTAAGCAGGACAACGGCTATATGCACCAAGCCAATATGACAAAAGGGTGGCTTCAGGACATCTGTGGATGTCCTTGAGTGTCCTTGAGTGGCCCAGACTTGAATCTGATCGGACATTTCTGGAGAAATCAGAGATGAAAATGGCCGTGCACTGACGCTCTTCATCCAACCTGATGGAGTTTTGAGAGACGCTGCAAAAAGGTATGAGCGAAGCTGCGTCATATTCAGAAAGAGTTGCTGCCACAGGCACATCAACAAAGTATTGAGCAAAGGCTTTGAATGCTTATGTACACATGATATCTTAGTTTATTTTTAATACATTTACAAAAAAATCAAAATCCCTTTTTCACATTGTCATCATGGGTTGTTTCGTGCACAATTTTGAATAAAAAATTAATTTATATCATTTTGGTCTAAGGCTGCAACATAAAATGTGGAAAAAGTGAGCGGTGGTGAACACTTGATGAATGCACAGTGGTGTAAAGTTGCTCAAGATTAATGAAGCTTCAGAGTGAAGGCTGTTCTCATCCCAGTACTTCATAGCATATCGGATATTAGCAAGTATCCACTACCTTGTAATTTAAAACCACATCATCTGTGAACCTGTATGCACAATAGATAGATAGATAGATGAGAGTTTTCTTTCTTTGACATTCATTTTATTTTGTTGTCACTGGCTAAAAAATACATTTATGATCAAACCATTTCTTTTCGGGGTCAGGAGATTTTAAAAATTGTACAGTTAATTTATGGATGGAGCTCCATATCTTTTGTGCTGCCCTCTTGGTTTCACTTTGATGATGTAATTTGGACTGCTGAGTGTGTCGTGATGTTGTTTGTATGTAAATTAATGTTGTAATGATGATAACCTTCCTTTGTCTCTTTTCTATTGTGCAGGTCTTTTTCTACAGCAGCATGAAGCCTTACTTTATTTGTGTTTCTTAATATGATTGTTTTGCTCATTTTACCTTACAGCATTTTATACTACAGATAAGACGTTTGTTTTTATTTCCATTACTATTGTGGTGCTTCCTGACAAATGAAGTGGAAACACAATTCTTTAACATGACCTTTTTTTAAGTTATATAAGTACAATAAGAAAATATGTACCACAGAAATGACTGTGAGCAATACATTAGCCACCTTTTTACTTTTTAAAATCTAATTTCTTTTTTTGCATTCAAGCTGAATTTTCTGCTTGTGTTATTCTCTTGTTATGCTGCAGCAGTTTTAAAAAAACAAAACAAAAAAGGCACTCAAAGTTCTCCTGAATTACCAATGAGCAAAGCTCAAAGGGGAAAGAATCTGGAGTTTAGATTTGTTGGGACACGTACAATATTGGGTTTTTAGAATAGAACTGACCTTACTTAGTATTGGGGAGAATTCTACACATCTCCTGGTATTACCCGACAAGGTTATGTTTGTAATATGACTGGGGCATTAATTATATACTTTAATACTGAACTATTAGGAGCCAATATGCATGTTGATAACCAGATATCTAAATGTGCTCCATAATCTAAGTATTACCGAGGTTTTCAGTAAGTTGTGAGAGAAGTGATAGAATATTCAGATAATCTGCAATGGCATCATCCAATCTCCATTCTAGAGCCTGTGCTCGTTTAACAGATCTGTGCTAAACATCTGTTCACCCTTCACACACAGATGAAGCTATTCTACGAACATGTGGTCACTGCTGGAGCTACCACTATCTCCATGTGTTGTCCACCATGACACTCGGCTCGCTTCTGATGCGGCACAAGGACAGACAGGATTCATTAGCCACCAATGAGTCGTTTAGCTGAACAGAGGCTGATTAGCCATCAGCTGCCAGCTGGAACATCAAACCTTATTTTGTGCGGTCTTTGTGTCTGGGCTGAGGAACTAAGAGAAACAAATCCAATGAGAGGTTATGATTTCATTAAGATCTCTGCTTTGAGAGGGCTCCAATAGTTTGAACAGGCGGGAACCAGCTGCGGCACAAGAGAGACACTTTTTAGTGAAAGGAGGCAGATGCTGTTTGTTTGGGTTTTTTTTTTTTTTTTTTTTAATGAACAAAACATAAAATGCATGTTTAGATTTTTAACTTTGCCTCAATGTTTTTACAAAAAAAAAAAATGTTAAACTCTGTTGGTGAATTCTTCTCATAAAAAAAATATTCATCTCTTCAGAGTTTGGCAGAATATCCAACTGGCCTAACCCTCCAAACTACAGACCATCTGTAAATGCAGCAGCTCAGGGCTTCAAAGTCTTCTTCACTTGTAAGATCTCATTCATGCTGTGCCTGCTTGCTGATTGGGTGCAGATGCTAAAAACTGTTTGTGGTATACATTTGTACATCTCACAATACTAACATCAATGTAGCTCTTTTGATTTGTATTAGACAATTTCTAAAGAAATTTTATTTAATGATGGTTCTGCTACGTCAAGGTTCCCTGAAAGCCATGCAATACCCAGAACCCTGGAACTCAATCATTTAAGTGAAGTGCAATCATTTTTAATTTTTATCATATATTGTGGTGCTATGGAAAAGACAAGGCATAGTAAAATATTTTCAGAACACCCTGAACACATACAGGAGCTACAGAGCTACTGATCAACATGTTACTCAACCAGCTACTTAACTATTGAGTGATACTCCAGTGCATGGCACAGACAAATTCATTACTGCTTTTCCTGAAATATTTGTAATTTGGTGAGATGTTTGAGTTGATGGTGATGAGTTTTGTTTCTATCAAACTAATTAAATTGATGTGTAAGTAGAGCAGGACAGCATCCCTCATTCTGTATTCTCTGACCTCTAAAATTCAGTACAGTCAAGGGGCCAGGGGTTTGAATTCATTTTGTCAGATATTTATAATCAACTGATTTGGTAAATTGTGTTGAAAGGTATTGTTATAATAGTAGGGTGACAAATTCCATTTTAAAACTGAGCATTTTCCCCCTTTATTGCCGTGACTTCAGTGGCTTGGGGTAAATCTGCAGTATGTTGCCTGTGGTTTTTAACCGACTGCTGACTTGATGCATTTTAAATAAACCTTCAGTAGCTGGTTAATGCAAATTTGTGTGCCCACATGGACTGAAGTCTCAGAGTCTCAGACTAATTACCTGCCACAAGAGCAGAAGGTAAATGGTTTCTAGGGAGAATAAAAAAGACTTTTTACTCATTTCACATGCCAACTTTGTTGAAGTGTCCTGGGACGGCAGGGCAGTGGACATGTGGCAAATCACCGTCTCCCACGATCAGTGAATCACATCCACAGGCAAAAATTAACTTGCTCAGCAATGAGACCAGATTAAGACTTTTTTTTATGAAGAAAAAGATGATGTGTAGACACGTCAGCTCAGTCACAATTGGAAAATATTTGCCTCTTAGATGAAAATAAAACAAGCAGAAGTGTAAGTGCAAAATCACCCGTGACACCTTGAGATACAGTGACTCTACACACAAACACACACACACACACACACACACACACACACACACACATACACACATACACTAGAGGTAAGATCTTAAGCCCAAGCCCCAGTCCAAGCCCGACGGGTTGGGCTCAAAATGTCAATAATTACGTTAGGGTCGGGCTTTAATACCCGTGGGCTTGTGTCGCGTCGGGCTGGATTTTTAAGGCCATATCTTACCTCTAACACACACACAGACACCAACACAAACAAAAACACAGTGTGTTGGTATGTGATATTGCTACATCCTATTTTTACATCCGGCTTCAAAGCGATGATGTATTGTAATTGTCAGAGTTTGTGTGTTTCGTTCATTCGTTCGTCCGTTAGTCCACCAAATATCTTATCAACCTTTGCAGATAGAAAGATGAAACAAAAAGCACATCACTCGGACGGCAAAGGGGATGAAAATATGATGATGACCTTGAACTTGAGAAAACTAGGTCGAGGTCAAATTTTAACTTTTGTACACTCAAGAACTGGATAAGATAGAAAGAGAAGGGCAAAGGCCAGTGTGAGTAAGACTGTAGATCAAAGCTAGTGCTTTTATCTATGGAGGTTTGTCAGAGCGCTAGCTTTGATCTTTGACATATGCAAGTAGGTCAGGGTAAAATTTTGAATTCAGGGTTGTCGTGGGATGTTGCAGTCTGTGACTGCATTGGTTCTTGTTAGAGATTGAAACTGTCATCAAAACAACATCTGGTTCAAACAAAGCCTACAAAAGGTTCTGCAGCTGCTCTGACAGGCTAGATTTGTCAGCGAGCACAGGTTAGTAAGACTAGAATAAGGAAAGACATCAGAAGGTTACAAGGGACAAAAAGGATGACAGTGCAAACTGTTGTACTCAAAAACTTAAAGAAAAGAGAAAGTTTCCTGCTCTTGTGCAGGAAAGCATTTTCATTAGTTGAAAGAAGAGACCCCAGTGGATGAAGTAAAGATGATGATGATTGTTTACTTCATCAAATGATAATTAGTTTATCAGAAAGTTTTTGAGTTCAGACTCCCCAGACATTTGCCCTTTTTTGATCTATTCCCCAAAACCAGACAGTGGTGGTGGTGGCTGAAGGTGGTGAATGATGAAATTGATGATTCTTGCAGATGGGGTGGTGATGGGGAGGTGGAGAGAATGTAAAACAGCAGCCTAAGCAAACTAAAGGGCCTGCAAAAAAACAAGTCATTTTGACCAGTGCTTCACAAACGTCCCTAATAATCTCCAGAGCATTTGATGAAAAATAAATCTTAATGCATGTTTGTATTAATAGAATATGTGTGGGTTTGTTTTTTTTTGTTGTTGAAACAGTGACAGCAATATAATTTTTCAGTTGTTATAATTTTTCAGACAGTATCTGTCTGTTATATCCAGACAGATACTGTCTGGTGTCTGAAACCGAGCATTGATTTTTTCTAAGTTTATAAGTGGGACTGTATTTGTATCTAGAGGCCTTCAGCGGTATTATCAAATCAAAGCTTATTCCTATCATTCTGATTCATTTTCTTTTGATCCCACTTCATGTCAATGAAAGCCTGTTTATGAAACCTCGTTTATGTGGCAGTTTCCTCAGTTTTTGCAACACTGGCATATCATACATAACCTCTGCTGTGTGCAGATGTGAAATCTGACAAATAAGTGATTACCTTGCACATCAGGGAAGAGCAGAAGTGACTTCTGCAAGACAACAGATTGTGGCAGTACTGCAAAATACAACAATTATCAATACTGAGCTGTAATTTTAGTGCTAGATTTATACAGAATTTTTGGACAGCATCTAAATATGTTTCCCTTCTAAAATACTTTTTGCCTAAAATCAGACATTTCTGAAAGAAACTCAAAAGTCACTTCTGTTGCTTTGTTGCTTTACATTCTTTTAATAATTGTGCCATTTCTGTTCCTCATCACTTGTGCCAGTTTCCTCAATTTTTGCAACCCTCCGTCTGTCTTATTAACACCACAGAAGCAGAACACAGATTTGCTGATCTGCGTTTCTCTGGATTGCCAACTCTCACGAGTTTGGCACTCACTTGTGCTGTCACACAACTCAAACAAATGCCACAGCAATTACAATAAGAGGAAGCAATTAAGTCAGTCCTGATTGAGGAGTATTGATTTTAAAGCTGTCTTTACAGCTTAACATCAAGCTTCTCTAACATTTTGCTACTGTGGATGGTTCTTAAACTGCCGCCATCAGCAGCTGGAATGATAAGTTCATCGCCAGAAAGAGGCAGTATGCACAGAACATTTACACGACATAGCAGCAGCAACTTTAGTTCAGTATTTCAATCTTCCATCTTGGCAGAAAATTAATGATCCTTCTTCCCATTTCTACTCAACAGACTAATGAGATGTTGCAGGGAAATTTGAGGATTGATTGTGTACAGTGAGAACAGTAAAAAGTGTTTGACATTTCACCATCGTAATGAAAATACAGTATTTAAACAAAATGCCAGCAAGAAATTAAAACAGCAGCACCTCAGAGAAAAAAAATAATCATTATTATTCTGGATAAATGACAGGAAACTGTCCCCAGTTTTATTCAGAGATGCTTTTACCTGATGAAACACTTTGGTTAGGTGATTTATGTCGGTGGTTCCAAATTACTGCCTCATAACAGTGTAAAAGCACTGAAAACAGAGACTAGATTTTAATTATTTATAGTGAATAAAATTAATTAACTTTCATTTCTATTGCTAATGCTGATATAAAAATTTTAATGGAAATTCTCCGATCCAAAAGCAGAACTGTTTTGCAGAAAAATTGATCACATCCTGTTGAATTGATTGATTCCTCAAAATGAAAGCGAAACGTTCCCAAAGCACATTCTGAATTTGGGCCCCAAAAATGATACCAGTCATGGTTACAGTACAAAACACAGCATCCATGTTTCATAACCATGGCGGGCATTAACATTAGAGATATTTCCCATTTTGACCTTCTTCTGTCTTTGAAACAATGACCTGAGTTGAATCTTATCATTTTTCCGAAATGGTTTAAAGTACAAACCCATAACTCACTTTTAAGAACAGGACATACCAGCTTCTTAATGCCAATAAAAGTGGAACCACTGAATAGATTTATTCAACAAAGTGTTTTATGTTAGATTAAAGCATGACCTAAAGAGAATAAATAGCTTTAAGTAATTTGCTTAATACGCTGGTCATTGCCGTTTTTTTTTCTTCTCAATTTGAAGTAAAAATTGCATTTGTTTAGGAGCTTTTTAACCGCACCCACACTGCTCTCCACCATTCGACCTCCCTGATGATGAAATTTGTGTCACACCAACCCTGTAATGTGTACCTTATAATTCTGGCTTTCAATATAACTTGCATCAGGATGTGACACCAAGGGGCACGTGGCAAAACGACAGTATCTGGCAACCCACATGAGAAGGTGCTGAAGAGCCAGCGTGAAATGCCAGCCTTCTGCTACGCCAACACCAGCTGTGGGGGAGAACAAGCTACAAAATGAAAAGACAATCAGCCATTGTATTAAAATACATTTCAATAACTTTCAATTCCCCTGAATAGCAGGACATTATGATTAGGAACATCATCTCAGCCTTTACTTTGGCACTACATTCACAGATGTGTTGTGTCAAGCTAACATCAATTACTTTAGCAATTACCATTGCTTTTTCCGTTTCTAAAATAAATCTAATCATCATTTGGACCCAAGCAGAAGAGTGAAAGAGTCCTATATTTTTTTATTTAGCCTCGTTGCTGATGAGGAGCCTAGGTCTCCCCACTCCCCCGGCTGAATGACGAGCTTCAGTTTTGTGCTCACACTGGATATTCCACTGTTTGCGAAGAAACACGGTGGTACGATCAATATTTGTAAACAAGAATCTTTCCTTGCTGAAGCTGGAAGCAAGACGAGACAGAAGGGATGCTCTGTGACATCCTCCAGGGAGGAACCTGGAGCTGCTCCACTGGCAACCGACCAGAGTCTGACTGAGCTTAAAGGTTGAAAATCTGCTTCAGAATACCCCCCCCCGACCCCCCATTCAGTGAGACACAGTGGACCTGATTCACTCCACCGGAGAGGTTATATGTGTGTTGTATTCTTCACATTTTATCACAGGAATCTTTAAAATACAAGACAGTAGAGGGATGAGGTGGAGGGAGACTGTTTCTAACCCAGGATGCTTTCTTCAGTGTTTAATGTCCTCACATTTAGTCATGGTAGTTCAAAAATTCAGACAGGTCAACTCATTTATTCTTACAGTAAGATAAACTTGTAGGCTCCAATCCTACTGTGGAATTAAACGATTTATTCTTACTCTAATTTTAAGAAATAACATCCTTATAATAAATGAAATACTGCTAAATCCTTTCTTAAAGATTCCTGTGTGCTGATGCAGCCTGCCAGCTTAAAGAACAGGTTGACTAATAGATCGCTTCACATGGGATTGATGCATATTGTTATTTAGAACGGTTTTAAGGAGATGATCTTCTTTGGAATACTTAAAAGACAAAGTAGATCATAAAGGGATGACCTTAATGAGTTTGTCTGCGTCAGCGTGGGCCGCATATAGTTGTTATCAGTGTTGTTCATTGTTAATTTTCTGTGTGTGACTGTGTCCCTCTGCTCCAGTAGTGTGACTCGGGTGTGTTGTGTCTGGAGCCCTGAGCCTGGAGATGCTGCACTATGACGCTCCTCTGAGCCTCTGGGGTTGGATGAGAGGAGAGGAAAGGAGGACCGGAGAGACGATATGAAAACAAGATATGAAAACAAAGGAAAGGACAAAGGGGGATGAATTGAGGGGGGTGCAGTGGAGACAAAACTGTAAACAAGAGGGGAGAGGAGAGAAATGATGAGTAAATAAAAGACTAGAAACGAGGAGAAGAAGACAGGGTGGGGGAGAGACAGTAGAGGGGAGTGGATTCAAGAAGAGCATATGGGGAGAAACAAAAGGCCAGAGAAAGACAGGTGAGGAAACAAAGAGAGGGGAGGACATCGACAAAAGAGGAAATAAAAGCAGATATGGAGAGGACAGATGACGGTGGGGACTGAGGGTAGGAGATGAAACTGTTCATGATCAGTGAAACATTTATGGAGTTACAAACTCCGCTTCACTTCAAAGTGGAAGTAAAACACGATCAACAAAGATTCAGAATGTTTTCATGGCATGGTACTCTGGTGGAAAAGTGTGTGATTCCACCTGAGTAGAAAAATAGGCCCTCGGTCAACCAGGTTCGTACTATGGGAACTCATAATGCTTACTAAACAAACAAAAAAAACATCTCCTGGTTTTACACCTTGATCCAAAGTGAGGATAAGATCTACTTTTCCCACTCCAAGGTCACGTTCTCCAAAATGTCAGCACACTCCATCCAAAACTGTTTTAAATTGTTCTACTAACAAACATAGAACTAATAAACAGACAGTAAAACAAGAGCAGAAATATAAATAAATATTTTCTAAAATAAACCGTCCATATTTCCTATTTATATTGCCAACTTATGATCTCACGCAATAACTCTGTATGGCACTTTTCCTTATTTGAAATAATATTGGGGACTCTAAAAGTGTTGCTATTTAGTCAGGCGAGCAAAAGCTAATAAAAATTGCCATGAATGTGTGTAATTAATTTTAAAATGCTGCATCCATTTTCAAAGGAGAAATATCCTGTCAGTGTTCCAAGAGAGAAACATTACGGCACCCTGGCAACAATTCCTTGACTTTGCTCCACCAAGTTCATTTTTTGAGAGTCTTTTCCAGGCCAACTCAGTTTTTAATTAGACAGTTGCAGGTCACGCACAACTTTGCAAAGCCGCGAGGTTTCTCTAATCCTTTCTTGAGTGTCTGAGGTGCTGGGAGACAGTCATTTGCTCTGTGACTGTTTTATTCAGTCTCGGCCAAAAGAGGATTTGGTAAACAGCATGTATATCTTCTCCCCCCCCCCACCCCACTGTCAATTCGCTTACATGTTGATGTCAGCATGGTCAGTATAATCCCCCTCTTAATGTACTGTAATACCCCCTCCTCCTCTGCTCTACTTTGGTGAGATATTTAGAACACACACAGTGAAACTACACGACAACATGAGAGGATGCTGCATTAGTTCAGCTGACAGAATAACACTACCAGGGGCTGGGTGGAACTCTGCAGGGTTTCTGGCCCAGCACACACCTCTGTTACAGTTTGATTAATCAGATTTTAGATTTAAGTTGTTTTTTTTTTTTTTTTTTTAACAACGTCAGGTATTCACAACAATGCACAGATGAGGCTGATGTAGATACAAAGAATCAGAAAAACAATTGTATATATTTGGACTCTGACCACCTGATCTTGTCTGGAGTCTGGAAGACACCCAGGACAATTCTCCAGTTTCTCACAAGAGCACATGAAAGACAATCAACCAATTACAATTCAGAGACATCAATTCACCTGCATGCCTTTGGACTGTGAGAGGAAGCCAGAAAACCCAGACAGAACCCGAGCAGACAAGGGGAGGACATGCAAACTCCACAGAGGAGAAAGAAGGAACCAGAAACCTTCTTGTCGTGATGTAACATTACCACCCACTGTACCAGTTTCTAAAAAAATATGATTAGATTCAACCCGTAAATATACCGTAAAGAAAAGACATTTGATTAATTTAATGTGGGCCTAGGCCTGTGTAGACGTGTTGCTGTTAGGAGGATGGCTGGAGGTTCACCTGGAGAAGAGCTCAACAACATTGTTATGTGAAGCCTCTCCTTTCTAAATGCAATTTTTTTATATTGAGGGTGCGTCATGTGGTTTTGTAACTGTAATTCCTCTACAGATGTTATAAATATTTATTTAATTCTCGAGATGAGAAGGAACATCATTGAGTACAGCTCCAGTGACAAGTTGTTACGGCACTACGAGCTTAAAGGATTGAAAACAGAGTTGGCAGATTCAACAGTTCATTTCCATCTGTGTGGAATTTGTGCAGCAGCAAACTGAATGGATGTTGAGTCACTTCATTTAATAGCTGATGACAGATTTCAAAGTCAGGCTAAAAGTTAAGAGTTTAAAAGAAAGATTTGAAGTTGAGCTGAAAGTTAGAGAATTGAAAGCAGATAGAATGATTCTATCGAGGTGAGCTGAGAGCCAATGCCCCTCGCTCTCTCGTTAAATGTCACTGTAGCTCACCCCGCAGTTGATCCATCTCCCGTAAATCAACTTAAACAGACACAGCACGGATGCTATTTCAAGAGATTAAAATTAAAAGATTAAAAACTGATGTTTTAAATTATAAAAATTAAAGGTTTTTCTACACGATCCACTGCAAGAAATATTTTGCACAGATTAAATGCAAAGTGCTTGTGATACAAACTGTCACTGATGTTGAAAAGGAATAAGGTTAAGGAATAGGGTTGATGAGTGTCAGTTATGTTAACCACACACACACACACACACACACACACACACACACACACACACACACACACACACACACACACACACACACACACACACACACACTTACATCCCGTAGGATGAGATCAGTTTCCCCTGTTGTAGTGAGACAAGAGAGGAATGAGACACTGCATCAGTGAAAACTACAAAGTGTGTGTTGAGGACACATGACCCTGAACGTCATACATAATTCATACTGGTAGGTAGTAATGAGATGGAAGCACAGCGTGTTGAATGTCTCCTGTTTTTGTTAGGTTACTATTGAGAAGTTGGTCTGATTTTTTTAAATAATCACAAACGGGCCTCGATATACAATAATTTTATTCCATCACATTTAATTTGACTCTTCATCAAATTGAATGTGAGTAACTTTCCTTCCAATGATTAGTTGTAAGCTTATAAAAATTCTTTGTGAGCTTCACAGTCAGAACTAAAATAATGACATCCAGCCTCAACGCCCCCCTCTGAAAATCCCTCTCCTCACTTCAACATTAGCATCCTCAGCCAGCCTCCAGTCCTGGAGGATGCAAGCGAGTGTAAGGGCCAATATGACAGTTAATGATACATGGCTCACCAGGGGCATTGAGGCAAGTCTGCTGTTTGGGCCGGGGGACGCTACAGTCGGGTCACATAATGCATCCAAGACAGCTGGTGACACGAGTCCAGTCAGTCGTTCACAGGATCTGTCGGTCGGGTCGTCTGCCCAGATGTTCAGGTGTGATGGCTGGAGAGGGGTTTGTGTGTGTGTGTTTGTGTGTGTGTGTGTGTGTGTGTGTGTGTGTGTGTGTGTGTGTGTGTGTGTATGTGTGTGTGTGTGTATGTGTGTGTGTGTGTCTGAGCAAGCGAGGAGGCTGCAGGTGTCTTGCACTGATCACAGGGCTGACAGGTACCACTGCTCATCTCCTCCATGTTTTACACATCTGTCTGCCCAGCTGTGCATCTGCTTCACCAGAATAACTCACCTTCAGTGCACACGTGTAAGTGCACAAAACAAATATAGCTCATTGGTTTGTATGCAGACATTTCTTTTTTTTTGCTTTTCATTAAATAATCCTTAGGGTAGTGTATTTAATAGAAGTCTGTGGTGGCAGTGTGTGTGTGTGTGTGTGTGTGTGTGTGTGTGTGTGTGTGTGTGTGTGTGTGTGTGTATGTGTGTGTGTGTGTGTGTGTTTTCAGTGTATACTTCTCTCCACTTAGTTACCAGGATACTTGGATAAGAGACCCCTTGTTTCACCAGTGGCCTTGGTTTTAATGTCCCAGCTCTCTTCTGAAAATAATTAAAAAACCCACAAACAAAATATTTCTCAAGAAAAAGTTGTGAATAATTCAAATATGATTAAAAAGAATAAACTATGATGATGCATGAATATGGCCTGATAATCCCCAAAGTAATTTCTTTCTACTTGCTTTTGCTGTCACAGCCTATCTTTCCATCGTTCATTTGATTAACAGCGTTCATTAACCTAATTTAAGTGACCAGAAATAGAACATGTGTTTGTTTTTTTTTCTGCTTGAATTGTCGTTGTTTACAGAAATTGTATGTTTAGATTGATTTCCTGTCTTGCAGATAATCCCATATTTTCCTCTTATGATTTTTATGTTGGGCAGCACAGTTGCGCAGTGGGTAGCGCTGTCGCCTCACAGCTAGAAAGTCAAATTCTTTCTCTGAGGAGGTTGCATGTTCTTCCCGTGTCTGCATGGGTTCTCTCCAGGTTCTCCGGCTTCCTCCCACCTCCAAAAAATATGCACTTCAGGTGAACTGATTGTTATAAATTGCCCCTAGGTGTGAGTGTGTGCGTGAATAGTTGTTTGTCTTTCGAGTGGTTCCTCAGTGAACCAGTGTCGTACTTGGAGTGTACCCCACCTCTCGCCCATAAATCCGCTGGAATAGGCTCCAGCAACCTCTGTGACTTGAAAAAGTAGAAGAAGCGGATTAGAAGATGGATAAATGGATGATTTTTAGGTTTCATGCTACCTTATTGTGTTTATTATTATGTACCTACTGTGTTACATTCTAAGAAAAATCAGTCTGAACAAACCTGTTCTTAACCAGATTAAACCAGATTATGGATACAGAAATCTGCAAATGTCATGTCTGGTTTTAAATTGAAGTACCTCGCTCGCAAAATACAACAAGTACATATGGGTTACATGATGCAAAAGAGTAACGAAGCCAACATGAGCTTGACAAAAATAAAAGCAATAAGTGATTTCATTAACTAATGTTGATAATCAGTCATCAATTTCACCTGCTCTTTATTTTTGATCTGCAAGCACTTGTCCAAAGTACAGCAAACTATTCCAGAGTCCAAATGTCAAGTAGCACTTATCTTTGATACTACCGAAGGTCAGTCGCCCCCACAACCACTCATATGAGGTTCACTCACCTGCCTACCTCAGTCAATATTTTCTCCATTTGTTATCATCCAATCGGATGACTAAAGAGAATGAAATGCAGAAAATGCTGCAGATATAATGATCCTCTACTTGAACCTAATGAGCCAGAGCTTTGTAAATATCACACTGAACTTGATGACATACAGTACATGCACATGAAGCTGAGTAAAATAAAAAGCATATTGTGCTTTACAGTTTTGCCTTTCACTCAACATCTCCACAAATTTGCACAATGACAGCAGTTGGAGACATTGAAGCACTGACCTGATCATTGACATTAATTTAGAGTTCAGTTTCTTACCCATGGACCCTTGACAGAAAAAAACAGAAATAAATTAACTGGGTGGATAAATCCCTGACCTTCTGAGATGCAGAAATATTGCTCTTCTTTCTGTTCTTTTCCAGGCCGAGGTCATTGCTTTCTTGATTATTGCCTCAGCAGTGTTTTTTCACTCTTGAAACTATATTAGCCTTCATATCATTGCTTGACATCAGGCTAATACAGCCATCCATTTTCTGTACTATTTAGCCTTCGCTAAGGGGAGTAAACCAAACATTCAGACACAAATTCATACATTTAATCACTGATTACTGTATTTTAAAAATTTCTGGGCTGTGAAAGAAAGACAGAGTGCCCAGTGTCCCCTGGGGAAAGTCGTGGAATCAGATGACTTAGAGGCTTGGCATAGGACTCATTGACTATAATTTACACTGTCCTGATGGAGCTTTGCATTGTAGGGATGAGCAGAATATGCTCATGTGATATTAAAAGCTGCCTAAGCAGCAAAACACAACCAACACAACACAACACAACACAACACAAAAAAGCACAAAACAAAACATGTTTTTTATGACATGAGATTTTTTTAGGTACTACAAGAACGCCTTAGGCAGAGACACAAACATGTACTTGCACCATCCACACACATACAGACATACATCGTCATCATCATTCATATCATACTGGTTTCCTCTTTGGGAGCTCAGTAGAGTTCAAGTTTTCTAGCGATGTGCTAATGTACCTGGGAGGCAGAGAGCAGGCCTCAAGGCCTATGGACTGCATTAATATTACAGCACACAGGGTCAGAGCGGAACCGATCAAATATTCATTTATTACTCCTCTTCCCTTTTTCTGTCTTATTACTCTAGTTCTCTCCATCTCCACTGTAACATGCTGAAAACATGCATCTTGTCTCTGCATCTTACACCTCATTGAACAAACTCTGCTTGTGTACTCAGTCATTCAGAGCTCCTGGGGGAGAGATTGGGAAAAGCTTTACACAGAATCAGAGATCCATTCAGGGTCAAAAGCAGAACAAAGATGCCGTAATGCTGAAGAGGGAGTTCATAGGTCATATAAATATACTTTAGTGCATTTTCTTTAAAGTCCTGTGTTCAAAATGTTCAGTATAAATACATTAGTGTCCAGCAACTTACTTGAAGTAAAAGTACTCACCATTATAAAATACAACTAATAAACATTTGCTAATTGAAATTTAGGAGTAGAAATACTAAGTAGTGCTAATACAAAACCTGCAAGTCAAAGTTGTAATTAATTACAGAATTTGATTAAGTTAACCTAGTAAAATAGTTTATCCTCTGTGGATGATACATAAGCCCATTCAAGTTTTATATATTATAAGAATACTCATTAAGGAGTGAACACTGACTAAGATATCTGTCTGTAAGATAAGAAAATCAGTGTCACTGAATAATGTTCACACCATGTTTGAAACAAGTTGGAATGAATAAACACTTCAAAGACAACTCTGTTAAGGGTTTTATGATTGCATTCTGATTATATGTATAACCTACTTTATGCAGTTTTCTACGTACTCACATACGCATGTTGTCAGCAGTGGATATGCAGTTTGGAATTTATACATTTTTCTTAACATAAAAAAATCTAAACATTTTGCTGTTGCCACATATTAATTTGTTAAAAACTAATACTCATTTGGAGGTGGTATAATTAAATTTTTTTTTTTTTTTTTTAACACAAATGTACAAACGGGAGACGGGGTGAGGTGTGGTCATTTGGTTTTTATTCTAATCATCTTTTGTGAGAAAAACACGATCATCATTTTCACACATTTGATTTTTGTTTTGATGTTTGGAAAACTGGCTTTTCCTGGAAAACTGTGTGGCTATTTTGAAAGACAAGAAAGAAAACTTGAATGTAGAAAGATAATTTAAAACCCCCATCTGCTGGGGACTAGATGACATGGCAGCATCGTAATTTACACGGTTAGATCTGTGTTGAAAATCACAAACCCACTATTCTGAAGCAATCAAGAAAGGAGCATAACTCTTAGCTTAAGTTACCTAAATCGTCATATTTATTCAGACAGAACTCCAAACACATTTTCTGTTTTAATGATAACAATTTGGGGACAAGCTGAAACAAAATCTGAAAATGTAAATCTACAATTACATTTATTTTACAGTGAAGGAATGATGTTGGCAGACAGAATTATTGATTAACAGAGATAAAAAGGTAAGGAAGAAGGTCTAGGTGATGTGTGAAATATGTGTAAATAACTACTGTATGTGCACTTTCTGTGAGTGTGTGTTCATGTGTGTGCGTGCGTGTGTCTGTGTCTTTGTGTGTGTGCACTCGCGAGTACTCGTGCTTGTTTGTGTGTTTAAATGATGTATCAAGTGAAAAAAGAATTTCCCCACTGAGGATTATTCAAGCAACTATAATGAAACTGCTTTTGAACTTGAGAGTTTCTGGTTCTGGAAGCACAGCTGGCGGGTAAAGATGGAAGGAAATCTTTACCAAACTGTACGAGCGACTAAGGAGTTGGGTGACATGTTTTACAACTCTAAATGTGCATTAATGTTTTGTGCTTTCCAAGTAGCACAGAATGACTGTCCAGTGGAGCACAGGTGTGAATACGACAGTGATCTGCTATGTTTCTCTCTATGTGTCATCGGTGTGATGACCTGCTGACCTAACCAGGGTAGGTAGTCTCGCTCAGTGACAGTCGTGGTTAACAACAACTCACATTGTATCACTGTACCCAATATAAGAAATACAAATATGTATGACCATCAACAGTGTATTTCACACACATACAAATGTTTCCAAAATGTCTTCCATGTGTTTCCACGATGCACTGGTAAAGTGTCTGGAGCGTCTCCTCGCCTCATGTCCGTAAGTCTGCTGGGATAAACCCCAGCAACCTCCATAACTCGCAAAAGTGGAGCAAGCAGTGAATCAAATGAAAGAATGAATCAATTTTTTCCATATTGAAGGCTGATAATAGGGGTTTAGCCAGAACAATAATGTGTGGGCCTGAGTTTTTTATATAACGGCTGTGGAGATACTTTGCTCGAGTCTAGTTTCTATCATATTTCCTCATTGTTCTCTTGTATATCTTTGACAACTGCAAAAATTATAAAATATGAGCGTACATACTGCCCACATTGAGTAAAGAAATGTTAATGCTGTTTACAAAAGAAATACCAGATGACTCGTGATGTTCACAATCTTCAATTTGATTGTGAGACTTGTGTACGTGGGTTACGTTGTGCTTATTTTGTTTCAATTAGAATTTTATTTTAGCATTTTCATGTCGTAGCTTTGATACGAATTTAGCTACTTTTAGAAATTAAGTTGGATTTTTATTTGCTTTCTGTGTTGTTTTCTTTAATTGTTAGAAATTGAGGCTCTTATTTTGAAAAAAAAAACAAAACAAAAAAAAACTCGAACAGCGGCGGTGGGCGGAGCCACTGGCTAAAGGACCGGTCGCTACTTCCGGTTAGCTTTACAGGTACTGTGCACATCTTCTAATAGTATTATTGAAATTTATGTAGTTTTCCTTGTCGTACTGTTCCCATAAAACAGTTCTGTGTTCATACTGGACCGCTATCTACTCTAGAAATAACCCTCTTTTTACAGCCATGCATGATAACAGTTAATTAATCCAGCTAAGCTAGTCCAACATTTAAAAACATGAGGTTTGCACGGAGAACCAGGCGGAGCTGCAGGTCGTCTTTACCCACGACACGTGTAGTCTTTAACTAGTTAACAGTCAGTAATACAGGCTTATAGGCGTAATAAATGATGACAGCATCGTAATGGACGTACTTCCTCTGTACAAAGGTTGTTCACAGTAGGATTTCTAGTAAATGTTGTTTCCAACAAGTACACACACATTGCATTTACAAATATCTGTAATACTAAGAAAACAAGTGGCGTGGCCGGTCTAAAAAACACAGAAAGAAAGCATGGCTGCTGTAGGCACTACCAGATGTCAGCGGAGAAAAACTGTACTTATTATTACTTCCCATGCTTGTCAGGTTTTACTGTGCAGAGCGACTAGCAGAGAACATTTCAGTCAGAAATGGTTCAATTTCCATCTTTCACAAGTCTGACCTGAAATTATTCTGTAATGCTCTGAAATCTGAAATCGAGCATCATGTCAGTGACATGGATGTTCATCAGGATTATATATTTAAAAGGTTTCATGTCATGTTTGTCTTGCCAATCATCTGATGCCCAACTGTTGGCCACAGAAGAAAATAGATGCTGTTATATCAGGATAAGAAAACTTCATGAATCCAACACCCTGACATTCTACAAGCGACAAAAATACTGAGGGCCACAAATCAGGATGAATATCTGAGGAAGATAATGAAAGAAAATATGGATACTATTTGGTATCCTAACACTGTGTATTATGATGTAATAAATTCTCAGGAGCACTTACAGTTTTCAGCTAATGCTTTACATGGGAATATATGTGTTTTTGGATCTTTTTGTGTTCAAACCGTGACTGAGAATCTGTTCTCAGCCATTTGACTCTTCCAATCAATCACAAAATGTAAACTTTTATAAGAATTTCTATTATATCTCCTGGTTTTCAGAATTGTGATACATAAATAGCAAATTATTATAATTTCATACATGGCATCGCCAAGGTTTTTCAAAATCATAGCACTATTCCATACTAAACACAGTGCACTGAAGGCAAATTAAAAATTTAGACCATTCCAAGTTATGTGCAGTCCATGTAGCAAGCAGAAAATTCATAAACTCTTATCTTTGAACTCTTGTTTGAATTTGTCACAAGGGTGTTGTTTTATCAGTGTTTAAATCGTGATTGATGTTAATGATGAAGATGTGATGATTAGTCTACTAATCAAAAAACATGAAAATATTTTACTGAAAAATAGCTTAGCATTCTTAGCATTTGTAATTTCCCTCCAACAATCCTCTGAGTTGATCACCCCCCCCATCAGTCTGCGGTCATTTATCTTCCCTCAGTTTAGACCGTAGACACCCTTTCACCTGAATCCTACCAGCTCTTCCTCTGACATGTTTTCACTGTGATAAATATTATGCCCTAAACATCATTTTCATATGTATTTTTCATATGTAGGCCTGTAGTTGCAGAGAAATAGCCTCCATTACTGCTGCTTATGACAAGTTGTGTCTGTTGTTTTGCTCTGCTAGAGACTCCCTGTGAGACGCAGCACGCTGTGACATTTCTGGATAATCATGGACCACCCAGCAGGAAATGAGCTCCACATACCCTGTCAGTCGTGGGGAGGTCAGAATGGATGGTCCACATCTTCAGCTTCACAAGTTCCAGGATCCCTCTTCAACTCACCACCCAGCTCTCAGCAGCTTGGTCTGGGCTCATCTTCTGGGCAAACTTCTTTTTGTGAACTCCAGACATTCCATCAGAGCTGCATGATGAACAGCAGCACCTTATCCACTCATCACTCCGCCTTGTACAAAAATCCTCACAGTAGCAGAACTTCATCTTCCAGGGAAATGTTTGTGAGCCCTGCTTTTCCAAATTCCTCACAGAATAGTTCCTTTGTTCAGCAAACGCCTCACGCTACATCAGAGTCGCCAACTAGAAACCAAAGAGAAACTCTCGCCCCACCATCTCTTCCTCAAACCAACCAGGCTCAACAGTCTTGTATCTCCCAGCAGTCGCCCCTAATTCCATCCCACAACCAGTACAAAGGGTTATTCCAGCCTCGGTTAACTAATCAGGGTTTTCTGAATCGACTTCAAGATCTGTCAGCTAGCATTCCATCGCGAGAACAACAACAACAACAGGCAAATTCATCTCAAGTGTCTTCTGAGGGAGCAAATGTGGGGTTTTCTGCTGCTTTTGGAAGCGCTCACAGCCATTCCTCATTTCCTCAAGAACAACCTCAGTGGATGCCGTTATCAAGCTGCAGAGGTGAGTTGCAGTTGAAGAATGTTTGTGAACCACCAGTTTGTTTGTCCTGAGCCACTGGATACTGGCTTTATATGTGCTAAAGTGCCCCTCAAAGATCAAGTTGAACTGAGGAACAACTTTTTTTTAAGATGAGGTTTGGTGCGACATACTGTATAACCTATATAACTGTCATGTTGGCTTTATTGCAGGGCTTTTGGGGTAACATCAAGAAGTCATTATTCACAAAAGGAAAGGAAAAAAGAAATTTACTTCAGTTATATTGTCTAACTTTATGTGTTTTTCTCAGGAGCCCCAAATGATTCTGTCCCTGATGCAGCTCTTCTTCACGACAAAGAGCCATCGCAAGAGGGCAGCACAGCCCCACCAGTGAGGAAATAAATACCAACTAACTGTCTGCTGATTAAAGCAATTGAGTTAATCACAATAATTGCATGTTATAAATGTGAAGTTTAAGGTACAAATATTTACATATTGAAATAAAATTAATGTAATGTGTTCGTTCTTTATTGGACATTGGAGGTTATATTAATTAATCTAAACTTCTTTTTGAAAACGTACGGTGGAGCTTCTTTTTAGTGTCCGCATTAGAAACAGGATCCTCTCCTGCTGAGATGCAGCACTGTGGAGCACACTGCTTTAATCCTGACTCTTATTGTTCTTTCAGACAAGGAATGCAACACGTCGTTCAGAACTTTTACATCAACGTGCACAACTGCTTCAGCAACTGGCAGAGTTGGATAAAGTTGTGAGTGTGTTTTGTTGTTAAACCACGTTAAAATCCACGCTGTGGGAACTATTCTGAATGGTTACTCCTTTTTTTTTTTTAACCTCACTTTATCGACCCATTAAGCTGGAAGAAGCTCCTCCAGATGAAAGCAGTGATGAACATCCTCCACACCCTGAGGTATGTTCAGATATTTTGTTTTGTAGTTCTTATAGTTTTCCTAAAGAATATAAAACTTTTAATTTCTTCACTTTCAGACTCTTCCCTCAGTTGATGATCCATCGTCCATCAAACTTCAAGAACCTCAGACCAGTGATTCCCAACAGGTTCAACTGCCTGTTCTGGAGTCGGAGGTAGTTGTGATTAACATTATTGACTATAAAAATATTTACACATAAAATATTTTCTGTAATTTGTGCAATTTATGCTTTTAATTAGTGCATAATTTTGATTCAGTCTTAGTTTTGTAATCATTTTTGAGTTTCTAGTCAAAACTCTGTGTTGTTTTGTGTTTCAGTTATCGCCTAAAAACTGTGAGGAAAACGAGACCTGCAGCATGCCAGAGGATCAGATGTCAGAATCACAATCTCTGGTAGCGACCGCTCTTCTTCTCTTTCTTTGTTTTTTTTTTTAGCAAAAAGTAAATGTTTGTTTTCAATGTTAGTCATTTCACGTCAGTTTATGGCCTGTAGCTAGTCTTGTTTTTAACCTGGTTGGGATTACATTATCAGATATAATATTACATTTAATGAATAATTAATGCAGCTATATTTTTATTAGTATATAATAATTTTAGAATGAGGATTATTGTGCTTTGTATCTACAGCGGTCATTTTAACGGAAGCTGTCTTAGTTTTTGTACTACCAGTCATGTGCCACCATGTAGGAAAGTAAAAGAAGAAAGAGGAAATGTACTTTAGGAAATTATCTTTTCACTCATGGTGCTTGTTAGTATATGTGTGTACAAGCCCCTGAAACAACCACACACACACAAGGGGCCTGCAGGCAAGCAATATATGCAGTGGGAGTGAAGGGCTGCTCTTTTTTTGGTGCGCCTCAAATGAGCAGCTTGTCGCGGGGACAGCATCTTGCTCAAGGGGACTTCAGCAGCGCTCAGGAGGGGAGCTGACACCTCACACTGTTGGTTCACACTCCGAGGTGGCTTGGCGGTAGCAGGAATCAAACTGATCATTGGACGACCCGCTCTACCAACTAAATATATCTAAGTAAATTTGGATGCACTGATGATAATGGACTACATTGAAGTTAATGTAGTCTGTTATCATCAGTGTAATGTTTTTTTTTAAAAAATGGGGCGGCAGTGACTCAGCTGTAGAGCGGGTCGTCCAATGTTCCAAGATTGGTGGTTCGATTCCCGCTCCCGCCCAAAACACCCTGGAGTGTGAGCTGACAGCACGAGGTGTCAGCTCACCATCAGGGCACTGCTGTGGTGCCCTTGAGCAAGGCACTGTCACCCTTATAAGTTGCTCTTTTGGGCGCACCAAGCAGGAGGTGTTGACCACTCTACCTCCCCACGCATTCTGATACTCTTACATACTATTATTATGTACTGTGATTTAAAATGCAGCAAGAGTCAGCCATGTTTCTGCAGAACCACAGAACAGATGTGACGAGCTCTGACGCTGGAGAGAGTCCACAGTGTTCAACAGCGGTCTGCAGCCATGCCGGGGAATTACACACTACGCTTTTATGTGCATTTTTCATACATTTTTCATAATGCACTATTGTCTGTTTTCATCTCCAGAAGCAAGAAAATGTTTCTGACAGGTCGGAGGATGACTGTGATCCTGATTACGGTCCTGACGGTGATGGTGACAGCTCCTCAGATGACACTAGTGACAGCGGAGACAAAAGACCTTCTGTCAGAGAGAAACAAAGTTCTAACTCAGAGCCCTCTTTGGAGGGTTCTGAGTTAGACAAAAGTGCCACCTCTCCAAAAAAACTTTGTGCAGTTAATCTGAAGAAGCATTTTGAAACTCCTGTGATGCCATGTGTAAACTCTAAAAAAGGTCGTGTTCGCAGCAAGAGGAATTATTGTTTGTTTTGTTCTAAGCCGGTGGTCAAAATGTCTCGACATCTGGAGTTAACTCACAGTGACAGACCGGAGGTTGCTGTCGCATTTCAGTTTCCTGCAAAGTCCAAAGAAAGGAAAAACATATGGATTAAACTAACAAATCAAGGAAACTTTGTTCATAATAAAAACGTCTTGAAAACAGGACAGGGCCATGTCATTGTCAAGCACACACCAAGAGAAATTAAACAAGCTGGGGACTTTCTTCACTGCAGATACTGCCTGGGCCTTTTTGTGAGGCGAAACCTGCACAGACACATGAAGTCATGTGAGGTGACTGAAAAGAAAGAGAAAAAATTTGGAAGAAGCCTATCATGGATGATTGAAGCTACAGAGGGCCTTAATATCAGTGAGGGTTTAAGAAACATTGTGTGCAAAATGAAATACAATATTGTGTCACAAACCATTGTGGAAGATGAGATTATGTTACAGTTTGGCGAGCTCTTATTTAGTCAGCTTGAAAAGCATGATTGGAGCAGCCAAGCATCTATAAGACAAAAGCTTCGTGAGACAGCAAGACTGGTGCTTGAAGCTCAGAAAATAACCCCCCTGAAGAAACTAGAGGACTTCTTTCTCCCTACAAGTTTCCCACATGTGGTATCTGCAGTGAACGTTCTGGCGGGCTACAATGCAGAGACCAAGAGCTACGCCATTCCTTCCCTTGCCATCAAGCTCGGCTGCAATCTGCAGAAAATCTGCGGTATTGTTGAGAGAAATGCAGTGAAGCACGGTGATAAAAGTTTGGCAGAATCTGCGCAAAATTTTTACTCTCTGTACCAGAAAAAATGGAACAAGCTTGTTTCTGGCGATGCACTCATGTCAATCAGGGAAATTAAATCAAACAGAGCAAAGATGGTGCCCCACCTTGAAGATGTAAGGCGCCTCATCTTGCACATGGAGAATGTTCACCTTCTTGCTGAGAAAAATCTAAGGGCCAGTTCCTCTGCACGCAACTATTCTGCTCTGGTCAAGATTGTAATGTGTCGAGTAACTCTGCTGAACAGGAGACGATCCGTAGAGATATCAACAGTGAAACTGAGCGATTTTTTGTCACAGCAAAAGTCAAACTGGAATACGGGAAATGAGATATCCATGTCAAATAGGGAAAAAAAAATGTGTCAGTTTTTTCCAAGAATTATTGTACAAGGGAGTCTTGGCAAGATGGTCCCCATCATACTAAAACCAGCGTTTGTTTCCTCTATAGATCTTTTTTTAAAAGTTCGTGAGGCGTGTGGGATCTCCAATGAGAATTCTTTGTTGTTTGCCCACCGTCATACACTAATTCCCTTCAGGATAGCAACGTGGATCCAAAACTATGCCCATGAATGTGGAGCGAAGGAGCCAAACCTTTTGACGCTAAGAAACATCCAGAAGCATCATGGAAAAATGGTCCAGCTAATGAACTTAGATGAAAGTGAGGTCGACCAAATCTATGGTCCAAATAATCAAATTAGGAACCTTCGACAGAGCAGCAGCAGCAGTGTGCAGCTCGATGACGTCGACAGGGACTCTGATGGTAAGAATTTCTCTTATTGTGTTTGTGGCTTCACTTTCATGCATTCAAGACTATTTTTTATGGCTACAGCTAAGTAATTTTCTGTGAACGTATTTGGTACGGAATTATTAAGTATGCACACAAACTGATAGCAATAACAGTATAAACAAGGCAGTCTGAGACTGCAACATCCTGATTAACCCTGACCTACTTCCAGGGTAGCTCAGGCTACCCTGAAAGTAGTACCTGGCAAGTGCATAGCTTTGACCTTTCAGGATATGTCAAAGCTATGTACTAGCTTTGACCATAGATCAAAGCTAGTGCATAGGTAGATCAAAGCTTTGATCTAAGGTCTTACACTGGCGTTCCCTCTCATCTTTCTATCTCATCCGGTTCCTGAGTGTACAAACGTTGAAATTTGACCTTGACCTAGTTTTCTCAAGGTCATCATCTCATTTTCATCCCCTTTACTGCCCGAGTAATCTGCTTTTTTGTTTCATCTTTCTATCCGCAACGGTTGTGAAGATATTTGGTGGACTAATGAACAAATGGACGAACGAACACACGAACGCTGACAATTACAATACATCACCGCTTTGAAGCAGGACATAATAATAATATTAAGCATTTCCCTAAATGCCCATATTCTCCCCTCACACATATGTAAAACCCTCACAGCCCCTTTACGCGCAGTTCAGCTTCTGTTTCTGGGTGCAAACTTTTAAAATCTCACAATAATTCACATTTTGATTGCCAAATATCAAACATATTTAAAATCATTAGGTCAGGGTCCGATTGGTCTCTTGGGTAAATCTGTAAACCATTTAAATTGCTACAAAAACTGGGTTAAAACATTAAACAAGAAGAGATCAGTGCAAATCTACTTTTGACTGAGGCTTGCTTTATTTAGACCTTAATAAGAACATTTCATTGCTGGTACCAATAATTAATAATTTTTCCATTTTACCCTACAGACACCCAAAAAACAGGTAAACATAGGTGGCAGGAGGCAGAAGTTGAAGCTGTTGAAAAACACATGATGCGTTTCATTCAGAAACACAAAGTCCCTCAGAAAGACGACTGTATTCAGTGTCTTACGGCTGAACCAGAAGCTTTGAGGAATCGTTCATGGAAAGGTGTGAAGGATTACATCAGAAACAGGATCACTTCCCTAAAATGCGCCAAAAAGCGGGGCGATGAAGACTCAGAGCTGACACCAGATAAAAACAGTGAGGGTCATGTCACGGCTGCAAGCCTGGACACTCAAGATCACCCCTCAGGACAGACCTGCACCAGGGACCAGGAGGACTCCGAGTCAGAGTCTGATGGTAGGAACTCTCCCTATTGCAGGTTTTTTCAGGATCACATCCAGAGTGAATATTGTCATTGTTTATGCTTAAATAGAGGGTTTGTAAAGGGTGACCGTCTGTATGTGTGAAGAGCCTTTCTGTCCAAAATTATTGTTATATAAGAGTTTTAAAAGACTTTCTATTTTGTCTTGAATGCAGAGGAATCACAAGGTGCACGAGGACAACAGGCTGCTCGTCATGAGAGTCCCAGCGCACAGAATAGAGGCAGAAAGCAGCAATACAACAAAACTGAATCTCTAAAATCTGGCCAGTTAGGCAGGAAAGGTATGAATGGATTTGTTCATACCTGTGTCCCAGAAATGGCAGTGCTGATACAACATTATGTGTTCACCCCAGTGTGGTCTATACAATGACAGCCATGTTTGGCCAAGTGTCCATTGGCCGATTGGCTTGTTTGTTTTTTAAGAGGTTTTACACACCTGACATACCTGCCCCTGTTTATTTCAGGGGTTTTTTTGTCAATTTTTGGGTTGCATTTTGTTTCATCATAAGTGCATTAAATGT